>JACEFZ010017726.1:0-677500 GCA_014155875.1 Cepaea nemoralis
GCATCGTGTAGCGGCTCACGCCACCAGTTCTGTGTTGGTTTTGTTACACTTCTTTGGTTTCCCGTGCAGTGTTCTTGTTTAACTTGCTGTTCTCGCAGCCTGACCATGGTTATAGATTCCCAGTCATCGCATGGTTCTTGTAAACGAATTACTTCTCATAGAGCATTCAGAATATCTGCCTGGTCCATGGCTCGTCTGCCTTCCACAGTAGCCTACCTGCAAGCCTGTCAGCCTGCTCATTCCCTTGTACACCCGCATGCACTGGCACGAAGATGAAACTAATCTTTGCCAGCCGAGAATGCTCCAGAGACAGCAGCCACTCTCTTCGGACCCACCCCATCTCTATCCTCCTGAGCATACTAATTGAGTCACTAAGGACACATGCCCGATTGAATGTCTGTGTCTCGAGCCATGTTACTGCTTTACTTACAATCATTACTTCCATAGTCAGGCTGCTTCTGGTCAAAACTTGTAATACATATGCACATGTATCTAGAACTATAAATATTATATATATATTCAGCAATACAAGATCAAGACCACACAAACTAAACTCATATAGGATTGTCAAAATATAAAAACAATGTTTTACACTGACTGGCTGACTGACTGACGAGAATCACTGACAAAGTACTCAGGACACATGTATGGTTGCTCTACCTATTTCAATGAAATCAGCTGAATTGCAGTAAAGCTGTAAAAATACAGTGAGTATATAGAGGTCAGTATAACCAATTAGATAAGAGTGCTCGCTCTTAAACTTCTGGTGAGCTGATGATGTAGTAGGTTCAACTGCTCCACCGGTCAGTTGGACTAAAATGTTAACTTCTCATCCATGACTTGGGGATGTAAATTACAAGTACCTTAGAAGTGGGCTCACCTGATAGTGAGTAACAGTGATAATAGGGTAAGCTAATCCACATGCAAAAATCAGTACAGTGCTACTAGCAGTAGTATCCAAAGTATTGAAGAGTATGAGAAATGCCATCATGGTTTCAGTTTATTCAAGGGAAACTCCCAACTGAACATCCTAGTGGTAATGGACAGACAATGCACAAGAGTGTGGCAAACATAGACAGATCCACCGGAATTCCAGAGCAGAGAATTCACTGGTCCTGATAGCCATAAATAAAAGTCAAAAGCAAAAGCCACAAACCACCAATGTGGATAAGAAAATGAAGGGGAAACCACAACATAACTAAGAATAAGTTTATGAGCAGGTCACTGTGACGGGACAGCCCCAGCAGCATCATAATTACCCAAGTTTTCAAGGAATTACAGAGCCCACAATATTTTTCTAAAATTCTCTAAAAGAATAAACGTTCCCCAGAAGAGGATAAAAACGTAAGAGAAAAATACAGAGTCACTTAGAGCCCGCACTATCATTTTTACTACATTGGTAGATCAAAGCAATGTCTGGTCTCTACATCTAAGAGATTTTCCCTTTGATGTTCTGATCAACCAGACATCGCGGAGCCAGTCAGTGTTAGTTTACAAGCCTGCGGTTGGAATAAGGACTAACACCTTACGTTCAACAGGACCTAACGTGTGAACCAGCCACGGCAGAATGGGAGATAAGAGGGTCAGCCAGACCCGTCTGAAATAATACATGGCAGTGCTACTCAGGGGAAAACCCCGTGTAATCCAAAGACGGCAATATAATGCAGGCCTAACACCTATCTATAAGTCCAGACATTGGGGAGACGGGACAACGTCTGTAATTGCCACCACAAAGGAGCAATTAGGACCAGATGCTTAACACCTCACTGCAATACGGGCGGCAAAGTAGGAACACATGGCTGACACATTCCTGCAAGCAACCGGGAAGGCTTGTGTTAACCACAGATTGGTATGTAGTTATGACGCAACGTCTGTTGCAGGGGCCAATTCATTGTTTCAGGAATGTGGCAGGGCATCGGTCAATTTGATTGACAAATGAAACTACCGTCCACAGGAAAGGAGGAGGGGTGAAAAGAATTTGGCACTTAATCCATCTGGGTAAACCATCTTACATGGAAAAATAGGCGGAGTTAATGAAAATGGGACATATTAATTAACCAACCTGGAAACTAGCCAGGAATTGAATAGAATAAAACTACATGCATGGCCAGCAAGACTTCAGACGCAAATTCACAATAGCATTCTTAGGATACCTACTGGAGAAATATTAACATTTCGTTCTGTTGGACTTCTGTACGAAGTATTATGATGGAATTTCCTAGCTATAAACCAGGTAAACCATTATTCTGATTAGTTTGTCTGCTAGTCTGAAGGCTTGTGTAGTTTCCTGTTTTTACATATTCTCCCCAACTTTACACTCGTGGATTTTCTTTGTACTTAATGTTCCAGTTCTAGCTTTACGATTTCACTGAGAACTATTTTCTTCTTGCATTCACTACTTGGTTGTCTGATTTGTTGTATGTGACAATTTGGAGAAATCCATTATCCAAGCTACATGAGCGTGTGGCTTATTCATGTACAGGAGATGCATTTAGATTCATCCTGTATGATGTTAAACATTGGGGAGACTGACTACTTAGGAGAAATTCCTGAGAGCTACCAGTCTCTTGATAGCGTCCAATTAACATTGATTATTTGGACCAACACTTTGAGTGCCTACCAAGATTGTGGTGAAACCACTTGGTTTGAGGAATGGCACCAGTTCACCTTGTCTGCATGATGTCTGCATGAGGACAGACATGACTTAGGACTTTCAATATCCCAGACAGATTCAGGGAAGGCATTTAATGTTCGACAGGTACTGTGCGACCAGTCCTTCCGACAAGACGGAATGAATGAATCAGAAAGGGAGAGTGTAAGTGAGGTGAACTTATATGGGAAACACTCCATTACATAAAGGTATATGAATATGTATGTTTTGAGCTATAGATGTTCTAAATAGTTTTATGAATATATACATATATATTTATTTATTTAGAACTGATATATGTTTATGTAACATGCCATCATATATATCATCATACCATCATATATTATGACTTGAATGTATGTTTATATGAATGTATAGACATATGTGTTTGAGATGTGTAGACGTAGATACTACCCATCTCCGTTCGTTTCATTCCAGATCTCTTAGGAGCAATGGACAGTCAACAACCCATATCAGGAAGTGACTTAGCCTTGTGAGGGACCAATTTGGACTCCTTCAATCTGACAGTGAACTGCGTCTCACTGGGGGAAGCATGACCTATGTGCTTCTGAGCTTTTCAGCCAGATGAGTTACGTATACCATAATATAATCATCATCATCATATGATCATCAATAGCAATAATAAACACAGTTGTTGTATTTTAAAACTCAAATTGTCCGTATAATTCTAAATGTTTATAAATGTTTGTGTAGCGTATCAAGTACACACATTATTGTATCATTTAGTGGGGGTTCGCACATATTGTCCAGAAGTGGGAATCTATGTCCGGGAGGTCTCTTGCCTATGCAATCATAAGTAACCAGATTACGTTGCATGTCTTAACTCCTCCTTTCTCACTTCTGGTGATACCAAGTACAGCCAAATCTATATAGATATATTCTATCTTCAACGAGCCACTTCTTGGCTGTTTTCTTGAGTATCAGGGACAGTGTCTTAAATCAGCATAACAGACATTTGTTCCACGTTTTCTCTCTGTGATCTGGGGTAGCAATTAGTTCCTTCTGACAGAGTTAGGGGATCTTAAACTGCATCCAGAACTAAACACCAGCAGAAGAAAATGATTTTGGCTGAGTGGTTGCCCAACCGGGAGCTACCTCAAGCCAGTTGGTGACAGTCACAAATCTGGAATAGAGGAGTGGCATGTTCACAATCATCATACCAGTTTTCAGAATGGATGACAGGACAGGATACTACTGGGTGTATGATCATCATGTAGCAGGCCCCTTACAGAACATCTCTTCCATCATGGCCCCCAAAGACAACTGCCAATTCTCCTGCCTCGTGCATTTTGCTGCCCAGGGTGTCTGCAGTGATCTGTGTCTATCTGCATGGTGGTCAACCCCTGTTTCTCAATTCCTGGAACCACACCTTCCATCACTGTTCTTTCCAAACCACTGTGATTTTTAATTTGGTCAGAATATTTGAGTTTCTGAGTTGAATTGAGTTGAGCTGAGAAACGACATCACTGCACTCAGGATATTCCCACACGTGCTCCGTCTTCTCGTTCAACAGCCAGCAAAGCATCATACTGCTAATGGTTTCAACTGCCATCTGACTGAAAGTTCTCCTGATCTTTGCCCTCCATTTTCAGATTCGTCCAGAACCCCTGCCGATCCTCAGCCATATAATTGTCTCCACATATGGGTTTTCAGTTTGTTCCACCGCTTTCTCCACATGGTCCCACGGATGCCCGAACACCTCTCCCTTGTCTATAGGTATTCTACGACCAAGAGGTGCATTCCCTGCCAGCCTATCAGCCTGTCCATTCTCCCTCATGACCAGGGCAGAAAATCCATACAATTCTCTTCTGTGACTTCTGAAGCAAGGCAAGCCATTCTACATGAAACATTCCTTTCATGTAATTGTTTATCAATCAGTTTGTATGTATAGTTCAGTCAATTCTATTGCAGTTCTTAATTTCATCTTGACATATAAGGAAAATAATTATAAATACCTGCAGCAGGATCATAGCTAAAGCTAAAATAAATCACAATGATGATTAACAGGCGATAATATTCTAGTTTTTGATAGCTCAAATGCATATATAAACGTTACGTCTATAACAAATACTACATACCACTACACACAGCAGAATATGATGGATTGGTCACTATACTGTCCAGAGCCCAACCTCCATCTGCTCCCATGATAACTGTAAATACAACCTGCACAGAGGCTACATTACTGATATGAAATATATGTGGACATTGATATCTTAAAACATATGTGAATATATGTCTTAAATCTTGCTGTCCCAGGCATGGCTCTGACAATGGCATAAGCATGGTTAGACAAGGGTTTGATCTCTGGGCTCACCGTTCACTATGAGAGGGAAATACTGGTCACCTATTCCTCCATGCACCATACATCCAGGCCTAAACAATATGATGGTCCTTGCACATCACATAGCAGCTTCCTGCTTCAGATCTTGATTTTTGTTTTTAATACAACACAAGCATGTAAGGTAACTAGAACAGAGTTTGTAAAGATCATAACAGTCTAGGACTTGAGGAGTTAAATCAACAACTAGAACACACGGGGGTTAATGTAACACCTAGGACAAAAGCATTTAAAGTAACTGGAACAGAGTTTGTAAAGGTAATAACTGTCTGGAACTTGAGGAGTTAAAGCAACAACTAGAACAGAAGGAGTTAACGTAACACCAAGAACACAAGCATTTAAAGTAACTAGAACAGAGTTTGTAAAGGTAATAGCTGTCTGGAACTTGAGGAGTTAAAGCAACTAGAACAGAAGGAGTTAATGTAGTGCATAGAACATAAGCATTTAAAGTAACTGGAACAGAGTTTGTAAAGGTAATAGCTATCTCATATTGATGAAGCTAAAAATAAACTAAAGACAATGTTTTTGTGCATAGATTGAAACAGAATGAGGCAAAACTCATCATCATCATCATCATCATTATCATCATGTGCTGTGCCAACCTGCACAGGCAATCAAGTCTCTCCCAGATCTCAGTCCTTGTTCTGGATCAACTCTGCTAATTATATTCCTCAGTGCCACCGTCTCAGTCCATCCAGCATTTCTCTCAGTCTGCCTCTTTTCCCTACTGATCTTTCCAATGCCTCTCTTCTTATTAAATGACAAAAGAATGCTGGTTGCCTCTTTCTTATATGAGGGGGCTTCAAATGAAAACCTTATGTTTATTTTTTTGAATATACTCTGAAAAAGTAAAGAACAAATATAATTTTTCAATGTAGTCACTACTTGTTTAATGCAAATCCTCCAGCGTCGATAAGGTGCTTGGGTTCCTGTAGAAAAAAATTCTCTTGGTCACAACTCAGTGTGCCTGACCCTGTCGTGAACAGTCTCTCACAGAAGTCCCGCCATTGTGAAACTTCCTACTCCAATCATACACCTGCTGGACTGACAGGCATGCATCACCATACAGGAACTTCATTCATGGAAGAATTTCTATAAATTTCACCCCTTCACCGATAAAAAAAAATCGATAACAGAGCACTGTTCCTCTTTGGTGCATGTCAATAATGGGGTGGCCATCTTTTAACTATCTTTATAACGTCACCGTGTTCGTCTGCACTGTGATGTCATGTGTTTAACACTCTTGACATCTTTAACAACAATACTGACAGGTTACAAGACAGTGGCATGGTTATTGTAATTTTTATCACACTTTTAAGGTTTTCACTTGAAGCCCCCTCGTAGTTGTATATAATGTTCTATTTCCATTAACCTCTTCCAGGCAGTCGCTGTTAGTTACTTTGGACATCTCAGGAATCACATTGCCATTGCTGCAATCTAATATTATAATGTAAAAAGTAATACAGAAACTGCTGCTGCACTTACATAGAACTTGCCAGGATAAACGTGTGGAAACTGTCCAAAGATATGCATCCCACTAGCACCAAAAGTCGGGGTATAGGACCACACAACAGTTCTGCTGTCCTCCATATAGTCGATCAATGTGATGTTCAGTGTGCCTGGATCCTTGCCATATATATACAACTGAAAAGTACTGCATTGATAAAATGATGACAGATATAGCTGACTCCATAATTCCGCTTTCTTTCCAGCAGAGCCAGTTAAATTATATGATGCCACAGCGAAATGACCTGAAAGGAAAACAGCAAGTTTTCTAGAATTTGTATTTTTGAACTACATGAGTCACATACCACCTGTACCGTCAAGAGCCACATAGCAACTGGATGGTCCAAAATCACTCCATAACTGGACAATCTAGTCACTTCCAAAAAGGACAGTCTCGAGCCACATATCAACTGGACAGACTAGAGTCACATATCAACTGGACAGACTAGGGTCACATACCAAGTGGACAGTTTAGAGTCACATACTAACTGGTAAGTTTAGAGTCACATACCAACTGGACAGTTTAGAGTCACATACCAACTGGACAGACTAGGGTCACATATCAACTGTACAGTTTAGAGTCACATACCAACTGGACAGACTAGAGTCACATACCAATGGGACATTCTAGAGTCACATACCAACTGGACAGACTAGGGTCACATACCAACTGGACAGACTAAGGTCACATACCAACTGGACAGACTAGAGTCACATACTAATGAGACATTCTAGAGTCACATACCAACTGGACAGTTGTCGCATACCAACTGGACAGTTTTGAGTCAAATACCGACTGGACAGACTATGGTCACATACCAACTGAACAGTCTACAGTCAGATACCAACTGAACAGTTTAAAGTTACAACCCAACTGTAGTGTCACATACCAACTGGATGGTCCATAATCATTCCCCAACTGGGCAATCTAGTTACTTCCAAACTGGACAGTCACAAACCAACATGAGTCACAAACCAACTGGCCCTTATTGAGCCACATAAAAAGTCGCTTAAAAGTAGACAGGGTCGACTTCATTGCACCCGGGCTTATCGCATATGGCTGGGTCTCTTTCCGCAGCGTGGAAAGCGTCGCACCAAGCACGAACTCTGTAGCTCTAGAGACGACCCACAGGAGTCTCCAAAAAATTTCACTTGTGAACCGAAGGACGTGGCCTGGAATCGAACCCACAACCTTCGGAGCCCACGTCAAATGGCTTGACCACTTTGCCACGGCATAACAACTGGACAGTCTAGAATCACATAACAACTGGACAATCTAGAATCACATAACAACTGGACAATCTCCACCCACATTCCAACTGGACAGTCTACAGCCCCAAACCAAATGGACACTACTAAAGTCATATACTAAATAGTTAGAGTTCAGGTCAGTGTTACAAAACATCTGATAACTCAATGGGGTATGAACATGAGACCACTGGATGGCTGTCAGGCATGCTAGCCACTGCTCTACTGCAGCTCCTTAACTGAAGCAGACCTGGTCAACTTCATGATACTGGTGTCATACATTTTGACAAACTAAAACATATGATATAGAACCTGTTTTCCTGCATGGTACAGGGATCATGGAACATTTATAAACAAATTAGAAAAAGCTGGGTAACAATGGATATGTGGTTCCTGAGATGAATGTTGGGAATATCTTGGACTGCCAGAGAATCTAACAATGATTGCCTGGAAGAAGCTAATGAAATTAGAACATTAAATCCCCGGGAAGGTTAACCCGGTCAACAAATGCCCGCAGAAGTCGGATGTGTCGGCCTAACGGCGCAAGAACGCAGCTCTGCTGTAAACAGGTACAACGCAAACACATCCGGAAAAAAAAACTCCGGATGAACGAAGAAGAAGAAGAAGAACATTAAATACAACAATAAGAAAGAGAAGAGAAACATTGGAGAATATCATGACAACTGGATAATCAGTGGGAAAAGAGGCAGAGGCAGACAAAAAAATGATGCTGGATGGACTGAGATGGTGGCATGGAGGAACATCAGCAGCAGAGTTGATCCAGGGCACAAAGGGCCAAGATATGTGAATGTCAACGCCAGCTGGCAAGGCAGAATATGATGATGATAACATGGATGATATACACTACACTGATCCTGTGGTTTTCTCAGACAAAACAAAAAACTAGGAGGACCTGTTTGCATGTTTTAAACATTAACAATTCCACAGCTGTTGGAAACCTAAAAGAGCAATTTGAATTGGCCGCTGACTATGTTAAACTTCAAATGAGAAATCCTACCCAATAACGAATAAGTTTAGCAGACTTGATTTTGGTATACCCACATCTGGACCCTCACTGGTGCTACAGAGTGCCTGCACTGTGCTGATATTCTCCTAGATTCATAAATCGTTCATTAACGTTCCATGATTCGTGTGCCATACTGCAAAACAGATCTCTATATAACCTCTAATTTGTTCATTAACATTCCATGATTCATGTGCCATACGCAAAACAGATCTACGTAACACTTTATCCATCCATCCATCATGTGCCATGCCGGTAAGCGTGGGTGGTCATGTTCTGCCATCTCACTCGATCACCAGAGTCGTGGATCAGCTCCGTGTTTCTGTCTCGACCATGCCACAAGGCCAAGCCATCCAGGTACTTGCTTCTAGGTCTTCCCCTTGGTCTGTTCCCCTCAATCTTAACAGTTGTCACCAAATTCTCCAATCCATTTCTTCTCATAACATGCCCAAAAAATTTTGACTGTCTACGTCTAATTTCTCTAATCAATTTACGATCTTCATTTGTTTCTTGAAAGACTTGTTCATTGGTCTTTCTGGCTGTCCATGGTATTCTTTGCATTTTCCTCAGAAACCACATCTCTACAGCCATCAGATGTTTTTCAGCCTGACTGCTCATTGTCCACGCTTCACATCCATATAGAAGTACAGGTTCAATGTAGCATCTCAACACTCTTTTTCTCGTTTCAATTGACATCTTTTTATTGGTCAATATGTTTTTCATCTTGCTAAAGGCTACTTTTGCCATGGCGATTCTTGTTCTAATCTCTTCAAGGCATCTCCCATCAGATGTTATTACTGTTCCGAGATAATTGTACCTGCTCACTTGTTGAAGAATATTCCCATTTACTTGTATATTACATTGTGGTATTTCGTCCTTCCTAGTGACGACCATAATCTGTGTCTTTTTACAATTTAATTCTAACCCTAGTTGTTCACTGTGTGTAACAATCGCATCTACTAAATTTTGCAGGTCCTGTTCATTGTCTGCAATCAAGACTGTATCATCTGCATATCTAATGTTATTGATGCATCGTCCCCCAATGTTGATTCCTTCCATATCTTCAATATTTCTGAAAATACTTTCACTGTACAGGGAAAACAGATCTGGAGACATTACACATCCCTGTCTCACACCCCTTTTAATAGGCTGATATTGGCTTACTTCATTATCAACTCTTATGGCAGCTTGTTGTTTCCAATTCTGATTATCGATGATTTCACACAACATGATTTTCTTGGCATCTGTAAAGAAGGTAGTTTGCCATTGCTTTCCTTCCTAGCAGTGACCATACTGGTCAGTGACCGTAGCCATTGTCTCCTCAAAATAGAGATCCTCTGCCTACCGTCATGAAGGTGGAGACCATAACCTACAACTATCTGTTGGCTGCTCTCGATCTTCATCCACCACCTGCACCCATGGCTTCACGTAACCCTGATCGGGGTTTATAGCTTTTCAAAATTCATACCACCCATATCATGAAGTTTACCAGGTCTGCTTCAGTTAGGAGTTAGGGCAGTGGCTAGCATGCTTGACAGCCATCCAGATGGCATGTGTTCATACCCCCAGTGATTAACAGGTTTTTTTGTTTAATTGACCAGGACTCTAACAATTTAGTATATGACTCAAGACTGTCCATTTGGTGTATGACACAACACTTGGTATGTGACACAACCATTGGAATGTGACTTTAGACTGTCCAGTTGTGATATGACTCTAGACTGTCCAGTTGTGATGTGATACTACAGTTGGAATGTGACTCTAGACTGTCCAGTTATGACTGGCACTAAAGTGACATGAGACTACAGTTGGAATATGACTCTGGACTGTCCAGTTGTGATGTGACACTATAGTAGAAATGTGACTCTGGACTGTCCAGTTGTGACTGACACTAGACTGTCCAGATGTGATGTGACACTACAGTTGGAATGTGGCTCTGGACTGTCCAGTTATGAGTAGCTCTAAAGTGATGTGACACTACAGTTGGAATCTGACTCTAGATTGTCCAGTTGTGATGTGACACTACAGTTGTGATGTGACACTACAGTTGTGATGTGACACTACAGTTATGATGTGACACTACAGTTGTGATGTGACACTACAGCTGTGATGTGACACTACAGTTGGATTGTGGCTCAAGACTGTCCAGTTATGATTCGCACTACAGTTGTGATGTGACACTAAAGTTGTGATGTGACACTACACTTGCGATGTAATACTACAGTTGGAATGTGACTCTATGCTGTCCAGTTATGATGTGACACTACAGTTATGTGACATTACAGTTGTGATGTGACAATGTAGTTGTGATGTGACACTACAGTTGTGATGTGACTCTAGGAATAGACTGTCCACTTGGTATGTATAATCTGTGGAAGAAGATTGTAATGCTTATGGAGATATCCGTATGCTTATTGCAATAAACATAATCCTTTACAAACTAAACCAGATGACGTCCACAAATACTAGATCATATGAAACAAATTACCAGCTAAGTTCCCCACCCTTGTTTCCATGCACATTTCAGAGCAAAGTGTGCTGTTTTCATGTTGCTCCATCTGATCTCATAAGTATAAATCTCAAATCAAAGCCAAGATCCTGAACCTGCTCACGGACATGCTCCATAACATGTTGTGGCCTACAGTTTGGAATGGATCTATGCTTGCCTTTCCCAATGTGATACAATCACTGAAAAGACATCACATCCAGGCACATCCTAACATTATTTTTGTCTGGTCTCCGTGGGTACAGCATATGAGTATTGAGAAGGCTTAGGTATGGAAGAGAGGGAAGCAGACTTGTGCAGGACATGACAATTCCATGAGTGAATCAGAGACAGTTCCATGAGTTAATCAGTCACAATTCCATGAGTGAATCAATGCATGACATAATAATTCCACAAGTGAATCAATGCAGGACATGACAATTCAATGAGTGAATCTTTGCAGGCCATGACTATTCCATGTGTAAATTAATGCAGGACACGACAATTTCATGAATGAATCAGTGCAGGACATGACAATTCCATGACTGAACCAATGCAGGACATGACAATTCCATGAGTGAATTTATGCAGGACATGACAATTCCATGAGTGAATCAATGCAGGACATGACAATTCTATGAGTGAATCAGTGCAAGGTATGACAATTCCATGACTGAACCAATGCAGGCCATGATAATTCAGTGAGTGAATAAGACTTAGAACATTTATGTGCAAAAACCTAAAACCAACAGATTTGTTAAGTGACTCAATGAACATGTTCAAGAAAACATGAACCATAACCATGATGGTCGAGACCCTATGAGGCTAGACATATAAAAACAGCAATATCAAACAAGGTTTAAAAGTATAATCATAAATCATGTTGATAAAAATGTTGAAAATTTACATAATGTATTATAGCTAATTTCAGAATGTGGCACCAAAAAAAAAGAACATATTTCAATTATCATGAAAAGTAACGTATAGTAAATACAGCAGTTGTGAAGAAGAACATAATAAGTAGTGTTAAAGCTTCAAGACTTATGCTTAGAAATGCCAGTTTTAAAAGCTTCATAAATATAATTAGTAACAGTAACACTCATGACAACGACAATATTAAGCTATGAAGTGAACACTAAAAAGCATTGCTACAGATTTTAATAAGGAATATCAGCAGCAGAGTTGATCCAGAAAACCAAAGACCGAGATCTATGGAGAGCCATGAACGCCTACGCCAGCCGGCACGGCACTTGATGATGATGATGACAGATTTTAAAACTTCAGTTGTAAAAACCTCACATTCAGTACATTGGCCGGCCCTGAGGAGTAGCAAGAATATTCATAATTTGTGCCATTTTGCAAGAGCTGCGGTAGTATAGCGCCTAGACACCTAGCTGCTGTACTGGTGGTCGTGAGTTTCATCCACATCAGGACAATTACACATTTGTTAAAATATGGGGTTAGCACCACATGCCCAGTCTGCCTCATAGGATAAATGGGGTCCTTTACTTTATACAGATTATAATAGCTCAAGCACTGTTACATGGATATCTTCTTCTTCGTTCATCCGGATTTTTTTTTCCGGACGTGACTGCGTTGTGACTGTTTACAGTAGAGCTGCGTTCTTGCGCCGTTAGGCCAACACATCCGACTTCTGTGGGCATTTGTTGACCAGGTTAACCTTCCCGGGTTACATGGATATAAGTTAACTGAAAAATGATGGTATATAAACTTTTATGTTCTCTTTTTAAAACATGTCAACAGTAAAGAAAACCTGAGTCAGAAATTATAACAAAAAGAAAACAACAACAACAATCAGAGGAAATTATGTTTCTGTAAAATGGCATTTTCTTGACTTCCTAAGACATTTCCTTGTACCTGGCTGGGTCAACCTGGGTCAGTTTTGTACAGGCACTCAAGCATTATGGTCATTTACACATTCTATATTCCAAGTTGTTTCAGAGTCATAAATACAGTTGCTATGCCTTATAAACCAATACCTTGAGCGGAGTTTGTTGAATAGTCTTTAGGAGGAAGCCAGGAGAAGATGCCATCACTGGGACTTGCAATAACCCAGTTAAAGTCATTAGAATACACGTTGTGATAGACATCAAACCCACTCTCAAAGTCTGTTGATGCTAAAAGTGAGGTAGAACATATCATAAAATTAGACTCAAAACAAAGTTTAGACACATCTAATATACTGTATCTTTGTGCTTATAGATTTGACAAATTATTGCTAAGTGTTTACACTATATACAATAATAATATTAACTATGTGAGCAGACACGATAGTATTGTGTCATTCAGCATCAGTTAAAGAAGGAGTCTGTCACTCCAATCATGGTGCCATGACCTGTCACATGAAGATCTACCATTTTATCCCCATATCAATATCTGCAGCAGAATTTCTGTAGATTTGTGTGAGCTCTATTGTATATCCTTGGAACATTTCCCAGCCCTATGCTCAGATCAGGGAGATGTGTGACATCATTATATGCCAGTGGTTCTTGGAAAATGTCCCAGCCCTCTGCTTAGACCGAACCCGGTACCTTCTCAGCCTGAGGCAGATACCGTTAACATCTCAGCCACGACACTTGCTAAATTAATCTTTCCTCACACAATCATGGAGTGTGAAATGCTAGGCCTTTACTCATAGCAGGTCATGGCATGGGGTGCCTAGCTCCTTTCCTCAGTACATCTTCCCAGACAGTATCAACAACATCCGGAAAATTACCCACCATCATCTAGCACAGTGGTTCTCAACCGGTGGGGAATTCCCCCCTAGGGGGGAATTTGAGGGTTTCCAGGGGGGAAATTAATATTATCTCAAGACCGCGTTAATACAAGAACCGATTACTTGATATTGTTTTTCCCTTCATACTTTACGGTTCTGTATGTCTCACCCTTCTAAAATTCATTTTTTTAAATAAAGTAAGTAGACCCACAAATCACGTTTTATGTGGACGTCTAGACTTGTTTTAATATGTGCTATTAAATTTAGCTTCCATTATTACGTATACTGTGTAGGGGCGGGGCGGGATTTTTAGGTAGGAAATGCGAAAGGGGGGAATGACGTTCTGAAAATATGGTGAAGGGGGGCACGGGCCAAAAAAGGTTGAGAACCACTGATCTAGCAGGTCTTTTGCAGAATGTCAGGCTCATCACAGCCAGGCCCAAATTTTTGTCCTTAGTGATTCAAATCTTCAAATTATTCAGTGGATAAATCCAAACAGCAAGTGCGCTTATATATCAACTATCACCCATACTGAAACATGGAAATATACCTATGTCTGCAAAATGACAGATAATAAATATATTTATTCACACCAGTCCAATAGTACAAATGTCAAACTTGAACATTATCCAAATCACACTTACGCAATATCAACACCTGTGAGATGAGATGCTTGAGGAGAGCTGCCAACTTAACTATCCGAGACTGAATAAGAAATGATGTAATCGGACAGACAGTGGCATCGACACCTTTTGCACCATATACTGAAGGGCAGAGATCAAATGTTTTGGTCATCTCATTAGAATGTAACACCATCAACTACCAGCACCTGTACTACATCAAAGATCTGATACGAGAGCAAGAGAATGTCCAAGACAAAAATGAATTGACATCATCAAAGAATCACATGGAATGACACTAACGAGTGCAATGGAGTGTCAACTATTCCTCCCCACGGTGCTTGATGGCAAAAGTGGCAGATAATGATGATGATAAACCCCAGAGTCGACCATTTTGCAAACAAATCCTGTCTTTACCGGGGATACACCAAATCACTGTGTTAGTTAACATTTTTGTAAAGTCTACTAGCCATAAACTATCACAGCTTCCATGAAGCTAAAGGCTTCAAAATAGCAGTACACTAAAGCTATAAGCAAAGTACATGTTTCAATGTTTACTGAGCAGAACGTAAGAGAAATAGGTTTGCCAAGAGCAAAGGAAGGCCAGGTCTGTGTGTGATATTAGCATTTAATGACATACTTTTATAGTAGCACTCGCCATCAGCAAAAGTCACATCATCGTAGCCAACCTCACCAGTCTTGTTGTGTCCAACTGTTGTTGTAAATATGACCTGTAAGTTCAGAATTTACAAATTAGTTGCACGTCTTTTACAGGATATTGCAATCCACCTCAGCATTTATTGGCTGTTTGTGATTTACTAGGTAACTTTAGTTCAGTAGTTAAGTTCAAAGTAAGTATAATGTATTCAAATTCTTCTTCTCTATCCCTAGTTTGTCATTCAGCATCAGATAAAGAAGAAATATAAGGAGCTAGTTTGCTGCATGCTTCCTACACGGTCACTTATCTGCCAAGACAAGAGATCCAGGTTCAATCCCCAGCAGAGGTAGGATTATATTTTCTGACCAGGTCAGATTTTCTCACCTCTAGGGTTAATCCAGCCTCACAAAAATGGCTACCAGACAATTGTGTGGAGTGAATTTTTGGAATTTTCTCAGAATTGTCTAGGAAAGGAAAGTGATCACGAAGGGAACTAGCCATCCTAACTTATATGTTGTGACCTAGAATATATGAAGGTCTAATTTCATGATTCCTTAATGTAGTCTAACACTGGTTCTGTCCTCTGTTTCCTAACATCATAACTTCTGACTCTATCTCTTTTCACATGGAGGATAGGCATTTGAACGGTTAAGGCCTCTGGAGTGTTTATACTTCTGGCTACGGTTTGCATCATACACAGTTTCCTCATGTTGGACTGGTAGTGCAGACTACTGTGTTGAGTGCATGGCGCAACACTGAGCTGTGAATTTTGTGTGGAATGCTTTTACATCTGTCCGCGGTTGTTTGTGGTCTGAACTGCATGTTTGGAATGATGGCGGCTGGCTTGTAGCTGAACTTACTGGATTACCTTACGCCAATGTGTGGCTGCTGGAGGACTTTTGTGTTGGCATTCTGGCGGTGGCATTAGGCATAGTGTACCTGTGCAGGTTGTTGGTTTGTAGAGACTCCTGTCTGCTCCATTTTTCACATGGGGCAGTAAGGAGCATTTTGTGTGATATTCACTGGCACAGAATGGTGCATAATGGGGACGATCTATTGCCATGAAGTTTGAACCGTGACTAATGACTGATAATTCATGACTTGCATTCTATTTCAGAGGTATCAAAGATTCAATTTTCCTTTGTTGTTAGCACCCAAGACTGAAATTTATTTCACTTTGATGGTAATAAGATGAGTTGGAATAATGAGTATCTAAGACTGACATTTATAATGCTGGTAAGAAGACTGATGTGGAAAAGTTTACTTTGTGAATGAACTGTTAGTTCTATTTTTCAATACTAGTGACATGTGCTCAATTTCTGCTGTCTATCTGACATGAGTTGATATTATTCGCCTTAACTGATTCAGTGCTGAAGGATAACATATTGACAAATATGACCTCCCATTTGGACAGAAGGCGATATATAGCCATATTAGGGTCTTTGTGTTATTTGTTGCATTTGCTGTATCTTCCACAATTTTAATGCTCAGTGACATTTACATTATAATACTTACTTAATTGTGCGCCATGTTTGGTCCAAGATTACTTTTTTGTTTGGCATTGAATCAGTTAAGTATTTGAAATATTTCATTTGTTTAGTTGGTTTTCATATATAATTTTAATTAACATTTTCCCTTGTGTTGATCATTACTTTTGTTGTTTTGATCTACAGAAAAGAATCTGAATTGACTGTTTTGCCTTTTCGGTTCACGGGTGCATTTTTCGGGAGACTTCCGGGAGTCGGCGCTGAAGCTGCGGAGTTCGTGCTTTGTGCGACACTTTTGGCGGGTTGCCCTGAGGTAAGAGACCGAGCCATGTGAGAAAACCCGGGTCAATGAGGTCTTTCTGGTGACTGCTGAGTCCATCGACGACGAACTGTGGTATTCATGGATGAATTTTGTATTGACATTCTAATGGCGGCATTATGCACAGTGTACCTGAGCAGGCTTGTTATATTGCTGAGACTCCCGTCTATTCCACTTTTCACATTGGACAGTGGGGAGCATTTTGTGTGATATTCGCTGGCATGGGAATGGAGCATAATGGGAACGACCCGTTGCTGTGAAGTTGGAACCTCGACTAACTAACTAACTACAAGAAAAGAATCTTTCATATTTATACTGTTTTGAAAAATTGACAATAAATAAATGTGGTGAAGAATGTACAGACATTCAAGAGGGGGTGTTATTAAATATATGATAAATACTAGCAGAAATGAAAAACTAACAAATTAACAAGGTTCATATACCAGAGTAAAGAAGTAATAAAAAAGGAGAAATGTGCATGGCTTTATTAAATCTAACACACAAAGTTTAAAAAGGTAAATCTTGTCCAGTTCTTAGGCTTTCCTAGATTCCAGCTTCTGAAAGATACACTGCAGTTCTTGCATTAAACAATTTTCAATGAGACCATCATCATGATGTAGCAGGTCCTCTGCAGAACATCACTCTCATCATGGTCCACCAACATCACTCTCATCATGGTCTGCCATCATGATCCACCAATGTCACTCTTCATCATGGTCCATGAACATCTCTCATCATGGTCCACTAACATCACTCTCATCATGGTCTGCCAACATCACTCTCATCATGGTCTGCCAACATCCCTCTCATCATGGTCCACCAACATCACTCTAATCATGGTCTGCCATCATCACTGTCATCATGGTCCACCAATGTCACTCTCATCATGGTCTGCCAACATCACTCTCATCATGGTCTGGCAACATCCCTCTCATCATGGTCTGCCATCATCACTGTCATCATGGTCCACCAATGTCACTCTCATCATGGTCCATGAACATCACTCTCATCACAGTCCACCAACATCACTCTCATCATGGTCCACCAACATCCCTCTCATCATGGTCTGGCAACATCCCTCTCATCATGGTCTGCCATCATTATGGTCCACCATTGTCACTCTCATCATGGCCTGCCAACATCACTCTCATCATGGTCTGCCAACATCACTCTCATCATGGTCTGCCAACATCACTCTCATCATGGTCTGCCAACATCACTCTCATAATGGTCCACCAACATCACTCTCATCATGGTCTGCCAAAATCACTCTCATCATGGTCCGCCAACATCACTCTCATCATGGTCTGGCAACATCACTCTCATCATGGTCTGGCAACATCACTCTCATCATGGTCTGGCAACATCCCTCTCATCATGGTCTGCCATCATCATGGTCCACCAATGTCACTCTCATCATGGTCCACGAACATCACTCTCACCAATGTCACTTTCATCATGGTCTACTGTCACGAATTGGCAGCCTTTACTTCCCAGAACAAGTTTCGGTTCACTTTTGATGGGCCATGTAGAGGATCAACAGACGAACAAAACTGTTTTCTCTATATTCAAGGCTATACTGTCTTGACGTAAGCTTGCAAAACCTGCAAGTAAACAAACCACCAGGAATGGCTTTCTATTTGGGAAGTTAATTTGACACCAGTACCGGTCACTCCCAGAGGTTATCAATCCAGCCAGACGGGAGGGCAGACTCAGGGGACTGAATAGTAATTAAAACCAACCAGGCATGATGCAAGCAAACCTGGTTTACCAACATAGTTGTAAACTGGCTGTTGACCATGAGAACCTAATTGTTCCCTTGACATGACACCTGATAAGCATAGCTAGGAAATCGTCCAACCGCGATGGCAGACCCCATCTGGTAGAGACTAGAGGCGCAAGGTGTGAAATCACTGATAAGACTCAGGTGGCTAATAATGGTCAGACCCACAGGTGTGAAGGCTAGTGTGCATGCAGGAAGAATTTTTATGACTGGACAGACTTGGAGTTAATTGCAATTAATGTCAGGAGGAGATAAGAAGAATTTATGAATGGAATTCCTGGGAGATAAGTGTCTACTGCTAGGCTAGGTATAAAAACCCCTGCTAGACTTTTCCCCTTTAGATTAAGTCTGACTTCAGAACAGGTAGGAACTATCTCAATGTCTGTAGTCATACGCATGATTATTATGTTAGATTTCACTACAAAAGTTATTTCTTAGTTACTGATTTTCAGTCTATATCTGATCTAGGTTATTGCAAGAACTATCATTGTCATAGATTACTTGAGTGTTCTTTCTAAGTTCTGTGTTCAATATCATATTGCTTTAAAGTGTTATTCTTCTGAGAAATAGAGCCTTATGTGAGACAGATCTTGTCTGGGTATACTTTTAGGTGTCTTGGTAGATGCTTGTCATTTCTTTGTACACTATCCTAGTTGCTTTTTGGTGCGTGCATTTGTTGTACAGAATATAGTCAACTGACTATTTATTTAATTCTTACAACAGCAGTAACTAAGTGGTAACTTCAATTAAGACTTGTTGTATATCTCATTTTGTAGCTATACAATATTAGTACTCATTAATAATGCCTGATGCTATTATGTTGAGTATCATTAGATGTCCATCTTGAAGTAATATAATGTTTACGGATATGTTGGATGTATGTATGTGTAATTTCATAAACTAACTAGTGCATTATGCTATGATGTTAAAGTATCATAATATGTCTAGTTTAATCAATATGTTTATGTGTATTGGATGTTTGATATATTGATTTGTCATATGCAAACCTACCAATATGAAGTGTTATGCTAGTGTCTGCGCATTGGCACATTGGCCAATGATTGTGTTGGAAGCAGAGGTGTAATGGTACAGACATTACCCACAATTGGTAGTATAGGGTATATGGTGCTAAACTTTCTCAGTGTATTGTGGGCGTGCGTCCACGGTAATGCATGGAAACCTGGCACAGCTACTTGTCACGGCTTGCAAGCCCGGATGATCAGGCATTGTTATAATACCCTTACCGACCCTGTGAGCTGCTAAACTAACATTGGACGGAGCGGCTGTACGACACAGAATTTCTGTATTAGCGACATGGACATGGGGCGGCAGAAATGTAATCATTACAGGCGTGTGAGACAATTGAAAAGCCCGTCCCCGACTAAGACAGTAGGAGGGAGAAGGAGGATGGTGAACACAGTAGAGCTGGAAGATAAACTTGGCCAGACTGGTCCTTGTATATGTTTGTGTTATGATATGTTTTAATTAGGATTGCGCTGATGTAGAACTGATATAACACATTCTTGACTTTCTTTCAAGCTCTCACAAGGAGCACCTATGTTATAGATCTCAAGAACGAGTTATGACTAGGGAGAGCCAGGACTGGCAGTCGTCAGAATACCGGCAAGCTGTTCTTTTGTGTGTGTCTACTGGAGAGTGGGGATCTGGACCACAGATCCAGATAGATCGAGTAACAAGTAAAGTTACGTAATGTTTGTCATCAATATCAATATGTATATGATTTCATCATCCTCATATTGACAATCATCCTATGTCTATTGTTATGATTAGTAAATAAATGTTGTAGTATTGTAACTCATAGTTCTGTCGTTATATTTTAATTCCAATTGTGCATACGTGTTGTATGTGTACATTGGTGGGGGTTCACTTACACACCAAGGAAGGGAACAGTCAGGGAGAAAAACCTGTACTGGAATAGTTGTCTTTACACTTTAATTCAGACGTAAAAATTTATTCTAGCTAACCTTCTCCTTCCCATCCTTGGCGAATATTCAGCACAGTTCATTTTAATTTTGTAACGAGCCACTTGGAGCTGTACGTTGGATATTCATGGGCCTAATCTATAGTTCAGCCATATAGATTTTGTCCCTAGTCAGTTTCTGACTATTAGGGGTTGCTCGCCAGTGAAAAATACTTTCATCTAGCCGGTGGGGCACCCCGACTTCTGACAGATTGGGGGCTCGTCCGGGATCCTGAACCAGGATTCTAGTAATCATAGTGATTCTACTAGACCCTAGACATACGATTTTAAAAGTTAACTCTTGTAATCTTCAGTCATCAAAATAGACTATCATCAGATGTAGCTAATTTTAGTTGAGGAAGTTACAGAGTATAGATATAACTTTTCAAAAGTGTATAACAGATAAGAACTTATGAGAAAACTACCATCATCTATCATTTATTGATAACTGTTTTTAACTATTATCAATTAGTGTTACCATTAATCATTTATTGATAAGTGAACACTTTAATCATATTTACATTGATGTGTTTGATGATTTAACTGCTTGACTGATTTGCAATTTTATGCTAATATATGCCATGTTCATTTTGACATGTATGCAGTACATTTTAATGTTTATGTAGGTAAATATTACTGTTGATTACTGTGTAGTATATCTCTCACACTTACTTCACTGCTGTCGCCAGGTACTACTTGAATATTATTTTCAGTTGTCTTTCACTGCTGAGGCTAAACTATACACCTTGGATAGCGTAGACTGTCAGTAGTTAACTCTGGTCTTTCTAGCTTAGATCTGATTTTTGATATATATATAGGAGCTTACCTGAATAGTCATTTGCAATTATGGCCTTACGTTACCGGAATCCCGAAGAGGACATGAAGGCGCGCGCAGATTTCTCAGAGTCCGCGAGAGGGTGGGGTATAAGAAAAGGCTTAGAGGGGGAGCAACTAGAAACATATATCCTAGCTGAGTTAGAATGGTGGGACCAAGAAGAAGAAATTATGTTTAAAGAAAATGATGAGTTCTTTGGAACACAAGAGCGTAGCAAAACTGAAGGAGTAAAGATGGAGAAAACGCATATGGAAGCAGTCAATGCAGAGAAGCTAACCTTTCTAGCCGAACATAAGGTAGGAGATATGGATGCTCACCCAACCAGGAAGGAAGGGACATCTTTGCCAACCACCGCGGAATCAGAGTTAGTGGACCGGGAACTACAGGTTCTCATTCGACCCAGTCCTAAACGGAAAAGAGGGAAGAAGAAACATGCCAAGGGCACTTCAAACAGTCACAAACGTGATAACTGTTTGCACCACGGCAATAGTCGTTTGACAGTAGAGGACCTTCGGGAAAACCACTTGACTGCTACGAGAAATGAATCTCGAGAGAAAGAGGAACTGAAGAATACCTTTAATGAGGTCACAGGCGGAGACCTAGCCGATTCTCACATTCCCTTCGGTTCACAGAATCACGAAGTGGAATTACATCTGATTGAAGTAGGGAGGAAGGAAGAAACGGAATCCCAGGTGAATTTGATTACTGCAACGCGGGAAGAATCACTAGTTATCAGTTCAGATAATTTAACTGGTCCGCCAGTACAAGACTCCCAGGAATCTCATTTTACTTTAACGAGGGGTGAATCTCGAGAGGAAGAGGACCTGGGGACATCTTTTAAAGAGGTCGGAGATGGAGAGGTAACCGACCTTATTATTCCCTTCAGCCCAGACGAGGAAGAAGTGGGATTAAATTTGACTGACAGAGGGATGAAGGACGACCCGGAACCCCTTGTGATCTTTGAGGCTGCAGCTCAGGACAAGACACTAGATCTCAGTTCAAATCATTTACCTAATGTGATGGATTGTTTAGACAGCCCACCACAGGATTTACCTCAACTGGACTTAGCCCATGAATGCACGACCAGAGAGGAACATCCAGACCAGGAAACATTTCCAGTTGTTATCTCACAGTATACCAGTTCGGAGACTCAGGAAACACAGGGAATTGCCAGGAGCCAGAATATGGACTCTGATATTGTGCAGACAACATTGTCTGTAGTTGCTAAAGAAGAAAATTCTTTGCACAAGATGGAGGAAGAAACGCCTATCATTTCATTAGCTGAAGTTATCAGGGAATTCCAGCAACAGGAACCTGAAGTAACAGAAGTCAAGAGTGGTTTGGAATCAACACTCTTAGGACTCAATCTACCCTTCAGTCAGGTCGATTTGATAGGAGTAGATCAGCTATTTGTGGATACTTTATTCAAAAGTAACTCCACTTTATCGCACTGGAGTAACTATGTTATTTCTCAAGGCAGGACAACTGGGCAAACTAAATTTCCAATTTCTAGCACGGTTTTTACAAGAAACTCTAATGTAGAGAAACTCAGCCCATTAACTGACTATCAGGGGAAGAAACCGCGACACCGAGGAGGGACGATTGTTACGCCCGACTTTGAAGGAGGAAAGCGCCAGTTGAATTTATATCATGGGACCATGATGGGTAACATTATTCCTTTTAAAAGGAAGCTATTGATGGATCTGTTATGGATCTATAATGGACGGAGGAAAATCACGGAGACAAGCTTTGCTGTGGCCAGCTTATGCAAGACCTCACTACGGGTACATCCTCGGCTGAAAGGATTAAATCATGTGAGTGAATGGTGTAAAACAATCGCCCACAGACGAAGAAGAATCCCGTTGATTGTGATCTTTCCCAGAGGGGTAAAATTACAACCTCCTGACAATTACCGGATTTTACCAAGCTATTGCATGGAATCCCGGCCGAAAACCAGGTACAAGGATCTATCCAGAGTATCTTTGGGTTATGGAAATGGGACGTTTTTAGGCAGATGCCGGACAACCCACTGCCACAAGGAATATTGGAAACCTTTAGGCAGATACAGAACCGAGAGTGCTTAGGCATTATTCTGGGATGTACGGCGTGCTTTGACAAAAGATTTCTGGCAGAAACTTTTTTTTTAAGAGGGAAGCTCTGTCACGAATTGGCAGCCTTTACTTCCCAGAACAAGTTTCGGTTCACTTTTGATGGGCCATGTAGAGGATCAACAGACGAACAAAACTGTTTTCTCTATATTCAAGGCTATACTGTCTTGACGTAAGCTTGCAAAACCTGCAAGTAAACAAACCACCAGGAATGGCTTTCTATTTGGGAAGTTAATTTGACACCAGTACCGGTCACTCCCAGAGGTTATCAATCCAGCCAGACGGGAGGGCAGACTCAGGGGACTGAATAGTAATTAAAACCAACCAGGAATGACGCAAGCAAACCTGGTTTACCAACAGAGTTGTAAACTGGCTGTTGACCATGAGAACCTAATTGTTCCCTTGACATGACACCTGATAAGCATAGCTAGGAAATCGTCCAACCGCGATGGCATGACCCCATCTGGTAGAGACTAGAGGCGCAAGGTGTGAAATCACTGATAAGACTCAGTGGGCTAATAATGGTCAGACCCACAGGTGTGAAGGCTAGTGTGCATGCAGGAAGAATTTTTATGACTGGACAGACTTGGAGTTAATTGCAATTAACGTCAGGAGGAGATAAGAAGAATTTATGAATGGAATTCCTGGGAGATAAGTGTCTACTGCTAGGCTAGGTATAAAAACCCCTGCTAGACTTTTCCCCTTTAGATTAAGTCTGACTTCAGAACAGGTAGGAACTATCTCAATGTCTGTAGTCATACGCATGATTATTATGTTAGATTTCACTACAAAAGTTATTTCTTAGTTACTGATTTTCAGTCTATATCTGATCTAGGTTATTGCAAGAACTATCATTGTCATAGATTACTTGAGTGTTCTTTCTAAGTTCTGTGTTCAATATCATATTGCTTTAAAGTGTTATTCTTCTGAGAAATAGAGCCTTATGTGAGACAGATCTTGTCTGGGTATACTTTTAGGTGTCTTGGTAGATGCTTGTCATTTCTTTGTACACTATCCTCACTCTCATCATGGTCTGGCAACATCTCTCTCATCATGGTCTGCCATCATCATGGTCCACCAATGTCACTCTCATCATGGTCCACGAACATCACTCTCACCAATGTCACTTTCATCATGGTCTACCAATATCACTCTCATCATGGTCTGCCAACATCACTCTCATCATGGTCTGCCATCAACACTCTCATCATGGTCTGCCATCATCTCTCATCATGGTCTGCCAACATCACTCTCATCATGGTTTGCCAACATCACTCTCATCATGGTCAGCCAACATCACTCTCATCATGGTCTGCCAACATCTCTCATCATGGTCCACCAACATCACTCTCATCATGGTCTGCCAACACCACTCTCATCATGGTCTGCCAACATCACTCTCATCATGGTCTGCCAACATCACTCTGATCATGGTCCACCAACATCACTCTCATCATGGTCTGCCAACATCACTCTCATCATGGTCCGCCAACATCACTCTCATCATGGTCTGCCATCATCACTCTCATCATGGTCCACCAATGTCACTTTCATCATGGTCTGCCAACATCACTCTCATTGTAGTCCGCCAACACCACTCTCATCATGGTCCACCAATGTCACTCTCATCATGGTCTGCCAACATCACTCTCATCATGGTGTGCCAACATCACTCTCATCATGGTCCACCAATGTCACTCTCATCATGGTCCACAAACATCACTCTCATCATGGTCTGCCAACATCACTCTCATCATGGTCTGCCATCATCACTCTCATCATGGTCCACCAATGACACTCTCATCATGGTCTGCCAACATCACTCTCATCATGGTCCGCCAACATCACTCTCATCATGGTCAACCAATGTCACTCTCATCATGGTCCACCAACATCACTCTCATCATGGTCTGCCATCATCACTCTCATCATGGTCCACCAATGTCACTCTCATCATGGTCTGCCAACATTACTCTCATCATGATCTGCCAACACCACTCTCATCATGGTCTAACATCATCACTGTCATCATGGTCCACCAACATCACTCTCATCATGGTCTGCCAACATCACTCTCATCGTGGTCCACCAACATCACTCTCATCATGGTCTGCCAACATCCCTCTCATCATGGTCTGCCATCATCACTGTCATCATGGTCCACCAATGTCACTCTCATCATGGTCCACAAACATCACTCTCATCATGGTCTGCCAACATCACTCTCATCATGATCCACCAACATCCCTCTCATCATGGTCTGCCATCATCACTGTCATCATGGTCCACCAATGTCACTCTCATCATGGTCCACAAACATCCCTCTCATCATGGTCTGCCAACATCACTCTCATCATGGTCCACAAATATCACTCTCATCATGGTCTGCCAACATCACTCTCATCATGGTCTGCCATCATCATGGTCCACCAACATCACTCTGATCATGTTCTGCCATCATCATGGTCTGCCATCTTCAAGGTCCGCCAACATCACTCTCATCATGGTCCACAAATATCACTCTCATCATGGTCTGCCAACATCACTCTCATCATGGTCTGCCATCATCATGGTCCACCAACATCACTCTCATCATGGTCTACCATCATCATGCTCTGCCATCATCATGGTCCACCAACATCACTCTCATCATGGTCCACAAACATCACTCTCATCATGGTCTGCCAACATCACTCTCATCATGGTTCACAAATATCACTCTCATAATGGTCTGCCAACATCACTCTCATCACGGTCTGCTATCATCATGGTCCACCAACATCACTCTCATCATGGTCCACAAATATCACTCTCATCATGGTCCACCAAAATCACTCTCATCATGGTCTGCCAACATCACTGTCATCATGGTCCACAAACATCACTCTCATCATGGTCCACCAAAATCACTCTCATCATGGTCCACCAACATCACTCTCATCATGGTCTGCCACCATCACTCTCATCACGGTCTGCTATCATCATGGTCCACCAACATCACTCTCATCATGGTCCACAAATATCACTCTCATCATGGTCCACCAAAATCACTCTCATCATGGTCTGCCAACATCACTCTCATCATGGTCCACCAAAATCACTCTCATCATGGTCCACCAACATCACTCTCATCATGGTCTGCCAACATCACTCTCATTGTGGTCCTCCAACATCACTCTCATCATGCAAAATGCTTCTCCCTGCCATTTATCCTGCCTCAAGCACCATCATACCCAATGATGATATGGACTTTTTCTGATTGTCCCTAGTAGCACAGGCCTTCTGTAGACAGCTCTGTAAGTTTATCTGCTTCGAACAGACTAAAGAATCATGTATAAATACATCCAAAGTTATATCCATGGTGTAAACAAGAAAATGGGTGAATCTACACAATTATTTACTGATCAACTGAAAGCCAGGAAATGCTATTTATCATGCACTGACAAACCTGTATGTCCTGAGGGTCATTTATAGTGACTTCTACCAACTTGCCAAGAGTTGTATGTGATGCCTTCTATGGTATACAGCAATACAGGGTGTTTATCCTGGGGTCCAAGTGTTTCAATAGCTCATGTCACCGTCACATGATGGTGTTATGAAGTAATAGAATCGCATGCACACAGAACTGTTGAACGACAGTTTGGGACTTTCAAACTCAGCTTTTTGACCTTCTGCATGGCCATTTAGAGCAGCCTTGATAAAAGATCCTGAAACATTAAAGGAAAATGAAGATTTATGAAACATTTATATGTATATATTAGTTCCTCTTCCTCAACTAATAGACCTGTATACAAACATCTATGTTGACAGTGCATGTATATCATGCTTTAAGAAGTCAATTTGTGTGGAGTTTGTTCTCTTCTTCTGCGTCGTTCATCTCTCGATGAAGCATAGGCCCTCAGCCAACCCACACCAAGTCCTATGTAGACTTGTTCACAATTAGCTGGATTTTGCAGCTAAGTTTTCTACGAGATTAGGTAGCCAGTCAACCCTCCTTAGTTGTCTTATATGACATGCATGGTAGGATACAGTGTTACTATTCCTTGCTTGCCTTAAGGGCCCTGGTAACCCACAGGCATGCGTGAAGAGTTACTTTAAAAATTAAATGGAACAACAAAGATTTAAAACTGGAAGACCTATTACCCTTGTATTCTGAAGTATGAGATCACTATTTCAGAGTGATCAGAAGGGCATTAAAAATGCAAATAAGTTCAGGAAGTGTGAGCCACTTGTAGAAGGTAAAGGCAATGAGTGGTGTTGCTGATTTGAGAATATTTTGTTTGTGTTCATGATAAAAACAAACAAGCTGAAATTCCCAGAAACAATCATTCCAAAAGACTAACAGGTTTAACAAGCTGTTGAATTTGTGTTCGGTGAATCGGAACATGATGAATAAGATTCTAATTGGGGTTACTCTAATAATGACATCAAAACTGGAACTGATGATCATTTGAGCGGTGACACAAGATTATGACAATGTTAGTGTTTATCCTGGTCCTTCAGGAGTGCAGCATACAATACAGGGATTTGGAAAGGGGTGTATGCCAGATAATGGATCTAGTAAATTTGATACTGATTAGACTCATGCAAGCATATTCAGGAATACTGAAGATGATCATGCAAATCAATTTTGGATACAACAATTAAAACTAAGTTATATTAACTCATTTTTCCCAGATGGACTGTTTGTAAATAGTTTGCTCGGGAAACCAGGGAAATAGGGTTTTAAAGAACTGAAGATAGCTAGGCTTCAATGAGTTAAATAACCTCAGATATACAAATGATACATGCGCTGCTAGAAGAAGCTCAACAGAATCTCCAAGAGCTAGTTAAAATGTTCAACAACTGAAGTAAATAATGATTATAAAGTGCCTTGCTGACTGGCATATATGATCAAGCTTCTCCACATCCTGTGATCTCCAACAGCATGCATTAATTTGTGTACTGACACCCTTCCATGCATGGCACAAGTCTGTCAACAGTCTTCTCATGTTGTCTTTCTACAAATCTGTCACAGTACATACTAGTTTTTCTCATGTGGCCAAACAATTATGACTGCCTCTTTCTGATGTTTGTGATATATTGTCTTTGTGTCTTAGCCTTTTCCAAAATGATCAGATTACAGATTTTGGCTGTCCAGGGACTTTTCATTCTGTAAAACCACATCTCTGAGGCCCCAAGTGAGTTTTTTTTCCATATTTACTAATTGTCCAGGATTCACAATCATTTGTTAAACCTGGTTCTATATACCATGCAAGCATTCTTTTCTAACCTTGATTGTTAGGGATTTATTGCATAAGATGTTCTTCATGTCATAAAATAATTCTTTAAATCATCCTCATCATCAAGTGCCCTGCCGGCTGGGATAGGCGTTCATGGTGTTCTCCACAGATCTGTCTTTTGTGTTTTGGATCAATCTCTGCTGATGATATTCCTCCATGCCACTGTCTCAAACCATCCAGCATCATTTCTCTTGGTCTGACTCTGAATCTCTTCCCCTTGATCCTTCCAATCATCATGATGTTCTCCAATCCCTCTCTTCTCATTATATGGCCAAATAAAGTTGTCTGTCTCTTTCTTACTGTTGCACATAATGTTCTAGTTTCATTAGCCTCTTTCAGGTAATCGTCATTAGTTACTCTGGCAGTCCAAGGAATTCGCAACATTTGTCTCAGGAACCACATCTCTGTTGCTTCCAAGTTCTTCCTAATTTGTTCATTTACATTCCAAGATCCACTGCCATACAGCAAAACTGGTTCTAAGTAGCACTTCAACACACTCTTTCTTACATTTAATGATAGTGACTTATTGCTTAAGATACTTTTCATTTTCTTGAAGTGAATAAATGAGTAATATTTTGGCTGAAATACTTAAAACACAGTCACAGGTATTGTTCGAATGTGCAGCATTTTGTTATCCCCACAGTGATTTCAAATTTAACATGAACTATTTCTGTTTGCATAAAACTGGCTGGAACAACCTAACTGCCAACGCAGTAATTGAGCAATTATTTAATGTTTGTCAAATATGGTATATGAAACTCTTTCTCTTTGTTAATGTTATGAGCATAGTTTATGAGGTGTTGAGACATTGTCGAGGACTGTTTCTATTTTCACTAATCATTTGTTTCTTTAAGTAGCCTAATTCATGTTTCAATCCATCCATGGTATTCTTTACAATCCTCAGAAACTAAAGTATTTAGGTACAAAATACATATTACACCAGCTGAAAACCATCTCCGATTTGGTGTCTCACTGCAGGCAATCTGTGATGTGAAGATAGCAAGTAATTTTGTTTGATTAATGATTAAATGCTACATAAGCTACAATAAGATTAGTCCCAGGCCAATACTTAAATTTTCAGAGCTTTGCACCTGTTCAGTACAAACGGGGCTTAGTGCGGATCCTGTTTGACTGTGCTAGGAAGATATGCACCCAGGACACACTGACAGAGGAAATTGAAACTCTGGAGAATGTCCTACACCTGAATGGGTACTCCACAGGATTTATAAAGCACGACTGCCAACAGCCCAAACCAAAACCAGACGAAACTACAGTCCCTAAACTCAAGGTATTCATCCAGCTAACCTTTCGAGGGGATGGCGTAATGCAACGTCTACAGGACCGGCTCATTACAGCAGTCGGCCGAACATTCTGTGCTGCAACTCCAGTTATTAGGTACAGAACCACACCTATTCCCACCTCAGCAGTAAAAGAACCTGTTTCTTTGTATGTCAAATCCAACTGCTATTTACCAATTCATATGTAGGTGCCAGTCTACCTACATTGGCAGAAGAGAGCGGCAGTTGCATAACAGAGTTGCTGAACACATACATCAATGGATTGACAAGATACTACACACAGGTGATGGGAGCCTAGAGAAGTCGACATACCTGAAGCTTCCCGCTTCATCAATTGCTAAGCATGTGTTGGAAAGTGGCCATATGATTAATAGAGACAGTGCCTTTCCATGTTGTTCAACACACATTATACTCACTTGTTAAAGTTTGCAGAAGCCATAATGATTAGTCTACATAGGCCAGTTTTGTGCAAACAGAAAGACATGTTAGTCAGTTTAAAATTACCATGGTAGACAATTGACATTACTGTGCGAACATGTGTATATTTCAGCTTGAACGATTTATCTAGTTATTTTACTTTATGTTCTGTGAATTCTGCAGTATGTACCTGACGAGATGCAGCGAAATATGCCAGGCAATAAATCGTGTAATCTATTGTTAGTGTCTTCGTTATTCAAATTCACTACAGGAAAACATTGTTTTGAATATGATTAGTGTAATATTATGTGTCAAGCATTTTAAATTTAAATAATTATGAACATAATTGGTATCTTTTTTGTTACTTTATCTATAATATAACCTTCAGTTTCACCTTTGCATATGTTTTCTCAAGTTTTTGTCTGAGCTCTTATACTGCTCTGATGGTTATATTATATATCTGATAAGAACTGGCATCAAATACACATTATTATATTGATAATGAACAGTTACAAACAGTAAATGCTTATCTTCATACCCAAGTCTGCTTCAGATGTGTGATCAACTGTAATCATTCCTTTGGCTGGATCTTTGCCTGAGCTTAAGGTTAAGTTAAAATCACTGCCTTTGGAATTCGACCAACCACAAAGACCTCGGTCAAACGTGCAACTAGGACCAGCTGATGAAACACAAATTGAAAAAAATACTAACATATACTTTGCATTTGTGTTTCAAGAAAGTACCTACTATAAAGACCTAAATGAGTAATGAATTATCACTACCTTAATTAACTCTTTCGTACCCAAAAAGTTACAGTCAATGTCCAATAATGACAAAGACAAAATAACAACTGTATTACCTTCACAGGGGCCTAATATAGACCCCTTGCATATGATACAAATATGGTCAAGTTTATTTAGTGTGTACTGATTAAAGATCTGTAAGGTGTACAAACTGCATGTTTGTAATGATGGCGGCCCGCTGTCGCTGAATTGACTGGTTTGCCTTTTCGGTTCACGAGTGCACTTTCAGGAGACTCCTGGGAGTTGGTGCTGGAGCTATGGAGTTTGTGCTTTATGCTGCACTTTCAGCGGGTCGCCCTGCAGAAAGAGACCGAGCCATATGGGATAAAACCTGAGTCAATGAAGTCTTTCTGGTGACTACCGATTCTATTAATGATGAATTGTATTTTTTGTGGAGGACTTTTGTGTTGGCATTCTGACGGCGGCATTATGCAGTGTACCTGTGTGGGCTGTTGGCTTGCTGAGACTCCTGTCTTTTCCACTTTTCACATTGGGCAGTGAAGAGCATTTTGTGTGATATTCACTGGCATGGGAACGGAGCCATAATGGGGACGACTCATTGCCATGAAGTTGGAAAAGCGACTAACTAACTAAGATGTACAAACACAGATGGTCCACTGCTTGGTACACATAAAGAACAGCCAAGTACACATGGCTGGACAGAAAGAGGTAATCTCATATACAGACATTTCTTGTTAACTCATTTAATAAAGCCAGAGTGGAGCAGTATAATAGATACACTGATGTTGAAAATGTATGTGACTTCTAAGGTGTCCATGTGAGTTCTACATTTAACATTGCTGCTCCCAAATCCAAGGTGATGGGGACAGAAGCTATGAATTCCTCTAACTGTAGGCTTAAGAGCCCTAGTGCAGTGGTTCTCAACCTTTTTGGCCCATGTACAACTTCACCATGTATTCAGAACGCCATTCTCCCCTTTCCGAATTTCCTCCCAATATATTCCCCCCCCCCCCCACACACACACACACAGTATACATAAAACTGGAAGCTAAATTTAATAACACATATTAGAACAAGTCTAGACGTCTACATACAACGTGATTTGCGGGTCTACTTACGCTATAAAATGAATTTCAGATGGGTGAGAAGTACAGAACAGTAAAGTATGGAGGGAAAACATAATATCAAGTAATCGGTTCTTGTATTAACGCGATCTTGAAATAATCTTAATCCTCCCCCCACCCTGGAAACCCTAAAATTCCCCCCTTGGGGGGAATTCCTCACTGGTTGAGAACCACTGCCCTAGTGCATACCTGCAGAAATGTATTTGTGGCAATACTTTCACGTTGTCACTGGGTTTATCATATTTCCTAAGTGGGTGGGTGTGTGTGTGTGTGTGTGTGTGTGTGTTTGTGTGTGTGTGTTAAAAAGAATGAACAAATAAGGAAGAAATTGGAAGTAACAGAGATGTGGTTCCTCAGACGAATGTTGCGAATTCCTTGGACTGCCAAAGTAACTAACAACGAAAGCCTTAAAGTGGCTGGTGAAACTTGAACATTATATACAACAATAAGAAAGAGACAAACAGCTTTTTACAGCTTTTTTCAGTCAGGTGATGAGAAGAGAGGCGCTGGAGAACATTGTGACAACTGGAAAGATTGAGGGGAAGAGAGGCAGAGGCAGACCATGAGAAATGATGCTGGATGGATTGCGACGGTGGCATGGAGGAATATCAATGGCAGAGTTGATCCAGAAAACCAAAGACTGAGATCTGTGGAGAGTCTCTCTCTCTCTCTCTCTCTCACACACACACACACACACCCACACACACACCCACCCATGCACCCACGCATGCACGCACGCATGTGCACGCACGCACGCATGCACGCACAGAGAGAGAGAGAGAGAGAGAGAGAGAGAGAGAGAGAACATTGTGACAACTGGAAAGATTGAGGGGAAGAGAGGCAGAGGCAGACCATGAGAAATGATGCTGGATGGATTGCGACGGTGGCATGGAGGAATATCAATGGCAGAGTTGATCCAGAAAACCAAAGACTGAGATCTGTGGAGAGTCTCTCTCTCTCTCTCTCTCTCACACACATACACACACACACACATACATACACACACACACACCCACCCACACACACACCCACCCATGCACCCACGCATGCACATGCACGCACGCATGCACGCACACACACACACACACACAGAGAGAGAGAGAGAACAAACGAACGAATGAACAAACAAACTTTATTTTCGAAGAATAACAAATTTAGTATGCAGGCCCGTCTTACATTCGGCCCTTCCAATCACTCATCTTTCGTTCATCAGTGCATAGTGCATTCACATATGAAAAAAAACATTGTCAAATGAATGTTGTAAGCATAAACAATGCATGTTACCATGTTATGAGACAAATCCCACACCGACCCACCCATCTCCTATCCATCCGCGTGTCCCCCACACACACATCCACCACCCAACCACACACATATCCACAGGCACATACATGACCCCATCCATCCACACATCCCCCAACCAACACATCCCAAACACCCCCCCCCCCCCACATACATCATCTCCCTACCCACACACACACATCTCCCACCCACCACACATCCCCCACCCACACACCCAGGCACACATGCATGCAACCACCCATCCATACCCACCCACACGCACACATCCTCCACCCATCCCATAACCTACCAACACTCACCCACCCACATATCCTCCACCACCCACCCACACACCCCCAAACACTCAGCCAAACACAGAGAGAGAGAGAGAGAGAGAGAGAGAGAGAGAGAGAGAGAGAGAGAGAGAGAGAGAGAGCTGTAGAAGAAGCAATGATAGATGAGACTGAGAGAAACAATGCCAGATTGCCTAAGACATTGGTATGGAGAAATATCAATACAATTAATGGAGAAATATCAATATGATTAATCTAGGACACTATGGATCAAGATCTGTGGAGAGATATGAACACCCACACCAGTTAACAACACTCCAACATCATCAATATGCACATGTCTGTTTTCCATGGTCAACTTGAAATCATTAGGGCTGATATCAAAATGGATAGTGAAATGTTGAGAATGCACAACATGTATGCCCCACCAAATAAAGAGCTTTCATTACACTCAATGAATATTTTAACAACATACAATTGTCCTTTGAAGAAGAATGCAATCACCCCCAGCTTCTATTGGCTTTCTGTTATTTACCAGGCATGTTCAGTAGTTTGCTACTGTTGTCTGAACAAGAACATCAATTGCTTTGTCACTGAATGAACGAACGAATGAACAAACTTTATTTTCAAAGGGTAACAAATTGGGCACGCAGGCCCGTCTTACATTCGGCCCTTCCAATCACTCATCTTTCGTTCATCAGTGCATAGTGCATTCACATAGGAAAAAAACATTGTCAAATGAATTGTAAGCATAAACAATGCATGTTACCATGTTATGAGACAAATCCCCCACCCACCCATCTCCTATCCATCCGCGTGTCCCCCACACACACATCCACCACCCAACCACATACATACCCATAGGCACATACATGACCCCATCCATCCATCCATGCATCCCCCAACCAACACATCCCAAGCACACCCCCACATACATCATCTCCCTACCCACACACACACACATCTCCCACCCACCACACATCCCCCACCCACACATCCAGGCACACATGCATGCAACCACCCATCCATACCCACCCACACGCACACATCCTCCACTCATTCCATAACCTACACACACTCACCCTCCTACACATCCTCCAACCACCCACTCGCCAACCATCCCACCCCGATCTCCAAACTGAAAAACTGAAACTTTAAACAGCCAGTCACCTTCTACAGTCCTGCCCAACTTACGGTAACGAACATAAACATGGCATCAACCAACTCCATTACAGAACATTATTAACATGAAATTAACTACTGCTTGATCAGAGGCATTAACATGGAGGTTTAAGATCTAATGAGGAAACAAGACGAAGGCAGCAAACATGCTGACAACAAGGACAGGAACAGTTCTCCAGTAATACACTGAACTGTATTTTTTTTTAAATTTAAGTTAATTAATAAGCACAATAAGGATCACGAAATATGATGGTGTCTATTTGCATGTTTGTAGTTTTGTGTTTGATTACAGTGCTAATGTGTTTGTTTTCATTTTTGCACACAAGTGTATTTTGTGTACATTTACGTACATTTTTATGCAATTTTACACAGAAAAATATACTTATCGCGATCAAGAAGCCAAACAAAAACAAACAGGTTTGATGAAATTGCACCAGAGAAACATTCTAATAAAATATAGCATTTAGTGCAATTTTATATTAAAAAATAATTATCACAATTAAGAATGCAAACAAAAACAAAAGGTTTTAATAAAATTCCACAAGAGGAACATTCTATTTCAGTATTTACCTTCACCGGCACACAGTCCTTGAGAAACACGAATATCATCTATTGCTACCTGATTGAAGTCACCACCAGTTGTCTGCCCATAGATGAACTGAATATCAAATGTTGAAGACAATGCTGGCAGATTTTGTGTCACTGGATGCCAGTGTGTGTCCATATTGTCATGTCTGTAAAACACAGTGGTTGTGTTTGTATCCTGGACACAGATGAGGAATAAATTAACATACACAAGTATTAACTGCAGCACTGAGTAGAGTGGCCATTAAAACAAATGAGAACACTTCATACAATCATAATATACAGACCAGGGCTGAAACATTATGTGTAACATAATGTTTCAGCTTTCTCACATGCCTGTGCCAACTTTGGGCTCAATATCAATTTGGAGAAGACTGTAGTTATGTACCAGCCAGCTCCAGGGAATAATCACACTGTGCCGAATATCAAAGTGAATGGTAATAATCTAAGTGTTGTGGACAAATTCACCTATCTTGGCAGCACTGTGTCACAAGCTGCCACAATTGATGATGAAGTGAATGCAAGAATCTCCAAGGCCAGCGCGGCCTTTGGCAGACTGTACAAGAATGTATGGAACAGAAATGGAATAAGCCTGCAAACAAAGCTGAAAATCTACAAAGCAGTTGTATTATCCACACTGCTATATGCTTGTGAAACCTGGACTAGTTTATCAGCGACACGCTAGGAAATTAAACCACTTCCACACAGTCTGCCTAAGGATGCTACTGAAGATTAAATGGCAAGACAAGATTCCAGACACTGAAGTCCTAGAAAGAGCATCCATGCCCAGTATCCACACTATACTAATGAAGAATCAGATTCGTTGGGCTGGTCCCTTGACTCGCATGCCAGATCACAGGCTCCCTAAAAAAATTTTTAGCGGCGAGTTGCATTGTGGTAAACGCTCCCAAGGCGGTCAGAGGAAACGCTTTAAAGACACTCTGAAAATCTCACTGAATACTTTTGGAATTCATCATGACACCTGGGAGACTGCGGCCAGAGACCGAAATTTGTGGCGTGCATCATTACACAAGGGTGCAGTCACTTGTGAGGCAACCAGGACTGCAAGAGCTGTGAAGAAAAGACAGAACAGAAAAACCACTGCAGAAAATCCTCCTCCAGAATCGTCAAGCATTCTTTGTCCACATTGTCAAAGAACATTTCGAGCCAAAATAGGCCTTATCAGCCATCTAAGAACTCACTGTTCCATACTTTCAACCCCACTGGATGAAATGAATGGTCATCATCATTCTTAATGGACAAACTACACACAATCACAGACCAGGGCATAGATGATGATGTTAAAACTGCTAACAATAGCTAATAATAAACTTATTTACAAACTTTAAACATGTAAAACATATTATGATTATTCTGGACTTGTTCTGTGTTTAACTTTGGTTACATAATTAGATGTTCATTATCATGTGCCATGCCATTAAGCATGTGTGGCCTACGGCCATCTCACTCGAACACCAGAGTCGTGGATCAGCTCAGTGTTCTTGTTTCGACCATGTCATGTAGTCAAGCCATTCAGATATTTATTTCTCAGCCTTCCCCTTGTTCTTTACCCCTGAATCTTGCCAGTTGTCACCAAGGTCCCTAGTTTATTTCTTCTCATAACATGTCCAAAGCATTTTGACTTGTCTGTGTCTAATTTCTCCAATCAGTTTACAGTTTAATTAGATGTTACTTGTTCACAAATCTGGTCCCCCACCACTGTAGCCCTTATATGTCAGTGGCATACTGATTAGGTTGCTTTATGTACGTGTGTGTATATATATTACTATCATGTGCACAGCCAGCTATCTATCATAGATGTTCCTTTCTCTCCACAAATCTCGGTCCTGGATGCTCTGAATCAGCTCTGTTGATGATATTCCTCCATGCCATCTCAGTCCATCCAGCATCATTTGTATTGGTCTGCCTCTACCTCCCACTGATCTTTCTAGCTGTTATGATGTTCTCCAATGCCTCAATTCTCATCACACGACCACAGAATGCTGTGTGTCACTTTCTTATAGTTGTATATTATGTTCTATTTTCATTAGCCTATTCTAGGCAATTGTTGTTAGTTACTCTGGCAGTCCAAGATATTTGCAACATTCATCTCAGAAACTAAAAAAAAAAGTCGCTTAAAAGTCGACAAGGTCGACTTCATTGCACCGGGTTTTATCCCATATGGCTCTGTCTCTTTCCGCAGCGCGGAAAGCGTCGCACAAAGCACGAACTCCGTAGCTCTAGCGATGACCCACAGGAGTCTCCGAAAAATTTCTTTTCTTCACTGAGATCTCTTTTTCAGAGATCTCAGAAACTAGATCTTCATTGCTTCTAAGCTCTTCCTAATTTCACATCCATATTCTCTGCCATCAGCAAAACATGTTTTAAAAGTTTATATAATATATATAATTATGTGTCCTGCTAAATAGCATAGGAACACACCACAGAGAGCAATTACATTTTCCACAAATTAGATTAAATAAATAAAAGAGGCAGATCTCAAACAAACCCTAGCTGTTCAAACAGTGAAATAATTGTCTGATTTTCAGTTCTTCATAAGTTCAAAATGGACAGATGTGGCACGCATGGTGTACACACATCTCTCTTACAAGGAATTACATAGATATACTGTCTAGTTCAGGCTGGCATGCAAGGCAATGTGCAGATCTCTTGGCTTCAAGAGGTCCAGTAGTTCAAATGCTTTCAATGGATTAGGGAGACAGTTTGAAGACTATGAACAACTGCTAGATGAAGCACAATAACAGATGACTCAATATATTTAAGAAAGTTTGATTTTGGATTTAAGTTTGGTTTCAGCAAGGAGAGACATATGAGAGATTGAATCCAACATGTTCAAAACCAGCTTGTTACTGGAATAATTAGCTCTACACCATACAACATTTGTTGAGGGAGGTGGCGCATGTATTGGTTTGCCCAGAGTGCTAAGCTGATTCTTAAAACCAAAAACCATGATAGATAGCCATAGTTCTCTACAAAATATAAGGAAATCCTTTTTCCCAACCTTGTATTAAGGTATAACTGAAAATTTTAAACTAAAATAGACACAAAATAATATAAACCTGCATTTCTACAACATTTATATTAAATGTTTTAAATTCTCTATATCGTGAGTTTCTGTGAAAACTTCAACATAAGGAACTAGATAACAACCATTCAATAACAACAGACATCAACATTCAGATCCAAACCGTTGTTTGCACTATGAACTCGAAATCTGCAGGGCCGAACAAGTAAACCCAAAATGTCAGGCAATAGCTCGTGTTTGCCTGCAAGACAACATTACTCTGTAGCTTCCCAGTGCCCGCAAACATTGTCAGATAATAGCCTTGTTGACCTGGAACAATTATTTTGACATAGATATGACTAAAATACAGATAACTTATGGTAATTTACAATTATTTAAAATACTGCCACAGAAACCAGCAAAGTGGGACCATTTCTAATGCAGCAGCAACATATTACTGAAAAGAATCAGACTTTCAAAGTCTTTAGAAGTTAGAAGGAAAAATAAAAGAATCTGGTATGGTAGGATAAATGTTTTGTGAATTATTGCAAAAGCTCTGTTGTTTTTCTACTATATTTATCTGATAATGTTGGTTTATTCAGTTGCAATATGATAAAAACTGTTTACCTCTCTCTCTCTCTCTCTCTGTGTGTGTGCGTGCGTGCGTGCGTGCATGCACACGCGTGTGTGTGAGTGAGGGAGAGAGAGGGGACATATTACACCAGCTTGTTAATGGAATGATTAATTTGGTTTAATTCTTTCATTCTTTCAGTATCAGGCAACATTATCAAGATCCATCTGCTTGTCCTGAGTTGAGTTGAGCAAACAACCGACATCACTGCACTCAAGACAATCCCATACGTGCTCCGTCCCTTCATTCAACAGTCAGGGAAGAGTTATACTACTAATCGTCCTCACTGCTATCTGATTGAAAGTTCTCCTTGTCTTCCCTCTCAGTTTTGAGATTCTTTCAGAACCACTGCCGATTCCCCGCATTATCATTCTTTCCACATACAGGTTCTCAATCTGCTCCCTCGCCTTCTTCACATGGTACCACAGGCGCTCGGCTACCTCTCCATTGTCCATAGGTAATCTACCACCAAGTGGTGCATTCCTTACCAGTCTATTCATTCCCCAGCACTCCCGAATAGCCAGGGTAAAATATCCATACAATTCTCACAATCTGTGACCTCTTAAGCGAGGATAGTCATTCCACATGAAACGTTCCTTTCTCCACCTTACTAAGCATACTCCTTGAGTCCGTAATGAATGCAATGTGTGTTGCAGTGGTCTTCTCTAACCAATGGAATGCCGCTGTTACTGCTTCCACCTCCATTCTCATGCTGGAGATCGTAGTCTCATATGCCACTCTCCTTTTTCAAGCATCGCCCATTAGCCTTCGCGATGAAACTCCAAACACTACATCTGTTTCTCACCACTGACCCATCGGTGTAGATCACTGTCATCATGATGTGTGTCACTCTGGATCAGTTGTTGCACCTAAAACTGCGGTCCGCTGCCCATTCTCTGCACTCATGACCCCGTGTTACTATTACATTGTGCAAGTGCGTCCTGTCTGGCTGGTACTTCTACCCACTCTTTTACACAAATTATGGTCTCTAGATCACACACCCAGTGTATAGATATTTATGCCTGTGTCATCCAGGACCTGCCTCATCTCAGTCTATCCATCCATCCATCATGTGCCATGCCGATAAGCGTGGGCGGTATTGTTTCGCCATCTCACTCGATATACCAGTCGAAGATCAGCTCTGTGTTTCTGTTCGACAATGCCATGTGACCAAGCTGCCCAGGTATTTACTTCTCGGTCTTCCCCTTGGTCTCTTTCCTTCTATCTTGCCAGGTGTCACCAAGTTCTCCAATTCATTTCTTCTCATAAAATGCCCAAAACATTGTGACTGTCTACGTCTAATGTCTCTAATCAGTTTACAATCTTCATGTGTTTCTTGAAGGACGTGTTCATTGGTTTTTCAGTCTATGACCCTTGACCAAATACATGGTTGCACGCAGGGGGTGATCCCTATCTGCAGCAACTCTCAGGTACCATTTGACTTGAAGGACCCTATGCCTGTCCACCATTGTTGGTAGTGCCAGGGTATGCCTCATGCATATAATTGATGTGTCTTTTGTGCACCCCAGGATCACCATCATGGCTGCATTCTGTAGGTGTTCCAACCATTTTAAGCTGGCTCTTTGACACCGTCAGCAGCCCCAAACCATACTCAATGGCATAAATTATTAACTACTGAAATAGCCTGTAAAGCATTCTCTGCTCTACCCCGGTTGCTGCCATCACCCTCAATGCATTAAATCCCTCACCAGCCTTCACCACCAAAGCCTCCATATGATCCTTAAAAGACATACACCTGTCAAAGGTGATCCCCAAGTACTTTAATTTACTCTCTCTACTAAGAGGACATCCATTCAATATAATATATAGGACATCTGCCTTCACAATCCAATTATCCAGGAAGTACCATACAACCGATGCCACCCTGCCTACTGCCCTCTTTAAGTCTACAACCAATCGTTCCCTGTCTGTACACCAACACATCATCTGCAAAATGTCAAAATTCTACCAATTCCTCATGTCTCAATAGCTGCGACTTTGCTGGTGTATACATTAAAGAGCACTGGGGACATGGTAGATATCTGTGGCAGCCCGGGTGTAATGTCCAGGGGTCAGAAGTCCATGAACCCATGCACAATGCAATTTGATGCTCATAAAGGACCCTCCACAATCCATTGGACAATACAGGGGCAGACCTCCATGTCCAAAAGAGAGTATTATCAACCGATCATACCTGACCCTGTTATAAGCATCCTCCAGGTCGAGAGAAACCACCACTGTCCCTCATTTATCCTGGAACCTCACAGACATCAAATGCAAATGTTGCCGCATTGGTCCAAGTGTTTTCAGTATATAAGTTAAACAGATATGGGGACAAAATATAACCCAGTCTGACTCTCTATTCTATACCAAAGCAATATGTCATACCATCACATATTCTCACGGCTGCCTACCGTTCACTGTATTAAGTGTGACTGGAAAACCCAGGTCTTTCCAATCTTCATGTTCTCCACAGTAACATGCCTTTGAGTAGTCTATAAAGCAAGAGTACAGATCTACATTGCACTCTGTTGGTTTTTATAATTGTCCTCATGTTAAATATGTTGTTAAATATGTACCTCTATTTTGTCAAAGACCAGCTAGTAGTATGTTTCTATTTTCTTAGTCGTCCAATGATTATTTTAAACACAGTTTTGTTGGTGTGTAACAGCTTTATCATTTGAATATTTTTTGTGTGTCTAGGGATATATATATATATATATATATATATATATATATATATATATATATATATATATATATATATATATATATATATCTCATTATTGCTTTGACCATACTCCAGTTTCTTATATCTTCCCTGGGGAATAAAGTTTCCCCTAATTCCCTAGACATTCATGCTAAAAGGTTAAAGACAAAAGGATCGACTTCAGTGCACCAGACTTTACCCCATCTGGCTCAGTCTCTCCACAAAACGTCAAATCCCCAGTGTAGATATCACACGAAGCACAAACTCCGTAGCTCCAGTGATGACACCCACAGTTCTCCAGAAAAATTGCATTCATGGGTCACGCAATACAGTCTAAAATGACCCCATGAGTTTCACAGCTTATAACATCATCACCATATTTTGCAATAAACATGCATATAACTAACAGTTAAGTGCTAATTTTTAAAAAAGACGCTTAAAAGACGACAGGGTCAACTTCATTGCACCGGGTTTATCCCATATGGCTCAGTCTCTTTCCACAGCGCGGAAAGCATCGCACAGAGCACGAGCTCCATAGCTCCAGTAATGACCCTCAGAAGTCTCTGAAAAAATGCACTTGTGAACCGAAGGACACGGCCCGGAATCGAATGCACAACCTTCTGAGCCTGAGTCAGACGGCTTGACCACTTTGCCACGGAGACTCCCTAACTGGTAATATTATATGACAACTTTAAGAGAAAGAGAATATTTACAGAAAACATGGAAAACCCTTATGTCTTTTTTTTTTAAAAGTTAGTTGCTTATCCTTTACAGCACATCGCAGTCAATCCCAGCATATTCTGGCTGTTTGTGATTTCTTGGCAAGTTTACGTTCAGTAGTGTGCCATTGCTTTCTGAACGACTGGCACTCATACCATTTTATAAAAACTAACAAAGGCGGTCTGCTGCAATTACGAAATGTGTCTGTAACCTCTTCTCCACAGAAGATGTCTCAAAAACGTTAACATTAATGCTGATTTGTTTTATGTTTCCTTCATGACAGTTAATGTTTGAGCTCACCTTGCCCTCTCGTATGATCAGACTCATGTATGCCCCGAGAAGAGCCAGCCTGCATTCTTCCCCAGAATGAAGTTGTTGTATTGTCAGAGACACTTATCCAATGGCAATCACCTGACTCAAAATCACAGTCCCAGATAGAGTGAGGTCCTGTATAAATGAATGTATCAACGCAGAGAAATGTATGCTGGCTACTTCACTAATGATGAGTGGCTGGAGAACATAAAGCTGGAAAGATTGAAAGTTAGAGACAGAGCATGGGACGCAGAGGTGTTTCCAAGGCACCAGGGCCGGGTTATATACTGGCCAAGACCTATTGATGCATCCTCGTCAAGCGTCCTGGGCAACAGGTCCCTTCGGGGTCCTGGCTAAAGTCAGTAGGATCGCCGATTCCTCCGAAGTCGGAGAGTGTCTGCCTGTACGGCGAGGAACCACCAGTCTGCACACCAATAAGCCAGACACGGGACAACGGATACTCACGCAAATCTCAGGTCCTGTATGACATCACACTGATGTTGGACAACAGGATGCCTTCATCCGACATACAGGACTTTGCATTGGAGCTCAAGCCAACGAACACAAGCAAGCAAGCAAGCAGAGACAGGGCATGACAGAAACAGATGCTGGATATATGGGAAGGGCAGGATAGAAAGTGATCATATCAAGAGTATGGGAAACAGTTATGAAAGCACAAGATCATTTCATCATCATGTGCCTTGTTGATAACAGTGGGCGGTTATATTTCGCCATCTCACACGGTCACCAGAGTTGTGGACAATCTCTGTGTTCTTGTCTTGACAATGCTACATGGCCAAGCCATCATCTACTTGCCAATATAAAGGAAAGAAACAGTTTACATGCCCTGAGTTTGGGTATATGGTGCTGACCCCATATTCTTATAGACCCAATCAGCACTTAATGGTGATGTGGTCAAAATCACATTGGCTGCCTTTATTTTCTAGAGCATTTCCTAGTACCCATTTGTGTCTATCCACTGCCACATCCAGCACTTGGCTGTTTAGCCTCACTTCTATATATTGGGTTCCCCATTCATCACCTTTAGGGACAAAGATGCGGCATGTAGATTTTCTGAGGCTTTGATCAGTTCTACACAAGGGCAGTTTGAACCCTTAATCTGATATGGCTTTCAAAAGAGGCAGCTCTGAACTGGTACTCGGGCGGTTTATGCCAGATATGTAAAAGAAATGTTAAAGCATCCTCATAATAATCATAAAGCAAGTTATATTGCACTGTTTCATCAAGCATGTGGCTCATAATCTAGTTTTTGACTAGTATAGGGGGGGGGGGGGGGGGGGGGGGGGGGGGGGGATATTTTCTTTCTTTTTTTTTGCTTTTCCCTAGCCTTTGATTGTCCCCAGTCTATCTACAAGGCATCAGGTTTGTGGCTCTCTTCCTTTCATCCCTTCCCTTGAACTGTTTGACAGGGAAGACCCTGCCAGTAGCTGTGGCTACCATCTGCATAGCTTTTGGGGTCACTGGAACATGCAACCTCCACTACCACTTCAAAGTGGAGACACAACAGAAGGGCTATGGTGATAAAGAACAAACAATGTTCTGTATATCAAGAGAAAGCTTGTGATCACTAGATAGTAGTAATACATTATGGAATACCATAAGAGGTTAACTGTCAGATACAAGAGAAAATGTTTAGGATGAGAACACAACATGGATTTTAAAAATGGTTTAAAACTAGTACTGGTGAGCAGCATGGATTTATACTGTCTCCATTATTCAATATATAAATGGGCATAATAACCACACAAACAAACTCAGAACCAACAAAACTGAATGAATTATTGTGCAGATATAAACAACTTAGGCAAAGGACCCCTTTCCACACCTTGGGGTGTACTTGTGTTCATCCCATAATTTTATAGACCAAATGGCACTCTATGGTCAATATCACAGCAGGCGCTTTTACTTTCCAGAACATTTCCTGGTATTCACTGTAGGAGGATCGGCCCGAAGCCCAGCAATTTTTTAAATGTCCTCACCTCAATGGGGGTTAAAACTCATGACCATTGGGCCAGCAGGTTAGTGTACTAGTCACTGCACTACCACAGCTCCCACTTTATAGATGACCAGAGTATTCACAAGTCCCTTGAGTACCACAGCTCCCACTTCATAGATGACCAGAGTATTCACAAGTCCCTTGAGTACCACAGCTCCCACTTCATAGATGACCAGAGTATTCACGAGTCCTTTGAGTACCACAGCTCCCACTTCATAGATGACCAGAGTATTCACGAGTCCTTTGAGTACCACAGCTCCCACTTCATAGATGACCAGAGTATTCACAAGTCCTTTGAGTACCACAGCTCCCACTTCATAGATGACCAGAGTATTCACAAGTCCTTTGAGTACCACAGCTCCCACTTCATAGATGACCAGAGTATTCACGAGTCCTTTGAGTACCACAGCTCCCACTTCATAGATGACCAGAGTATTCACAAGTCCTTTGAGTACCACAGCTCCCACTTCATAGATGACCAGAGTATTCACAAGTTCTTTGAGTACCACAGCTCCCACTTCATAGATGACCAGAGTATTCACAAGTCCTTTGAGTACCACAGCTCCCACTTCATAGATGACCAGATTCTTGTACACGGCTCCCATCTAGATGACCCAGGTATTCACAAGTCCTTTGAGTACCACAGCTCCCACTTCATAGGTGACCAGAGTATTCACAAGTTCCTTTGAGTACCACAGCTCCCACTTCATAGGTGACCAGAGTATTCACAAGTTCTTTGAGTACCACAGCTCCCACTTCATAGGTGACCAGAGTATTCACAAGTTCTTTGAGTAACACAGTTCTCACTTTGTAGATGAGGAGTGTAGTCACAAGCCCTTTGAGACCATCTAAATGCCCTTAACGATACACGTATAAAGTATACTAAGAAAAAGAATATAGAAAACCCAAAAGTAATAAAACAGAAATACACAATGTGTGCAATTTATTAACAGAATAGAAATATTTACCATCTGTGGCCATTCCTACAACAATGTGCAAACTTTAAAAAAAAAACAACAATGTGCAAACATTCAGCTGAAGACAAAATAACAAATGATCAACACTGCTTTCATACCAATTTTTTATTATGGCTAATACATGTGAATTCTAGACAAATACCAGGTAAGAACACTACTACATGTGAAATGAGGTGCTTACAAGTGGCTAGTGTCACATTAAGATACAGCAGTGAAAAACAATCACATAAGACATAAAGTAGGAATAATGCCACATTCATATTACACAATTCAGATTTATAATGTATTGGGTTGTTTGTCTTTTAAGAATGTCCCTAAATTTACCAGCAGAATGTGTATTCTTCTTCTGCCTTTTATCTCCCTGTGGAGCATAGACCCTCAATCAAATTACACCAAGCACTGTGTAGGTTTGTTAATGATTGCTGGGTTTTACAGCTAAAGTGAGCGCCTGTGGGAACAGATTGACAACCTGCATGTGGAAATAATGAAACTGTGGGGGATCGGCAAGGGTTCTGGAGGAATCTTAAAACTGAGAGGGAAGAGAACTTTAAATAAGTTAGTGGTTATTTGAGGGAACGGAGCGCGAATGGGAATTGTCCTGAGTCCAGTGATGTCGGTTCTTAGCTCAACTCAACACAACTCAACTACAGCTAAAGTTTTCTATGGGATGATGTAGCTAACCTCGGGCCAACCCTCCTTAGAGGCATCTTACAGTGTACAGGTAGGTTACGGTGTTACTATTCTGTGCTTACTTTAAGGGCCCTGTTAATACACACACAACAGAATATATACCCATTATAATGGTCACAGGGCACAAGGAAAACCAAGTTAAACAATGACTAATATCGTAAAAGAGGTACTCCATTTTTCTGTAGCCAAACAACATACATCATGTGACTGGCTATACCCTGAGGATCATGCAATGTGTTCTGTTATTTTTACATTTGGACAGAGCATTCTAAAGACATCTAGCTTAGCTAGTGGTTACAACCACTGTAGATTACGCCTCTTTCAAAGCACAAGTATTATTATTATTATACGGCTTAACTAGTGTCGCATCCACTGCAGATTACACCTGTTTGAATGCACAAGTATTATTATTATTACAATACTTAGCTAGTGGTAACATCCACTGCAGATTACGCCTCTTTGAATGCACAAGTATTATTATTATTATTATAAGGCTTAATTGACTGGAGAGTACTTGTCGGAAAAAATAATCCTGCCTCTGTTGATAATTGAACCTGGACCATTCTCTTGGCAGGCAAGCACACCAACCACTATGCCATCAGGGCTTTGGTAAATAATTACACAACAAAAATTACATTTCACAATTCCTCTCTTTCTTAGAGTCCATATTGTATAGGCTTAGCTGTCATATTTATCTACAGCCTCATGTCTCTTATGTTGCCACTTCTGCTATATATGTTTCTCCATGCTTTCTGGCATCTTATCTCTAATCTTCCGCTGTCTTTTTTCCCCTCGACCTTCCTTCTGCCATGATAGTTTCCAGTTGACCCCTTCTCGTGACATGCCCAAAGAATGCAGAATGTCTACTTCTGATGTAAGTAAGCATTTTTCTTCCTGTAATTTTTTTTTTTTTAATTTCAAAACTTCTCCATTAATCTTAATCTTATCATCTGTCCTAGGTGTTTTCAACATTCTTATACAGAACCACATTTAAAGAGCCTTTAAGTCATTATTCAGTCATTTGTTTACAGCCCACAACTCACTGCCATACAAAACTACATCTTCTACCTGCTTTTATGTTTCATACTACTATTAAAATAATAAAGGCTACAGATTTCACACCAAATATTTATGAGATGCACTATTTATATGATATTTGTTCTTTCTTACCTACTGAAGACAAAGGATGCCATGCTGTTGTTGTTGCTAGTTGTAGTGGTAAATGTAGTCTGAACTTGTGGTTTTGCCCCCAATGGTGTGTATGCACAGCTGGTTGTCAATAAAGAGAACTTATCCAGGGATAGTGATTGTCCAAATCTGGAAAGGCCCCCTATTACAAGCTGAAAAAGCATAGATATTTTATTACGAGAAGATTAAGGCACATTTTATATGTTGTTGGTACTGTTAATCCTCTGGTAGATTATCAGTATTAAGTTCGATTTATTAGCATTCAGGTCAGCTTTAGTCCAGAAAAGAGCTTATATCTATCAGTTTGAGGCGTCTAGAAACTTTCCTTGTGGCCTGGTACCAAATCTCCACGGGACTGTGTTACAGAGCTCTCCTTCTCTTCCCCAAGCTCAGATACCAGTGGGGTGTGTAAAGCCGGTACTGAAACTTCACATCTATGGACAGGATTATTAGGTAACAACGTCATGATTTCTTCTTCATAAAGTCCATGCTATAACATTGGTTATCACTGTCTGTCCACTGCCTTTTATTTCATGTACTGCCAATGATTTTGGATACTGGTGTTTCTTCATGTCATTATGTCAAACTGTCCAGCAACTTTTCTCTTGGTCTCCCACTGCCTTTCCTCCCCTTCAACTTTCCAGTTGTCATGACATACTCCAACTTTCTCTTTCTCATGGCATGCCCAAAGAATGGACTGTCTTCTTCTGATGCAAATAACCAGTTCTATTTGTAAGTTAATGTCTTGCAAGATGTCTTGTATTACGCTTTTAAACCATCAGAGAATTCTCGTTATTCTTCTATAAAAAGACATTTCTGCAGTTTCCACACAGCTTCTCCTCAGTCTGATAATTATCCATGACAAACTTTCGTACATCACGATAGTCATGGTTTAGCATAGCACATACGGGCTGACTGACATTAAGCCTAGGTTGGTAATCTTTCCTCCACAGGTTTCAGGTCTTTCACTTTAACTCACTGCTCGGATGGAGCACAACTTATAACAAACACATAATTTCTACTACAATACTTACATCTTAAGTAACAGCTGGGACAAACACAATACAGACACGCACATTCTACTTCAATTGCCAGGTACAGGCAATGTAGTATCATACCCTACACTGAATCAATATTGCCAATATGGCAGATAGACCTGTAAGTGCTTTTAGTAAAGCACTGGTTAACCCATATTACATCGAACCAATTGTAACATGTAACCAAGCAACTTGGACAATTTATATACAAGTGAAAAAATCCATTAAAGTCAGAGACATGTGGTTCAACAGAAGAATGCCGAAAATACATTGAACAGCCAAACTGGGTAATCTAAATATTCTGTAAGAACACAAAGACAACTTATCACAACAATCAGAAAGACAAAGTGTGTATATTATAAAAACAGAAAACAAGAATGTATTATAAAAAGTTAACAAATTCACGTAAAAAGATAGATGACAGCATGAGAAGTTTCTTTGCAGCCTTTCATTATAGGATTAATAAATAACAGTACATAAATAAATACAGTATGGTGGAGACCATCATTCAACGAGATGTATGGTCACTTATGCCAGTTGGCAAGGTACTTAATTGTGCCACCATCTCTGGAATACTGCCAGTTCAACAACAGAGGACTACAAATACAGAAGCTATGCAATACTATCAGCACATTAACTGGTACATTCTGGTGGAGATCACAAAAAGTCAAGAAGCTTAATCACCCATGCCAGTTGGTAAGACACTTGATGATGACTGTATAACATGTCAGACAAAATTGTCTTTGTCCAATAGCTTCAACAAAAGACAAAACCTTGTGTAAGCGCTTGTCATTAGACAATATTGGGAAAGTAGTTCTCCCTCCTGGCCATAAAACACAGAAAACTCTATGCAGAAAGAAGCCCAAAGAAATAAATATTAGGAAGTTTTTACCACATGACATTTTGCAGAAGGACTAAGTTCCAAATTCTGCAGGATCTGTGCCAAGTAGCAGCGCAGTTGATATGACGTAAAAGAAACTTAGGGAAAAAATCGCGAACCAAATAGTGGTAGAAACTAGGAGGCTGACGTAAAATAACAGAATACGTCAGAAACATTGTCAACAACAACAAACAGTCAGATCTAGGAGCTTGAACAACGAGGCAGCTCGATTCGATTCTCAGCAAGGAGAGAACTTATATACTGGCTGGACACTTACTCCGCTGGCTAGCAGATATTAGAAAGAAGAACGAGGCTATTAATTCAAGATGTATATCGACCAGAAAGCCACGGACAAATGTGACAATATTGGAACGGGGCTCAGCAAGTTAAAACAGGATGACGCATAGATAGGATAGCCAAGGACAGAAGCACCGGGACATGATGATTATAGATATTTTAATGTCTTCGATCGTTTACAATTTCAATCTAACCATGTTTCTTTACCGTCCCGCATGGCCATAACAGGCACGGTAATTATAAATCGGAACTGATGTACTGATTGATGAATCTGTAACCTGTTCGACTCCGGCAAATAAATATTGCCTTTATTATTGCATCGACCGGCTTCGAGTACTTGATTGCTACATTGATCATGTTTCTGGACTGTTATACTGCAGAATTCCCTGGACTGTTGCATGTTTGATCAAGTTCACGTTGTTTATTGAAATTTACAGATGTTTGCATTCATTGTTCTTAATCGCAGTATAGCAATTAACAACTGTTGCAGAGGTATAACATGTATTGCACAGTTCAAACGCTCCAACCTAATAAATACAAATATATGCAAACCAGCCTAAGACATATATGGTGCAAACCAACCTAACAAAGACAAACATGGTGCAAACCAACCTAACAAAGACAAATATGATGCAAACCAACTTAACAAAGACAAATATGATGCAAACCAACTTAACAAAGACAAATATGATGCAAACCAACTTAACAAAGACAAATATGGTACAAACCAACCTAGTAAAGACAAATATGGTGCAAACCAACCTAACAAAGACAAACATGGTGCAAACCAACCTAACAAAGACAAATATGATGCAAACCAACTTAACAAAGACAAATATGATGCAAACCAACTTAACAAAGACAAATATGATGCAAACCAACTTAACAAAGACAAATATGGTACAAACCAACCTAGTAAAGACAAATATGGTACAAACCAACCTAGTAAAGACAAATATGGTGCAAACCAACCTAACAAAGACAAACATGGTGCAAACCAACTTAACAAAGACAAATATGATGCAAACCAACTTAACAAAGACAAATATGATGCAAACCAACTTAACAAAGACAAATATGGTACAAACCAACCTAGTAAAGACAAATATGATGCAAACCAACTTAACAAAGACAAATATGGTACAAACCAACCTAGTAAAGACAAATATGATGCAAACCAACTTAACAAAGACAAATATGATGCAAACCAACTTAACAAAGACAAATATGGTACAAACCAACCTAGTAAAGACAAACATGGTGCAAACCAACCTAACAAAGACAAATATGATGCAAACCAACTTAACAAAGACAAATATGGTACAAACCAACCTAGTAAAGACAAATATGGTGCAAACCAACCTAACAAAGACAAACATGGTACAAACCAACCTAACAAAGACAAACATGGTGCAAACCAACCTAACAAAGACAAACATGGTACAAACCAACCTAATAAAGACAAATATGGTGCAAACCAACCTAGTAAAGACAAATATGGTGCAAAACAACCTAACAAAGACAAAACATGGTACAAAACCAACCTAACAAAGACAAACATGGTGCAAACCAACCTAACAAAGACAAACATGGTACAAACCAACCTAGTAAAGACAAATATGGTGCAAACCAACCTAGTAAAGACAAATATGGTGCAAACCAACCTAACAAAGACAAACATGGTACAAACCAACCTAACAAAGACAAACATGGTGCAAACCAACCTAACAAAGACAAACATGGTACAAACCAACCTAATAAAGACAAATATGGTGCAAACCAACCTAGCAAAGACAAATATGGTGCAAACCAACTTAACAAAGACAAATATGATGCAAACCAACTTAACAAAGACAAATATGATGCAAACCAACTTAACAAAGACAAATATGGTACAAACCAACCTAATAAAGACAAATATGGTACAAACCAACCTAACAAAGACAAACATGGTACAAACCAACCTAACAAAGACAAACATGGTGCAAACCAACCTAGCAAAGACAAACATGGTGCAAACCAACCTAACAAAGACAAACATGGTACAAACCAACCTAACAAAGACAAACATGGTGCAAACCAACCTAGCAAAGACAAACATGGTACAAACCAACCTAACAAAGACAAACATGGTACAAACCAACCTAACAAAGACAAACATGGTACAAACCAACCTAACAAAGACAAACATGGTACAAACCAACCTAGCAAAGACAAACATGGTGCAAACCAACCTAACAAAGACAAACATGGTGCAAACCAACCTAGCAAAGACAAACATGGTGCAAACCAACCTAGCAAAGACAAACATGGTGCAAACCAACCTAACAAAGACAAACATGGTGCAAACCAACCTAACAAAGACAAATATGGTACAAACCAACCTAACAAAGACAAACATGGTGCAAACCAACCTAACAAAGACAAAACATGGTACAAACCAACCTAGTAAAGACAAATATGGTGGCAAACCAACCTAGCAAAGACAAATATGGTGCCAAACCAACTTAACAAAGACAAATATGATGCAAACCAACTTAACAAAGACAAATATGATGCAAACCAACTTAACAAAGACAAATATGGTACAAACCAACCTAATAAAGACAAATATGGTACAAACCAACCTAACAAAGACAAACATGGTACAAACCAACCTAACAAAGACAAACATGGTACAAACCAACCTAGCAAAGACAAACATGGTGCAAACCAACCTAACAAAGACAAACATGGTACAAACCAACCTAACAAAGACAAACATGGTGCAAACCAACCTAGCAAAGACAAACATGGTGCAAACCAACCTAACAAAGACAAATATGGTACAAACCAACCTAACAAAGACAAACATGGTGCAAACCAACCTAACAAAGACAAACATGGTACAAACCAACCTAATAAAGACAAATATGGTGCAAACCAACCTAGCAAAGACAAATATGGTGCAAACCAACTTAACAAAGACAAATATGATGCAAACCAACTTAACAAAGACAAATATGATGCAAACCAACTTAACAAAGACAAATATGGTGCAAACCAACCTAGCAAAGACAAATATGATGCAAACCAACCTAATAAAGACAAATATGGTGCAAACCAACCTAATAAAGACAAATATGGTGCAAACCAACCTAGCAAAGACAAATATGGTGCAAACCAACCTAGCAAAGACAAATATGATGCAAACCAACTTAACAAAGACAAATATGGTGTAAAACAACCTAACAAAGACATCTAACAAAGACACATATGGTGCAAACCAACCTAATAAAGACAATTATGGTGCAAACCAACCTAGCAAAGACAAATATGATGCAAACCAACCTAGCAAAGGTAAATATGGTGTAAAACAACCTAACAAAGACATCTAACAAAGACAAATATGGTGCAAACCAACCTAATAAAGACAATTATGGTGCAAACCAACCTAGCAAAGACAAATATGGTGCAAACTAACCTAATAAAAACAAATATGGTGCAAACCAACCTAGCAAAGACAAATATGGTGCAAACCAACTTAACAAAGACAAATATGATGCAAACCAACTTAACAAAGACAAATATGATGCAAACCAACTTAACAAAGACAAATATGGTGCAAACCAACCTAGCAAAGACAAATATGATGCAAACCAACCTAATAAAGACAAATATGGTGCAAACCAACCTAGCAAAGACAAATATGGTGCAAACCAACCTAGCAAAGACAAATATGATGCAAACCAACCTAATAAAGACAAATATGGTGCAAACCAACCTAATAAAGACAAATATGGTGCAAACCAACCTAGCAAAGACAAATATGGTGCAAACCAACCTAGCAAAGACAAATATGATGCAAACCAACCTAATAAAGACAAATATGGTGCAAACCAACCTAATAAAGACAAATATGGTGCAAACCAACCTAGCAAAGACAAATATGGTGCAAACCAACCTAGCAAAGACAAATATGATGCAAACCAACTTAACAAAGACAAATATGGTGTAAAACAACCTAACAAAGACATATAACAAAGACACATATGGTGCAAACCAACCTAATAAAGACAATTATGGTGCAAACCAACCTAGCAAAGACAAATATGGTGCAAACTAACCTAATAGAAACAAATATGGTGCAAACCAACCTAATAAATACAAATATGATGCAAAATAACCTAAGAAAGACAAACATGGTGCAAGCCAACCTAATAAATACAAATATAGTGCAAAACAAACTAAGAGAGGCAAATATGGTGCAAACCAACCTAGCAAAGACACATTACAAAGACAAATATGGTGCAAACCAACCTAAGAAAGAAAAACATGATGCAAACCAACCAAAGAAAGACAAATATGATGCAAACCAACTTAAAAAAGACAAATTTGGTGGAAACCAACCTAACAATGACACATGACAAAAACATATATGCTGCAAATCAACTTAATAAAGACATTTGCAAATATAAATACACCACAAACCAACCTAACAAAAAAAATGGTACAAACCATAACAGCCTTTCTCACCAATGACACATTTACACCTCTATAGGTTGGAGATATGTATTCTGAAATCACCAAAGGTGCTTGATCACAACAACAACACTCAAAGGTATTGCAATGTACCTGATTTTCTTCTGTGAGCTGTGTCTGTAACATGAAAACAAAAAGTAAAGAAAACAATCATAATACTGTATTCACAGCAAACACACACAAACCCTATAATCTTGGTCCATCTGAAGAGGTAACTTTCCTTGTGTGAAAACAGTTGATCCAGACATAGAGTAGGTCCAGTACAGGGTGCCAGGGAATTCAGTTCCAGTAATGACATAGATATCCAGTCTCATGGGAAGTACCTCATAGACACCATTTATTGACATTGGGTAATAGTAAAATCTGCAAGCAATACAAAGAGCATAAATCAAATTGTCATATGCATTCATTTCTCCTGCATTAAGTCATACAATCACATTGTCATACGCATTTATTTCTCTTGCATGAAGTCATACAATCATGTTGTCATATGCATTCATTTCTCTTGCATGAAGTCATACAATCACATTGTCATGTGCATTCATTCTCTTGCATGAAGTCATAAAATCACATTGTCATATTAATTCATTTCTCTTGCATGAAGTCATACAATCATGTTGTCATACACATTCATTTCTCTTGCATGAAGTCATACAATCATGTTGTCATACACATTCATTTCTCTTGCATGAAGTCATACAATCATGTTGTCATATGCATTCATTTCTCTTGCATGAAGTCATACAATCACATTGTCATACACATTCATTTCTCTTGCATGAAGTCATACAATCACATTGTCATACACATTCATTTCTCCTGCATGAAGTCATACAATCATGTTGTCATATGCATTCATTTCTCTTGCATGAAGTCATACAATCACATTGTCATACACATTCATTTCTCTTGCATGAAGTCATACAATCACATTGTCATACCCATTCATTTCTCTTGCATGAAGTCATACAATCACATTGTCATACACATTCATTTCTCTTGCATGAAGTCATACAATCACATTGTCATACACATTCATTTCTCTTGCATGAAGTCATACAATCACTTTGTCATACATATTCATTTCTCTTGCATGAAGTCATACAATCACATTGTCATACATATTCATTTCTCTTGCATGAAGTCATACAATCACATTGTCATACACATTCATTTCTCTTGCATGAAGTCATACAATCACATTGTCATACACATTCATTTCTCTTGCATGAAGTCATACAATCATGTTGTCATATGCATTCATTTCTCCTGCATGAAGTCATACAATCACGTTGTCATATGCATTCATTTCTCTTGCATGAAGTCATACAATCACATTGTCATACGTATTCATTTCTCTTGAATGAAGTCATACAATCACATTGTCATACACATTCATTTCTCTTGCATGAAGTCATACAATCATGTTGTCATACATATTCATTTCTCTTGCATGAAGTCATACAATCATGTTGTCATATGCATTCATTTCTCCTGCATGAAGTCATACAATCAGGTTGTCATACACATTCATTTCTCTTGCATGAAGTCATACAATCATGTTGTCATACACATTCATTTCTCTTGCATGAAGTCATACAATCATGTTGTCATATGCATTCATTTCTCCTGCATGAAGTCATACAATCAGGTTGTCATACACATTCATTTCTCTTGCATGAAGTCATACAATCACGTTGTCATACACATTCATTTCTCTTGCATGAAGTCATACAATCACATTATCATACACATTCATTTCTCTTGCATGAAGTCATACAATCACATTGTCATACGCATTCATTTCTCTTGCATGAAGTCATTCAAACCAAAATAATAACATATAGTAAGTGAAGAGGTTTTGTTAAGTGAACAGATATAAATGTATATGGCAATAGTAACATCAATTGGAAGGAATGACAAACAATGAAAAATAACCATATCCTGTCTACTAATAGAAAGGTTTTTCATCATCATGTGGCATGCCAATAAGCATGGGCAATCATGGTTTGCCATCTCACATGATCACCTTGATCATCCTGAATCCGTCTGAAATGAGTGAGTTGTCCAATCATAGTGTAGTGGGCATCAGTAAAGAAGATACTCTGCTATTGTTTTCCTTTTCGACAAACGTTTGCCATTGTTTTATTTCTCGTCAAATGAGAACATTAACCAACAGCTATCTGTCAGTTGCTCTCTAGCTTAATCCATTACTTGCCACAATGGCTGAGAGGCTGAAAGGTACTCTCGTAGGCTAACGTAGGAAAGGAGTTGTCTTACCTCTTCTTTGATAGGTGATACCTTACCCCGACTCTAAAAGACAATTCTTATGAATATCTTAATTTTAACATTGTACAAAAGAAATGGCAAGAGATGGAGAGATGTTTCTTGGCCATGATGAGAGCGCTAATCTGTAAAAGATCAGCTTCATGATGCTGACTGACATCTGCTACAAAGTATTTAGGTACTGAAAAAGTTAAAGTAGACAGAGTGGCTTTGAAATTATTTTTGGTATTGTAAAACCTATAAAATAACAACTGCATGGACGTGCAACTTACTGAAAGCACTGAGTTCCCCTAACTGTAATTGTCTCACTGATCAGATATGCCATAGAATTATTAAGGTTGTTTTCCATATCCACAAAAATAAAACCACCTGCAATAAATCATGTATGTATTGTGAACAACTGTAATCATTATTATAATGTCAATAAGGGGACTGTGTCCACTCACCACAGCTACCTTTAACTAACCACAATTTAAACATGTTATTCAAATAGTAGTATCGACTCATGTTATTACAGGTGTACAATAAAATCTATGCAAACATAAAAAAAACAAATACACAGGTTCATAAATGAAGGTGTGATGACTTAGATTACAGGCATGGAGCAAAGTTAAGACCACATGGTTGTGCATACAGGGATACCCAATATCAAACTGCTGGTGCCAGCTGAATCATCACTGGTCATATGAAACTCCATGCATGATTTCTATCATAGATCTTTCTCCTACAGCATGGACAAATAGTCATCGCAAACATGAACCAAGGTGAGAGGGGATCTTTTAGCCAGCGGATCCCTAGATATGCATAGACCAGATACCACAAAGTGGTAAGGCCTCTGATACTCCTCAACCTCTCCCAAAAATTGGTAATGTCCATCAAAAATATGATCTACAAACAGTTAAATTGTTGCCTTGTCCACTGAAAAATGTGTCCAACTAAATGAGAAATTGTTGCTGATGTTGGTCAAAAGCATGTCCTGCCAGATGATAAATCTAGGCCTAATCTATGACAAGAAATCCTGCTGCTCAAACAAATTCCTCAAAATGTATCAGAAAAGTCTCTACACGTCCCAAACTGGATGCACACGATGTCTTGAAGCATTTATGTCGCAAAAGAATATCTGTTGAACTGTCAAGTTTGAGAGTGTGTCACTTGTACAAATGTTGATAGGGAGATTTCATATTAGAAGAAGAGATTTTCTGCAAGTAGAGAGATTGTGCTCGTGATAAGAAGTCTTTATTAGCATTAAGGGAAGGGGTAAGTCATTTGGATGGAAGAAATACTGGTAATTGTAAATAACTTCATTCAGCATGCAGATGATAGCATATGTCAAAAAATGTAGGTACAGGTAGGTTGGTTGGGTGTTAAAAATACTAGTATTTGTAAATACCTGCATCTACTGCAAGCAAGAGGTCAGAATATGTGAGAAATTATCTCCCGTCATTTGTGAGAGGATGTTAAGAGTACTGATAATTGACATGCGCACATCTACAGCAAGCAGGTGACATATAAAAAAAAATGTACATACAGTCATCTGTAATAGTGATAACCATACATATTTGCATGAGAAAATGTAGATACAGAGAAAATGTAAGAGGATGTTAAAAGAGTGTACTCAGAAAAAAGTTTGATATACAGGTTGAGTTGCTACATTATAAGTTGCACAAACACATTATATTAAAGTCATTGTATCATGGCTATGGAGCACTTATTGTTTCAATAAATATGTTCTGTTAAAACTTCTAGAAGAATGGCTTTCAAATATTTTCGATATATTGTTAGTGTTTCCGCAATTACTTATTGCCACTGCCCTTTGAAAAAGTGGACACTACCAACATGTTTCATTGCCTATTCAAACCTCAAATAATAATAACCCTTAATTGAGAAAAATCTGCTGATTAACACTACTTATACACTGACTACAGTGTCAGAACATACTCTACACAAAGTAGTTTCTTTTTCTTATGATCCATGCCATGTGGCTTGGTGATCGTGTCTGTCCACAGCCTTCTGTCTCTGGTGCTGTCAATCATTTCTGATGCAGACGTTCCTGACATCCAACTGCTTAGTATCTTCTTACTTTATCTCCTTCTACCATCCCATTGTGATGACACACTCCAGCTTTCCTCTTCTTTTTACATGCCTAAAGACTGTGGATTGTCTTCCTCTGATGTGAGTTACTATTTCTCTTTGAGTTAACTTCTTTCAAGCCCAATGCTCTTTCTATCTATCCACGGTTTTCATCATTCTTCTATAAAACTCCATTTTCACAGCTACTACATCGTTCCTCACTTGTCTGCTAATTGTCCATGATTCGTTTCTGTACATGAGGATTGGCTCAATATGGCTCTTAAAACTTATCTTCACCTTGAATGGCAATGACAAATTTTCAGAGAATATTCTTCACAAAGTAATTTAGTGATAAACAATTATTTACCGTATGTATGGTTATCAGCATCTCTCCAAGGTGCATATATCTGTGAGGCACTTTCAAAGGTGCCAACCTCCCAATCAAAGTTGTCATGCTGAAGGTCATTGCTCCATGAACACAAATCGTACTTGTCAAAATCACAGTTAGCTAGGGGTAAAACAATCAATCATCAGTGTTACTTCTCTCTCAAATAAAGTGCACTTGATGAGGTCAATACATACCGCATATGTATTTGACTACCTTTCAGTCAGGTCTTAGTCAGATATGACTGAGCTACCGTATAACAGTAGACGGTACTACCTGGTCTCTGTTAGCGCCGAACGTTGGGCGACGCTTACCAAACCCGACACCCCACATTGTGCCAATGGCTTCGGGCGGAAGAGCGCAATTGGGAGGGTACAAGCCTTACCCTGGTGCGAGGAAATGCAAGCTAAAGACAAAATTGTCATGGCAGGGCAGACCAGGCCCTAAGCCTTGGTTGGCGACTGGTCTAGGATCGAAGCTCCGACAGGCGGACAGTTAGAGCATTGCTTTGCTGATCCGGCAGCTTCTGCAGCTTGTCTTGTTCCAGATGTAGGGGTGTTACCTTTCCTCTGGAGTGAACTAGGCAGGCCGAGAGAGGGATCATGCTGCATGGGCAACACATGATCTCTATATTTTAGCCCAGGCTTTGTGCTATGGAGAGGCAATAACTCCATCCCTGGTCTTAACTGGTCTCGGAATCAAAGCGAGAGGCAACTGTTACGGGTTATAAGTCCTTGTCAGTTGGCGTAGACATGGGGCGCCACGCGTTGCCTCTGACGGTGGGAGACACCTATAGGTGTCACTGATCAGCTACCGCCCGCCTCAAGCTGGGCAGCCCCCAGCCAATTGGGTGCTGATCCGCCACAGCCTGCCTGCTTCAATGGGTGCTTGGGGCTAGGACAAAATCTGAATCGCAGGCTGTAAAACCAATGCACCAGGTTCAAACAAAAATAAAAATAGAAACCTCAAGCTACGGCTTGCAACCTGGAACGTGAGAACCATGTGTCCAGGATTTTCCACTGACTTGACCAATATTGACGATGTGAGAAAAACGGCTGTGATTGATGCCGAACTCAATCGTCTTAACATTGATATTGCTGGCCTGCAGGAGACTCGCCTCGCTGAGGAAGGGTCACTCAGGGAAAACAACTACACCTTTTTCTGGAAGGGTAGAGGGCAGGCAGAAAAAAGGCAACACGGTGTGGGCTTTGCAGTGAAGAATTCGCTACTGGGAATGATTGAAATTCCAGCAGGAGGAAATGAAAGACTATTATCCCTGCGCTTGGCAACCTCTTGTGGGTTTGCCACCATTATTACTGCATATGCACCGACACTCGATTCCTCTGATGATGTGAAGGATTTGTTCTATGAGGAGTTAGACTCCGTGATCAAGGCAGTTCCAAAATCTGACTACATTTATATGCTCGGTGATTTCAATGCTCGTGTGGGCAAGGACTCGAGTTCATGGCCAGTGTGCCTTGGAAAATACAACATCGGTCGCATGAATGAAAATGGGCAAAGGCTGCTGGAGCATTGCACCAGTAATGACCTATGTATTACAAACTCTTTTTTTAAAACAAAAGAGATGCATAAGGTCACATGGAAACATCCAAGATCCGGCCATTGGCACCAGCTGGACTTCATCATCACACGGAGACAACATCTGAACCATATATCATTGACTCGTAGTTACCACAGTGCTGACTGTGATACGGATCATTCTTTGGTTGTTGCAAGGGTTAGACTGAGACCAAAGAGAATCTACACAGCTAAACACAAATCTAGCCCCAGGATTAATATTATTAATACTCATGATCCTGAAAAGTGCTTTCAGTTTCAACAGCAACTTGAAGACGCTTTCACTGATACACCAGAAAATTGTACAGTAAATGAAAAGTGGGGTCAAATTAAGGAAACTCTTTATAAAACTGCCGTAGGGGTTTACGGCACTGTGGATCATAAGAGGCAGGACTGGTTTGCGGCCAACAGCGAGACTCTGCAGCCCTTGATTGATAAGAAGAAGAAAGCTCTCTTAAGAAACAAGGAAAGACCAACGCGTAACACTCTGAGTGAGCTAAGGCAAGCTAGGAAGGATGTGCAAAAGGCTGCCAGGCAGTGTGCAAATGATTATTGGATCAAGTTATGTGAGTCCATTCAAATCGCAAGTGATAAGGGAGACATAAGAAGCATGTATGAAGGAATAAAGAAAGCCTGTGGTCCAGTGATCAAAAGAAGTGCACCATTGAAAACCTTGACTGGAGAAGTCATCACTGATAAGAAACAGCAGATGGACAGATGGGTAGAGCACTATTTGGAGCTTTACTCAAGTGAGACCAAACTAGCGGATGATGCCCTCAACGCCATAGAGGCTCTACCAACTCTTGACCACCTGGACACACTTCCCACCATAACAGAAGTTAAGTGTGCTATAAATGAACTTGCATCTGGCAAGGCTCCAGGTAAGGATGGGATTCCAATAGAGGTTATCAGGAGTGGGCAAGACACACTCACTATACAGATCCACCAGCTAATAGAGCTATGCTGGCGTGAAGGACAAGTCCCACAGGATTTCAAAGATTCAAGCATCATAACACTGTACAAGAACAAGGGCGATCGGAGCGACTGCAACAACTATAGGGGTATCTCACTTCTGTGTATTGTTGGAAAAGTATTTGCCAGAATTGTTCTGCGCAGACTTCAAGTCCTAGGAGATCAAGTCTACCCCGAATCACAGTGTGGCTTTCGACAGAACCGGTCTACCACTGATATGATATTCTCATTGCGACAAATGCAAGAAAAATGCCGTGAACAGAATCAACCACTGTTTATTGCCTTCATCGACCTCACAAAGGCATTTGATTTGGTCAGTCGTGAGGGTCTGTTCAAGGCACTAAAGAAGATTGGCTGCCCACCAACTCTTCTGTCCATTGTGGAATCGTTCCACACAGGCATGAAGGGTATAATCAAGTTTGATGGTGCAACTTCTGAAGAATTTGAAATCAAGAGTGGAGTTAAGCAAGGTTGTGTACTAGCTCCCACCCTCTTTGGAATATACTTTTCACTTCTACTGAAATATGCATTTCGTGATCAGGATGGTGGTATATACATTCACTCACGCTCAGATGGCGGCCTCTACAATGCTCAGAGATTGAAGGCTAAGACCAAAATTAGGAGGGTACTGATCAGAGAGTTGCTTTTTGCAGATGATGCTGCAGTTACGACCCACTCTGAGGAAGAATTGCAATGTCTACTATCTGCATTCTCCAATGCTTGTTCTGAATTTGGTTTAACAATTAGCAAAAAGAAGACACAGATTATGTCACAAGGTGCACATGGGGTACCATCAATCTTTATTGACGACGCCGAACTAGAGATAGTAGACCATTTTACATATCTAGGATCAGTGGTAAATAGCAAATTATCCCTAGATCAGGAAATCAACATCCGGATTGGTAAGGCAGCAACAACAATGAACAGGTTAAGAAAAAGAGTCTGGGAGAACAGGAAGCTTACTGCCAAAACAAAAGTCCTTGTCTATCAAGCCTGTGTCCTTAGTACTCTTCTCTATGGCAGTGAAACCTGGACAACTTACTCACACCAAGAGAACAATTTAAACAGCTTTCATATGCGGTGTCTGCGAAGAATTCTTGGTATTAAGTGGCAAGACAAAATCACAAATACTGAAGTATTGGAAAGATCAGGTTGTGTGACAGTTTATTCCATGCTCAGTCTTCGTAGACTTAGATGGATAGGACATCTTAGGAGGATGGATGATGGTAGAATACCAAAGGATATCTTTTTTGGTGAATTACAGATGGGTAAGAGATCTCAGGGTCGGCCTCTACTACGATACAAAGATGTGTGTAAGCGGGACATGATTGATACAGGCATTGATAATGCACATTGGGAGCAAGTCGCCGCTGAACGTGTTGCATGGAGGGCAAATATCAGAAATGGAATAAAGTCAAAGGAGAAAATTATTGCAGAAAAGTCACACACCAAGCGTTTGAGACGTAAGATGGTGCATGATGGTGGAAATGACCACGTGTTCACATGCACCCACTGTGAATGGACATTTACAGCGCAAATTGGCCTTATCAGTCACACTCGCTCCCGCCATAGTTAAAAGTTATTATGCCTTTTTAAAGCACAAACTATCGTCTGTCAAGACGGCAAGGTGCCAATGGACAATTTGACTACCTTGTTTCTCTTCAATACACAAAACATAAACACTATTTTATAGTATAATATATATAAAATATATAATAATAAATTCTGTATTTCAATATATAAACCTAAAGATGAACAAACCAATAGTTTTATTATATGGAGCATGATTATACAGAGTAGGCTTGTACTACATTTAAATATTTAAAGTGTGAATGAAAAGGATGTTGTCTTCACATTGATGGTATGGAGTGCACGGTCATATGAACAACACATTGTTGATGACCACAATACTTGAAATGTGCTGCCATGGAGGTGAAGATGTCGCTCTTATTCACTGATTCAACATTACGGTCATGGGTTTTGTTAGAAAAACATTTTGGAAGGAATTTATCACTGTTTAAATTATGACTACTCATTTTTTATACATATTTACAATTCTTCCATATTTTTCGTGCAAAGTAACTATGCCAGCAAATTTTTGCACATCACAATATCAAGTAACTATCCATAATTTGCAATTCCACATGACGAAACAGTGTGTTAAAATGGATGGATATTGATCTAGAGTAATTGTATAGAATGTATTGTGCAACATTCAGAAGAAATATGAATAAACACCAGAATTTACCAACTGTTGTCAGCATCTCCCAAATACATTATTCTATATCCTGCAGTCTGGTTCTGCAGAGTTGTGTTGAGAGAATCTTGTGTTCAAGTTGTTTTAAAACAAGCCAGTTTTGCTACTTCGCTGTGAATAACTTCATATGAAGTGGTTAATGGAAGACGTTAATAACCCTATACACATAGCTTTAAGAATATGTGTGTGACTCTGCCACATGATAAAGAATTAATCCTAAAGGCTAGAGTAGAGTGGGAGCCACTCTAGTGTAGTGGCTAGACTCACGTCTGATGGCCAGGTGGCCATGGGAAGAAGTTTCAAAATTTTTTTAGTTGATCTGTTCTCTGAGCTCGATCAAGTCCCCCAAAAATTGGGTACCAGGAAATGTCTTGGGAAGTAAAGACAGCCAGCGTGTTACTGACCACATAACCTATCAAGTGCAGATTGGTCTATAAAAATATGAGTCAAGCACCGTATGCCCAATGCACAATAAGGTGTATGAAAGAGTACTTTACTTACAATAGGAAAACAGAGTAGTAAAAATAGATCATGCCAGGGTGATGTATAAGTGGAGAACAGACAAAAAAGTAAGATCCTTAATGTACTTACGAGGTGTTTGACACGATCCATTTGAGACACTAATGTCATCTATAGACAAGTTTCCACCTCCACTAGAGAATATGCCTTCAATGAATATCTGCAAACATCAGCAACACAGAGATTATACAGTTCAAAACAGTCACATCCCAAGCGGCATTCCAACATTAATATGCAGATTCCACTGACTAAATTTTCCATCATCATCTTCTAGGTGTTTTTAAAAATAAAGCTATATTTGCAATTAATACCCCAAAGGAAGCCAGTATCATAGTATTTTCTACACACAATCTACATTTTACACACTATGTTAGCACATCTACTTCATAATACACTAAAATATTTCCCTTACCCTAAATATTTAAAGAAATTATTAGATACTTAATTCACCATGAGTCTTTCTATAGATGTCCTAGGTCCACGATGCATCCAGACTTTCATAACCCATCCGGCTTCAGCTTTGAGGTCGTCACATTCACCAAGCTTTTATGGTGGGCCACGTGTTAGATATTCTCAGGTGTTTCTCTGTCCACTCACATGAGCCCAACATGTCTGATGGCACTGGCCTTTAAGCAGTTACACATCAACAAAATATCTTGAGACATGCAGCTGGAAAATCAATAGCCAGGGTTATCTCTATCTGATCAAACAGACACTCCCTTCCCCCACTACAACAGATGTTTCCCAGGATCACATAGGTCTAATCTTCTTCTTCTTCTGCCGTCTTTTATCTCCCAAGAGAAATTAGACCTTCAAGTCATGCTAAGTCCTTTGTAGACTTATTCATGATTGGCTGACTTAACAGCTAGTTTTCACGAGGTGAGATAAAGTCTCACATCAGTCCTCCTTAGTCACCTCTTACAGGAAACATGGTAGGTAGAATACAGCTGTACTATTCTTTACTTCCCTTGCTTCCCTAATTGGCCCTGGTAACACATGGGCATAAGTCTAATCAAGTTAGTTGCATGTCCTATACAGGACGTAGCAGTAAATCCCAGCATTGTCTGGTTGTTCATGATTCCTGAGCAAGTTTATGTTCATGTAGATTGCCATTGCTTTCAGAACGACTGGCACCCATACCATTTCATAAAAAATCAACACAGCCTGTGTTTTCAACGCAGGTATGCGGAATTACGAACTGCGTCCGTAACCCCCTCGCAATGACGTCTAATCAGGCATCCTATAACCTACTCTGGGACTGATAAATGACAACTGTCTGCAACAATGGGCAAACAACAAACTAATAAAACTGTATTATAATGAAAATGACTCACCTGGCTGATAGCTGATATGTTGAAGGATGACTGCACTTTATTCCACTGATCCCCTGCCTGAGGGTTATTCATCCATACATTAAACTTTTCATGTTTTTGAAAATCCCAAAGGGACACAACCAGTGATGTTCCATTTGCACCATAAGCACGACAGAAAAAGGTCAGGCAGTATTCACCCCGCTCTGTTATTTCTGGTGACATTAGTAATCCTGAGTTCTTGAGACCGACTCCACTGATGGTCATAAAGGCACCTGTAAGGATAAACAGGAAAGAGTGTTAAGTTTGCTTGCTTGTATTGGAAACATCGGGGAGTTGAACATGCAATCACAACAATGCCAGTGTGAGCGATAACTCAATTAGCTAACAAATTGGAGGTGGCAAAACTTACCTAGTTAGTAGAAAATGACTATAATGTTCGTTGAGAATACACTTGAGATGCATGAATCATCATGGCGGAGTGGTAAAGAGTGCTCATTTTTAAAAATCTGGTGTGCTGATGCGGAGGTAGCACGTTTAATCCCTACACTGGCCAACTGGACTAAAATTTTGACTTCTCGCCCTTCACTTGGAGACGTAAATTACAAGTACCTCTGAAGTCAGAATGAGTTTGCCTGATGGCAAGGGGACAAGATAATAAGGAAAATTAATCCACATGTAAAAAATCAGTCCAGTGCACTAATAAGTAGTAGCACATGTATTGACTACACTTGAGTTCAAAGCAAGCGAACAAAAAGAAAAAAAACAACTTGAGATATAGATATAGAACGGGGTTGATAATGTCTTGTTGAGGTAAAGTACTTGTCGTTGTAAATATCTATGCTAGTATAATGTTCTTGCTTGTCTGCTTTGTGGCTAACATGTGATCTTTCTCTAAGCTGCTCTGTGCCCGAATGACAAAGTATGTACCCTCTGATTAGCACGTCAGCTTTGTGAATTTTAGTTCACCAGAACACGGGGGTCTGTCCATGGTCATTAACTTCTTTTGTCGCTTTACTGGTTTTTCTGGGTTATGTTGTGTCCTTTATGTTTAACTCTTTATATTCTGTCTTTTACCCCTAACATTCCCTATCTGGATTCTGACACTTGTCAGGGGTGTACTTGGGCTTTCTCAGTACACTATAACAGCCGAATAGTTCACGAGTCCGGTGGTGCTTTCTCAACAACCGTCAGTAACCTTAAAATGAAGTTGCTAACTGGGATAATAGCGCTGCACTGGTTAGAAAAACAGCACTATACAAACTCAAGCATTTTGAGTGACTCAGTAAATATGTTTAAGAAGATATGATCCAGATACATGTGTAGGCAGTGGTTTGAGACAATATATAAATCGATAGTTAGGACTACTGCTTTTGTTTTTGTGCCAGATAACTGCTGGTGTCAAAGGGAATGAAAAAGCAGATCCTTTGGTTGGTTCTGCAAGCTACTGATGAGTGTCTATCAATGGATGGAGCTAATCTCATAAATGGTGTTGAATATTTCAGTGAAACTGCTGATTCCAACGACATGGATGAGACAACAGCCTTAATAAGAATGAGAGACATTGGGATGAAGACAGAAATTGACAAGACTTGAAGGCTGTGTACAGGATACAAGAAAAGTGGTGAATCAACACCAAACTGGTGTGATCTGCCACCACACACTCATAGAAATCCTGAAGATGAGATCCTGAGCACCTATGAACTTGTCCAGCATGCAATGATGAAAGTCTATTTGATTAATTTGAAACAAGTGTATCCACCCAGAGTTGCCATTTCTCTTGCAGATTATAATTGCACTGCTGATTACATTAGGTGGCAAAAAATCTCAATTTTATTGCCAATGGATAAACCAAAATGATACTTAAATAAGACATATGACTAAACTTTTGTTAAAGTAGAACAGTTTGAGTATTAGTTTCTCAATTATTAAAGAAACATTTTAGTGCTGAAAAGTATGTCTGCTAATTATAATTTATTAATCTGTCAATACAAAGTAAGTAAGGATCTTTCTCCACGTTATCATGCATAATGGGTATATGGTGCTACTCCCGTATTTTCATATGGCAATCGGCATTTGATAGTTGATGTGGGAATTATCACGCTGATCGCTTTTTTTCCAGAGCAATTCTTGGTATCTATTTTAGACTAGACTAGGAATGGGAGCATAAGGTTTATTTTCTTACAATCCGCACCTCAATAAGGATTTGAACACATGACCACTGAGTCCACAGTAAGTATGCTAGCAACTGTGCTACCATGGCTAGAATTTGACCACGGCCCATGCTAATTTACATACCAATTATATCAGTTATGCACACAAAAATTCACATAGAATATCTCACCCTGAGCTGTGCCAGTCGTGTGATCAAATAGTCTCTTGGCTCCCAACACTGTACCCAAGCTTCGATACCAGTCTAAATCCTCACCTTGCACATTGCTGTATCCACATAAGTCTTCTAACTCAAAGTCACAGGCTAAAGAATTTATAGATCCAGTTGGTGCTACGGCTACACAAGTTGAAATAAAATGATACAACAATTATGGTTAGTATACATAACAATGAGAATGAGAAACATTAGAGGTATAGGATGTACGCTCAAGAATTCCACAAACAAGTGTATGGTGTCTCTCAGTTACATTAATACACATTACCTGGGATGTGTCGGCTTGGAATACCCTTGAGACAAGACACTGGTCTTAGTGTGACACATCTAAACCATGTGTGTATAACGTGAGACATGACACTGGTCTTAGTGTGACACTGACACATCTAAACCATGTGTGTATAACTTGAGACATGACACTGGTCTTAGTTTGACACATCTAAACCATGTGTGTATAACGTGAAACATAACAATGGCCTTAGTATGACACATCTAACCCATGTGTGTATAACTTGAGACATGACACTGGCCTTAGTGTGACACATCTAAACCATGTGTGTATAATGTGAGACATGACACTGGCCTTAGTTTAACACATCTAAACCATGTGTGTATAACTTGAGACATGACACTGGCCTTAGTGTGACACATCTAAACCATGTGTGTATAACTTGAGACATGACACTAGTCTTAGTGTGACACATCTAAACCATGTGTGTATAACTTGAGACATAACAATGGCCTTAGTGTGACACATCTAAACCCTGTGTGTACAACTTGAGACATGACACTGGTCTTAGTGTGACACATCTAAACCATGTGTGTATAACGTGAGACATGACACTGGCCTTAGTATGACACATCTAAACTATGTGTGTACAACGTGAGACATGACACTGGTCTTAGTGTGACACATCTAAACCATGTGTGTATAACTTGAGACATGACACTGGTCTTAGTGTGACACATCTAAAACATGTGTGTATAAAGTGAGACATGACACTGGCCTTAGTTTGACACATCTAAACCATGCGTGTATAACGTGAGACATGACACTGGCCTTAGTATGACACATCTAAACTATGTGTGTATAACTTGAAACATGACACTGGTCTTAGTTTGACACATCTAAAACATGTGTGTATAACATGAGACATGACACTGGTCTTAGTGTGACACCTCTAAACCATGTGTGTATAACGTGAGACATGACACTGGTCTTAGTGTGATACATCTAAACCATGTGTGTATAACGTGAGACATGACACTGGCCTTAGTGTGACACATCTAAACCATGCGTGTATAACGTGAGACATGACACTGGTCTTAGTGTGATACATCTAAACCATGCGTGTATAACGTGAGCCATGACACTGGCCTTAGTGTGATACATCTAAACCATGCGTGTATAACGTGAGACATGACACTGGCCTTAGTATGACACATCTAAACTATGTGTGTATAACTTGAAACATGACACTGGTCTTAGTGTGACACATCTAAACCATGTGTGTATAACGTGAGACATGACACTGGCCTTAGTATGACACATCTAAACCATGTGTGTATAACGTGAGACATGACACTGGTCTTAGTGTGATACATCTAAACCATGTGTGTATAACGTGAGACATGACACTGGTCTTAGTGTGATACATCTAATCCATGTGTGTATAACGTGAGACATGACACTGGTCTTAGTGTGACACATCTAAACCATGTGTGTATAACGTGAGACATGACACTGGTCTTAGTGTGACACATCTAAACCATGTGTGTACAACTTGAGATATGACATTGGCCTTAGTTTGACACATCTAAAACATGTGTGTATAACTTGAGACATGACAGTGGCCTTAGTATGACACATCTAAACCATGTGTGTACAACTTGAGACATAACAATGTCCTTAGTGTGACACATCTAAACCATGTGTGTACAACTTGAGACATGACACTAGCCTTAGTATGACACATCTAAACCATGTGTGTACAACTTTAGACATGACACTAGCCTTAGTGTGACACATCTAAACCATGTGTGTACAACTTGAGACATGACACTAGCCTTAGTGTGACACATCTAAACCATGTGTGTATAACGTAAGACATGACACTAGTCTTAGTTTGACACATCTAAACCATGTGTGTATAACGTGAGACATGACACTGGCCTTAGTGTGACACATCTAAACCATGTGTGTATAACGTGAGACATGACACTGGTCTTAGTGTGACACATCTAAACCATGTGTGTATAACTTGAGACATGACACTGGCCTTAGTGTGACACATCTAAACTATGTGTGTATAACTTGAGGCATGACACTGGCCTTAGTGTGACACATGTAAACCATGTGTGTATAACGTGAGATATGACACTGGCCTTAGTGTGACACATCTAAACTATGTGTGTATAACTTGAGACATGACACTGGCCTTAGTGTGACACATCTAAACCATGTGTGTATAACGTGAGACATGACATTGGTCTTAGTTTGACACATCTAAACCATGTGTGTACAAATTGAGACATGACACTGGTCTTAGTGTGACACATCTAAATCATATATGTATAATGTAAGACATGACACTGGTCTTAGTATGACACATCTAAACCATGTGTGTATAACTTGAGACATGACACTGGTCTTAGTGTGACACATCTAAACTATGTGTGTATAACTTGAGACATGACACTAGTCTTAGTGTGACACATCTAAACCATGTGTGTATAACTTGAGACATGACACTGGTCTTAGTGTGACACATCTAAACTATGTGTGTATAACTTGAGACATGACACTGGCCTTAGTGTGACACATCTAAACTATGTGTGTATAACTTGAGACATGACACTGGCCTTAGTGTGACACATCTAAACCATGTGTGTATAACTTGAGACATGACACTGGCCTTAGTATGACACATGTAAACTATGTGTGTATAACTTGAGACATGACACTGGCCTTAGTGTGACACATCTAAACCATGTGTGTATAACTTGAGACATAACAATAGCCATAGTGTGACACATCTAAACCATGTGTGTATAACGTGAGACATGACACTGTCCTTAGTATGACACATCTAAACCATGTGTGTACAACTTGAAACATGACACTGGCCTTAGTGTGACACATCTAAACCATGTGTGTACAACTTGAGACATGACACTGGTCTTAGTGTGACACATCTAAACCATGTGTGTACAACTTTAGACATGACACTGGCCTTAGTGTGACACATCTAAACCATGTGTGTACAACTTGAGACATGACACTGGTCTTAGTGTGACACATCTAAACCATGTGTGTATAACGTGAGACATGACACTGGCCTTAGTATGACACATCTAAACAATGTGTGTACAACGTGAGACATGACACTGGTCTTAGTGTGACACATCTAAACCATGTGTGTATAAAGTGAGACATGACACTGGTCTTAGTGTGACAAATCTAAACCATGTGTGTATAACGTGAGACATGACACTGGTCTTAGTGTGACACATCTAAACCATGTGTGTATAACGTGAGACATGACACTGGCCTTAGTTTGACACATCTAAACCATGTGTGTATAACTTGAGACATGACACTGGCCTTAGTGTGACACATCTACACCATGTGTGTATAACGTGAGACATGACACTGGCCTTAGTGTGACACATCTAAACCATGTGTGTATAACTTGAAACATGACACTTGTCTTAGTTTGACACACATAAACCATGTGTGTATAACGCGAGACATAACAATGGCCTTAGTGTGACACATCTAAACCAGGTGTGTACAACTTGAGACATGACACTAGCCTTAGTGTGACACATCTAAACCATGTGTGTATAACGTAAGACATGACACTAGTCTTAGTTTGACACATCTAAACCATGTGTGTATAACTTGAGACATAACAATGGCCTTAGTGTGACACATCTAAACCATGTGTGTACAACTTGAGACATGACACTAGCCTTAGTGTGACACATCTAAACCATGTGTGTATAACGTAAGACATGACACTAGTCTTAGTTTGACACATCTAAACCATGTGTGTATAACTTGAGACATAACAATGGCCTTAGTGTGACACATCTAAACCATGTGTGTACAACTTGAGACATGACACTAGCCTTAGTGTGACACATCTAAACCATGTGTGTATAACGTAAGACATGACACTGGTCTTAGTTTGACACATCTAAACCATGTGTGTACAGTTTGAGACATGACACTGGCCTTAGTGTGACACATCTAAACCATGTGTGTATAACTTGAGACATGACATTGGCCTTAGTATGATACATTTAAACCATGTGTGTATAACGTGAGACATGACACTGGCCTTAGTGTGACACATCTAAACCATGTGTGTATAACGTGAGACATGACACTGGCCTTAGTGTGACACATCTAAACCATGTGTGTATAACTTGAAACATGACACTTGTCTTAGTTTGACAGACATAAACCATGTGTGTATAACGCGAGACATAACAATGGCCTTAGTGTGACACATCTAAACCAGGTGTGTACAACTTGAGACATGACACTAGCCTTAGTGTGACACATCTAAACCATGTGTGTATAACGTAAGACATGACACTAGTCTTAGTTTGACACATCTAAACCATGTGTGTATAACTTGAGACATAACAATGGCCTTAGTGTGACACATCTAAACCATGTGTGTACAACTTGAGACATGACACTAGCCTTAGTGTGACACATCTAAACCATGTGTGTATAACGTAAGACATGACACTAGTCTTAGTTTGACACATCTAAACCATGTGTGTATAACTTGAGACATAACAATGGCCTTAGTGTGACACATCTAAACCATGTGTGTACAACTTGAGACATGACACTAGCCTTAGTGTGACACATCTAAACCATGTGTGTATAACGTAAGACATGACACTAGTCTTAGTTTGACACATCTAAACCATGTGTGTATAACTTGAGACATAACAATGGCCTCAGTGTGACACATCTAAACCATGTGTGTACAACTTGAGACATGACACTAGCCTTAGTGTGACACATCTAAACCATGTGTGTATAACGTAAGACATGACACTGGTCTTAGTTTGACACATCTAAACCATGTGTGTACAGTTTGAGACATGACACTGGCCTTAGTGTGACACATCTAAACCATGTGTGTATAACTTGAGACATGACACTGGCCTTAGTGTGACACATCTAAACCATGTGTGTATAACTTGAGACATGACACTGGCCTTAGTGTGACACATCTAAACCATGTGTGTATAATGTAAGACATGACACTAGTCTTAGTTTGACACATCTAAACCATGTGTGTATAACGTAAGACATAACAATGGCCTTAGTTTGACACAACTAAACCATGTGTGTATAACTTGAAACATGACACTGGTCTTAGTTTGACACATCTAAACCATGTGTGTATAACTTGAGACATAACAATGGCCTTAGTGTGACACATCTAAACCATGTGTGTACAACTTGAGACATGACACTAGCCTTAGTATGACACATCTAAACCATGTGTGTACAACTTTAGACATGACACTAGCCTTAGTGTGACACATCTAAACCACGTGTGTACAACTTGAGACATGACACTAGCCTTGTGACACATCTAAACCATGTGTGTATAACGTAAGACATGACACTAGTCTTAGTTTGACACATCTAAACCATGTGTGTATAACGTGAGACATGACACTGGCCTTAGTGTGACACATCTAAACCATGTGTGTATAACGTGAGACATGACACTGGTCTTAGTGTGACACATCTAAACCATGTGTGTATAACTTGAGACATGACACTGGCCTTAGTGTGACACATGTAAACCATGTGTGTATAACGTGAGACATGACACTGGCCTTAGTGTGACACATCTAAACTATGTGTGTATAACTTGAGACATGACACTGGCCTTAGTGTGACACATCTAAACCATGTGTGTATAACGTGAGACATGACATTGGTCTTAGTTTGACACATCTAAACCATGTGTGTACAACTTGAGACATGACACTGGTCTTAGTGTGACACATCTAAATCATATATGTATAATGTAAGACATGACACTGGCCTTAGTGTGACACATCTAAACCATGTGTGTATAACGTGAGACATGACATTGGTCTTAGTTTGACACATCTAAACCATGTGTGTATAACTTGAGACATGACACTGGCCTTAGTGTGACACATGTAAACCATGTGTGTATAACGTGAGACATGACACTGGCCTTAGTGTGACACATCTAAACCATGTGTGTATAACGTGAGACATGACACTGGCCTTAGTGTGACACATCTAAACCATGTGTGTATAACTTGAAACATGACACTTGTCTTAGTTTGACAGACATAAACCATGTGTGTATAACGCGAGACATAACAATGGCCTTAGTGTGACACATCTAAACCAGGTGTGTACAACTTGAGACATGACACTAGCCTTAGTGTGACACATCTAAACCATGTGTGTATAACGTAAGACATGACACTAGTCTTAGTTTGACACATCTAAACCATGTGTGTATAACTTGAGACATAACAATGGCCTTAGTGTGACACATCTAAACCATGTGTGTACAACTTGAGACATGACACTAGCCTTAGTGTGACACATCTAAACCATGTGTGTATAACGTAAGACATGACACTAGTCTTAGTTTGACACATCTAAACCATGTGTGTATAACTTGAGACATAACAATGGCCTTAGTGTGACACATCTAAACCATGTGTGTACAACTTGAGACATGACACTAGCCTTAGTGTGACACATCTAAACCATGTGTGTATAACGTAAGACATGACACTAGTCTTAGTTTGACACATCTAAACCATGTGTGTATAACTTGAGACATAACAATGGCCTCAGTGTGACACATCTAAACCATGTGTGTACAACTTGAGACATGACACTAGCCTTAGTGTGACACATCTAAACCATGTGTGTATAACGTAAGACATGACACTGGTCTTAGTTTGACACATCTAAACCATGTGTGTACAGTTTGAGACATGACACTGGCCTTAGTGTGACACATCTAAACCATGTGTGTATAACTTGAGACATGACACTGGCCTTAGTGTGACACATCTAAACCATGTGTGTATAACTTGAGACATGACACTGGCCTTAGTGTGACACATCTAAACCATGTGTGTATAATGTAAGACATGACACTAGTCTTAGTTTGACACATCTAAACCATGTGTGTATAACGTAAGACATAACAATGGCCTTAGTTTGACACAACTAAACCATGTGTGTATAACTTGAAACATGACACTGGTCTTAGTTTGACACATCTAAACCATGTGTGTATAACTTGAGACATAACAATGGCCTTAGTGTGACACATCTAAACCATGTGTGTACAACTTGAGACATGACACTAGCCTTAGTATGACACATCTAAACCATGTGTGTACAACTTTAGACATGACACTAGCCTTAGTGTGACACATCTAAACTATGTGTGTATAACTTGAGACATGACACTGGCCTTAGTGTGACACATCTAAACTATGTGTGTATAACTTGAGTACATGACACTGGCCTTAGTGTGACACATCTAAACCATGTGTGTATAACTTGAGACATGACACTGGCCTTAGTATGACACATGTAAACTATGTGTATAACTTGAGACATAACAATGGCCTTAGTGTGACACATCTAAACCATGTGTGTATAACTTGAGACATGACACTGGCCTTAGTGTGACACATCTAAACTATGTGTGTATAACTTGAGACATGACACTGGCCTTAGTGTGACACATCTAAACCATGTGTGTATAACTTGAGACATGACACTGGCCTTAGTGTGACACATCTAAACCATGTGTGTATAACTTGAGATATAACAATAGCCGTAGTGTGACACATCTAAACCATGTGTGTATAACTTGAGACATGACACTGGCCTTAGTGTGACACATCTAAACTATGTGTGTATAACTTGAGACATGACACTGTCCTTAGTATGACACATCTAAACCATGTGTGTACAACTTGAAACATGACACTGGCCTTAGTGTGACACATCTAAACCATGTGTGTACAACTTGAGACATGACACTGGTCTTAGTGTGACACATCTAAACCATGTGTGTACAACTTTAGACATGACACTGGCCTTAGTGTGACACATCTAAACCATGTGTGTACAACTTGAGACATGACACTGGTCTTAGTATGACACATCTAAACCATGTGTTTATAACGTGAGACATGACACTGGCCTTAGTATGACACATCTAAACAATGTGTGTACAACGTGAGACATGACACTGGTCTTAGTGTGACACATCTAAACCATGTGTGTATAACGTGAGACATGACACTGGCCTTAGTTTGACACATCTAAACCATGTGTGTATAACTTGAGACATGACACGGCCTTAGTGTGACACATCTAAACCATGTGTGTATAACTTGAAACATGACACTTGTCTTAGTTTGACACACATAAACCATGTGTGTATAACGTGAGACATAACAATGGCCTTAGTGTGACACATCTAAACCATGTGTGTACAACTTGAGACATGACACTAGCTGTCAGGGTCTTAAACCTGGCTCGTTAACCTAACACATGTGAGACAGTACAAGTACCACGTGATTTGACTTAAGACTCAACGACACAACGTTCAATGGATTTATTTACAGATCATATACAGTACGATGATCACTACAAGATATACTTGATACTTCAATACACTTACATACACAATACAGCTCACAGTCTATCTCTCAAGATGTCCAGACACTCGACTTTCAGGCACAGAAACCACACAACGCCTTTCTCTCATCATGCGTCCAGTCGAGTCGACGTCCCAGAGCTGTCTCCCTATAGCTCGCAACTTGACTCCCCACCTGAAGTGGCTTCACGAGGCATGCGTGCGTCTTGCGTCGTCCTTGCCTGACCGCTGGTCGTCTCGTCAGCCAGCAACCTCGCAGGCAGGTAACTACTACTCGCCTGGCAGCGTAACGAAGTTACGGCATCCCTGCTGGGGACTAAGTCGCCTGGCGGGCGTAACGATGTCACTGCATCACTGCACTACTCTAGACTCTGACACTAGCCTTAGTGTGACACATCTAAACCATGTGTGTATAACGTAAGACATGACACTAGTCTTAGTTTGACACATCTACACCATGTGTGTATAACTTGAGACATAACAATGGCCTTAGTGTGACACATCTAAACCATGTGTGTACAACTTGAGACATGACACTAGCCTTAGTGTGACACATCTAAACCATGTGTGTATAACGTAAGACATGACACTAGTCTTAGTTTGACACATCTAAACCATGTGTGTATAACGTGAGACATGACACTGGCCTTAGTGTGACACATCTAAACCATGTGTGTATAACGTGAGACATGACACTGGTCTTAGTGTGACACATCTAAACCATGTGTGTATAACTTGAGACATGACACTGGCCTTAGTGTGACACATGTAAACCATGTGTGTATAACGTGAGACATGACACTGGCCTTAGTGTGACACATCTAAACTATGTGTGTATAACTTGAGACATGACACTGGCCTTAGTGTGACACATCTAAACCATGTGTGTATAACGTGAGACATGACATTGGTCTTAGTTTGACACATCTAAACCATGTGTGTACAACTTGAGACATGACACTGGTCTTAGTGTGACACATCTAAATCATATATGTATAATGTAAGACATGACACTGGCCTTAGTGTGACACATCTAAACCATGTGTGTATAACGTGAGACATGACATTGGTCTTAGTTTGACACATCTAAACCATGTGTGTATAACTTGAGACATGACACTGGCCTTAGTGTGACACATCTAAACCATGTGTGTATAACGTGAGACATGACACTGGCCTTAGTGTGACACATCTAAACCATGTGTGTATAACGTGAGACATGACACTGGCCTTAGTGTGACACATCTAAACCATGTGTGTATAACTTGAAACATGACACTTGTCTTAGTTTGACAGACATAAACCATGTGTGTATAACGCGAGACATAACAATGGCCTTAGTGTGACACATCTAAACCAGGTGTGTACAACTTGAGACATGACACTAGCCTTAGTGTGACACATCTAAACCATGTGTGTATAACGTAAGACATGACACTAGTCTTAGTTTGACACATCTAAACCATGTGTGTATAACTTGAGACATAACAATGGCCTTAGTGTGACACATCTAAACCATGTGTGTACAACTTGAGACATGACACTAGCCTTAGTGTGACACATCTAAACCATGTGTGTATAACGTAAGACATGACACTAGTCTTAGTTTGACACATCTAAACCATGTGTGTATAACTTGAGACATAACAATGGCCTTAGTGTGACACATCTAAACCATGTGTGTACAACTTGAGACATGACACTAGCCTTAGTGTGACACATCTAAACCATGTGTGTATAACGTAAGACATGACACTAGTCTTAGTTTGACACATCTAAACCATGTGTGTATAACTTGAGACATAACAATGGCCTCAGTGTGACACATCTAAACCATGTGTGTACAACTTGAGACATGACACTAGCCTTAGTGTGACACATCTAAACCATGTGTGTATAACGTAAGACATGACACTGGTCTTAGTTTGACACATCTAAACCATGTGTGTACAGTTTGAGACATGACACTGGCCTTAGTGTGACACATCTAAACCATGTGTGTATAACTTGAGACATGACACTGGCCTTAGTGTGACACATCTAAACCATGTGTGTATAACTTGAGACATGACACTGGCCTTAGTGTGACACATCTAAACCATGTGTGTATAATGTAAGACATGACACTAGTCTTAGTTTGACACATCTAAACCATGTGTGTATAACGTAAGACATAACAATGGCCTTAGTTTGACACAACTAAACCATGTGTGTATAACTTGAAACATGACACTGGTCTTAGTTTGACACATCTAAACCATGTGTGTATAACTTGAGACATAACAATGGCCTTAGTGTGACACATCTAAACCATGTGTGTACAACTTGAGACATGACACTAGCCTTAGTATGACACATCTAAACCATGTGTGTACAACTTTAGACATGACACTAGCCTTAGTGTGACACATCTAAACCACGTGTGTACAACTTGAGACATGACACTAGCCTTGTGACACATCTAAACCATGTGTGTATAACGTAAGACATGACACTAGTCTTAGTTTGACACATCTAAACCATGTGTGTATAACGTGAGACATGACACTGGCCTTAGTGTGACACATCTAAACCATGTGTGTATAACGTGAGACATGACACTGGTCTTAGTGTGACACATCTAAACCATGTGTGTATAACTTGAGACATGACACTGGCCTTAGTGTGACACATGTAAACCATGTGTGTATAACGTGAGACATGACACTGGCCTTAGTGTGACACATCTAAACTATGTGTGTATAACTTGAGACATGACACTGGCCTTAGTGTGACACATCTAAACCATGTGTGTATAACGTGAGACATGACATTGGTCTTAGTTTGACACATCTAAACCATGTGTGTATAACTTGAGACATGACACTGGTCTTAGTGTGACACATCTAAACTATGTGTGTATAACTTGAGACATGACACTGGCCTTAGTGTGACACATCTAAACTATGTGTGTATAACTTGAGTACATGACACTGGCCTTAGTGTGACACATCTAAACCATGTGTGTATAACTTGAGACATGACACTGGCCTTAGTATGACACATGTAAACTATGTGTATAACTTGAGACATAACAATGGCCTTAGTGTGACACATCTAAACCATGTGTGTATAACTTGAGACATGACACTGGCCTTAGTGTGACACATCTAAACTATGTGTGTATAACTTGAGACATGACACTGGCCTTAGTGTGACACATCTAAACCATGTGTGTATAACTTGAGACATGACACTGGCCTTAGTGTGACACATCTAAACCATGTGTGTATAACTTGAGATATAACAATAGCCGTAGTGTGACACATCTAAACCATGTGTGTATAACTTGAGACATGACACTGGCCTTAGTGTGACACATCTAAACTATGTGTGTATAACTTGAGACATGACACTGTCCTTAGTATGACACATCTAAACCATGTGTGTACAACTTGAAACATGACACTGGCCTTAGTGTGACACATCTAAACCATGTGTGTACAACTTGAGACATGACACTGGTCTTAGTGTGACACATCTAAACCATGTGTGTACAACTTTAGACATGACACTGGCCTTAGTGTGACACATCTAAACCATGTGTGTACAACTTGAGACATGACACTGGTCTTAGTATGACACATCTAAACCATGTGTTTATAACGTGAGACATGACACTGGCCTTAGTATGACACATCTAAACAATGTGTGTACAACGTGAGACATGACACTGGTCTTAGTGTGACACATCTAAACCATGTGTGTATAACGTGAGACATGACACTGGCCTTAGTTTGACACATCTAAACCATGTGTGTATAACTTGAGACATGACACGGCCTTAGTGTGACACATCTAAACCATGTGTGTATAACGTGAGACATGACACTGGCCTTAGTGTGACACATCTAAACCATGTGTGTATAACTTGAAACATGACACTTGTCTTAGTTTGACACACATAAACCATGTGTGTATAACGTGAGACATAACAATGGCCTTAGTGTGACACATCTAAACCATGTGTGTACAACTTGAGACATGACACTAGCTGTCAGGGTCTTAAACCTGGCTCGTTAACCTAACACATGTGAGACAGTACAAGTACCACGTGATTTGACTTAAGACTCAACGACACAACGTTCAATGGATTTATTTACAGATCATATACAGTACGATGATCACTACAAGATATACTTGATACTTCAATACACTTACATACACAATACAGCTCACAGTCTATCTCTCAAGATGTCCAGACACTCGACTTTCAGGCACAGAAACCACACAACGCCTTTCTCTCATCATGCGTCCAGTCGAGTCGACGTCCCAGAGCTGTCTCCCTATAGCTCGCAACTTGACTCCCCACCTGAAGTGGCTTCACGAGGCATGCGTGCGTCTTGCGTCGTCCTTGCCTGACCGCTGGTCGTCTCGTCAGCCAGCAACCTCGCAGGCAGGTAACTACTACTCGCCTGGCAGCGTAACGAAGTTACGGCATCCCTGCTGGGGACTAAGTCGCCTGGCGGGCGTAACGATGTCACTGCATCACTGCACTACTCTAGACTCTGACACTAGCCTTAGTGTGACACATCTAAACCATGTGTGTATAACGTAAGACATGACACTAGTCTTAGTTTGACACATCTACACCATGTGTGTATAACTTGAGACATAACAATGGCCTTAGTGTGACACATCTAAACCATGTGTGTACAACTTGAGACATGACACTAGCCTTAGTGTGACACATCTAAACCATGTGTGTATAACGTAAGACATGACACTAGTCTTAGTTTGACACATCTAAACCATGTGTGTATAACTTGAGACATAACAATGGCCTTAGTGTGACACATCTAAACCATGTGTGTACAACTTGAGACATGACACTAGCCTTAGTGTGACACATCTAAACCATGTGTGTATAACGTAAGACATGACACTGGTCTTAGTTTGACACATCTAAACCATGTGTGTACAGTTTGAGACATGACACTGGCCTTAGTGTGACACATCTAAACCATGTGTGTATAACTTGAGACATGACACTGGCCTTAGTGTGACACATCTAAACCATGTGTGTATAACGTAAGACATGACACTAGTCTTAGTTTGACACATCTAAACCATGTGTGTATAACTTGAGACATAACAATGGCCTTAGTGTGACACATCTAAACCATGTGTGTACAACTTGAGACATGACACTAGCCTTAGTGTGACACATCTAAACCATGTGTGTATAACGTAAGACATGACACTGGTCTTAGTTTGACACATCTAAACCATGTGTGTACAGTTTGAGACATGACACTGGCCTTAGTGTGACACATCTAAACCATGTGTGTATAACTTGAGACATGACACTGGCCTTAGTATGACACATCTAAACTATGTGTGTATAACTTGAAACATGACACTGGTCTTAGTGTGACACATCTAAACTATGTGTGTATAACTTGAGACATGACACTGGTCTTAGTTTGACACATCTAAATCATGTGTGTATAACTTGAGACATGACACTGGCCTTAGTATGACACATCTAAACTATGTGTGTACAACTTGAGACATGACACTGTCCTTAGTGTGACACATCTAAACCATGTGTGTACAACTTGAGACATGACACTAGCCTTAGTGTGACACATCTAAACCATGTGTGTATAACGTAAGACATGACACTAGTCTTAGTTTGACACATCTAAACCATGTGTGTATAACGTAAGACATGACACTGGTCTTAGTTTGACACATCTAAACTGCCACATAGCGGCACACGCGCCACCAAATAGAAAGGGATATTCCCAGACAAGTCACAAAACTAGATGACCATATGAGAAACTAAGGCCGATGTGGACCACGTCACAAGACGGCAACGGGAGACGCTTGGAAAGAGGACATCAGGACAGCGGTGTATTTCTATGGGCTCCGTGTTGGAGAGGATAGGATCTGGTTGGTGCAATCTTCTTAGTGAGCAGTGAAATCGTCTGTTGTCTCACATTCATACAGTGATGGGACCGGGACAGGAATAACCCTTAGACGAGTTAATCGCGGCTGGTAAATCCTTGGGAAAAGAGCGACCTTCCTGAAGCAAGAGCAGAATTTGGAAGCTGGTTCTGTATAACTGTATAACCGCCTGTCTTAGTTTGACTAGTGCTTTTGATACTTTTGCCTTTTGTATTCATATTTTAAAATCTCTATAGTTATTCGCACGTCTTTGTCTACAATGGTACCTAAAAATGATTTCACCTCTTGAAGTGAAGTTTTACCAAGTCAGATCAATTTATCATTGGCTTGATTTATTCTCAAATATCTTTGCCTTTCCCCTATGAATAGTTAGATTTAATTTTTTTACCCATTTACTGATGCTGTAATTTCTTTGATTACCTATAGTACTTTGATGTTTACAGTACAATTCCATTTTAACTTATTCATTCTTGTCATTTGAGGGTCATTGCAATTCTATTAGTGCTATCACTGCCACTTTAATGGCATTAAGGCCACTCTTTCACTTCAATTTGAGGGGAATTTCCCTCTGTATGGCCTGAGAACAGCACTGTTTCAACCGTGTTAAGTTTTTACCTGTTTCCTTCCATTTTGTATTGCATAATCCTAAAATGCTAATAATATAGCATTTCATTTCCAATACAACTTGTCCTGTTTTTCCTAATTCATGCATAGGTCTAGGTGCCAATTCTGGAGATCTTCCTAAGTGAAAGGAAGTGCGGTCAGCAACCAAGACACCTTATAGCTATCTATGCATCATAGCACACTTTTTCGAGGAAAAGAACCTCCTTTCATTTTGCTTGGCTGAATTATTTTCTTTCTGTCTCTTTCCACTTCATGGTTGGTTTAATTTTGCAGCTAAGGTGTCCTACAGAATGGGGTTGTCACAATACAACAACTCTCCTTAGTTGCTTAGTTGCAATATGCATGTTAGGCTACAGTGTTAGTATTCTTGCTTACCTTATGGACCACAATAACATAGTCATATTAAAACATGCGCTGAAGGGAAAAGTGGAAGGAAAGCAAGAGATAGAATGGAAGCAGCCTATGTGAGTGCACTATGAAAACACAGGGAAGAGGATGTTGGAGACTCGCTACAGCTGATCTTCAATGCAGAAATGATTACAGTTCTCTCTTGAGAAAAAGCTTGCAAAAACTATTTCTCAGAAAAACCACTGGAAATACTGTGTGAATTTATACTGTGCAAAGAAGCTGACATTTGAAATGCTGTGTAATTTATTCTGACGCAAATTAAAAAAAATAACACTTTCATCTAGAAGAGCACCAGAAACAGTACAGCCAAATATGAGTAATAACAGTTTAGTTGTCTAAATGGTTTGTATTTGTTTGTGATGGAAATATCATGGAAGGAAAACGACTTCATAAATGCCATGTCATAGCTTTATAGGCTTAAAGAGGCTTTTAAAGGCAAGATGATACATTTCATTGCATTGGGTTTTGTCCCATATGGCTTAGTCTCTTTCCAAAGAGCAGCCTGCTGAAAGCATTGCACAAAGTGTGAACTCTATAGCTCCAGGAATCTTTGAGAAAACTGCACTCATGAACAGAATGTCATAGGCTGGAATCGAACCCACAACCTTCATAGCATGAGGCATGTGGTGTAAAGACTTCGCCATGAAGACTCCATTATAGGTTAAGGTAACTGACCCTTTTCTCATTGCTTTCAATTTAGCCAAACACAAAGCCCGGTCAGGTATTCATATCAAGACTACGCTGGAGCAGCTGTTAAATACTCTTGCATTCATATTCCTGAGCCACGCAACCAACCAGACATTTAATGGCAACTCATATTAACTACCTTACCTCACTAAGATCACTGTACTTAATGCAAATGCAAAATAAATTTTAAACTACTCATCCACAATTGTCAAATATCATAATATCAAATGAGCGTAACATTGACCCCCAAAAAAAACAGTGTATTTTGTATTTAGTAAATTATTGACATACCTGTGGTTTAAAATACAAATAAGCTTATTCTGCCATAATATGTGTTTTTACTCTGGTTAATGTAAAAATGTAAAGGAGCTTTCCATGCCTTAAGACATACTGGGTGTATGGATCTAGCCTCATATTTCTATAGACCAATTGGCATCAATGGGTGATGTGGTCAAAAGCACACCGGCCAACTTTACTTCCCGGATCATTTCCTGGTACTTGTTTTAGGCTAGGTCAACTTGGGAGTCCAGGTCATATATTTTTCAGTTTCCTTAAGGGAAATTTTAACACATGACCAACTGACTGCCAGGCAAGCAGCAAACTGTACTACAGCAAATCCCCTGTGGTTGATGGGTTAATTATGGTATACTTTTATTCAATTCAATGCCAACTGTCATGATGTGAAATCAAATAAACACTCACAGCTGCAAGGGCCATCATTAATGGATACATCATCAATAGCAACATCATCTTCATTTCCTGATGATCCAGTGCCTTCGATCAATATCTGAAGCAGAAGAGTATCATTAATATATGATGTTTAGTTAACAGTTTATTTGGCAAAGTACTTATTGTATTCCAGACAAACAACGGATAATTCTATCAACCTCACCAAATATCAAACAGTATAATGATTTATCATTCTCCATATTGCGCAGGTTGTCTGCAACCCTATGGATTCTTCTTCTACTATCTTGTATTCCTCAATGGGACATAGGCTATGTCATGGCTAAGTCCTCTTATCTCATGCCACACACTTCCCTCCATATCCTTCCCATATTATTGATTTCATTTTCTAATTCTATTCTCCAGTGTGTTTTTAGGTTTTCCTCTAATTCTTTTGCCCTGAATGTTGCAGAGAAACTGGCTTTCTAGTTACACAATTAACAGTTTTTCTCGGTCGTGTGTCCTATCCAGTGCCAATGAATTTTCCACACCTCTGATTCAATAGAATTTTCTACTCTCCATAAACTCCAAATTAGTGATTCTATCACAATATTTTTGTTTTTTCAATCTCAGATTATTGCCAAGATACTGCTAGGGCTGGAGTTGCTGACTGATGATGTGTTGAGTTGTGTTACTGGTCTAGCACAATTCACTAGCAATGGCTCACTCAGCAGAAATAATGACGTGTAACGCTACAATAATGGTTTGACTGTCTACAAGACACATACCTGGACAACATCTGGCTCACACTTCCATCAAACTATTTTGTCCGCTTGTCACTAGATCTGGCTCGCTCTTTCACATTCTAACAATATCATCAGGACAATACTGGCTATATATAACATCAATTGATGTTAAATTCTAGATGTAGAGGATGTTGACTGATGAAACTATGTCTACTTGTATAGCATTTTTGGTCTGTGATGAATTTAATAGAAATCTTGGCGCTAGTGGGAAGTCCTAACTGTAGCTTTCCCTATACTAGGTTTTCCAGTTAAGTATTTACTTTTTTGTTTTGATTTTCTTTTTCATTGATAAAGACTGCAAGAAATGTTTGCATGTATCTGTGTGTTTTTCCTCTCACCCAATTTGGCTTGTTAACTATTGTCCAGGGGCTAATTAAACTATGTTTCTGTTATTATTTATCCCTTAATTTTCTGTTCACCCACTGCTTCTAACTCATTTGACCAGTTTTCATGGTCTAGCTACGAAGGTAAGTTTCATTTACCGGCCATCCCACAGAACTGTGTGACTTACTTATTGACTCGCCCTTCGTAACCTTTTTCTACCCTGCTATGCACCGCTTTACGGGACAAACATTTGTCAGCATAAACACTGACAACCCACCTTGGTGGGAGACATTTCGCGAATGACACCAAAGTTGAATGTGAAGTGAAAACGTGGTTGAGAAAACAGACCACGCAGTTCTATGCAGCCAATTTGGGAGGACTGATAAAACAATGGGATAAGTGCATCAATGTTGGTGGAAATTATGTTGAGAAATAATGGGACATATTTTATATGTATAAAAATAAACTGGTCTAAAGTTATCATATTTAGTTATTTTTCTACAGCCATTTGTGACTTACTTGTTAACCTACCCTCGTACTTCAGTTAAAATAGGGAATGACTATTTAACCCTTTATTTCCCTTTTAATTCAACCTTTCCTCTATCTGAATCCTGACAATTATCATTTGCTTGATTTATTCTCCTTATTTCAAAGTGTGGTTTAGTTTATCATGCTTCTGATATTGTATGTGGGACAGGAGGGTAATGTCATCAGTGAAGTTTAGATCATCAATCTGCTCTGTCAGAGTCCACTGAATTCCATCTCTGGTGGTGGCTATTGTTGTCTTCATAAACATATGCCAACAGCAATTTTGGAACTTTACATCTAAGGAAAGGCTATTATTGTGTGACCAGGCTATGATTCAGCATTTGTGGCCTGAAAGGACTTCTCTGAGGTAGTACAGTGTTTTGTTTTGATTTCTTTTACGTGTCATTTTTAAACAACCATTCCTCATTTCACTTCCCACTCTTTGTGGTCATGGGATTAAACTTAAGTTTTCCAGTTAAGCATTTTTTTGTTTTTTTCCTTCTTTTCATTGACTGTGCTTGGAAACATTTGCTTGTATCTGTGTGTTTTTCCTTTCATCCAGCTTCCTAGTAATATTTTGTGTATATTCAGACTCTTAATTTGGCCATGTTTCCTTCAAGGATTTTAGGTATTTCACTGTCAACAGACTCCAGCCTCTCGTCCAGAGGGGAGACAGATGGGTGCTGTGGCCAATATCATGCCAACTGTCTTTAGTTCCCCGGACATTTCCTGGTATCCATTTTAGGCTGGGTTGACATACGAGTCCAACTGAAACAATCTCCGCCTTGATGGGGAATCAAACACATGACCACCAGCAAGGCAAGATGGCTAGCTACTGTACCACCACAGCTCCCAGCTGGATAAATGAGTGACTGAAATATGAATATTAATTGTCAGAATCTTCATTGCCATCGCCTGAAGGCGATGACCAAGTACGACTAACAGCTACTACGCAGTGGATAGCCAGTGGTCAGCGTGACACACGAAGCGCACGAGGACTTAAAGCAGGGCCAACGAAAAACCATCGCTGGTAGCTCAGACTGCCTAGGACTTCGAGACTGGACAGACATGAGTGAAAGTGTTGCACATATTTACGTATTGTTCTATGCTTAATGGAATAAAGCCTGTATGCTTTGTAGAGTTGATGTAGAGACTGAGTGAGTGATGTAATCCATGCATTTATGAACTTGTATATTGTATGTACGTATCTGTAAATGGCATTGGCGCTAATTGTGAGCGCAGTATTCTATGAATGCCGTTGAGAAGTGTGATTAAAGTGTTTCAGTGATGTCACCGTGTGTTTGAGTACAATCATTCATTGTGTATGATTGTTTCACTCCTGTTAGAGAACATGAGCCATTGTTAGTGTAAACCAAGACCCTGACAGGCAGTGAACGTGGGGAATCTCGTCCGTGTTTGAACCAGATGTAATCGAGTGATTGAACGTGGGGAATCTCGTCCGTGTTTGAACCAGATGTAATCGAGTGATTGAACGTGAAGAATCTCGTCAGTGTTTGAACCATATGTATAAAAAGTGAATGAATATGGAGATTTCATCCGTTTGAGTAAGCGAAAGATGTGAAAGTTAGAAAGTGCTCACAGATGAAATAAGATTGTGAACGAACGTTTATTGCAAAAGAAAACGTGAACGCAAGTTGAATGTAAGAAAGATTATACAAATATATATACATTATTGGATGATATGAGATGTGATGGCTTGAAAAATGTTCTGTGATACTGGAAAGCATCAGCAAGTGATACTAAATTTCAATTAATCTGAACTGACGACGAGACGACTATACATTCATACTTGACTGCATGCAAACCTATAAACACTTAGTTGACAACGCATACACCACAAAATCAAACACATACTAATATTTTTCTTTCCCAAGTAAACAGGTTTGTCATCTATAATTGTAGAAGTATGAAATTGATCTTCCCGGCTGTAAAAGACCAAACATCCCTTCTCTGGTGCAGTTACCAACAGTCTTCCAAACCTACGAACCCCATCGACACTTAAGTATTTTTTCTGTAAATACTTTTGTAGGGGATCAGGCCTTAGCTGTAAATTTGTTTTCTTCACTATTGTATATTGTATAGATACTATATTTGATAACATATTATAAGTATTTTTGCATAAAACCAGTGTAACATAATTGTAAAATTACCATGTCTACGTTACACGAATTTATTGAATCTGGACTAAAATTAAATTTAACCGGAGACGAGTTGACAAAATGGAGCGAGACAAAATATGCAGAATATGTCCAATTACAAGAAAAAGCTAAAGAAAGGGAGGAAAGAGCTGCAGAAAGGGAACTTAAAAAGGCTGAGTTAGCGGCTGAGCTAATAAAGGCTGAGTTAGATGCTAAAAACAAACAGGCTGAGGTAGATGCTAAGAACAAACAGGCAGAGTTAGATGCTAAAAACAAACAGGCTGAGTTGGATGCTAAGAAAGCAGAAACAGACACTGAACTAAGAAAAGTAGAAATCAGTGCACAAAGTAAAAGAGAAGAACTGGAAATGCAGTTGAAACTTAAGCAGCTAGAAATCGAAACTTCTGCTGATAAAGAATCCAGAAAACTAGAAATGAAAGAGAAAGAAAACCAATATAAGAAGTATCAAGGAATCGTGAACTGAACTGGGGATGTCTGGAGCTTTCCCAGAGAGACTGTCATCAGAAGATATGGGATTTAACACATGAACACTGGCTGGCAGGCAAACAGGCTAGCCACTGAAGAACTACAGCTCCCAGCTGGATAAATGAATGATTGAAATATGAGTATTAGCACAGTGAACTGGAGATATCTGGAGTCTTCTCAGAGATGAGGCTGTCATAAGACTACATGCCAGTATGTTTGCTAGAGACAGTTAATGTGTGTCAGTTGACAGAGTTACTAGATACTGATGAGTTTGTTTTTGATGTTGCAAAGTTATGGTGTTAACACTGTCTCATTAAACATTGTGCTGCAAGATTGTGTCCAATTTTATGTTACCAGTTTGCATGGAAGCTGTCTCTAACCTAGATTTGTGAACCAACATATACAATGAAAGATTATCCATGGTGCTGGATAAAAATGCTAGCAAATATAGAAGTAATGGTAATTCATCATCATCATCAAGTGCCCTGCCAGCTGGCATAGGCGTTCATGGCTCTCCACAGATCTCGGTCTTTGGTGTTCTGGATCAATTCTGCTGATGATATTCCTCCATGCCACCGTCTCAATCTATCCAGCATCATTTCTCTTGGTTTGCCTCTGCCTCTCTTCCCCTCAATCTTTCCAGTTGTCACGATGTTCTATAATGCCTCTCTTCTCATCACATGACCGAAGAAAGCTGTTTGTCTCTTTCTTATTGTTGTATATAATGTTCTAGTTTCATTAGCCTATTTCAGGCAATCATTGTTAGTTACTCTGGCAGTCCAAGGAATTTGTAACATTCGTCGCAGGAACCACATCTCTGTTGCTTCTAATTTCTTCTGAATTTGTTCATTTGCATTCCAAGATTCACTGCCATACAGCAAAATTGGTTCCATATAGCATTTCAGCACTCTCTTTCTTACATTCAGTGATAATGACTTATTGCATAAGATACTTTTCATTTTCTGAAATGCGGCTTTTGCTTGCCCTATTCTGCTCTTAATCTCTGGTGTACATCTTCCATCTGATGTTATAAATGTCCCTAGGTATTTAAAACTATCCACTTGGTTAAGAATTTTCGGCACTCTTCCAAATTGCGGTCCCAAATAGTTCCGCAGTGAATACGTGATTTGGTATATCTTACAGAGCCTCAATGGGTCAAAGGTAATAGGTCAAAGGTAATAGGTCAAAGGCAATGGGTCAAAGGCAAGTCTACGTGATCTCATCGGGACTGACTACATGACATATTTTTGTTAAACTTTCGTCATGTTCTCAGTGGCATAGCGGTAAGTATCTCCGCCTGTAACGCAGGAGACCGTGGTTCGATTCCACACCGGCGAAATGTGGTAATTTTTTTTTTTCAATTTTCATAAATTAATTAAGCGAAAGCGACAAGATAACTATGTACAAAGACAGTTATTCGGCATATTGACAAAATTAGCTAACTTTTGATTGCCTTTTTTTAATATCAATTTTATTTTGTATTGTTAGAAGATTTTACTCAATGAAGAGATCCTTTGTATCGTTTTGTTTACGTTACTTTATTTTTTTGTCGCTGTGGGAGTCTCTGTGGTGAAGTGAACAAGCCGTTTGACTCGTGCTTCGAAGGTTGTGGGTTCGATTCCGGGCTGCACCCTTCGGTTTACGAGTTAAATGATTCAGAGACTCCTGTGGGTCGTCGCTAAAAAAAGCTACGGCGTTCGTGCTTTGTGTGACGCTTTCCGCGCTGCGGGAAGAGACCGAGCCATATGGGATAAACCCGGTGCAATGAAGTCAACCTTGTCGACTTTTAAGCGACTTTTTTTTAAAGCCTTTTAAACGCTTATTTTGCTGATGATATTCGCTCGACACCACCGCACCAGTCCACCCAACATCATTTCTGTTAGCCTCGATCGTTGGGCGGCGATTACCAAACCCGACACCCCACATTGTGCCAACGGCTTCGGGCGGAAGAGCGCAATTGGGAGGGTACAAGCCTTACCCTGGTGCGAGGAAATGCAAGCTAAAGACAAAATGTCATGGCAGGGCAGACCAGGCCCTAAGCCTTGGTTGGCAGCTGGTCTAGGATCGTAGCTCCGACAGGCGGACAGTTAGAGCATTGCTTTGCTGATCCGGCAGCTTCTGCAGCTTGTCTTGTTCCAGATGTAGAGGTGTTACCTTTCCTCTGGAGTGAACTAGGCAGGCCGAGAGAGGGATCATGCTGCATGGGCAACACATGATCTCTATATTTTAGCCCAGGCGTTGTGCTATGGAACGTGTTCACATGCAGCCACTGTGAACGGACATTTGCAGCGCAAATTGGCCTTATCAGTCACATGCGATACAGCCTTAGGTAACAGTTATTATGCCTATTTAAAGCACAAACTATCGTCTGTCAAGACGGCAAGGTGCCAATAGATTATATATATATATATATATATATATATATATATATATATATATATATATATATATATATATATATATATATATATATATATATGTGTTGTTTGTCCATCAAGAATGATGATGACCATTCATTTCATCCAGTGGGGTTGAAGGTGTGGAGCCGTGGGTTCTAAGATGGCTGATAAGGCCTATTTTGGCTCGAAATGTTCTTTGACAATGTGGGCAAAGAATGCTTGACGTCTCTGGAGGAGGATTTCCTGCAGTGGTTTTTCTGTCCTGCCTTTTCTTCACAGCTCTTGCAGTCCTGGTTGCCTCACATATGACTGCACCTTTGCGCAATGATGCACGCCACGAATTTCGGTCTCTGGCTGCAGCCTCCCAGGTGTCATGATGAATTCCAAAAGCATTCAGTGAAATTTTCAGAGTGTCTTTAAAACGTTTCCTCTGGCCACCTTGGGAGCGTTTACCACAACGCAGTTCGCTGTAAAAAATTCGTTTAGGGAGCCTGTGATCTGGCATGCGAGTCAAGTGACCAGCCCAGCGAATCTGATTCTTCATCAGTAGAGTGTGGATACTGGGCATGGATGCTCTTTCTAGGACTTCAGTGTCTGGAATCTTGTCTTGCCATTTAATCTTCAGTAGCTTCCTTAGGCAGACTGTGTGGAAGTGGTTTAATTTCCTAGCGTGTCGCTGATAAACAGTCCAGGTTTCACAAGCATATAGCAGTGTGGATAATACAACTGCTTTGTAGACTTTTAGCTTTGTTTGCAGGCTTATTCCAGTTCTGTCCCATACATTCTTGTACAGTCTGCCAAAGGCTGCACTGGCCTTGGAGATTCTTGCATTCACTTCAGTCATCGATTGTGGCAGCTTGTGACACAGGTGCTGCCAAGATAGGTGAATTTGTCCACAACACTTAGTCTATGATCATTCACTTTGATATTCGGCACAGTGTGATTATTCCCTGGAGCTGGCTGGTACATAACTACAGTCTTCTCCAAGTTGATATTGAGCCCAAAGTTGGCACAGGCATGTGAGAAAGCTGAAACATGATGTTGCATGTCCGCCTCTGAGTTGGCGTATAGAGCGCAATCATCAGCAAACAGGAGCTCTCTGACGGTGCCGCTGTTAATTTTGGTTTTAGCTTTCAGCCTTCTGAGATTGAATAACTTTCCATCCATACGGTAGTTGATGTCTATTCCAATGTCGTCGTTCTCGAAGGCATTCATCAACATGGCTGAAAACATGAGGCTGAACAGTGTTGGTGCCAGGACACATCCTTGCTTCACTCCATTGGTGACAGGAAAGGGTTCAGACAGTTCGCCATTTTCCTGTACTCTTGCCTGCATGCCGTCATGAAATAGCCGCACTATTTGGACAAACTTTCGTGGACAGCCATATTTTGCCATAATCTTCCACAGTCCTTCTCTGCTGACTGTATCAAAAGCCTTGGTAAGGTCAATGAAAGTGGAGATCATTTCGCAGTTCTGTTCCTGACATTTCTCTTGCAGCTGCCTTGCAGCGAAAATCATATCAACAGTTCCACGTTCTTTTCTGAAGCCACATTGACTCTCAGGAAGAAGACCTTGATCGAGATGGGCTGTGAGGCGATTGAGAAGAATTCTGGCGAGTATCTTCCCTGCAATTGAAAGCAAGGAGATGCCTCGGTGGTTGTCACAGGATTGGCGGTTTCCTTTACGTTTGTAAAGGTGGACTATTGACGCATCCTTAAAATCTTGTGGCATGGTCTCGTTCATCCATATGTTTGTGAAGACTTGGTGAAGCTGCTCTGTTAGGACCGGCCCACCTGCCTTGTATATCTCTGCTGGGATGGAGTCAGGACCAGGTGCCTTGCCGCTGGAGAGTTGCTGGATGGCTTTGTTTATTTCCACTATGGTTGGCAGGTCATCAAGAGTCTCATTGGTGAGAACTTGAGGAAGGCAGTTGATGGTTTCATCATCGAAGAAGGAAGTTGCATTTAAGATTTTGCTGAAATGCTCTGCCCAGCGTTGGAGGATTTCTTTCTTATCGGTGACCAATGTTCCCCCATCTGCACTGAGGAGGGGAACTATGCCTGGTGATGAAGGACCATAGACCGCTTTCAGTGAGTCATAGAAGTTTTTCATATCGTGTCTGTCAGCAAAGCCCTGAATTTCATCAGCTTTGCTGCTCAGCCAGGAGTCCCGCATGTGCCGAAGTTTCTGCTGCACTACTCTCTGAATGTTCTTGAAAGCATCTTTTTTTATGTTGACTTTGGGTCATTCAAATGTGCCTTGAGGAGAAGATGTTTCTCGGCCAGCAATTGGTTGATGTCTTCGGAATTTTCATCAAACCAGTCTTTATGCTTTCGGGGGGCTGGACCCAGGATTTCCATAGCAGTGTTGTAAATTGTGTCCTTTAGGGCTCTCCATTCTGTTTCTGTATCCTGTTTAGCTTCAGCATTGGGCTTGAGGCGGTCTTCCAGCATATTTTCAAACGACTGCTGCATTTTCTTGCTGTTTAGGCGGGTGACATTTAGCTTTGTTTGCATTTTCGCCCCTTGAGGACGCCGTGGTGGCCTGATGTGGATGTTCATTTTCGAGACAATGAGACGATGGTCTGTCCAACATTCGGCACCACACATGGATTTTGTCACTCGAACGTCTTGTCTGTCATCTCCTCCTGACGATGACATAGTCAATGAGGTGCCAGTGTTTCGAGCGAGGGTGCATCCACGATGTCCTATTTCTCATGGGGAGACAGGAAAATTGTGTTCGTAATCAGGAGATCATGTTCGGCACATGTCTGAAGGAGGCGGAGTCCATTGCTGTTACAATTTCCGACTCCATGCTTTCCAATAATGCCACTCCAAGAGGTGGTGTCCGTGCCTACTCTGGCATTGAAATCCCCAAGGAGTATAAGTTTGTCTCCTTTGGGAACAGATGTTAATACATTGTGCAGGTCCTCATAGAACTTGTTCTTGACATCATCTTCGTTGGTCATAGTTGGTGCGTAGACACTCACAATGGTTGCGTGCTTCCTTCCATTCAGCAGAGGCAACTTCATGGTCATGAGCCTGTCATTTATAGCCTTTGGAAATCCAGCTAATTTGCCGACCAGGGCCGACTTAATGGCAAATAATACACCGGATTGGCGTCTTTCCTCGCTTTTCCTTCCACTCCAGAAAAATGTGTAGCCGGCACCAATTTCACAGATTTGGCCTTCTTCTGCAAGTCGTGTCTCGCTCAAGGCTGCAATGTCGATGTTGCACCTGCCCAGCTCTCTCCCAATCAGTGCTGTTCGTCTCTCTGGACCCGACGCGCCGTCTCTGTCAAGTAGGGTGCGTACATTCCAAGTTCCAATTGTTAAGGGAATATGGTTTACTCTTTTAGCTTTGCTTGTTTTATCTTTCTTTGTATGTCGACCGCAGTTAGGGTACCCACCAACCGCGGCTAGCTGGTTAGGTAGTGATGAAGCAGACAATGTTTAGGGCACCTTTCCTAGCCCCTCCCTCATGCTATGGAGGTGAGCAGTATGTTCCTATAGAGGGCTGCTCAGTCACTCAGGGGGCTGCCGAATCCTTATGCTGCTCCGGTCAGTAGAAGACGACCATATGGCCTGAGCCGCCTGTGAGCAGGTCTGCGACTACGGCTGCCAGCGTACCCACGCCTGCCGCTTTGCCGCTCGCCCATCGCCACAGGGCTTGAAGGTGATATGTGACGTTGGATGAAGAATGATTTGCGCGATGACTTGGATTAAAGTGAGGAAGAGTTGCGCAATTCGTCGACCTCACTCTCTCGCCTGAGTTCATCTGAGTCCAGTGGCAAGACAAGTCGAGACGATTGGAGACGAATACAGGTGCAGTGGATGACCAGGGCGCTCTACGTGCCTTGCTGTGCTCATTACGTTCCACAACGCTTTGCAGGTAAACGCCGTCTTGCCCGTTGAATCAGGAATGATTTCTTCCGCGCAGTCTGCCGAATCCTGTCTTCACATGCTGGGTAGGCATACCCTAGTTTACCTCTTGGTTTGACACCAAATCGGATACCCATGCCTGGTTTAGCCAGCCTCTCACAGCTGTTGCCCGGGGGTGGCCGCTGTCGCATGCTGACAGCTACTAGGACCACAGGCATGAGCTGGGTGTCAGACTTGGACCAGTGGGGGATGGGTCCTGAAAGGACATGAGAGCCATCCTTACCAAAGGTGCTACCAATGCCTGACTTATATATATATATACTAGCTGACCCGGCCCGGCTTCGCCCAGACCCAGGCGGAGATATGTCTGTCTGTCTGTCTGTCTGTCTGACCCGGCCCGGCTTCTCCCAGACCCTGGTAGGAGCATCTCATTTAATTCATATAAGTAGTCATATAAGTTCCCGTTCAAGACTATCTATCTGTCTGTCTGTCTATCTGTCTGTCTGACCCGGCCCAGCTTCGCCCAGCCCCTGATGGGGAGCATCTCATTTAAGTCATATAAGTAGTCATGGTTACAACTTTCATTTGATAATGATAAAGATGAGATGAATTCCAGAGTCTCATGCCCCTATGCGAACAGATAAGCCCGGATGGATTAAAGGTGACACAGTAAACACAATGATAAACCGTACTGACCCAGTCCGACAAAATCATTTACCTGTTACTGTGCCAACCAGGAACCCTTAGGGGAGAACACTCTCCGGGAATTCAGAATAGAGAAGATGGGTGGGGACGACCAGGTCGTCATAGGTTCCCATGGAAACGACATTAAGGGAGGAGGTTTCTTAGAAGATGTCTTAGAAACGAAGAAGCAGGGTTTCAGTAGGAATAGCTCTACTGAAAAAGAGGGGGAGACTGGTCCATATGTCCCAGGGTTGTTGGAGTAAGTGCCAACAAAATCTGATGAGTGTGCTGGTTGGAGTAAAGTCCGAATTCTCGAACTTTACTTTCAACGGTGGGCATATGTGACGAAGTCTCCAGCTTCCCCATCATCTTTTGCTTAAATTGGGGAAACCTCTCTTTAAAACCCTTATTTATGTATACGAGTTTATCTGCATATTTATACATAATTATATAAGTATAGTAGTCCACGTCTATAGCATAAATCAACTGCTATTTAATGTTATTACTCTAGTGGGAAATAATACGTTATAGTAGGATTGGGGAGAGGCTGAATTTACAAAGTAGTGTACCCAGCCAAATCTACAAATTTGGCTACGACTATTGCACAATTTGGTCGGATAAATTAATGGAAACAAACTCCCTGGCACGACCACTTCCAGTCAGGAGAAAAATAGCTAAACTCGTTCTTTCGCAATCTAGACGTTGGGGTTGAAACATCTGCTAGTCGCTGGCTCTATAAAATACTTTTAAAGTGTTAAGAGTTTTATCTTTGGCGCGTATTACGGCCATAAATATATTTAAAATATATTAGAGAGATTCCTAGAGCAGTTTTCATACCCAAGTGTAGTCAGAAGATTAGAAGGGTATGTCTAGTTATTTGTATCGATATAATATTGTCGTGTGCGCCCGATATTTCTGTGTGTAGTAAAATAGTGGAAACCGCCGATAATAGGTTATTTTACCGACTAAACTCGATCGCGTATATTATACTTCGTACAGGTAGTTTACTAAGCACGCAGGGAAAAGGGTAAAATGTAACTGTGTAGAAAATTACCTTTACATGAGGTTTAGAGAGATGTAGACGATTTGAGATAGTTGTAAACTTGATAAAGTCGGATAGAACCCAATTTTCGATTAGTCCGTATAGCAGTAGACTAGGCCATACTAATCGAGCCGTTAGTTTAGGAAATACATGAGGCCGTTCATAGTGGTGATAATTCGAGGATGTGATAGTGATTGCGAATACTTAGAGATAATAATGAATATTTCGATGCCGCGAAAATAGGAAATCTTACTAAACATGTGTACGAATGTCAAATACTAGCGTGGTAGATCCTAGGCATGTTCGTTAATTCTTACCAATTCGCAGTCCTGTTCTTGCCTGCCACTCCGCTAACTTTCAGCCTATCATATTCTATTATGATAATTACATAAACTGTATTTTAAAATATACGTTACATAGAACCATTATATTAAATATATGCTAGGAATATAGCGTCAGAATTTGAACATAAATATCTATAATATGTAATCTGTTTAATATATTGTATATGTATCTATCTCTAGATTACTTTGTAATTATTGTATTTTAATAATATAATTATGATATGCATTGTATGATATGTTTAATTATTACTGAATAATTATTATATTCACTTATAAGAAAGCTTAGAATTGATTTTATTGAGCTGTTTTCTTAGGTCAGTGTTTTACTATTTATCCTAGGATAGGGAATTATAGGGAGCAGGGACGGATAGCTCATGCTATTTTGTTTCTGCGTGATATATGAGATGTTATTGGCCATCAGGAACAATCCAGGGCTGATTCTTACAGATGTCTCGACAGAAGAGTCACTTGCTCTCGCTGTATATATTTCACAGATTTGACACCTTCAGCGCCAAGCTTTAGATGCGCCAACCTGTGTGACTCATTGTGAAGCATCACTCACCATCTCACTTATGCCTACTAACTAGGGTTTACACGCACTGTGTAAGCCGGAGAACCAGAAGATAAGTGGCCAAACTTACCGTTGGCCACCACCACCACCATCATCATTCAACTCAAAATATTCTATAGGCCAAAGAGTTTCGTCAATGATTAGACAGTCTAGTAGATTCAACCCATATTAGATATGCAATAGGATACAGGGAAGTGTATCCCTTTTTATGTACAGGGCTGCCTCCAGTGGAGCACCCAAAGTGTTATCATATATTAAATGTTAATGTGATTTTAATTTTACAAACTCTAGTTGTTACCTAATTAACCTTAGTCATAGTAGAGTGAGAAGATATGAAAGTTTGTCTCTGTTATATATTTTACTCTGTCTTTCTCCGTGTCATTGAGAGGGATTAGAGTTTTGGGGGCTCGAGCTTTTTATTTCAGGCACGTAGCTAGACAACCTTGGCAGACTGTCTGTATCAAACCAGTATAGTTGTACGCCATTCCTGTCTGCCTGAACACTGTCAGAAGATTAGACTGGTTCTGGGACCTTTACTCTGTCTAGAATTACGAGCTATTCAGTCTTGTCTTCTCCAGTGACTTATTTTTCTATTCTTAGAAAGTCTATCCGCAACACGTTGATAGACTCCTTATCATCGTAGCTGACGCTACGCTACAAGTGCTTGGCTATCGTCCGGTCTAGATAGTTCAAATTTTCAATCTTCTTTCACTAGAGATTCTAGTAAGGTGTTGCCTCACAGTAGATCTCAATATTAAACTATACTAAGTAAAACTAGAGAAATTAATAGTGACATTAGGTAGTATAACATAGCATAACTAAACACTAGATAGCCAATATAAGATAACATAACATAATATAACATAAGTTAACCTGGTTCCAAAAAGTTAGGGCCAATATCATAAGTGAGTGTGGGCTGATGGGTAAGTCCCTGTGTTGTATCGTCAGTTGTGTATGTGCATACTGTCAGTGACTTTATTACTTGCATAATTTCAGGACAGATCACTTAGTGGTAAGTGTATTTCAGGGTGCTTCACATTATCCCAACTTTGTTACCAAATAATGTCTTCTGAAAAGCCACCTACGAAAGAGGAGTTGAGAGAAGAAGGAACTTTGTTAGGGTATGAAGGTGTCGAATTGGGCAAGTATGTAAAAGAAGCAGAACGAGAGTGGAGAAGGGAACAACGGGACATCATTAAGGAAAGAGAGAAGGAAGCAAGAGAGGAAAGAATTAGAATCGCAGAAATTGAATCTAGAGAGAAGATGCAGATGCGACAAGCTGAAATAGACCAACAGCTGAAGCAAGCGGAACTGGAAATGAAGAGGGAAGCACAGTTGAGACAGCATGAATTGGAAGTCAGGAGATTGGAGTTGCGAAATCCTGATGCTTCCAGGTACAGTAGTGCTAGTTCCCCCCATCACAGTAGTGAAATTTTTTCAGGACTGTCTCTCTCCCAAGGATCCATGAGCTTCCCACTGGCCCACTTCAACCCGAAGGAGGATCAGATGGATGAATACCTTGATCGCTTTGTCATCATGTGTGAAGCGTATAATCTGCCTAAAGAGAAATTTAATATCAAACTCTCCCAAGAACTCCGCGGCCCGGCTTTTCTCGTATTTACAAAGCTTCCACCAGGTCTTGAGCGGGACTTTGATACCCTCAAAAATGCTCTCTTACAAAGATTTGAATTAACCTCTGAAGCCTATAAGCTGAAGTTCCGTACAGCCAAAAGATCTCAGGGAGAATCATTTGCGCAGTTCGCCTCACGACAACACACGTATTTTACGAAGTGGGTAGGACTGAGCAAATTTGATACTACCTATGAATGGCTACAGGAAATGATGCTTGCAGATCAATTCAAAGAGGGTCTCCCGAAAGCTCTCCAAATGTTCATAGCTGAAAATGGTGGAGTTAGATTAGAAGAGATAATTTCATTAGCCGAAAGGTATTTAACTGCACATGGTGAGGCAGGTACTGCTAAACCTAGTCATACGGATAAGGCCCAAAATAATCCTTCCACGCAGAATCAGGGTTATCAAACCAATAACTCTGAAGGTAAGGACAACAGGTGGCACACTGGTAGTCCACACCAAAATCCAGGTAATTACAATAGTAAACAGTCATCTCAACCTCAACAACCTACAGGTAATAGAGGGGGTAATCAATATTGTAAAAATTGCAGAACAAATGACCACCATACGAGTTCTTGCAAAAACAAACCCCCTGTTCATTACACGGCTTGTTTGACTTTGGCAGATAAAAACCACCAATGGAGGACCCCTGATGACAATCAAAGACCTCCAGTAGTTGAGACAGTTACTGTAAATGGGAGACAGGTACTGTGTTTATATGACACGGGTCTGGAGAGTGACGCGGCCATTGCAGCTCACTTGGTGAAACCGGGACAATTGACTGACCACACTATTGAGTTAAGCGGTGCTACTCTGAGCTCTGAACCAAAACTTGTTAAAGTTGCTAGGGTGAAGGTGACATCCAAATATGTCACCGGAACAGTTTCTGCTGTTGTGCTAGATGATCCAGTATATCCCTTCATGTTAGGGCGAAAATATGTATATCTGGGTGAACCTAAGTCCACAACTTATACATGTGCTATGCAGACCCAGAATCAGGGCACTGCTTTGAGTGACCCCAAATTTCTTATCCACCCTTTATCTCGGGAGATTAGGGCTGCCCAAGCCGCATGTCCCACTTTACAATCCTGCTTTGGCAAACTGCCAAAATCTAGAAATCCACCGGTAGCTGGTGATTTCTATGAAAAGGATAAACTGTTATACCGTAGGGCGGGAACTATGGATCACGTCCACGAACAGTTTGTGGTACCCAAAAGGTATCATAACCATGTTTTACAAATGGTACACTCCATCTCGGGCAGTGGGCATATGGGGATGAAAGCAACAATCCAAAGGCTTTCCTGCTCCTATTTCTGGCCGGGGATGACCCAGGATATCAAACGATATGTCAGGTCATGTAAAGAGTGCCAGCTGGTTCCGCCTACTCATGGTGGAACTCCACCTAAGATAGGTGATCAAGTATTGGTATTATCACCCAAGGGCGATAATCCTTTAGATATGGGTTGGCAGGGGTCATTCCTTATTACGGATAAGGTGTCTCACACCCATTACAAACTACACATTCAGGGTAGTCCGGAAGTCTTTCCTGTGTATTTGATTAGGAAACATATAGAAAGATTAACTGATCCACCGGTGCATCTGATGGCATTATCGGTGGCAACTGTAGTCGAAGGGAGAGATAACTCAGAGGTGGAGTATCCCCTGACACCTCAGGAGACAGTGAATGGTGTCTCTATCAACCTGGATTCGGAGACGTCTGAATCAGGGAAGATGAGACCAATTCCAGAGTCTCATGCCCCTATGCGAACAGATAAGCCCGGATGGATTAAAGGTGACACAGTAAACACAATGATAAACCGTACTGACCCAGTCCGACAAAATCATTTACCTGTTACTGTGCCAACCAGGAACCCTTATTCCTTTAGGGGAGAACACTCTCCGGGAATTCAGAATAGAGAAGATGGGTGGGGACGACCAGGTCGTCATAGGTTCCCATGGAAACGACATTAAGGGAGGAGGTTTCTTAGAAGATGTCTTAGAAACGAAGAAGCAGGGTTTCAGTAGGAATAGCTCTACTGAAAAAGAGGGGGAGACTGGTCCATATGTCCCAGGGTTGTTGGAGTAAGTGCCAACAAAATCTGATGAGTGTGCTGGTTGGAGTAAAGTCCGAATTCTCGAACTTTACTTTCAACGGTGGGCATATGTGACGAAGTCTCCAGCTTCCCCATCATCTTTTGCTTAAATTGGGGAAACCTCTCTTTAAAACCCTTATTTAATTGTATACGAGTTTATCTGCATATTTATACATAATTATATAAGTATAGTAGTCCACGTCTATAGCATAAATCAACTGCTATTTAATGTTATTACTCTAGTGGGAAATAATACGTTATAGTAGGATTGGGGAGAGGCTGAATTTACAAAGTAGTGTACCCAGCCAAATCTACAAATTTGGCTACGACTATTGCACAATTTGGTCGGATAAATTAATGGAAACGAACTCCCTGTCACGACCACTTCTGGTCAGGAGAAAAATAGCTAAACTCGTTCTTTCGCAATCTAGACGTTGGGGTTGAAACATCTGCTAGTCGCTAGGCTCTATAAAATACTTTTAAAGTGTTAAGAGTTTTATCTTTGGCACGCATTACGGCCATAAATATATTTAAAATATATTAGAGAGATTCCTAGAGCAGTTTTCGTACCCAAGTGTAGTCAGAAGATTAGAAGGGTATGTCTAGTTATTTGTATCGATATAATATTGTCGTGTGCGCCCAATATTTCTGTGTGGAGTAAAATAGTGGAAACCGCCGATAATAGGTTATTTTACCGACTAAACTTGATCGAGTATATTATACTTCGTACAGGTAGTTTACTAAGCACGCAGGGAAAAGGGTAAAACGTAACTGTGTAGAAAATTACCTTTACATGAGGTTTAGAGGGATGTAGACGATTTGAGATAGTTGTAAACTTGATAAAGTCGGATAGAACCCAATTTTCGATTAGTCTGTATAGCAGTAGACTAGGCCATACTAATCGAGCCGTTAGTTTAGGAAATACATGAGGCCGTTCATAGTGGTGATAATTCGAGGATGTGATAGTGATTGCGAATACTTAGAGATAATAATGAATATTTCGATGCCGTGAAAATAGGAAATCTTACTAAACATGTGTACGAATGTCAAATACTAGCGTGGTAGATCCTAGGCATGTTCGTTAATTCTTATTGGTGATTTCTCACCAATTCGCAGTCCTGTTCTTGCCTGCCACTCCGCTAACTTTCAGCCTATCATATTCTATTATGATAATTACATAAACTGTATTTTAAAATATACGTTACATAGAACCATTATATTAAATATATGCTAGGAATATAGCGTCAGAATTTGAACATAAATATCTATAATATGTAATCTGTTTAATATATTGTATATGTATCTATCTCTAGATTACTTTGTAATTATTGTATTTTAATAATATAATTATGATATGCATTATATGATATGTTTAATTATTACTGAATAATTATTATATTCACTTATAAGAAAGCTTAGAATTGATTTTATTGAGCTGTTTTCTTAGGTCAGTGTTTTACAATTTATCCTAGGATAGGGAATTATAGGGAGCAGGGACGGATAGCTCATGCTATTTTGTTTCTGCGTGATATATGAGATGTTATTGGCCATCAGGAACAATCCAGGGCTGATTCTTACAGATGTCTCGACAGAAGAGTCACTTGCTCTCGCTATATATATTTCACAGATTTGACACCTTCAGCGCCAAGCTTTAGATGCGCCAACCTGTGTGACTCATTGTGAAGCATCACTCACCATCTCACTTATGCCTACTAACTAGGGTTTACACGCACTGTGTAAGCCGGAGAACCAGAAGATAAGTGGCCAAACTTACCATTGGCCACCACCACCACCATCATCATTCAACTCAAAATATTCTATAGGCCAAAGAGTTTCGTCAATGATTAGACAGTCAAGTAGATTCAACCCATATTAGATATGCAATAGGATACAGGGAAGTGTATCCCTTTTTATGTACAGGGCTGCCTCCAGTGGAGCACCCAAAGTGTTATCATATATTAAATGTTTAATGTGATTTTAATTTTACAAACTCTAGTTGTTACCTAATTAACCTTAGTCATAGTAGAGTGAGAAGATATGAAAGTTTGTCTCTGTTATATATTTTACTCTGTCTTTCTCCGTGTCATTGAGAGGGATTAGAGTTTTGGGGGCTCGAGCTTTTTATTTCAGGCACGTAGCTAGACAACCTTGGCAGACTGTCTGTATCAAACCAGTATAGTTGTACGCCATTCCTGTCTGCCTGAACACTGTCAGAAGATTAGACTGGTTTCTGGGACCTTTACTCTGTCTAGAATTACGAGCTATTCAGTCTTGTCTTCTCCAGTGACTTATTTTTCTATTCTTAGAAAGTCTATCCGCAACACGTTGATAGATTCCTTATCATCGTAGCTGACGCTACTGTACATCATTTAATTCATATAAGTAGTCATATAAGTTCCCGTTCAAGACTATCTATCTGTCTGTCTGTCTATCTGTCTGTCTGTCTGACCCGGCCCAGCTTCGCCCAGCCCCTGATGGGGAGCATCTCATTTAAGTCATATAAGTAGTCATATAAGTTCCCGTTCCCGACAGTCTGTCTGTCTGTCTGTTTGTCTGTCTGTCTGCCTGTCTGTCTAATCATTTATTGGTTGCAGTTAGAACAACCTTAGGTAAACGAAGACCAACTTACAAAAAGTATTAGAAAGAGCACTTGAAAGATCTTTACATCTTCCCCCAACAATTAACTTGGGTAAATGGAGCGGCGGCAGCAGCAGCAGTAGAAGAAGAAAAAGGAGGAGTAGAGGAAGGAGGAAGAGGGAGGTGGAGGAGGGAGGAGGAGGGAAGAAGAGGGAGGCGGAGGGAGGAGGAGGAGACAGGAGTAGGAGGGAGGAGGAGGGATTAGGAGGAGGAGGGGGAGGGAGTAGGGAGGACGATGAGGGGAGGAACGAACGAACGAACGAACAAACTTTATTTTAAACGGGTAACAAATTGGGCACGCAGGCCCGTCTTACATTCGGCCCTTTCAATCACTCATCTTTCATTCATCAAATGTGCATGTTACATTAACATAGGGGAAAAAACATTGTCAAATGGAGTTTGTAAGCATAAACAATGCATATTATGCATGATACATTCACATGAGAAAAAACAACATTATCAAATGAAAGTTGTAACCATAAACAGTGCATATTGCCATGTTGTGAGACACATCCCCCATCCACCCTCATATCCCGCAGCCACCAACACATCCACGACCCACCAAACCTCCCCCACCTACCCACACATACCTCCACACACTCACACAGAACCAGGCGAACATACATGCCGCCACATATCCACTGATCCCCCACCCACACACATTTCCCCAAGAAGAAGAAGAAGAAGAAGAAGAAGAAGAAGAAGAAGAAGAAGAAGAAGAAGAAGAAGAAGAAGAAGAAGAAGAAGAAGAAGAAGAAGAAGAAGAAGAAACCACACACACATACCCACACATCCTGCACCTATCCACACACATATCCCGCACTCTCACAATTTTCCCCACCCACCCACCCACACACACATCAGCCAACCTACACCCACCCACCCAATATTTGCCATCTCTCAACTACACATCCCCACCTATACACACATCCCCACCCATAAACACATCTCCCCACCTGCCCACACATATCCCCCACCCATAAACCCAACATCACACACCTCCCACCCCACACACACCCCGCCACCCACATATACCCCACAAACACACATCCGCCGCTCACACACATCTTCTCACAATTACACACCTCCCCCACCTATACACTCATCTCTCACACACATCCACCACATCACGTACACATCCATCAACCACTCACACACACACATCACCCACGTGCCCATCAACACATGCATCTCTCGTCTACCCTCCCACCCACACATACCCCAACCACCCAGCCAAACACACATCCCCCATCTTCGCATGCATCCTTCAATCACCTGCACATCCCACATATCCCCCACATCTCCCCTCCCACACAAAACTCCACCCATAAACACATTCCCCCCCACACACACATCCCCCCACATACATTCCCCATACACATCTCCCCACCCACTCACATATCCTCCACCTACAAACATCCATCACCACCCACACATACATCCTGCACCTACTCACATTTACCCCATCCACACTCACACACTCCCACCCACACAGACATATCCCATTCACAGACACCCCTCACACCGATTACACACCCATCCCTCAACCCACACAATCTCCTACACACCCATTCACCCACCCAAACACACACTCCCTACCCACACCCCTCCCAACCCAACAACACCCACATACTTCCAACTATCCTCTCAAATATCCCTCCCCCCCCCCCCCCACACACACACACACACACATATCCCTCACATACACATACATCCAACACCGACTACAAATCCCTTCACACATCCACACATCACCCATTAACCCATACACATCCCCCACATACAACCCCTCCACACATACATTCCCCACATCCCCACACACACCCATATCCCTCACATACACACTCATACACACATCCTCACATCTAGACACATACATGATGCCTCACATGATCACTGAAACTAATAAGAACAAACTCCCACACTTTACACACAATTGAGACAATGACGATTGTCGTGTGAATTCTCGCAATTGCAAGAAGTGGAGAAATAATTTTACATATACATTATGTAGCGTAAACTTTAGTGATGCAATTGAACTCTCTCTCTCTCTCTCTCTCTTGCTCTCTCTCTCTCTTGCTCTCTCTCTCTCTCTCTCTCACATGTACATACACACATTCACATACAAAATACACACGGAAATACACACATATACCCACGCACATACACACACCTACACACATCCATATACTTACGCACACGTACTCACATAACACCCGAAGATACACTCCCTCGCATACACTGCATGCATGCACACTTACACACACAATGTGGTGGATGGGTGGAGGCATGTATGTGTATCTGGGTTGTGTGTGTGGTTGGGTGGGGGAGTTGGGGTGAATGGGGGATGTGTGGGTGGGTGGTGGATGTGTCTCATAACATGGTAATATGTATTGTTTATGTTTACAAAATTCATTTGACAATGTTCTCTAGTTATATTTGGTCTCTGACTCAGATCCCTGGGTTCAACTCCATACTTGTAGGTCAGCATGGCCGAATGGATAAGAACACGTGTTCTTAAACATCCGGTGTGCTGATGCCGAGGTAAGGGGCTCAACCCCTACACCGGGCAGTTTGACCAAAATGATGACCTATCGTCCTTGCTTGGAGATGTAAATTACAAGTACCTCTGAAGTCGGAGTGCATTCACTTGATGGCAAGGGACACTGTTAATAGGGGAAGCTAATCCACATGCAAAGTTCATTCCAGCATTACTTGAAATAGTGTGTATGGACTACGCTTGAGTTCAAAGTTCAGTCCAATGCATGAATATGTATTGTGTATGGACTACGCTTGAGTTCAAAGTTCAGTCCAATGCATGAATATGTATTGTGTATGGACTACACTTGAGTTCAAAGTTCAGTCCAATGCATGAATATGTATTGAGTATAGACTACGCTTGAGTTCAAAGCAAGGGAGCGCAAATAAAAATCATGCTTCAGAGAATGTTCAATCAGACCCACAGCAGCCTGGTGACAATGATAATGATCAATCAAACCCACAGCAGCCTGCTGACAATGATAATGATCAATCAGACCCACAGCACCCTGGTGACAATGATAATGATCAATCAAACCCACAGCAGCCTGCTGACAATGATAATGATCAATCAGACCCACAGCAGCCTGCTGACAATGATAATGATCAATCAAACCCACAGCAGCCTGCTGACAATGATAATGATCAATCAAACCCACAGCAGCCTGCTGACAATGATAATGATCAATCAGACCCACAGCACCCTGGTGACAATGATAATGACCAATCAGACCCACAGCAGCCTGCTGACAATGATAATGACCAATCAGACCCACAGCAGCCTGGTGACAATGATAATGATCAATCAAACCCACAGCAGCCTGCTGACAATGATAATGATCAATCAAACCCACAGCAGCCTGCTGACAATGATAATGATCAATCAGACCCACAGCAGCCTGCTGACAATGATAATGATCAATCAAACCCACAGCAGCCTGCTGACAATGATAATGATCAATCAAACCCACAGCAGCCTGCTGACAATGATAATGATCAATCAGACCCACTGAGCCTGCTGACAATGATAATGATCAATCAGACCCACAGCAGCCTGCTGACAATGATAATGATCAATCAGACCCACAGCAGCCTGCTGACAATGATAATGATCAATCAGACCCACAGCAGCCTGCTGACAATGATAATGATCAATCAGACCCACAGCAGCCTGCTGACAATGATAATGATCAATCAGACCCACAGCAGCCTGCTGACAATGATAATGATCAATCAAACCTACAGCAGCCTGCATCAATATATGAAATTATATCTTGAAATTGTGGCACAAAAGTTGTAAATATTGTCCGAAAACATGTACTTTGTGACTGTGGCGCCACTGAAATTCTGCTAAATAAGTGTTAAACACTGTACGACTAGTGCCACCTTGGTATCTTTGTTTCCTTTTTACTTGCATCCACAACCCTTCAATTGTTTGGGTGTGAATGTCACTGTGTACAGGGTCAACAAAGTTATTGGCATGAACAACAACTGCATGATCGTAGATGCCATGGTTTGGTCTTAGTTTACCTACGTTGTTGTAGCCTCGCCAGGCATCGGTGACAATGGTCATTCCTGGTAAGACGTGATCACTTATAATGCGTTCCAGTGTTGTCGCATCTCGCCTTTCCACAACTTCCAACCAGCAACGACCACCACTACCACGTTCAACCAGGCCAACTACCCATTGACCACGACGAAAGTGACCACGGCGGTACTTTCGGTGGAAAAGTAGCTCTCGTCAGCTTCAACGACCACTGACTGTCCCTGAGCATCAAATCCTCCCAACAATGGATTGTTACGCAGCATCCAGTTGTAACACTCTACCCGAGCTGATGGTCTGCCTGGCATTATAATATTTCTTTACATCAAGTAGAAACAAGTGTATTGAAAGCCTCTGTATCAGTATCGGTATCTCCGTATTTATTTATATGTAACTAAGGAAGTAGTCAAAACGGAAGTAATCACACAATGAGGTCCTGTAAGGGATTCTTATTCACTACATTCACTGCGGAACTATTTGGGACCGGAATTCGGAAGAGTGCCGAATTTTCTCTTCTACTTCTATGTCACATTTTGGTCTCATCATTTTCTTTGATATCACCTTTGTTACTGTTTTCTTGATATTCAAGGAGAGTCCTTTCTTTACACTCTCTGTTACTACAATGTCCAACAATTGTTGTAGGTCTGTTGCATTATCCGCCACCAATACTATGTTATATGCATTGCGTATATTATTTATATTATAATCTCCAATTAGTATTCCTGGCGTCTCTTTGATCTCTCTCATTACTTCGCTGTATAGGTAATTTCTATATATATATATATATATATCTATATATATATATATATATATATATATATATATATATATATATATATATATATATATATAGGTAGCTTTAGATAAAAAAAATTAGACAATTTTGAGAACAAATGTCTTAGAAGAATTCTAAACCTCCACTGCACAGATTTTAGAATCAATATGCAAATAAGACATGAGACTAAGCAAGATATTGTATCCAATTATATAGGAAAACGCCGATGGAACTACATCAGCCATGTACTCAGAATGGACAAGACTCCCCTACCAAGTCCTCACATGGACACCATTAGGGAATAGAAAACAGGGAAGACCAAGAGAGACCCTGCGTAGAACCATCATCAGAGAGGGCTCATTCAACGGCCAAACAAACATCCAAGATCTACAACAGGTGGCAGCGAACAGCCAGATATGGAGAGCCATGACTTCTGCCCTATGGACGCTTTGGACTCAAGAGGAAAGACTAACTAACTAACTAACTAACTAAATATAGGTAATTAAACAGAGAAAAATGTCTTGCTAAAAAGGCAATATCAAAGTGAATGGAACGAGTCTGAAACAAGACAATGTATTTAAGTATTTGGATACTTTAATAACAGCAGATGGAAGATGTATTAAGGAAGTTAAATGTAAAATAGCCCAAACAAAGGCAGCATTTCATGAGATGAATATTCTTTGCTTTATATCTTTGTCAGTAGTAGTAGGCCTCTTTCAGTCCTGTAGGACTATAGAGTTGTACTGCTGGGGAGACACCTGACAGCACCGGTGGTGACTGTGTAGTCCAATGCGAGAGTGACAATCTCTGTCACAGTTTCCACATCTGTAAGACAAGGCAGGTCCCGAAGTAAATGACTGCATTTTATGCTTGTGCCGCCTATCTCAGTGTGTTGGATCAGATTGTGCTCAAAGAGCACCTGTCCGTTTCGTACATCTCTTCTCCAGGAACATCTGTCTGCTGCAGCTCTTAAGAGCTGTACTGAACCAATCAGGATAAATGGAAATGAATCATGGACTGGAGTTGAATTATGTGGAAGCTGCAGTAATGTGGTTTTGCAGAAGAACTATGAGAACACTTGGGTAGAAAAAAAAAGAGTAATGAAGATATCTGGAAAGAAATTAACTGACAAAGAGAATAGATTATTCACATAAGAAGAAGAAGAAAGTCCATATTTATATTTTAGGCATATCACAAGTAGAGGAAAGCATGAGTACATCGTGACAACAGGAAAGGTGGAAAGGAGACGAGACGGGGGAGACCAAGAAAGAAGATGCAGGGCAGTTTGAGATCATGACATGGAGGAACATAGCAATTATAAATGATTGGACAGACATGACCACACCACATGACATGGACTATAAGAAGGTAAAATGTAACTATTATGTACTTATAACAAGCAAACTCACCATAGCTGTTCTATTCACAGTAACCTGTCCCAGTTTGTAGTTAATCCCTTGAGTCCCAGTCCTGCTCCAAACAGGAACTGAGGCAATACCATTAGGACTCAAATACACATTGAGAGCACCAATCCATGCACCATGCATGAGATAGTAGAACTGGAAACATTTCTGTTGTCCTTCTGTTATGTTGACCACGGGGCTTACGAGTCTTGCTTTCTGACTTGACTGATGTTCTTTGGGATTTGTGGACATGTAGTACCCATCTGGTGAGACAATAAATAATTTAGGTGATTCCAGCTGGAAAATAGCAGGCAAGAATTAAAAAGGTATGGGGAAAAATGGTATGACAGAATCACCAATGTGGAGCTCATTTAGCGAGCTAAACAAATTCCAGTGAACACTGAAGTGAAGAAAAGATGCTGGCACTCGATAAGGACATACACTGAGAAAACTTGAGAATAGTACCAGGTGTCTGTAAAGTCTCACTACACTTTGTATGTGGAACAAATCTGAAAAATGAAGTACATGATGTCACAAAAAATGTGCTCCATTCCACCGTGAAACAATATGCAAGCGAATGGCTGTCATCTGCTGGAGTAATTCTCTAAACAGAATGGTCTTATCAACGGAAGAAAGAATATTTGTTTTGTTCAAATTTGTTCTACATACAAAGTGTAGTGAGACTTTACAAGCACATGGTAAAACTATAAAACCTTTGTCTGGAATCCACAAGGCAAAATAAATCCAAAAACACAGTGAAGAGAAGTGGAGACAGAAATTAATATGTGGGTGACAGGGATGGAGCTGGGTGGGATAGCTAAAGATAGGATGGCCAGGAGTGAGTTGGTTAAGGATCTATGTTCAAATAGGGGATAAAGGATGAAAGAAAAGAAGAAGTACCTATTTGTCTGAGAGAATTAATAATTATAAATGATTCCAGATGGAAAATAGTAGGCAAGAAATGAAAAGCAACAGTGATGTCTGCTAAATAAACCTAAACAATATAAAATAACACAAAGTAATGCAGATTTACAGAACACAATTACAGAAAACACAGGACTTTGTGGTGACTAGCCTTCATCAGCAAACAAATAGAAACACCACCTATTAACACAGGGAAGACACTACAGTGACTATATTAAGGCACAACATAGGAATGATAAGAATGGAAAGATTTAAAAAATGAGAACAATGAAAAAAAAATTAAAAAATTTTCTTCTTATCTCAGAATCCCAGGTTTTTATACTCTAGTATCACAGTAGGAGTATCACAGCTGGGATTCTGAGATAAGTAGCAATTGTTTGAATTTTTTCATTTTCTTTTCATTATTCTCATTTTCTCATTATTCCATTCTTCTCATCCCATTTTTATGCCTTAACATAGTCACTGTGGTGTTTTCCCCATGTTTATGTGTTGTGTTTTGGGTATGTATGTGTTTGCTATTCATTAAATAAAACTATGCTGACAGAAACATTATTTGCCATCTTAGTCTTTTAATGGTTCATTCCATTGTAGGCATTTACTGGGTGAACTCTCAGGCTTTCTATTAATCGTACCAATAATTGAAAAAAGAAGAAACCTCATGCATGTTACACAGAACAAGTTTTAACATAAGGCTGTGAATCCTGGTCAGTTAGTACACAAGAAGAAAATACCTTGAGGTCTCAGAGATGAGGTTTTACAGAAGAATGCTGAAAATTTTTGGACAACCAAAATGTGTGATCGAAATCTTTCAAAGAAGCCAAGACACAAAGACAATTTATAATAAATAATAAAAACAAGTAATTACCCTTCCTTGATAACACTATGAAAAGAGAAAACCTAAAACATGTGACAACTGAAAAAATGTGTGGAAAGAAGAACCAAACAAACTTTATTTTCAAAGGGTCACAAATTGAGCAGAGATACAGAAAGATAGAGAGAGAAGATTCTCAACAGCCTTCAGCCATGGAAAGGTGTCGGCACACAAACAGATACATGCTGTACTGTTGGAGATCATAATATGTGGAAAAACATGATGACTCTTGCCAATTAGCAAGGCACTTGATTGTGCTTTATTAGTCTTTCTATTGAAATGTTTACCTTAATTTGGTCTATTCCATGCCACATATTTTTAGTCCCAGAAAGCTGCAGCAAATATCCAAATGGGACAATTAAAACAAACAATAGCATATGACATTCACAGAGGAAATAGAATACACTTTTATATATAAATATTTTGTTAGATTTCATTAGCAGACTCCGATGGATTGCATGAATCACCATCACACACAACATGTTGATTGATACACATAAAGAATTGGTGCGCTGCTTGGGACATAACAAGTTTAAATGATATGTCTAGGTCTGAATTACTTAACCACGCTGTGGGATAGAGAGAGTTAAAGTAATATGTCTAACCCATACTCTCCTAGACCAATCGGCGCTCTGTGGGGGATGTGCTCAGTACCATGCCAGCTGCCTTTACTTCCCAAGACATTCTTGGTTCACATTTATGGATGGATCAACCAAGGAGCCCAGGTCAATTCACCCAGCTGTGGATCAAACCCATGGCCACCGGTTCAGCAGGCAAGTATCTAGCCACTAATCTACCAGTACTAGAGAGTTTGAGAAATTATACCATGGTTTCATAACCATGCATGATATGCATGCCACTTTGATAATGCTTTTTTTTTTACAAAGAGCTAATAGCACAAAATAATAATAATAATGCCATTTTTAGCACTTCTTCCTGTCTGTTCTATCTCTCTGCATCAGGTTAAAAAGAGGCATCTGTTGAAAGATCTGGTGTGCACTCCATATATAGTGGCATTCATAGCTTAAGATATCAGAAATACCACAATTCATCATATCTGGGAGTGCCTCTTGCTTTGTTTCTGCTGTGCCTATATTATACAGCTCTTTGTGAGGCACTGTCATCTTCAGCTGCTGCCTTTCATCCCCTAATGGCCCTCAACCAGCTCAAGCCTTCGTATACCTGTTCATAATTGGCTGGATTTTGCAGTCAGTTTTATACAGGATGATGTAGCCAGTCTCATACCAACCCTCCTTAAATGCCTCTTATGACAAGCATGGTAGTTTACTGTGTTACTATTCTTTGCTTCCCTTATTAGCCCTGGTAACACCAGGGCCAGGGGCACTGTCTTTACTGGTGTTAAATTAAATGATCAAAGTATTTCCACTCGCCTAAATTGCCTTGAGTGTGATCACGAGCAGTTATGGTGTTCCCCGATATTGCATGCCCCCTTCCCTCAAACAGGAACTGAGGCAATACCATTAGGACTCAAATACACATTGAGAGCACCAATCCATGCACCATGCATGAGATAGTAGAACTGGAAACATTTATGTTGTCCTTCTGTTATGTTGACCACAGGGCTTACAAGTCTTGCTTTCTGACTTGACTGATGTTCTTTGGGATTTGTGGACATGTAGTACCCATCTGGTGAGACAATAAATAATTTAGGTGATTCCAGCTGGAAAATAGCAGGCAAGAATTAAAAAGGTGTGGGGGAAAATGGTATGACAGAATCACCAATGTGGAGCTCATTTTGCGAGCTAAACAAATTCCAGTGAACACTGAAGTGAAGAAAAGATGCTGGCACTCCAAAAGGACATACACTGAGAAACCTTGAGAATAGTACCAGGTGTCTGTAAAGTCTCACTACACTTTGTATGTGGAACAAATCTGAAAAATGAAGTACATGATGTCATAAAAAATGTGCTCCATTCCACCGTGAAACAATATGCAAGCGAATGGCTTTCATCTGCTGGAGTAAAAATCTAAACAGAATGGTCTTATCAACGGAAGAAAGAATATTTGTTTTGTTCAAATTTGTTCTACATACAAAGTGTAGTGAGACTTTACAAGCACATAGTAAAACTATAAAGACGTTTGTCTGGAATCCACAAGGCAAAATAAATCCAAAAACACAGTGAAGAGAAGTGGAGACAGAAATTAATATGTGGGTGACCGGGATGGAGCTGGGTGAGATAGCTAAAGATAGGATGACTAGGAGTGAGTTGGTTAAGGGTCTATGTTCAAATAGGGGATAAAGGATGAAAGAAAAGAAGAAGTACCCATTTGTTTGAGAGAATTAATAATTATAAATGATTCCAGATGGAAAATAGTAGGCAAGAAATGAAAAGCAACAGTGATGTCTGCTAAATAAACCTAAACAATATAAAATAACACAAAGTAATGCAGATTTACAGAACACAATTACAGAAAACATAGGACTTTGTGGTGACTAGCCTTCATCAGCAAACAAATACAAACACCACATATGAACACTGGGAAGACACTACAGTGACTATATTAAGGCACAACATAGGAATGATAAGAATGGAAAGATTTAAAAAATGAGAACAATGAAAAAAAAATTAAACAATTTTCTTCTTATCTCAGAATCCCAGGTTGTTATACTCTGGTATCACAGTAGAAGTATCACAGCTGGGAATCTGAGATAATTAGCAATTGTTTGCATTTTTTTATTTTCTTTTCATTATTCTCATTTTCTCATTATTCCATTCTTCTCATCCCATTCTTATGCCTTAACATAGTCACTGGTGTTTTCCCCGTGTTTATGTGTTGTGTTTTGGGTATGTATGTGTTTGCTATTCATTAAATATAACTATGCTGACAGAAACATTATTTGCCATCTTAGTCTTTTAATGGTTCGTTCCATTGTAGGAGTTTACTGGGTGAACTCTCAGGCTTTCTATCAATCGTACCAATAATTGAAAAAAGAAGAAACCTCATGCATGTTACACAGAACAAGTTTTAACATATGGCTGTGAATCCTGGTCAGTTAGTACACGAGTAGAAAATACCTTGAGGTCTCAGAGATGAGGTTTTACAGAAGAATGCTGACAATTTTTGGACAACCAAAATGTGTGATCGAAATCTTTCAAAGAAAACAAGACACAAAGACAATTTATAATAAATAATAAAAACAAGTAATTACCCTTCCCTGATAACACTATGAAAAGAGAAAACTAAAACATGTGACAACTGAAAAAATTTGTGGAAAGAAGAACCAAACAAACTTTATTTTCAAAGGGTCACAAATTGAGCAGAGATACAGAAAGATAGAGAGAGAAGATTCTCAACAGCCTTCAGCCATGGAAAGGTGTCGGCACACAAACAGATACATGCTGTACTGTTGGAGATCATAATATGTGGAAAAACATGATGACTCTTGCCAATTAGCAAGGCACTTGATTGTGCTTTATTAGTCTTTTTATTGAAATGTTTACCTTAATTTGGTCTATTCCATGCAACACATTTTTAGTCCCAGAAAGCTGCAGCAAATATCCAAATGGGACAATTAAAACAAACAATAGCATATGACTTTCACAGAGGAAATAAAATACACTTTTATAAATAAATACTTTGTTAGATTTCATTAGCAGACTCCGATGGATTGCATGAACCACCATCACACACAACATGTTGATTGATACACATAAAGAATTGGTGCGCTGCTTGGGACATAACAAGTTTAAATGATATGTCTAGGTCTGAATTACTTAACCACGCTGTGGGATAGAGAGAGTTAAAGTAATATGTCTAGCCCATACTTTCATAGACCAATCGGCGCTCTGTGGGTGATGTGCTCAGTATCATGCCAGCTGCCTTTACTTCCCAAGACATTCTTGGTACACATTTATGGATGGATCAACCAAGGAGCCCAGGTCAATTCACCCAGCTGTGGATCAAACCCATGGCCACCGGTTCAGCAGGCAAGTGTCTAGCCACTACTCTACCAGTACTAGAGAGTTTGAGAAATTATACCATGGTTTCATAACCATGCATGATCTGCATGCCACTTTGATAATGCTTTTTTTTTTTACAAAGAGCTAATAGCACAAAATAATAATAATAATGCCATTTTTAGCACTTCTTCCTGTCTGTTCTATCTCTCTGCATCAGGTTAAAAAGAGGCATCTGTTGAAAGATCTGGTGTGCACTCCATATATAGTGGCATTCATAGCTTAAGATATCAGAAATACCACAATTCATCATATCTGGGAGTGCCTCTTGCTTTGTTTCTGCTGTGCCTATATTATACAGCTCTTGTGAGGCACTGTCATCTTCAGCTGCTGCCTTTCATCCCCTAATGGCCCTCAACCAGCTCAAGCCTTCGTATACCTGTTCATAATTGGCTGGATTTTGCAGTCAGTTTTATACAGGATGACGTAGCCAGTCTCATACCAACCCTCCTTAAATGCCTCTTATGACAAGCATGGTAGTTTACTGTGTTACTATTCTTTGCTTCCCTTATTAGCCCTGGTAACACCAGGGCTAGGGGTACTGTCTTAACTGGTGTTAAATTAAAAGATCAAAATATTACCACTCGCCTAAATTGCCTTGAGTGTGATCACGAGCAGTTATGGTGTTCCCTGATATTTGCATGCTTCTCACTCGTTCCCAGTCAAAATCATCATCTTGTGCTTGTGTCCAACCACAAAGATCTTGCTCAAATGTGCAGTTGAAGAGGCCTCTTGCTGCAAGAGTGTAGCATAAAACATACTAATGGCATTAATATATTAAAATATATTTAATTTCGCTAGACGGTGACGCGGTCATCTACACAGATGGGTCGGTCGTCCGACATGTCAGAAGCTCATGGGCCTTTACAGCTCGGGCCGGAGGGAGAATTGTGAAGGAGGACTCTGGTGCTTTCACTGAAACCACAAGTAGCCTGACCATGGAAGTCATGGCAGTAAGTAAAGCAATAACATGGCTCGAGACACAGACATTCACTAGGGCTTGTTTCCTTAGCGACTCAATGAACATGATCAAGAGGATAGAGGAGGGGTCGATCCGAAGAGAATGGTTGCTGCCTCTGAAGCGGTCTCGGCTGGCAAAGATTAGTTTCATCTTCGTGCCAGGTCATGCGGGAGTACAAGGAAATGAGCAGGCTGACAAGCTCGCAGGTGAGGCTACTGTGGAGGGCGGACGCGCCATGGACCAGGCTGACATTCTGAATGCTCTACGAGAAGTGAGACTTTTGCGAGAACCAAGTGATGACTGTGGATCTACAACAATGGCCAGACTGCGGGAGCAGCAAATTAAAAGAGGGGTGGCCATGCAAACAAGAACACTATGCAGGAAGCCAAAGAAGATTGATAAACCAACACAGAACTGGCGTCGTTAGCCGCTACACGCTGCGGGATTTGCTGAGGAGGGGATCCGAGCACTTATGGACTGAATGGTTCGATATGCAACGAGGATGATCTGTCGACTAACTAACTAACTATATATTAAAATAATATGTCTATTAATCTAAGACCGCCTTACGTTGGTTTTTTATTAAATGGTATGGGTGCCACTCATTCAGAAAGCAATGACAAACTGCTGAACATAAACTTGCCCTGGAATCATGAACTGCCAAACAATGCTGGTGTTGACGGCTATGTCCTGTAAAGGATATGCAACTAACTAACTATTAATCTAAGGCAGGCAGAAGTAATTATATAGTGTCCACAAACTATTTATTAGAGGCATATATACAATTTAATAATTACTGAATCGCACCCAATGTTCACCAAGAGTAATCATGTTGAGTGTGTAGTAAAACATGTTTTATGAAACTTCAGCCTTTGATGAAGATTCATTCTAAAACATACAATGAACCGTAACAGAAACCAATAATAAAGCACTTTGAGAGCCTTGACATGCATTGGCCACTTTAAAAAAAAAAATAACTAAATCGCCTGTAGGAATCTAAACTGTAATAGTTATCTCATCACAATTAATAAGAGAGTTAAACATTTTGGTTACTGGCTTATCAGGGCCCTTAAGGGAGGCCAAGAATAATAAGGCTGTAACTTACTATACAAACCTTTAGAGGTGACTCAGGACAGAAAAATAACTCAGCCAACCAAGATGAAAGGAGACTCTTCATCTAGAAGAAGTACGATGTGATGCAAAGAAAGCTGTAAGGAGTCTGGTTCATCAATTTAGTTCCTTTCACCAAGGAAAATCTAGAGAATTGACACCTGGAACTATGTATGAACTGGGAAAGACAGCACAAGTGGTAGGGAAAATGAAATATTATAAGACGAGCATTTTAGGATTTTATGAAATAAGACTAGCTGACCCGGCCCGGCTTCCCCAGGCCCTGGCGGGGATCTATCTATCTATCTATCTGTCTGTCTGTCTGTCTGCTTGTCTGTCTGGCTGTCTGTCTGTCTGACCCAGCCCGGCTTCACCCGGCTCCTGGTGGGGAGCATCTCATTTAATTCATATAAGTAGTCATATAAGCTCCCGTTCCTGACTATCTGTCTGTCTGTCTATCTGACCCGGCCCGGCTTCACCCAGTCCTTGGTGGGGAGCATCTCATTTAATTCATATAAGTAGTCATATAAGCTCCCGTTCCCGACTATCTGTCTGTCTGTCTATCTGTCTGTCTATCTGTCTGTCCGACCCGACTTCGCCCAGGCCCTGATGGGGAGCATCTCATTTAATTCATATAAGTAGTCATATAAGCTCCCGTTCCCGTTCCCGACTATCTGTCTGTCTGTCTGTCTGTCTATGTTCGGCCCGTTCCCGTTAAAAATATAGATAGAATAGAAGAATAGATAGATTGATTGTAGAAAATATGATTGGAAGAGATCTATCTAAAGTAAACTTACCAAGATATCACGAACAGCCAATAAATGGTGGGCGGTGGGTTGACTGCAGAGTACTGCAAACGATATGCAACTAACTTTCTCTAAAAAAAAAATTACTTTTTTATTTTAACGAACGAAAATCTTTTGCAGGCCCGTCATACATTCTGCCCTTCTTCTCTATTTCCTCTCATACATTCTTTCATTCAACATCTCTTATGAAGCAAGTCTTTGACAACAAAAGAACAATAAGCATTAAAGTGCATGAAAAGTAACTTGTTGAGGAAATGTTTAACATGGTTTTTTTTTTTTTTTTTTTTTGGGGTTTGGCGGTCATCCCAGACTAGCTGGTTCCCTGCCTCCCCTGTTTTTGGCGTGGACCCTTAGTCCCACTGTGAGCTATTGCCCACAGTGGTCCACCGGGCCCACATTTAAAGTGATGCTTATGTGAGGTTTTCTTTTGTGTGTGGATCACCCGGTCCCCCGACCAGACCAGGCGCACTACTGGAGGGATGCAGCAAATGCGTCTGATCCTTAGCCAAGGGACCGAGAATTGATCATCCCGGCCTCCGACCAGACCAAGCGCACTACTGTCAGGGGCCAGCAAATACACTTGATCCTAGCCAAAAGGCCGAGAAGCGATACATGGGCATCATAAATACCCAACATGGATGTAACGCGCCATAGATATAATAATGTTAAAAAAAATTAATGTGCTGTTGAAGAAAAATAAAAAGATGAGTTAGAAAATTTTCACTATTTAAATAGATGCATTATTTTTATGAAAACTTTCAAAATGCCTTAAAGATTATATCATTATTTATTATAACTCATTTGCCTGTAAATAACTGTAGACAAAGAGTTTATAAATCTTTGAAAACAATGCAACAATCTATATATAAAATATATAGCAATGTTATTAAAAGTTATGCCCCTTGAAATAACTTTTCTTAAGTTAAGTCCCCTCGCTATATATATATAAATGATAAGATATTAAAATATTAAATTTTAGTAAGTAAATAGCTGATTGTACACTAACAAACTATGACAGTTGGCTGCACGGGAATGAGAAGAAGATGTGTAGAAAATTTCATCTCAATTGGATGGACCGTTCGCGAACGCATAAAGAACGGACATACATACAGACATACATCGTCTTTTATAGATATAGATTAAACGGAATATGCAGTTTCTAAATACAGGTGAAATAGTAGTTTCCAGGCTAAACAGAGAGAAAAGCCCTTAGCAATGAAAGAATTGTTCTATGGCCGAAAGCAATACTAGAGTGGGAAGCAGTAAGTTGTAGAATAATAACAGCAACATTTACAATTACAAAAAAAGAAAGTAAATATGACTGTTATGCAGTTTTAAACCACAACAAATTATAAGGATGAATCAGTTAAAGAAATGGCAATATCAAAATGGTAGTTAGTGATCTGAATGCCGAGATAGGCCAGATAATATGGGTTACGAAGAAATCATAAGGAAACATTGTCTTGGAACAATGAATGAAAACACAGAATTATACACTAATATTTGTGCAGTGAATCAATATGTCAAAGGAGAAAGTGTTTTTCCACTTCAAATAATACATTACCAAAATAGAGAAAGTCATATTGGTTGTGTTTGCATTAACAAGACATTTAGATCATCTCTACATGATGTTTAAGTTTTTAGAGGTTGTGGATGTACATTCTGAACACCATCACAAGATAAATAAAAGCTGAAACTCAAGAGATATACATCTTATAAACATGGAAATCAATGCATTCTAGAATGTCTCAGAAATCAAGAAACTAAAGAACAATTTATGGCTCATCATCATCATCAAGTGCCCTGCCAGCTGGCGTAAGCGTTCATGGCTCTCCACAGATCTCGGTCTTTGGTTTTCTGGATCAACTCTGCTGCTGATATTCCTCCGTGCCACCATCTCAATCCATCCAGCATCATTTCTCTTGGTCTGCCTCTGCCTCTCTTCCCCTCGAACTTTCCAGTTGTCACGATGTTCTCCAATGCCTCTCTTCTCATTACATAACCAAAGAAAGCTGTTTGTCTCTTTCTAATTGTTGTATATAGTGTTCTAGTTTCATTAGCCTGTTTCAGGCAGTCGTCGTTATTTACTCAGGCATTCCAAGGAATTCTCAACATTCGTCTGAGGAACCACATCTCTGTTGCTTCTAATTTCTTCTTAATTTGTTCGTTTACATTCCAAGATTCGCTGCCATGCAGCAAAACTGGTTCTACATAGCATTTCAGCACTCTCTTTCTTACACTCAGTGATAGTGACCTATTGCACAAGATACTCTTCAGTTTCTGAAATGCGGCCTTTGCCTGTCCTATTCTGCTCTTAATCTCTATTGTACATCTTCCATCTGATGTTATAAATGTCCCTAGGTATCTACAATTATCCACTTGGTTAAGAATTTTTCCTTCTATTTCTATGTCACATTTTGGTGTCACCATTTTCTTTGATATCACCATTGTTACTGTTTTCTTGATATTCAAGGAGAGTCCTTTCCTTGCACTCTCTATTACTACAGTTTCCAACAATTGTTGTAGGTCTGTTGATTTATCTGCCACCAATACTGTGTCATCTGCATAGCGTATATTATTTATATTATAACCTCCAACTAGTCTTCCTGGCATCTCTTTGATCTCTCTCATTATTACTTCGCTATATAGGGAGAAGAGATCTGGTGACTAGCTTTATGTACCCTCTTTATTTCCAATTTTAATTGCTGCTACTTGGTTCCAGTAAATATTCTTTATTATTCTTAAATCTTTCCCATCAATGTTGATATCTTCCAACATTTTAATCAGCTCATCATGTTTTACTTTATCAAATGCCTTAGTATAATCTATGAAGCATAAATATATGTCTTTCTGTTTCTCTATTGACCTTTCTATTAGTGTCCGTAATGTATATATTGCATTGTTTGTGCCCTTTCCCTCCACAAATCCATACTGTTCTTCACTAATTTCCATTTTTATTTTCTTTCTGGTTCTTCTCATTATGATTCTGAGCAGAAGCTTAGTGATATGGTTTATGAGGTTAATTGTGCGAAAATCTTCACATTCAATTGCTCCTGGTCTTTTTGGTATAGCTATAAATACAGATTTCAGCATATCACTGGGTAGATATCCACTGCTGTAAATATCATTTAACATTTTGGTTACTATATCTACTCCAAATTCTCCCAATACTTCTAATTCTTCTATTGTGATTTCATCTGGTCCAGCTATTTTTCCTTTCTTCATATATTTCATAGCGTTAGTGACTTCTTCTTTTAGAATAGGTGGACCTTCTAAGTTACTTTCTTCTGTTAATTCTTCCCTTTCCCCATCATATAATTCTTTTATATACTCATTCCACCTCTTCATTATATCATCTTCCTCCAATAATATCTTTCCTGTTTTTGATTTCAAACACCCTGTATTTATTCTTATTTTTCTTCCCGTGAGCTCACTGATTTGTCTGTGCATATTTTTTGTATCTTTAATGGCATTTAATTCAATTTTTCTGCACTGCTCATTTAACCAACTTTCTTTTGCCTTCCAACATTTATCTTTTATTTCTTTATTTATCTTAGCGTATTCTTGTTTGTCATTTTTACTCTGTTTTCTTTTGTCCATCAGCATTAAGATTTCTTCATTCGTCCATTTTTTCTTAGCTATTTGACTTCTCTCCGGTAATATTTCTTTGCTAGTTTGATGAATGGAGTCCCTTAACATTTCCCATTATTCATTTATACTCTGAATTTTAGCTATTGCATTGTACCTATTTTTCACAGTCACTATGTATTGTTCTTGAATTTCTTTATCTACTTTCAGAACCTCTTTATTAAGTCTCATGTTCCTAACCATTTGTTTCCCTCTCTTTAATCTTACTTTTTATTTGTCCACATAGTGGTACATGATCACTATTACAGTCAGCGCCAGGCATTGTTTTTACATTAATTAGAGCATTTCTAAATCTTTTATTAATTAGTATGTAGTTAATTTGGTTGCATATTTTCTGATCAGGGCTTTTCCACGTGTATAGTCGTCTTTTATGGTGTTTAAACCACGTGTTTCCAATTATTATATCATTGATATTTGCCCATTCTATTAGATTTTCCCCTCTTTCATTTCTTGTACCTAAACCATAATTCCCCACTACATCCTCCATTTTCCCATTTCCTACTTTTGCATTAAAATCTCCAAGTATTATTTTTATTTCCTGTGATCCAATTTGAGCCATCGCCATTTCTATCTCATTGCAAAAGTGTTGTATTTCTTCATCACTACTGCTTGTTGTTGGTGCATATACTTGTATAATATTTATATCTATTGGTTTGCCTTTGATTTTGACCAAAATAACTCTATCTGAAATACACCAGTATCCATTACGTGATTGGCTGTTTCTTCGTCAAGTATTATTCCTACACCTTTTTCATGTGTTTCCCCTCCAGAATAAATTATTGTGTGGTTGTCAGCTATAATTTTGCCCGATCCCTTCCATCTCATCTCACTAACGCCTAGTATATTCATATTCATGCTATCCATTTCTCTTAGAACATTGTTCAACTTTCCTAGCTCATTTAATGTCCTAACATTCCATGTTCCTACTCTAAATTTATTTACTTTATTTATGATTTTGCCATCAGTAGCTGGATGACGGTCTGGTGTCACCTGTGGCTCATGACTGTCCCTACCGGACGAGGATGTCCTAAGACAGCCATTAACGTCGTTCACTAACTCTGATATGTGTTGTGCCATGAAGTCTTGGGAAGATAATGTGGTGGTTTCCCCTTGCCTTTCACATTCACATGGTTGTCTTTTACCTCTACCTTTAACAGCCATTTCCGACTGTAAGGACAAGTGAGTGCCCTGCTCTGCTCAGCTGCAGAGTTGTCCACTTATTCCGGTGGATACCCGGTCCCCAGAGCTGTGTTAGCCACACCGTAGTGTGTTTCCATCCTCTACCACGGGGAGGTGCAGTTGGGATTTTCCATTCCTAAAGTTGTGGTCTATGACCAAAACTCTCCAGTACTTTTTAGAGGACAATTTATGGCTACAGTTCTTAATGAATACCAGCTCCTGCAACAGTTAGTAGACAAGAAGTATATGGAGTACTCTTGCTACAGATTAAAAATAAAATATCATGTACATAAGTCCTTGGGGAAAAGGGGAATGAATACGTTCAGCATGGATAATGTCCAAAGTCCTCAAAAAACTGAAGAAAGGAAAAATACAAAAGTAGATTTAAACAATAGCAAAACCAGAGTTACTATAATTGGTGCCAATTAAACATACACAGAAGCTAATAATGAAGGTAGGAGGGAGATAAGGACAGATGACAAGTGTCAATATTTAGATGCCTAACAGGAGAGTCATAAGTTTCTACCAGTGAAAGGAAACCTCTAAGACCTTTCCTTTCCACAAAGAAATATTAAAAACAAAGTGGAATGATTAAAAATAGCATTACTAACTGGGAAAGATCTCATAAAAATTAAAGATCAAATGAATATATTGGTTGAATACTTTGATGCACTTCTGAAGAGACCTGCCCCAACAGATCCTCCAGAAATCCAGCCTGCAGTCATAGAGCTGGATCTTGGAGTGGATATCTACTGTGCGAAACCATTTTAAAGAAGAAAATACTAGGTTGTCCCATCCACGATCATAACATACTTTAACCGGAAGCCATTTTCCGCGCTTGCGCAGACGGCTTCCACCGTGTCAACGAGTCATTGCCGATAAACATAGTTGTGGTGTTTCTGATTGGATACATTTCAAATAACGCATAACAACCACGGGCGCCATCTTGGCTTCATGACCAAAGGTCAGTCTGCCATTTTGAAATCGCAGAGAGAGGGTAAGATTCCCTTCAGTCTTTGAAAAATTGAATTTCTTGTGATATAAGTTAGTAATTGTATATTTTTAGCTTGATCGGTTAATATCTTAATGTTTTTATATAGATTTTCGGATTCTGCATGCAATTTTACATTTATATGGTAAGTTTCATCGCTCGAGTTGCTTCCTAAGTGGTACAAAAACATTGTTTTTTCGCACAGGTTTTTGCCATTGAAAATCAATGGGCTGAATGGCGACGACGCACCACTCATATCTATCGGTTATTTTAAGCTTGATCGGATAATATCTTAATATTTTTATATGCATTTTCGGATTCTGCATGCAATTTTACATTTATTTGGTTAGTTTCATCGCTCGAGTCGCTTCCTAAGTGGTACACAAATTTTTTGTTTGCCCACAGGTTTTTGCCATTGAAAATCAATGGGCTGAATGGCGACGACGCACCACTCATATCTATCGCTTATTTTAAGCTTGATCGGTTAATATCGTAATATTTTTATATGCATTTTCGGATTCTGCATGCAATTTTACATTTATTTGGTTAGTTTCATCGCTCGAGTCGCTTCCTAAGTGGTACACAAATTTTTTGTTTGCCCACAGGTTTTTGCCATTGAAAATCAATGGGCTGAATGGCGACGACGCACCACTCATATCTATCGGTTATTTTAAGCTTGATCGGTTAATATCGTAATATTTTTATATGCATTTTCGGATTCTGCATGCAATTTTACATTTATTTGGTTAGTTTCATCGCTCGAGTCGCTTCCTAAGTGGTACACAAATATTGTTTTTGCGCACAGGTCTTTGTCATTTGTCATTATTAATGCATTATAAAAAAACTGTCATTTACTGCCAATACAGTACCTTGCGGTGTATGGCAGGGGTGGGGGGGTCTTTGAGCCTGAGGAATTAAGGCCGCCTGGCTAGTGCAGTCGCCGCGAACTGTGCAGGTTAGGATTTTCATTTTTGCCCCCGACAGAAAAAAATCCGACACCTTACCGAGGGATCGAACCCGGGCCTCCCGAATGAGAGTCCGGCGTTCTAGCCTCTCGGCCAGCCGCTCCTCTCTCATTATATAAAGATATCTATTTTAGCATGAACCATCAGATTTTAAATTTGAGTATTTACTAATGGGACCACCACCGAAAGATAGGCCTTGAGAAACCGAATCTAATGGTACCAAGATGTTGCATTTATGTCAATTAGAAGCGAAGATATGCAACTTTGAGTGTCGTGATCGTAAACACAGAAATTAATTAATATAACTACTAATTAGCGGCCATTTTTATATGCTAATTAGGTAACATTGCATACTATCTAAACAGGATATAACACATATCGTGCGTTGCACAATTCCGCAGAATACAAGATACAACTTACCAGGGTGTAAAGCTAATATAAAGAATGCTCGTGGTAATTAATTAATATAACTACTAATTAGCGGCCATTTTTATATGCTAATTAGATAACGTTGCATTATATGTAAAAATAGATGACATGAGCAATTAGGCTTCGCTACACCGATCGCAATGATGTATGGTTGCTAGGATGTTCGTGTATGGTTGCTAGGGTGTTCATTTAAAAATAAACAAGCTACACTAGTAAGAACATAAATTTTGATAACTTCTGCTATGACCTTGGTTTGGACACGAAAAAAAGATGCCCGGAGGAGATCTTTTGTGTCAATTTCTGCGTTAATGACCACGACACTTAAAGTTGCATATCTTCGCTTCTAATTGACATACATGCATCATCTTGGTACCATTAGATTCGGTTTCTCAAGGCCTATCTTTTGGTGGTGGTCCCATTAGAAAATACTCAAATTTAAAAATCTGATGGTTCATGCTAAAAATACTCACTAGAAAGTAGAAAGAGCTCGCAAATCAAGCAACGAAGAACCTAACGTATATTTGTCAACGACCACAGACATCAAGTTTAAATGTATATCTAAAATAGACCTCTATGGACACTGCTTCTGCTTGCTATAATCGTACCATTAAATTGTGTTAAATAGCAGTCAATGCACTTTGTTCAATATTTGAAGAACAGCTGGAACAAAACGGCGTTGCCAGTTTTTCTTGCATTTCGAAACATTTACAAGTTACAACACTGATTTGTTTCGAAAGTGAAATTACTGTTTGTTTCTTCTTCTTCTTCTTCTTCTTCTTCTTCTTCTTCTTCTTCTTCTTCTTCTTCTTCACATGCCTATCATAGCGCTCCAATATTCTTGTATTTTATTACTATGAAGTCACATTTGTTTATATTGTGATCTATTGCTCAGCATTTTAAGCTTTCAACACACACACGCACACACTCACACACACACACACACACAAATATATATATATATATATATATCTGTATCTTCCTCTTTTCAATTAAATATCATCATCAAGTGCCCTGCCAGCTGGCGTGGGCGTTCATGTCACTCCAAAAAACTCAGTCCTTGGTGTTCTGGATCAACTCTGATAATTATATACCTTCATGCCACCGTCTCAATCCATCCTGCATTATTTCTCTTGGTCGGCCTCTGCCTCTCTTCCCCTTGATGTTTCCAGTTGTCACAATGTTCTCCAATGCCTCTCTTCTCATCACATGACCAAAGAAAGCTGTTTGTCTCATTCTTATTGTTGTATATAATGTTCTTAAAGTACTGAGGAGTTTTGGCCATCACAGACTATATCTTTACGAAGGGAAAATCTCAACTGCATCTACCAGTGGTAGAGGATGGAAAACACACTACGATGTGGAAAACGCAGCCCTGGGGATCGAATATCCACTGGGATAAGTGGAAAGCTCTGCAGCTGAGCATTGCAGGGCACCCACTTGTCCTGACAGTCGGAAATGGCTATCAAAGGCAGAGGTAAAAGACCTCCATGGGGGTGTGAAAGACAAGGGAAAACCACCACATCATCTTCCTGAGATTTAATGACTAACCAATTACATATATAATGCATTATTCTTATATAAAGCACGATCTGGTGTATACAGTCACAGTAGAGCAATGCTATATTTGTTGGTTTCATTGTGAATATAAAGTCGAGCATAGTATTTATTAACTTCTTTCGGCGCTTTGCCAACTGATGTGGTCCAGCATGATTCTCCACATCTTTCAATCTCCAGTTCATAAGCTGACATCCTTCCATAACATGACAAAAGACTGTCAAGAATCTTCTCTCTCTCTCTCTCTCTCTCTCTCTCTCTCTCTCTCTCTCTCTCTCTCTCTCTCCCTCCCTCTCTCTCTCTCTCTCTCTCTCTCCCTCCCTCTCTCTCTCTCCCTCTCTCCCTCTATTTCTCTCTTTATTTAAACAAATATTTCCAGTTGTCACACTAGGTTCTACTTTTTATTTTCTTATAATGTTGCCAAGAAATTATGACTGCCTCTTTCTGATGTTTACGTTTTATGTGAACCTTTGTCTCTTTCAGAAGGTATAGATTGCTGATTTTGGCTGTAAAAAGGAATTTCAGCGTGCTTCTCTAAAATCACAACTCTCAGTCTTGTATGTAATTTTTGTATTGATTACTAATTGTCCATGATTCGCAGCCAGATTTGTTAAAACAGGTCTTATGTAACATGCAATAATTATTTTTGTAATCTTAAATATCAAGGATTTATTGTTTAATATGCTCTTCACTTTATACAATGCAGCTTTGCTTGCCCTATTCTGTTCTTTATCTCTGTTATACGTCTTCAGTTTGGTTTTATCCATTTGCCTAAGGTAGGAGCCTGCTGTATCTTTAGGCGCACCAACAGAGTAGCGGGGTATGATATGCGGGATCTCTATATGTAGAGATTAACAGCAAAAATGTATATCGCAATCCTGCATAACGAGTTTGAAACACAACTGCGGGCGATTTGAAGCAGACCGCCTTGCGCTGTTTTTTTTTCTGTATAAAATAGTATGAGTGTCGGTCGTAAAGAAATCAATTGCAAACCACTTTACGTACACTTGCCAACAAATCGCAAACAGCCAAAAATGGTGGGGTTGACTGCCACGTCCTGTAAAGGATATGCAACATTTTTTTTTTTAAATCTTGGATGATCGTGGACCAACTCAGGCGGTCGTCATTGAGAGAAAGGAGTTAATTCGCGGGGCAGCTATCTTTATAAAAAATATCTCAACAATCTGTGTCATGGTCATCGGCGGCCAAGAGATGTCATGCATAACCTCACCCGCATGCTGGATTGTGAGATCCTCTTTTTTATACAAACGCTATTAGAGTCCACACCCCCCCCCCCCCCCAAAAAAAAAAAAAGTTGCAGTACGTTGCAGTCAACACCGGCACTTTTTGTTGTTGTGATCTGTTGGCAAGTTTACGTTCAGTAGTTTGCCGCTGCTTTCTGAACGACCGGCACCCATACCATTTCGTAAAAAACCAACGCGATACAATTTATTGCCAAATCGTCTGCCACTGTATTTCGAACGCCGGTTTGCAGGATAACGAACTGTGTCCGTGAAAGCTTACGCCACGCATGTCAAAATCTTCAGAAATTAAGGGGAAGCCACCGTTTTATTTCTCCCTGTAACTATTTTCTTTTCCGCGTTTCCATCCTGTTTCAGGATATTGCGGTCAATATCAGCATCTTTCAGCTGTATGTTGATTCCTAGGCTAAGATTATGCTTAGAACGCCACGACTTTCTGAGCGACCGGCTACATACTCTCATAAGTCACTGACGCGACTCGAACCGCTTCCAATTGTCGTGCGCTCACGTCAACCACGAGAGTATTCGGGGTTACGAAGAAAGCTGCTAATTCCTCGGCCAGGGAGCCGGCCCTGTAACTATGCTTCTTGATTATTAGCTATTATGCATGGTGGAGACAAGAACACTGAGCTGTTCCTCGACTCTTGTGATCGAGTGAAACTGCGAATCATCACCGCCCATACTTACCGGCACGGCACATGATGGATAAAGGATAGATACATATACTACACATCTGTCATTATAAATAAAGTGTTACGTCTTTTAACGTGGCCAAAATATTTCACATGCTGCTTTTTATTTCTTTCATCAACTCTCTTTTCATTCCAGTTGGTTTTTATTTTTTCTAAAACATCAAATACAGAAGTTCAAGAAAAACTGGGAATGAAAAGAGAGTTGATGAGAGTAATTTTTAAAAAGCACGTGAATATTTCGGCACGTTAAAAGACATAACATTCTTACAGACAACCATGCTGGGGAATAATTTTGAAGGGTAGAGAGCAAGAGGTAGACAACAGTACACGTAGTAAGATAACATCAAGAGATCGACGAGCATTCTAACAGAAGGCGAGAGACAGTGTAGGAAATAAATTGCAGCTAACTTTTATGGGAGGGACGGCACCTGATTAATTGATAACTATAATATATATATTAGGGCCGTTCATTTGAAACCCGCTCCAATGGCTTTATTACAAATGCATGACAGAAACATTAACAGGTGGTAGAATTAAACAAAGAATTCATTTCGAATGAATTATGCACCATGGGTTGGTCAGAAGAAATCGCCGTAGGCATTCAGGCAAGCATCCCATTGCTTAGGTAGGCGGCTAATGGCGTCCGCAAAAAGGATTGTGGTTGTTCACTGAACCAAGTGTTTACCGCGTTCATTACGTCTGAATCTGTGTGAAAGTCATTGCCCCTTGAGAGCTTTTTTTAGAGGTCCGAACAAATGAAAATCACATGGTAAAACATCAGGACTATAGGCTGGATGTTGCAGAATTTCCCACTTCTTCCTTGCTAATGCTTCCTGCACAATCGTTGCGACTTGCGGATGAGCATTATCGTGCAATAAAATCACACCGCGAGAAAGCATGCTGGGTCGTTTATTCTTGATGGTTGTTTGCAGCTTGTCTAATGCTTGCAAGTAGTGGGTAGAGGTTATGCTGATACCAGGTTCTTTAAAGTCGGCCAACAATAGCCCTTCGTGGTCAAAAAATACGCTCAGCATAACCTTACCAGCGGAAACCTGTTACTTGAATTTTTTGGCTTTGGATGATACCGCCTGCTTCCATTGCATGCTCTCTCTTTTGCTGCTCGGCTCAAAGTGGTGACACCATGATTCATCGTCTGCCACTATGCGGAAGAGAAATTCATCACCCTCCAGTCTGTAACGCAGCAAGTGGTTCAAACACCATCCCATGCGTTCCTCTTTTTGGTGGTCGGTCAACATCCGTGGTACCCACTGTGAACACACCTTGCGATATTTCAGTTTCTTACGAACGACCTTTTGAATTGTCCCAATTGACACATCAAATTCTTTCGCTAGCGAACGTATGCTTCGACAACGGTTCATTTGTACTACTGCATCAATTTTGGCGATGGTTTTTTTTCTCTGTTGCAACAATACAAGGGGCTTCTCATAAGTCTTTAGCCTGACAATGAAGAAGTAGGCGGAGACAATTGAAATTTGACACATGTATAGCTCATTCAATTTGTAATGGACATAAGAATTATGAATGTCCCAACTGGTTTACTCGATATGGTGCATGGCACAACACACCCTATTGACCAGATCTGCACCAGTTTTCTTCAATGCTCAGATCTTGTAGAATGTCTGAATGGTTTTCTTCTTGGTACACGATATTGAATAAACATTTCTATAGTATTTGACTTCACAAGGGTGTTTTCTTCTTAGTGATTTCGAAATGGTCATTGACTTGCAGTCATATGTTGCCACAGAAAAAAAAACGGGAAATAGCATATGAAAAAAAAAAGGTTCAGAGACGAGAGACGAGAGAGAGAGAGAGAGAGAGAGAGAGAGAGAGAGAGAGAGAGAGAGAGAGAGAGAGAGAGAGGGTGGGGGTAGGGATGGGGGAATTCGTTCGACGTTCTGAATTACTTTAGTATGCACTGCTATTCAATATAGCGTTGACCTCAAATTGAGCTATTGACAATGGGTACAATAATTTTTCTGAGCATTGGGATGGAATCTGCTGACGATGAAATACCCAAACCCGTGGAGGAGGGAGGAGACAGTACCCACTAATGTCTTCATATGATGTGCTGAATCATGATCTAGTTACATCCTCTATGCCTCTTTGCAGATGTGAATTCGCAGCACCAGTATTGCTCACACCACTAGTTCCTACCTAAGCTTGGATAGAGGAAAGAGGGCTGAACAGTCTCCGCGGAGATGATACTTCGATAAGTTTATTTCTTGATTTTCTTCGCTTAATACATTTTCACGAGGAGGGTGTCTGTAATATTCTTTATCTGTCTTCTTTCTGACAGAAATGGAGAAAAGAAAAATCACAACAGAAATAAGATTCTCGAGAAGAATTCTAATTGTATCAAGAAGATAGAAAATCAGAAATGAAGAAATCAGGACTAAAGTGGGGGTTATAGCAGCGCTAGATTTTATTAGAAGGCAGCAAGTCAAATGGTTCGGCCATGTAGCTTGCTACAGTAAACCACAACAATCAATGATGTACAGACCAAATGAAAGTAAAAGACGACGCCTACAACATAAACGAAGGACAGAGGGAATAGCAGAGTCCTTGGGAATCTCGATACAAGGAGCTCGTAAACGGACACTTTCCCGCTGTTTATACTTCACCTCGACACGGCAAGGTAAAAAAGGAACAAGATGAGATGAGATGAGTCTTCATGTTGGTTGACCCCTGATTCTGTTTCTCCCATGAACCATGCCTTCCATTATTGTTCCGTCTAAACCACATTAAAAATGGCCAAAGTATTTAAGTTTTCGAGACATGATGCTGTTTATGAGTCAACGTCCTTCGACATTCAGATCTTGTAGATGCCAAGTCACTGTATGTGTGTGTGCGTGCGTGCGCGCGCGCGTGTGTGTGCGTGCGTGGGTGCGTGCGTGTAACGACTTAACATTTCACACCCCTGTGGCTGCATCTGGAATGTTTAGTGTAATGGTTAGTCTCCGTGGAGAAGTGGTCATGCCACCTGCCTCACGCTCCGAAGGTTGTGGGTTCGATTCCGGGCTACTTCTTTCTGTTCACGAGTGCATGTTTCTCGGAGACTCCTGGGGGTTGTCGCCGGAGCTAGGGAGTTCGTGCTTTGTGCGATGCTTTCTGCAGGTTGCCCTGCAGAAAGAGACCGAGCCATATTGGATAAAACCCGGGGCAATGAAGTCGATCCTCTCGACTTTTAAGGCTTGTTTAAGTTAGTGTAATACCAAGTGTAAGTGTAAATACCAATAAAACATTGTGGTATAATTAGTAAATACGAGATGTTTGTAAAGTCTCACTACACTTTATATGTCGAACAAATCTGAAAAATGAAGTACATGATATCATAAATAATGTGCTCCACAGTCCATCGTGAAGCAGTATGCAGCGAATGGCTGTCGTCTGTTGGAGTAATTCTTTGCACTCCAAACAGAATGCTGTTAACGGAAGAAGGATTTTTTTTAATGTGTTCTACATACAAAGTGTAGTGAGACCTTTACAAACACTCGGTATAATAATCACAAAAATAACAGTATGCAGCGGGCGCGTTGGTGAAAAAGTTATGATGGTAAGCTGACAATGGTACGAGCGCTGTTGGACAAGGCGTCGATGTCGGCTCTCATAGTTCACTAAAGTAGGAAAAGACTGGCACCCATTCCTAGATGCACTCAGGTCTAAAACATGTGATTTGACATACCCACAACACGTTCCTGCCACGGGACTTGTAAATACAATACGTGACTATAAACGGCAAAATGCTTACCTGCTCCAGCAAAAGCCAGCAAACTAATAAATCTGAACGCTTGAGACTTCATCCCAGCACTAGAATAAATTCAACATCTACCAACAACAATACATCTTCGCGACATATAGTTTCCACCAGTAGTACTTTACTGAAATTTATATTATGATAGCAAACTTCTTTCAAAAAGTGCGTAAGTTCTCAGAAATCAGTGTGTGACTAGCGGTAACACTTCTCTAAGTACGCAGCGTATTGATATCTTATTCGTATTGGTACTGGTGTACTGGTGATTATATATCGTGTCAGTACTGAAACACGGGAACACACTACAAATGCTACTAAATAGTTAATCTATTCTGTGTTATAACATCATTGAGATATGGCTCTTCTGAAATCAGTTTTACTTGGTCCACTATTCATTGATAATTGTTTATGCACAGACGCCTATGATAAAATTAACACATATGGGATAAGGCTGTAACTGTCTCCCTCCTGATAAAGGATAAAACTTGTGACATGCTTTTAATGTAACAAATGATTACAGATATACACTTGTTGAAAAGAAAGACATTGGAGAACATCGTGATTGCTAGGAAGATCAGCGGTAGAAGAGGCAGGGGCAGACCAAGAGAAATGATGATGGGTGGTCTAAGACTATTCCAAAATTAAAGAAAGTGGGTTTAAGAAATGGATGACTGAAGAAATTTACAACTAATGGAAACTTCTTCTTCTTCTGCGTTCATCCGGAGTTTTTTTTTTTTTCTTTTTCGGACGTGATGGCTTTGTGCCTGTTTACAGCAGAGCTGCGTTCTTGCATTTGTTGACCGGGATAATCTTCCCATGGCAACTAATGAAAACAAGAAGACGCAACAAAAATAATCCTGCCAAATATGAAGAAATTCACAGATAAGATAGAACATTATGTAAGGAGACAAAAGATGCATGGGTTGAGAAAAACTGCATATAAATTGAAAAACAACACAACAGTAAAAATACCAAATTAATGCACAAAAGAATTCAGGAGCTTACTAATGAAAGAACACGTACATCAGCAGGCTGCCTAAAAACAAAAGATGGAAAACTCATAATAGAAAAAGATCAGAATTTACATGTATGGACAAATTATGTGAAACACCTTTATGATGATAACAGAGGAGAACAGTATCATATGATTTTCAGCCTGCTTGCTCATTGCCCACACTTCGCATCCATACTAACGCACATGTTCTATAAAGCACTTCAACAATCTTTTTCTCGTTGCAAATGACATCTTGTTATTTTGGTCAGTATGTTTTTCATCTTACAAAAGTTGCCAAAAATTGTTGCCATCTTGGCAAACTTCGACATAGCGATTTTTGTTCTAATCTCTTCAAGTGTGGTAATAAGTGTCGTCCCTGGGGTGAGGGGAATCAACACCCACATTCTTTTAATCCCATATCATTATCTTGAGGATCTCCTAGCTTTCTGTCCACAACACCCCGTCAGTCCCTGGATCTCTCTCTCTCTCTCTCTCTCTCTCTCTCTCTCTCTCTCTCTCTCTCTCTCTCTCTCTCTCTCACTCTCTCTCTCTCTCTCCTACCACTGGACCATGCCCCCTCTCATTCTGTTCCAAAACATACCACACAACTCTAGCTTTAAAAAAATTACAAATTAATTTAATAAAGAAAAGTGTCAGGTGTGTGCGAAGTGTATGTGTAGAATGTCTGTCATATAATCTAGTGTGTATGCATAATCAGACCGAACAGCTCAGGAGCAAAGTCTGCTTCATCACAGTACTTACCACACAACAGCGCCTTATATCAAGTACAAGAAAACCTCACCAAATGATGCGTCTCTCCGGCAAAATGTTCTTGGATAAATAAAATAGCTCTTGGATAGTCCGGATGCCTGGTCACCAAAAGTGGATATTGTCCAATACTGACCATGAATCTGACACACACAGTGTAACTAATATGTCACCAACAGTTCTGGAATCTGATAACACTTGTACAGTAACATAATGTTTACTGTCACTTTGAAACTAAATGTTAGTAATTTATTCCTCGTAGGAATTCCCCAATTGTAACACACAATGTTAATCGGTAATGTCACACAAAAATTCCCAATTTGGAAAAACACACTGTTCAATTTCCAGTTCTCTATGTAACAACTATTGTTCCTCTTACTGGTGGGATGGTAAGTATATGCACTTTACTATAATAAGAACCACCACCGAGGAATCACTCTGAAATGATCATCAGTTCCTGCTCAGCAGAGGTCAGGTTCTTGCAGAAGCTCTGGGTTATGGGCCCAGTGCAAAAGCCGCTGAGAAAAAAAAACGCCTTCACTGATCGAGCCATGACTTTTCTTCTAGCTTGTTGTAAAATATAGTGGAACCATATATTTATTCCTGTCTGAAATTGAGGCTACTGAATAACACAATGGTTAAATGTCCGCCGATGTAAATCAACACAAGACACATTTATATGCAGTTTTTCTCCAGGAACATCACACACACGTCCTTGTTGTGTCACAACATTTGGTCGACTCTGGCCAAAGTTATTTATCCAGACTGTTTTAATATTGGGTCTGAATGACGTCACAAGTTGTCTAGACAGTAGACATCTAGAAGCTATTTTTCTCTCTCCGTATCCGACTGGATGTAAACAACTGGTCGTCTAATCCGCTTTCATCTGGGGACTTGTCCCTGTACTTCAAAAAGTATTGCCGGCCTGTGATCTAGAGAATTGTTTTCTCCACAACAAAAGATCCTGCCGACTTCCATCCAGACAGTCTGTCTACCACATCAAAGGATGGCTGCCGCCTGTAGACTAATGCCGCGACAGTCTTTCTTCGATCGACGACACATCAAAGAATGACGGCTGCTTGTAGACGGATGGCGCGACAGTCTTTCATCGATCGACATCTCCAAGAATTTATGTGACATCAACGCATCTCCCATAAGATGTTATGACTATTCCGAGATAATTGTACCGATTGACTTGCTTAAGAATATTCCTATTTACTTGTATATTACATGGTGGTATTTCCTTCTTCCTTGTGGCGACCATAATTTGTGTCTTCTTACAAACAATTTACTTCTAACCCTAGTTGTTCACTGTGTGCAACAACCGCATCTACTAAATGTTGCAGACCTGCTCATTGTCTGCAATCAACACTGTATCATTCGTAAGTCTAATGCCATTGAAGTTTCGTCCTCCTATGATGGTTCCTTTCATATCTTCTACATTTCTGAAAATATGTTCAGTGTAGGCCTACAGGGAAAAAAGATCTGGAGACATTACACATCCTTGTCTCACACCTCTCTTTATAGGCTGATACAGTGATATTCACCTACTTCATTATCAATCCTTATGGCAGTTTATTGTTTCCAATATATGTTTTTTATAAGTCTAAAGTCTTTTCTTCAATGTGTAGATCTGCCAGCATCTTTATCACGTCGACATGTCTTACTTTATCGAAACCCTTTGTGTAGTCAATAAAGCAAAGATGTAGGTCTTTGTTTACTTCTACAGAACGTTCAATTAATTTTATTAGCATGTATACAGCGTTTACAGCACCCTTGCATTCTATAAACCCACATTGTTCTTCTCATATTTCGGGTTGTATTTTCTTCCTAACTCTTTTTATGATAATTCTTAGCAAAATCTTCGTGGTATGGCTCATTATACTAATTGTTCTATGTTGATCACATTCCAAGGCTCCCGATTTCTTTGGGATTGCAATACATACAACACATAATTACATAATTCATGAGGTATATCTCCAGCATCATTTATTGTGTTCAACAGTCTGGTAACTTTATCTATTCCATATTCGTCTAAAGCATTAAACATTTCTGTTATGATGTTATCTGAACCAGGGGGTCTTGCCAGTTTTCATACAGGTAAGAACATTCTGAACCTCCATCTTCAAAATGGATGGTCCTTCATTATTATTCCGAATATCATACTGTTCTTCTCTTGTTTTGTTATTTAAGTAGTATTTTAGCCTGTTTTCCTATGTAATTTCGAAAGATTGTTATCGTTCGCTTCGGCGGAATTGGTAATATATAAATATTTGTATATCCGAATTCGTATGTGCAGTAAATATGACGTGAGTTAATTTCACACACACACACACACACACACACACACACACACACACACACACACACGCACGCACGCACGCACGCACACACGCACGCACACACACACACTTGTGTTTATGTATGTATACAAACATATAATGGTATAATATTACAGCGTCGGTTCTGGGCTGTTAGCCGCCTGTGTACCATTTTATTTGGCCACCTAGGCCGTAGAGAATCGAATACAAATAAATGTGCTATTAGATTCATAACCTAACCCACGGCACGGAGGAAATGTTCTTTTCATTGTTCTATAAATTCCATAATATAGTTGGCAGGGATAACATATTCTATAGTAATAGTAAATCATATACACATTGCATGCGTGCATTTAAAAAAAAAATTATATTCAAACAAAACACGTCATATTTCTTCTATAAGAGCTTCCTTTCCTCAAGGTTGTCTGCATAATGCTGTTTTCTTTATGTGACTTGTTCATGGTTGTGGCTGAATTTTTCTACGTGGTGTGACATCCTGCCCTAAAACTAAGCACAACCCGTCTTATGACATGCCTGATAGGATGCAGTGTTACTATTCTTTGCTTCCCTTGCGGGGCCCGATATCACACAAATAAATCATCTACCTGCAATATCAAAATTGTCAATATTTACAATTCTAACTATAAACGCTATTTGTTCTACGAGACTGATATCTGGCGAGCATTCGAGAATCATCCAAACATATTTGGCTTCTTTATTTGCTTTTCTTTTTCTTTATGCCACTAGCTAAAATATGATTTCATTTTGAAATGTAATGAGTCAAATGACTTTTATCAGGTCGAGTTTTGTTGTGATATTTACGCGCTGTGAGATAACGGGATCAAATTTTAATAACTTTCTATAGCCTTTAAGAAGTTCTCTTTGTGTGCTTCATATAATTTATCATTATCACCCCTAAAAAACATACCTGCTATAGTATGTTCCGATTTCTTCTTTGCGTTCATCCGGAGTGATTTTTTCAGATGTGATTGCGGTGTGTCTGGTTAGGCACCCTCGGGTCGAAACCCTCAGGCCAACACATCCGACTTTTAGCGTGCATTTTTGACCAGGTTAGCAATCCTGGGAGACTCTCACTTTTGTGGTACCGTCCACATCTCAGCTGGTCAAGTTGGAACAGTCGAAGACTACACGGTCATCCCTCAAGTGAAGGCAGGGACAGTCCATAGCATTTTCCGCCATCCTGGGTGGCTTCCATAATTGCAGAGCCGGCACATAACGCTCTGGTGCTGGGTTTACCGAGGGAATCGTCACGTCCTGCTCATGGCTGTTTTAATTCCTCACTTCAATATATTGGGCATTTCGCTCGCCCTGGGCCGTTCCTGCACAAACCAGTCAGCTCTGCGGTTGGTTTCCACTAAGCGAGTTTTCGGACATGTGCTTGTCCCTGTACCCATCAGAGCTGTTCCAGGCACGGCGGACATTCGGAAAACTACCTAGTCAGAGCTGTTCCGAACAAGAGCGGCATTCGGAAACTAGGTAGTCAGAGCTGTTCCTAGCACGAGAGACATTCGGACGAGACATTTCACTCGGACGTAATTGCGTAGTGTCAATTTTTAGTTTGCCACCCGTAGGACGACACTTCCGACTTCCGGCGGGCATTTTTTAATGAGGTTAACCTTCCTCTGATTTCGAGGCACGTTAGACTGTTGTGATGTCGCCCACATCTCAGCTGGTCAAGATAGAACGACCAACGACATCGCGGTCGGCCCTCAAGGGAAGGCAGGGGCAGACAATGGGCAGTCCCTCGCTATCCAAGGAGGCTTCCATAATTGCAGAGCCGGCACATATTGCTCCGAGACTGGGCTCACCCGAGGAGTTGCCACGTCCTGCTCATGGCTGCTTTAGTTCCTCACTTCCATGTATTGGGCATCTCGCTTGCCACTGGTCGCTCAAGTGAGCTCCAGGGGCGGTCAGACTGCGGGCGACATCCACTCGGTAAGCTTTTGCTTTTGACTTTGGACCACGCAATAGGTTCGCTCGCCGTGCGTTCCATTTCGCGTTATTGAGACGTTTCTCCACTTTTATCTACACTCTCTATGAGTTAGATACAGACAGTTTTCGTAACCATTCTCTTCGACTGGGGCATTTTACTGACTTTTTGTACTCGCTCACGAGGTAGGCTACATGTGCTGCCGGCTCAGCACCTTACCTTCGTGCAGCAGTCAGTGAGAAACGGCCAGGCCATCTCATCCGGGAATCCAACATATCCCTCAGCTGAGAGCCTTCAACCAAGTATCAGAACTGGGCATGTAGCTTGCTCAGTATCTCGATTCCAATTTTTCGGTAGGTGGATATCGGTCCGACTCTCAGATCCGAGGGTCTGTGGCTTAGAGGCGTTCAGCCTAAACCCTCGACAGAGAACCTTAGAGTATTGTCCGAAACAAGAACTGCCTTCATGCGCCTGATTTAAACTTTTGACTGCTATCCTCAGTCTCCTGCAGAGCAGCAGGTTGTGTCTCTCTTAGTCTGGTCCCTATCCCATACGCTGTCCGATATGTAGTTTTCACCCATCGGCAAGCACATGGGGTCAACGGGACACTCAAGCTCCCCCACCACGGCAAGGTGGAGACACATCGGGGGAGTATGTTCCGATTTGAATGCCTTCATTCACGATCAATTATTTTGAAAACTGTCTGTTGCATCGTTATGGAATTTTTCCAGCCGTCTTATATTTACCCCCACCCAAGGAATATGTCTTTGGTAGGTCCAAAAACAACTTAAATCATCAAAAGCGGCGACATTCCTTTGATGTTTTGCTGAACAACTAGTGATTTTCTCGCTAACAAAATTAAGTTTACAGTAATTGGAGACCTGCCAATTCACATGACACACAAAGGCGTATCCGAATTCGTATGGGAGTGGGTGCAATGAAAGAAGTAGCTTAAATTCGACAGGGTCGGCTGCAGTGCACCGGGTTTTTATCCCATATGGCTCAGTTTCTTTCCGCAGCGCGAAAAGCGTCGCACAAAACACGAACTCCGTAGCTCCAGCGACGACCCTCGGGAGTCTCCGAAAAATGCACTCGTGAAATGAAGCACGCGGCCCGGAATCGAACATACAACCTTCGGAGCCCGAGTCAGACGGCTTGACCACTTCACCACGGAGAATCCCGAGAGGGGTGCAATGTGTAATATTAGCAAAGACAGAGAATTTACAGAGGCACGGGGTAAATAATTTGTAAATTAACAAGAAAGTAGAAGGACTATATTTCTTACCTTATTTTTCATTTCCTTCTTGTTTCTTCAGCTGATGCTGATGCTGTAATGTTTAGGGCCTACAATTCGTCTGAATAGTTGGAGAAAAATATCCCAGTAAGTGTGTACGTAGATTAAGGTCTGCGATCTGCTCAGACCTTAATCTGTGTAGGACGATTCCAGTAGGTTAATGATTTCTCTCGGTTGCATAAAATTCAATCAATCCTTTCTCCAATGGTCCTCTTCCCCTTTCAACACATGGTCCTCACATTTTTTCCAGTAACTTTTATCAATATTTAATAGCGCGGACAGACAGACAGACAGACAGACAGACAGACAGACAGACAGACAGACAGACAGACAGACAGACAGACAGAAAGGTAGGTAGGTAGGTAGGCAGAAAGGTAGGTAGGTAGGCAGAAAGGTAGGTGGGTGGGTGGGTCGATCGGTCGGTCGGTCGGTAGGTCGGTCGGTCGGTGGGTCGGTCGGTCGATCGGCAGGCATGCAGGCAGGCAGGAGATAGATAGGTAGGTAGGTAGGTAGGTAGGTAGGTAGGTAGTAGGTAGATAGATAGATAGATAGATAGATAGACAGACAGACAGACAGACAGACAGATATATAGATAGATAGATAGATAGATAGATAGATAGATAGATAGATAGATAGATAGATAGATAGATGGATGGATGGATAGATTAGATAGATAGATAGATAGATAGATAGATAGATAGATAGATAGATAGATAGATAGATAGATAGATAGATAGATAGATAGATAGATAGATAGATAGATAGATAGATAGATAGATAGATAGATCCCCGCCAGAAGCCGGGCCTTGTCAGCTAGTTTATTTATATAATCACGTTTCATGAAAGAACCCCCATTTGGAGACACCTCTGAACAAACCCCCCCCCCCCCCCCGAACTTCGCGCTGTTTTTTTTTTCAAAACGGAAATCACGTAAAGAAAATTTTTAAAATGCGGGGATGTGTCTTGGTGAAGCTGTAATACTGTTAAAATGATGGACGTAATCTCTAAGTCGTAAATTGTATACCGCATATAAACAAACTTTGAAATCTGCTGTAAAATCTCCAGAACAAAAATATTTTTGTTGGGTGGACATAATGATAAGGTTATATACTACATTTTTCCCTCAGTTGGTTACTGAGATATTGAATTTTATATTGAGGCAAAAAAAAAAAAAAACACACACACACACTATAGAAATTGGACAATGGCAATGATTCTCTCAATAATGGTCCGCCTTCCCCTATCAAAGTACCGTTGTTCTTCATCAATAATTGTTGTCTAGGCGTGTTTTTAGTTCAAAACATGTTTTCAATATGTTCTACATTCTCTTCATCTCGCGATAAATGAGTAGCTAAATTTCACCAATCTGAAAAACATTAACTGTCTGTTAACTTGTTTTGTTTTAAAGTATACAACTTGTAATAAAAGCAAAACATTATATTGGAATTTGTAGACATAAAAATTAATCTATCTCACATAATTTTTTTCACCACTAGGTCAAAATCTGATATAATGTGTTACATAAATTGACTTTCCATTGTTTATCATCATCAAGTGCCGCGCCAGCTGGCTTAGGCGTTCATGTCTCTCCACAGATCTCGGACTTTGGTGTTCTGGATCAACTCTGCTGATTATATTCTCCATTCCACCGTTTGAATCCATCTAGCATAATTTCTCTTGGTCTCTTCCTCTGGATCTTTCCAGTCGTCACGATGTTCTCCAATGCCTCTCTTCTCATCACATGACCAAAGAAAGCTGTTTGTTAAATTCTTATTGTTGAATATAATGTTCTAGTTTCATTTACCTCTTTCAGACAATCGTTGTTAGTTGCTTTGTCAGTCTAAGGAATTCGTAAAATTCGTCTCAGGAACCACATCTTTGTTGCTTTCAAGTTCTTCCTAATTTCTTCATTTACATTCTTGTCACCCGATCTCTTCTCCCTATATAGCGAAGTAATAATGAGAGAGATCAAAGAGAAGCCAGGAATACTAATTCGGAGGATATAATATAAACAATATACGCTATGCACTTGACACAGTATTGGTGGTGGATAATGCAACAGACCTACAACAATTGTTGGGCAATGTAGTAGCAGAGAGTGCACAGAAAGGACTCTCCTTGAATATCAAGAAAACAGTAACAATGGTGATATCAAAGAAAATGGGGACACCAAAATGTGACATAGAAATAGAAGGGGAAATTCTCAACTAAGTGGATAATTTTAAATACCTAGGGGCACTTATAACATCAGATGGAAGATGTACAACAGAGATTAAGAGCAGAATAGGGCAGGCAAAAGCCACATTTCAGAAAATGAAGATTAACTTATGCAATAAGTCGCTATCAATGAATGTAAGAAAGAGAGTGCTAAAATGCTATAAAGAACCAGTTTTGCTGTATGGCAGAGAATATTGGAATATAAATGAACAAATTAGGAAGAACTTAGAAGCAACAGGGATGTGGTTTTTAAGACGAATGTTGCGAATTCCTTGGACTGCCAGAGTAATTAACAACGATTGCCTGAAAGAGGCTAATGAAACTAGAACACTATATACAACAATAAGAAAGAGACAATCAGCTTTCTTTGGTCATGTGATGAGAATAGAGGCACTGGAGAACATCGTGACAACTGGAAAGATCGAGTGGAAGACCAAGAGAAATGATGCTGGACGGATTGAGACGGTGGCATGGAGGAATATCATCAGCAGAGTTGATCGAGAACACCAAAGACCGAGAGCTGTGGAGAGCCATGAACGACTATGCCAGCCTGCACGCCACTTGATAATGATGATGACATTCCAAAATTCACGGTCATACAGCATTGTTATCTGTAGAAAATTCCGCCTCGTATAAGATAGACCAAATTTTAAAATGGAAGACGCGTAACAGGCCATGTGTACCTATAAAAAGTAAGGAATCACCAGTAAATGATGGAGTTACGAAAGAATTGCTAACTCAACTGGGTACTAATGTAGTAGAACATAAGTACTTGCAGTCCTAACTTGCAGCTGAAAGAGAAAGATAGTCAAATAGGCACGGGCAGAAGCTATTCTGATAACAGTCCAGAAGAAAAGAAAAGAACTGGCAGAACCAAATGGCTATTGACCTATAAATCTTCTTAGTTGTGAAGGAAATTTAAAGGAATACATTATCAATTCAATAGCATGGTAATCCAGCATCATGAAGAACAACACCTCTTAACGCCACCACAGGCAGGTTTGAGAAAGTGTTGTTTGTCTATCAAGAATGATGATGACCATTCATTTCATCCATTGGGGTTGAAAGTATGGAGCCGTGAGTTCTAAGATGGCTGATAAGGCCTATTTTGGCTCGAAATATTCTTTGACAATGTGGACAAAGAATGCTTGACGTTTCTGGAGGAGGATTTCCTGCAGTGGTTTTTCTGTCCTGCCTTTTCTTCACAGCTCTTGCAGTCCTGGTTGCCTCACACGTGACTGCACCCTTGCGTAATGATGCACGCCACCAATTTCGGTCTCTGGCTGCAGTCTCCCAGGTGTCATGATGAATTCCAGAAGAATTCAGTGAGATTTTCAGTGTCTTTAAAGCGTTTCCTCTGGCCGCCTTGGGAGCGTTTACCACAACGCAACTCGCCGTAAAAGATTCTTATAGGAAGCCTGTGATCTGGCATACGAGTCAAGTGACCAGCCCAGCGAATCTGATTCTTCATTAGTAGAGTGTGGATACTGGGCATGGACGCTCTTTCTATGACTTCAGTGTCTGGGATCTTGTCTTGCCATTTAATCTTCAGTAGCTTCCTAAGGCAGACTGTGTGGAAGTGGTTTAATTTCCTAGCGTGACGCTGATAAACAGTCCAGGTTTCACAAGCATATAGCAGTGTGTATAATACAACTGCTTTGTAGACTTTTAGCTTTGTTTGCAGGCTTATTCCAATTCTGTCTCATACATCCTTGTACAGTCTGCCAAAGGCGGCACTGGCCTTGGAGATTCTTGCATTCACTTCGTCATCAATTGTGGCAGCTTGTGACACAGTGCTGCCAAGATAGGTGAATTTATCCACAACACTTAGTCTATGACCATTCACTTTGATATTCGGCACAGTGTGATTATTCCCTGGAGCTGGCTGGTGCATAACTACAGTCTTCTCCAAATTGATATTGAGCCCAAAGTTGGCACAGGCATGTGAGAAAGCTGAAACATTATGTTGCATGCCGGCCTCTGAGTTGGTGTATAGAGCGCAATCATCAGCAAACAGGAGCTCTCTGACGGTGTCGCTGTCAATTTTGGTTTTAGCTTTCAGCCTTCTGAGATTGAATAACTTTCCATCCATGCGGTTGTTGATGTCTATTCCAATGTTGTTGTTCTTGAAGGCATTCGTCAAAATAGCTGAAAACATGAGGCTGAACAGTGTTGGTGCCAGGACACATCCTTGCTTCACTCCATTGGTGACAGGAAAGGGCCTCAGACAGTTCACCATTTTCCTGTACTCTTGCCTGCATACCATCATGAAATAGCCGCAATATTTAGACAAACTTTTGTGTACAACCATATTATGCCATAATCTTCCACAGTCCTTCTCTGCTGATTGTATCAAAAGCCTTGGTAAGGTCAATGAAAGTGGAGAACATTTCGCAGTTCTGTTCCTGACATTTCTCTTGCAGTTGCCTTGCAGCGAAGATCATGTCATCAGTTCCTCGTTCTTTTCTGAAGCCACACTGGCTCTCGGGAAGAAGACCTTGACCGAGATGGGCCGTGAGGCGATTGAGAAGAATTCTGGCGAGTATCTTCCCTGCAATTGAGAGCAAGGAGATGCCTCGGTGGTTGTCACAGGATTGGCGGTTTCCTTTACGTTTGTAAAGATGGACTATTGACGCGTCCTTGAAATCTTGTGGCATGGATGTGGCTGAGAAAGTAAATATCAACTGAAGATAAGAAACCTACGAGTATATATATACCTTGTGAAAAAAGAGGATGAGAAAGAGCACACACTGGTGGTCTGAATACATTTAGAGGGGGGAAAAAACACAATTAATACAAAAGCTGAGTTTCAAGTTCCAATTCTGATGCATTGACCGTCTTCAATTCGAAAATGACTGGGACCTCTCGGAGTGGGGTTGGTGTACATATTTTCCTTCAATTCCAGTACGATTCTCCGCTGAGACCCCCAAGCTCACAAACTAGGGATGTGCACCATCGGTATGGGAACTTTACATCTTCAAAGATGCACAGAAGGATGTAACCGGGTCATGATTTAAAACAATACATACGGGCTGGCTGGGGTTAGGTCATGGTTGCTAATGCTTCCTAAATGGGTTGTAGGTAGTTCATCGTCAAGAGACACCATCACAGTTTTTTGAATGGGTATTGGTTTATATCAGGTAATATATCACAGTGTTAATTAAATCCTTTAACTATAACGACAAAGAAGAAAGGTTAACACACTTGAAAGTAGCAACATGTAAGATAACAGATACGAAATTACACCGCGTTGTTTCCCTAGCTGATAAACATTTCACACTACGCATGTGAGGAAGATATCAATTAATATTTTGTTTACTTGACTTGTTGGGTTGACTATTGTGTTTTAAATAGTTGTGCAGATATTAGTTAGTTAGTTTGTTAGTCAACAGATCATCCTCAATGCACATCTAACCATTACTCAATAAGTGCACAGATTTTATTCCGAGTAACTCCCTCAGCTTATAGCGACTGATAACACCAGTTCTGTGTAAATATAAAGCGATGTACAGAGATTTTCAGGATTTTCAGTATGTGCAAATGGTAATGTATGCAAGCAATGAAAACAAATGATATAACATCCTGATATTACGCAGTGTGTGCCAAAAGCATATGTAAATCGCCATTTATTATTTGCAAGCATATAGATTCTGTGGGAATAAGCTATGTTTTATTGCTAACAAAACTTCAGTGAAAACAATCAACCGTAGCTGCACTCTACCATTTTTGACAATGATTCTATTTCGAAAATTTTTATTGATTGTGATGATTACATCTGTAACAGGTAACTACTTTGTCGCCGTCATATTTACTATTACCGTGTATATTTCAGATTAAAGAATGTATTTCATTACTTTAGTTTATGCTGTGTGAATTCTGCAATATGCATTCGATGAGATGTAGCGAAATATTTCCGGCAATAAATTGTGCAGACTAGTGTTTGTGTTTGCGTTCATCACTATCACCATGTGCCATGCCGATAAGCGTGGGCGGTCATGTGTCGCCATCTCACGCGATCACCAGAGTTGTGGATCGGCTCTGTTTTCTTGTCTCGACCATACCTTGTAGCCAGGTCATCCAGATAATTTACTTCTCTGCCTTCCCCTCAGTCTTGCCAGTTGTCATCAAGTTCTCTAGTTTATTTCTTCTCATAACGTGCCCAAACAAGTGTGACTGTCTACGTATAATTTCTCTAATCAGATGACGGTTTTCATTTCAGTCGCTTGCTGGCGGTCAGGAGTCATCTCGTGCACATGACTACCCCTACCAGGCGAGGCTGCTCCTATGGAGCACCCATTTACGCCGTTTCTCTTATTCTCTATTAAATGACGAAATATAATTGCCTTGGCATCTATAAAGAAGGTAGTTTGTCATTTACAATCCTTCTTTGCAGTTTCCATACTGGCCAATGACCGTAGGAGGTGCCTCCATAAAGAGATCTTCTGCCTACCATCGTGAAATTGGAGACCATAAACTACAACTATCTGTCGGCGGCTTTTCATCTTCATCCACCACATGCACCCATGTCTACACGTGACCTTGGTGGGGGGGGGGGGGGGGGAATAAACGGGAACCCCACCTCACCCAAAGATGTCCCGTATTCATTTCAATCATTCTTTTTGTTAATGTTCTTAAAATGTATATGTGTTGTTCGTACCTTTATTTTCTATAAATTCATAACACTCATAAATAATTTATAGTAATATTTTACTTTTGATTCTTTTCATAATAATTCTAATAAGCATTTCAGTCAAATGATTCATCAAACCATTTCTCCACAAGTGACGGACAGGGTATAAAGATTCTGGTTGCCAGGACTAAAAGATCATTAACATTTTAAACATTTGTCTAAACTGTAAGGGGGCCCACTACATTAGGGGTCCAGACTGCCAACTTGCCATCAGGTTAGTCTGTCATTGTTCTTCACAATTTACTGCAACAAATTTCTTTCTTAGGGGGTAACATGAGTTGCATGTCCACAAGACGTCGTAATAACCCCCTTTTCTGGGCAAGTTTTTACGTTCAGTAGCTTGCTATTGTTTTCTATGTCCACAAGACGTCGTAATAACCCCCTTTTCTGGGCAAGTTTTTACGTTCAGTAGCTTGCTATTGTTTTCTATGTCCACAAGACGTCGTAATAACCCCCTTTTCTGGGCAAGTTTTTACGTCCAGTAGCTTGCTATTGTTTTCTATGTCCACAAGACGTCGTAATAACCCCCTTTTCTGGGCAAGTTTTTACGTTCAGTAGCTTGCTATTGTTTTCTATGTCCACAAGACGTCGTAATAACCCCCTTTTCTGGGCAAGTTTTTACGTTCAGTAGCTTGCTATTGTTTTCTATGTCCACAAGACGTCGTAATAACCCCCTTTTCTGGGCAAGTTTTTACGTTCAGTAGCTTGCTATTGTTTTCTATGTCCACAAGACGTCGTATTAACCCCCTTTTCTGGGCAAGTTTTTACGTTCAGTAGCTTGCTATTGTTTTCTATGTCCACAAGACGTCACAGTAAACGCTCCCCCCCCCCCCCCCCCCCCACACCCCACCGTATTTTTTGGCTGGGATTATCTTGGAAAGTTTTTACATTTAGTATCTTGCTACTGTTTTCTGAACGACCGACGTTCATACCATTGTTAAAAATCAACACAAGGCGGTCTGCTTCCAAATCGCTTGCAGCTGATTTCGAATTCGGTATTCTGGTTTGCCAGTCGCGCTCGCTGCTCCTTCCCCACAGACGGAGGATACTGCAAAATGTTTCTTCGATTTAAAAAAAAAAAAAATAATTAACTAGTAGTTGCCTGGCATCTCTTGTAAACTTGAGTCTGAATGCGAGTTGCTTTACATTCAAACTAATACCTGGCATTTCCCACACAGCATCCACTGAGTTCAACTGTACATTTGACCAAGATCTGTGTGGCTGGACACAGGCGCTAGACGATGACTTCGACTGGGAACGCCATTCCGGACAGTCAAGTACTACATACACAGGTCCAGCCAGTGACCACACACAAGGCAACGCAGGTGATTTCTGAACAAACTTGTACATTTTACTGCTGCATTGATTTTTGTTTCATATTTTGTGACACTTTCAAGCAGATCAAAGTGATATTACTAAAGATAAACATACTGTTTCTGGACTTATTATTTTTTAACGTTCGCTCGCTTTCAACTCAAGCGTAGGCCATACACAGGCTACATGTGTATTCCATCCATCATCGTGTGCCATACCGGTAAGCGTGGGCGATCATGATTCGCCATTTCACTCGATCATCAGAGTCGTGGATCAGTTCTGTGTTGTTGTCTTGGCCATGTTACGTGGTCAAGCCTTCTCTGTCTTCCCCTTATTCTCCTTCCCCTCTATCTTACCAGTTGTCACCAAGTTCTCTAGTTTATTTCTTCTCATAACATGCCCAAAACATGTTGACTGCCCACGTCTAATTTCTCTAATCAGTTTACGATTTTCATTTGTTTCTTATAGGACTTGGTCGTTGGTTTTTCTGTCTGTCCATGGTATTCTTTGCATTCTCCATAAAAACCACATTTCCACAGCCACCATATGTTTTTTTCAGCCTGGCTGTTCATTGTCCACGCTTCACATCCTTAGAAAAGTACATTCTATATATAGCACCTCAACCATTTTTTTTCATAGCAATTGACATCTTTTTATTCGTCAGTTTGTATTAGCTTTCCCTATTACCAGTGTCTCTCCCCATCAGACTAACTCGTCCGACTTCTGAGTTATTTGTAATTTACATCCTCAAGTCAAGAATGAGAAGACAACATTTTAGTCCAACTGTCCGGTGTAAGAGTTTAACCCGTTACCTCAGCATCAGCATACCTTAAGTTTAAGAGTAAGTGTTCTTAACCATTAGGCCATGCTGACCTCCCACTTTTTTAGTATGTCTAATTTTGTTTATAAATAGAGATTAGCACTTTGACAATGGAAACAACACGAGATCGCGCCTGCAAATGATGGTTTGGTGGAGTACCCGGGGCTACAAATAATGTGTGAAGCACACACCAAAACTCAGATCCCGTGTTTCTTTTTAGTATTACACTGTAGGTAGAAGAGGAATAGATGAAGAGAAACAGATGGAAAAGCAGACGCAGCAGCAGTAGAAAAAGGAAATTGAGAAGGATGAGAAGAAGAGGAAGCAACATAAGGAAGAGCAGCAGAAGCTGTAACAGGAACAGAAGCAGCAGGAGGAGCAGAAGAAGAAGATTCATTAACAGCAGATGATGTAATAAGAACAGCAGCAGCAGAAGGAGGAGGTTCAGGGGCAGTAGGAGCTTTAATGGGAACAGTAGCAGAAGAAGAGGGAGGAGGAAAGGGTCAGGTGATGTAATAGGAACATCAGTAAAAGAAGCTGTAGAAAAAGGGGTTGGGGGAGTGGTTCAGGAGCAGCATGTGCTGTAATAGGAACAGCAGCAGAAGCAGAAGCAGAAGAAGGGGGAGGTTCAGGAGCAGCATGTGCTGTAATAGGAACAGCAGCAGAAGCAGCAGCAGAAGCAGAAGCAGAAGAAGGGGGAGGTTCAGGAGCAGCATGTGCTGTAATAGGAACAGCAGCAGAAGCAGAAGCAGAAGAAGGGGGAGGTTCAGGAGCAGCATGTGCTGTAATAGGAACAGCAGCAGAAGCAGAAGCAGAAGAAGGGGGAGGTTCAGGAGCAGCATGTGCTGTAATAGGAACAGCAGCAGAAGCAGAAGCAGAAGAAGGGGGAGGTTCAGGAGCAGCATGTGCTGTAATAGGAACAGCAGCAGAAGCAGAAGCAGAAGAAGGGGGAGGTTCAGGAGCAGCATGTGCTGTAATAGGAACAGCAGCAGAAGCAGAAGCAGAAGAAGGGGGGAGGTTCAGGAGCAGCATGTGCTGTAATAGGAACAGCAGCAGAAGCAGAAGCAGAAGAAGGGGGAGGTTCAGGAGCAGCATGTGCTGTAATAGGAAACAGCAGCAGAAGCAGAAGCAGAAGAAGGGGAGGTTCAGGAGCAGCATGTGCTGTAATAGGAACAGCAGCAGAAGCAGAAGCAGAAGAAGGGGGAGGTTCAGGAGCAGCATGTGCTGTAATAGGAACAGCAGCAGAAGCAGAAGCAGAAGAAGGGGGAGGTTCAGGAGCAGCATGTGCTGTAATAGGAACAGCAGCAGAAGCAGAAGCAGAAGAAGGGGAGGTTCAGGAGCAGCATGTGCTGTAATTAGGAACAGCAGCAGAAGCAGAAGCAGAAGAAGGGGGAGGTTCAGGAGCAGCATGTGCTGTAATAGGAACAGCAGCAGAAGCAGAAGCAGAAGAAGGGGGAGGTTCAGGAGCAGCATGTGCTGTAATAGGAACAGCAGCAGAAGCAGCAGCAGAAGAACGGGGAGGTTAAAAAGCAGCAGCAGCTGCAATGAGAACAGCAGAAGAAGAAGGGGGAGATTCACGAGCAGCAGGTGCTGTAATAGGAACATCAGCAGAAGCCGCAGCAGAAGAAGGGGGAGGGGTGTTCATTCTTAGCAGGAACTGCTGCAAAAGACAGGAGCAAAAGCAGCGAGGATTGTGCAGCTGCAGCAGGAACAGAAGAGGCAACAGAATGATGAGGAGTAGGAGAATGCAGTGGAGACAGAGAAGAAGAGATGAAGAAGAGGAATAAAAAAATAACTCATGAACTACCATAACCCTCTAACAGCATCCCCTCGATTTCATGCAGTTTGGGGCATGGGGAGTGGGGAGGATATAAATAAACTATAATACACTGAAGTATTTCAAATATCACACAGATTTGTTAAAAACTGTAGGTGACAGCAGACATATCCCTGCTTAAACAAAAACATTTCAATAAATTAATTATACCACGGGATGCTTTTTTTTTTGTTTTTAAATCCTGTTAGCAGCTTTCTCCGTAACCCCGAGTACTCTCGTGGTTGACGTGAGCGCACGAGAATTGGGATCGGTTCGAGTCGCGCCAGTGACTTATGAGAGTGCGGAGCCGGTCGCTCAGAAAGTAGTGGCAAACTACTGAGCGTAATCTTGCCAAGAAATCAACAATCAGCTGAAAGATGCTGATGTTGACAGCGATGTCCTGTAAAGGATTGCAAAAAAAAAAAAAAAAAAAAAATCAGTGACTTAAATTTAAGAAACCAGAACATTTGAATCTTACCTGGGAAACTGGTTGATTGATTACCTTATTTATCCACTACGAAACTGACCAACTGACTACCCATTTTATTCACTGTAAAACTGATCTACTGACTTTTGTATCCAATGTAAAACTGATGGACTGACTATCTATTTTAACCGCTATGAAACTGATTGACTAACTAGTGTATCCACTGTAAAACTGATAGACTGACTATTGTAGCCGTTGTAAAATTGATTGACTTACTATTGTATCCACTATGAAACATCGACTGACTACCTGTTTTACCCACAGTAAAACAAAACCAATGACTATTGTATTACCTAACTAGAAACGCATCGTCTGACTACTATTGTATCCACTGTGAAATTGATCGACTGACAATTAATAACATTGTCCTACTGTACGTGGAGGAATATTAAGTATTATTTCATGTTGGCGCCCTTTAGTTCTTCTCCTGTAATATCTTACTCCACTGCTAAAAATTGACGTGTGTTTGTTGTAAAGGGCAAGCAAACTTCAGTGTGCTGTTATTCATTGGCACCGCAGATTGAATCTTCCATTGGTTATGATACTATGGTTATTAGTTTTTACAACGATCTTTGTAACCAGTTGTTTTATATCTGATAGATGTGTAAGCATAAATGTTATTTTCTTAGATGGATACTACATGTACACAAACTCAAAAGACTACCAGCTAAATCAGAAAGCCCGACTGATCAGTCCTGTTGTCACGGTAAATGGCGGGCAGCCGAAATGCTTCCATTTTTTCTATCTGATGCACGGAGCTGAGGTTGGGACGTTGAACGTGTACACCAGCAGTACAAACGGTACGAGGTCCAGCTCTATCTGGAGCAGAACTGGAACTCAAGGGATATTTTACCTGCTGGGGAAAGTTACAATCAATACAACATCTATGGTAAGTATCACATATTGTCTTTGCACTTGCCAGCAGTCAATTAAATTATCAATCACTTATTTATTTCCGACTACTTCGACCCCGGATCTATGTGGTCTCATAAAATAGACACCAGTCAGTCTTCATAATTGTCATGAATTTGTCAGCGAATGGAAGACAACCTTCCACACCGCCTCATTATGCCCTTTACACGGCCTTAAAGCAGTCAAAAAATGACCAGATCCATATTTTAATGCGCCAATCGGCACTTAGTGAGTGATGTGGTCAGAAATGTGCTGGTCGTCTTTACTTTCCAAGACATTTCCTGGTATCCATTTAGGCTGGATTGACCTGAGCGTTCAGGTTAATTGGGTAATTTTGACAAATTGGAATCCGCCATTATGCCGTGTGTTAAAGTGTTAAAGTATACATTGACCCCTATACTGTTGCATTCATGTGAAATATGGACAACAAGCATATAAGCTGAGAATCGTCTAATGGCGGTGGATATATGGTTTCTGAGGGAAATGAGGTGATTACTTTGACGAACAGAAAAATTAGTGTGAAAGTCCTCCGTGAAGCAAATGAAAATCGTTAATTGTTTACAGAAATTAGTCGTTGACAGTAAACATTTTTTGGTCACGTTATGAGAAGAAATCAATTGAAGAACTTGCTGACAACTGGCAAAATTGAGGGGAAAAGAACAAGAGGAAGGTAGAGGAGTAGGACACCTGGACGGCTTGACCACGTGGCATGGTCGAGACAAGAACACTGAGCTGATCCACTGCTTTGGTGATCGAGTGAGATGGCGAAACATGACCGCCCACGCTTACCGGCATGGCACATGATGATGATGAGGAGAAATACACTTGAAAATTATGTGATACTGGCAGACTTAAAGGGAAAAGAGTAAGGGGAAAACACTCGCTCTTGAACTTCCGGTGATTTTTTTGGCGAGATAAGGGGTTTAAACGTTGACTTGTGGTTCTTGACTGTGGGAAGTAAATTACAAGTACCTCAGAAGTCTGAGTGGGTTCGTCTGACGGCGGGGAACGCTGCTAGTAGGGAAAGCTGTCCAAAAAGCAAAAATCAGTTCTGTGTGGACTACGATTGAGTTCTGTGCGAGATAATTAAGAAACAAAAACTCAAAATATCAGATGTTAGGAAAGTTTGGAGATTCATGGTCGCAAGTATCAATTGTTGAGGAGCGTCGTGGTCGCCAGTGTTTGCTCCCCACATATACATGTGTGAGTGCGTGTGCATGTCTGGATGTCTGTCTGTACGCAGGCACGCATGTTCTTACATATTTGTGTAAATACACAAAGAAGACAGACAGACAGACAGACAGACAGACAGACAGACAGACAGACAGACAGACAGACAGACAGAAAGAAAGAAGAAAGAAAGAAAGAAACGACACACTGCCCAAAGATTAGTGAAAATTATAGAATCATCGTGATTATTGGAGGGAGGGGGGAGAGGTGTGGAACTGTACCCAGTTAGATTCGAACGCCATTTATTTCGGCTTCGAGGATTGCACCATACATTTATCTTGGTATTAATTCATTCAGTAGCATGTCCTTTGCAGAACCTCACGCCCATAACAACCTTCCAGAAAACCTATCGATCATAAGCAAGATGTCCCACGTCCGATACACCCATCTCTAGATCATCCGCCACATCCTGCACCCATCTTCTCTTTGGCCTTTCTCTTCCTCTTTTCCCAGGCATATACCCCTCACATTGGGCAGTGGAGAGCGTTTTGTGTGATATTCACTGGCACAGGAACGGAGCATAATGCCAATGGGGACGATCCGTTGCTGTGAAGTTGGAACTGCGACTAACTAACTAATACCCGTCCATTAATGTTCTCTCCAAACTTTCGTGGCGTTTCAAGTGACCAAAAGTTTGGCGATAACAATAATGGCGGGGTATGTGCCTGGGAAGAGAGGAAGAGGAGTAGCTGATGCTTAATTCAACAACTGCTTACGAAAGCCAAGACTAACAGATAATTTTCTTCAGGTCATTGTTGAGGGCAGTGGATCGTCTGGTAACCAGGGAGACATCGCCATTGATGATGTGTCGCTAGCAGATGGTGCTTGTACATGTAAGTCTTTTATATATACGTGTAGTGTTTATGTATGTGCTTTATATATTGTGACTATGTGTGTGTGTGTGTGTGAGAGAGAGAGAGCGAGCGAGCGAGCGAGCGAGAGAGAGAGAGAGAGAGAGAGAGAGAGAGAGAGAGAGAGAGAGAGAGAGAGAGAGAGAGAGAGAGAATAAAATAAAATTGAAAGACTCTTGTCCATGCCTCGGGGCGTGTTGAGTATATTGTGCCAGCCTCATATTGTGTATAGACCAAGGGGCATTTTAAGACATGACACAGAGTTTTTCATGGGAAAAAACTAACATATACATTTGAAATACGAAAAGGATTTGACACTGATGTCCAGTGTCACCCTTAGTATTCTTACTGAACATAGACTGGACTAGAAAGACCATAACCATCACCGAAAATAGAATAAAATAGACTCTAACTATGCAACTTGATGACATAAATTTCGCTGGCGACATTACTCTCAAGCTCTATTACACGAAATCAGATGTAGGGTAAGCTGAAGACCCGTAATAGGAAGTCAAGGCATCTCAGTCTAAGAATGCGTAGCGGAAGACAAAGATAATAAGGACAATGGAAGCAAATGATAACCTGAGTTTCTTTGGTGAAATCTCACTTAAAGAGGTGGAATCGTACACTAATTTACGGTAGCACTGTAGACAAAGTTAAGGGAACCGACATAGATAATAAAATAATAATACAGGGGGCAATAGACGTTCTCATAGAACTAGGAAATTTCTGGAAGTCGTGGGAAATTAAGTTTAGTACCAAACTTAGAATTGTTTTCTGTCAGTAAATCAGTATAACTGGATTGATCAAAAAACAAGGAGAGCGTGTAAAACAATTACTTATAATCTACAAACACTCAATAATTGGTACTTGTGCAGAACAGGACTAAATTGGGATAACAGAATCACTGATAGTGGCAATCATGCATAGAATTAAACAAATTCCTGTGAATTCGGAAGTGAGGAAAAGGCGCCAACACTGGGAACAACACATATTAACTGATTCAGTGTCGAAGGATAGTATATCGCCACATGTGACCTCTCATTTGGAGAGAAGGACGATATATTGCCATACTAGGGTCATCGTGATGTTTCGTTTGTTTCGCGGCATCTATTTATTTACATAATAATACTTGTTCATTTGATTGTGTACCATGGTTGGTCTAAAGCTACTTTTTGTCCGGCACTGAATCAGTTAAGATAACCTGATAACATTAAACTATTAACTAATTCAGTGCCGAGGGGTAATCTATCCCCAAATGTAACCTCCCACGTGGACAGAAGGGCGACATATCGTTAATATTAGAGTCGTCGTGTTATTTGTTTCGTTTCGCGGTATCTTCTGCTCAGTGAATATTTTGTTTTCCGCTTATCCTTTACGGGCACATTGCAGTCAACATCAACATTTTTCAGCTGCGGTTGATGTCTTGGCAAGTTTTACGTTCAGTAATTTTCCATTGCATTCTGAACAACTGGTTCACATACCTCCGTAAGTAACCAGCGCGAAGCGATCCGCTGCCGAATCTCGCGCAGCTGTGTTTCGTGCGTGGTTATACAGGATTTCGAACAACGTCCTTAACACCTGCGCCAGGGAGTCCGGCTCAGTGAATACACATTAACATTATAATACTTGCTTATTTTATTGTGTACCATGTTTGGTCCTAACTTTCTGCTTTGTTTGGCACTGAATCAGTTAAATCCCTTGCCTATTTATTATCCACCTGATCAACGAAACTGAGAAGGGCCTAAAAGCATAAGAAGACGAGAATTAGATCTGGAGATGAATAATATACAAAAGATAGCTGAAAGAACAAAGGGAAAGACGGCTAGGAGCGGGCTGGACGACGGTCTAAGCTCATAATGGGAAATAGAGAAGAGATACAACATAACTAACACTCGGTGGGTGATGTCAATATCACCCCTGCTGGCTTTACCTCCCGTAACATCTACTGGTACCAATTTTAATCTGGTCGACTTTGGGGCACATGTACATTTAAAAAAAAAAATCTTTTCTTCGATTTGGGAAACTTAGCACCAAGCTGAGAATATTTCAATTCAATGTTAAATCGGTACTACTGTGTGGATCAGAAAATGGCGAACAACTAAAAGAATGACTAATAAACTATATAATCATTATGATCATCATCTTCTTCCACTTTTGCCGTCAAGCGCCGTGGGAAGGAATAGTTCCATCGTCTGGTAAGTGGCACTGAATAGTGTCATTCGGTGGGAGTGTGTCTTTGATGTCGTCAGTCTATTTTTTCCTCGGGCGACTTCTTGCTCCCGTAACAGATCTTCTGTAGCAAACTACAAACATTCATTAATTAGCGTCGGTATAGAATTGTGCAGTGGTTCTCAACCGGTGGGGAATCCCCCCCCCCCCTTAACCAGGGGGGAATTTTAGGGTTTCCAGGGGGAGGTGGGAAATTAAGATTATTTCTAGATTGCGTTAATACAAGAACCGATTACTTGATATTGTTTTTCCCTTCATACTTTTCGGATCTGTACGTATCACCCTTCTGAAATTCATTTTATAACGTAAGCAAATCACGTTTTATGTAGATGTCTAGACTTGTTTTAGTATGTGCTATTAAATTTAGCTTCAATTATTACATATACTGTGTAGGGGCAGGGGGACATTTTTAGGGAGGAAATACGAAAGGGGGGAATGACGTTCTAAAAATATGGTGGGGGGGGGGGGGAATGACGTCTTTAAAATATGGTGAAGGGGGGCACGGGCAAAAAAAAGGTTGAGAACCACTAGAATAGTGGGACTGAAATGGTTTGCTCACCTGTGTAGAGCTCAAAGAGAGAACTAAACAAACTCCGCTGAATGAAGAGTTGAAGAAAAGACGTTGACGTTGAGGATAGTATAACAAGACATTCTCTTGTCTGGAACCCACAATGCAAACAAAATGGTATGAGATCTAAAAACACACGGAGATGAGAATTTAAAACATCATCATCATCATCATCATCATCATCATCATCATCATCATCACCATCAAGTGTTGGAGCCAGATGGCGTAGGCGTTCATGGCTCTCCACAGAGCTCGGGCTTTGGTGTTCTGGATCAACTCTGCTGATGATATTCCTCCGTGCCACCGTCTCCATCCATCCAGTATAATTTCTCTTTGTCTGCCTCTGCCTCTGCCTCCTTCCCCTCGAATTTAAGACAGAGATGAATAATGTACTAAGGACATGGAAGAAACTGCAGGAGATATCTAAAGATAGGACTGCTTGGCGTGAGTTCATCGATAGTTATATGCCCCAGTGGGGATACGGAGCAAAAGAAGAAGGAAGGCAAGCGTGCTATAATGCCATCTGTTGAGCTATGGCGGCACCCTTTTTATTGGATTCAAGATATTTCAAGCTTAGCACTTCTATTTTTCAACAATTTAGCATTCAATTTGTTGGTGCATGCACTTTATTACCATTTAGTCATTTACCAGTTTGTTGATGTTACTCTGAACCAAAAATATTTGTTAATTTCTGTAACCTTGTCGTGAGGTATTGGTGTTTTCATTCTACCCTTTCTATTATATCAAAATCATGAACACGATCACAAGTGAAAAAAAAATGATTGCATATCCTTTACAGGACATCGCTGGCAACATCAGCATCTTTCAGCTGATTGTTGATTTCTTGGCAAGATTACGCTCAGTAGTTTGCCATTGCTTTCTGAGCGGCCGGCTCACATACCCCGTATGTTACCGACGCGATTCGAACCACTCACGTTACTCACGAGAGTATACGAGATTACGGAGAAAAGTCGCTAACCTCTAGGCCAGGAAGCCGGCTGATCACAAGTGACACAATGGAAAATACAGCTAAAGATTCCGTTGGCACACAAACAATAAACTTGCACTGATACAAACAACTACAAGAAAACTACCTGAAAATATGGGTTTTAACTGATTAAGTGCCATGGGCTGATTTCTTGTGCGATTTCTCGTATCTGCCATGGGCTTATATACAGTAGTTATCCTTATGCAACCCCCTTTGATTTGATATATAATACATATTTGCTACCATACTAATCAATGTTAAGTCATAACTGTTACACAACCCTACTTCCCATTTTCCGCTATCAATTTTTGTTAGGTCCAACCCACTTTTTGTTTGGAACCGATTCTGTTAAAAAGTTACCTATCTGTCTCTTGTTATAAACTGGACAGGCGTGTAGATCAACGAAGCGTGTTATGATTATGAAAAATGCTTATGTAGAATCTACCACAGATAAAAAGCGTAGTTAAAGAGCGCTAAAATGTATAGGTGCCGGGCTCCCTGGCGAAGAGTTTAAGGTCGTTGTTCATAATCCCGTATACTCACGTACGAAACACAGCTGAGCGAGATTCGGCAGCGGATCGCGTCGCGGTGGTTACTTATTGAGGTATGTAATCCGGTTGTTCAGAAAGCAATGGCAAACTACTGAACGTAAAACTTGCTAAGTCATCAATAGTAGCTGAAAAATGATGGTGTTCACTGGAATGTCCTGTAAAGGGTATGCGAAAAAAATGTATATATTGTAGTTAAACAGATGTTAAACTCATAGACATTTCTTTTATTAGCTGTTGGAGCTAGTAATTCGGCCAGTTCATTGGCCTGTGATTTTGAGTTGGACGACATCTGTGGGTATACTAATTTTCAAGGGAATGATATGAACTGGCGCAGAAATGTTGGTGTTGGAGCCGCGGGAATATCGCTTGATCATACAACAAGGACAGTGGGAGGTGAGTTTTGATGAATTAGTATATCATGAGAAAGAATGAGCTGTGTAAATTACGTTATAAATATATTTATACCTTCTCCTTTTCCCAGCTTTTGTAGTCTAAAATTCAGGATCTGATTGTGTCGTTTTTATCCTTGTTCATCAAAAAAAAAAAAAAGCCGGCTCCGTGGCTAAAGGCTTGCGAACGCGGTTCGTGAGCCGGGTACCAGGCGTTCGAAGCTCAGCTACGACCGATTTGTGCAGCAGACCGTGTCGCGTTGTGTTGTAACGTGCTGGTATGGGAGCCGGTCGTTCAGAAAGCAATGGCAAACTACTGAACGTAACACGTGCCTAGTACATCAACAGCAGCTGGAACATGCTGGTGTTGACTGCAACGTCCCGTAAGGGATACGCAACCAGAAAACAGTAAGTTAAATAGTTTAGCCATATAACTAGGTTACCAACTAGTTAGTTAGTTAGTTAGTTAGTCGACAGATCATCCTCATTGCACATCGAACCATTCAGTCCATAAGTGCTCGGATCCCCTCCTCAGCAAATCCCGCAACGTGTAGCGGCTAACGACGCCAGTTCTGTGTTGGTTTATCAATCTTCTTTGGCTTCCTGCGTAGTGTTCTTGTTTGGACACCCCTCTTTTAATTTGCTGCTCTCGCAGTCTGGCCATTGTTGTAGATTCACAGTCATCACTTGGTTCTCGCAAAAGTCTTACTTCTCGTAGAGCATTCAGAATGTCGGCCTGGTCCATGGCGCGTCCGCCCTCCACAGTAGCCTCACCTGCGAGCTTGTCAGCCCGCTCATTTCCTTGTACTCCCGCATGCCCTGGCACGAAGATGAAACTAATCTTTGCCAGTCGAGACCGCTCTAGAGGCAGCAACCATTCTCTTCGGATCGACCCCTCCTCTATCCTCTTGATCATGTTCATTGAGTCGCTGAGGAAACAAGCCCTAGTGAATGTCTGTGTCTCGAGCCATGTTATTGCTTTACTTACTGCCATGACTTCCATGGTCAGGCTACTTGTGGTTTCAGTGAAAGCACCAGAGTCCTCCTTCATAATTCTCCCTCCGGCCCGAGCTGTAAAAGCCTATGAGCTTCTCACATGTCGGACGACCGACCCATCTGTGTAGATGACCGCGTCACCGTCTAGCGAATAGGTTACCAACTAACAATATACCACAACAAGCAATGATGTACAGAAAACTGGAAGCAGCAGAAAAGGCCAAACACGTAAACGATGGACAGAGGGAATAACAGAGTCCATGGGAATCTTGATACATGAAGCCCATAAACGGGCACTCTCCCGCTGTTTATGCTTAACCTCGACACCGCAAGGTACAAGAGGAACACAATGAGATGAGATAAGATCCTTGTTAATTTTTTTTCCAACGATCAGTACTTAGTTTATTCAGATCCGACTCTGTTTTGACCTTACGTATTCTTATTTTTTGTTTGAGCCCCGATGATATCTTTTATTTACCGGAATGAGGTTGTAGGGTGTTTCCTCCAGACCTAGTATTGAAGTACCATCCCCACATTAGATAAGGATGATCTGTTAGTCAATAGATCATCCTCATTGCACATCGAACTATTAGCACATAAGCGTTCAGACTCTCTCTACAAGTATTTCCCTCAGCGTATACCGACTGACACCGTCTCCCTGGCCAGGGTTAACGTCTTTCTCCGTAATCTCGTATATTCTCGTGAGTAACGTAACCTGCGCAAGAATTGTTAGCGGTTCTCGCCGCGTTGGTAACTTACGAGATATGTGAGCCGGTCGCTCAGAAAGCAATGGCAAACCACTGAGCGTAATCTTGCCTAGTACATCAAGAGCAGCTGGAAAATGCTGGTGTTGACTGCAACGTCCTGTAAGGGATGTGCAAACAAACAAAAAATACCGACTGACGACACCCTTTCTGTATTGGTTTACAACTCTTCATAGGCTTCCCGCACGGTGCTCTAGTCTAGCTTCACCCCGTTTAATAAAAATCTTAGAAAGTCGAGAGGATCGACTTCATTGCACCGGGTTTTATCCCATATGGCTCGGTCTCTTTCCGCAGGGCGGCATGCCGAAAGCATCGCACAAAGCACGAATTCCATAGCTCCAGCGACGACCCCCATGAATCTCGGAGAAAAATGCACTCGTGACCAGATACGTAGCTCAGAATGGAACCCACAACCTTCGGAGCCTGAGGCAGACAGCTTGACCACTTCGCCACGGAGACTCCCTTCACCCCGTTTGACTTGATGTTCTTACAGTCTAGCCAAAGTTGCAGAATCTCATCCATCCCTGCAGTCATTTATAATATTAGCCCTGCCTCCATAAGGGCGTTACGGGTTTCAGCCCGGTCCATTTCTCGCCCGCTCCACACAGCAACCAAGCCCGCAAACCGATCTGCTCGTTCGTTTCCTCTTACAACAAACACCACATTTCCATAAGTACTTTGCTGTAAAGCTCTTATCTTCTCCCCCTCCCCCAGCTTATGTTGTTATGTTGTGTTGGATGAAGAATGACTTGCGCGATGAATTGGATTAAAGTGAGGAAGAGTTGCGCAATTCGTCGACCTCACTCTCTCACCTGAGTCCATCTGAATCCAGTGGCAGGACAAGTCAAGACGACTGGAGACGAATACAGGTGCAGTGGATGACCAGGGCGCTCTACGTGCCTTGCCGTGCTCATTACGTTCCACAACGCTTTGCAGGTAAACGTCGTCTTGCCCGTTGAATCAGGAATGATTTCTTCTGCGCAGTCTGCCGGATCCTGTCTTCACATGCTTAAAAACCAGCGGATTGTGCAAAACTGATACTGTACATATGCAGTGACACATATTAGGATATAACCCAAGTCATGGTCCAACTCAACACAAATATTCTTGCTGGGGTTAGAAGAGGTAGTGTACAGAACAGCAGAAGCTATGTGTAGTGATCTCTAGAAATAAACTTTCATTAACTGATTAAGTGCCATGTGCTGATAAATCGTCTTATTAGAACTTTCCGTAACTGTCATGGGCGTATAAATCAAACCATAGTTTAAATATCAATATAGTAGTTTTCTTTATGTCACCCCCTTTAATTTGATATATAAATATATTAGTACAACATGTCTGCAACCAGATTAACAACTGTTAAGTAATAATTGTGACACACTCCTACTTCCAATTTTCCGTCATTTATTTTGGTTTGGTCCAAGCCAGGGGCGTCACTAGGGGGGTGCGGGGGGTGCGGGCCGCACCGGGTGACACCATCAAGGGGTGACACCAAAATAAAAAATTGCAAATTTGACAAAGCAGACATAGCAAAATAACAAAAATTTAACTTTGTCCGAGTTTGTCGAAGTTCTTTATTTATGTTTCACCTGAAGTATTGAAGTTATATTGTTCAATTTGTTTTCTTTCTTATGTCCTTATTAACTTTTTGACTTATTTTACAAACATTACTATATGCGATTATATATGGTACAGGAACACTCGGAAGAAGACCATGGTGAAAGTCTAGAGGGGTGACACCAAGAGTTTACCGCACTGGGTGACACCAACCCCAGTGACGCCACTGGTCCAAGCCTACATTTTGATTGTCATTGAATCTGTTAATAAATGAAGCAAACAACATTACTGATAATTGATATGAAAAATGAATAATCATTGTTTTAAAAATTACTAATGTGAGGGGAAACAATATAATACATACTATTTATGTGCATTAATCAATTTTAATATTTATATTTGTCTTCCACTTGCTATTGATTCACATTGTAACTTGTAGTCACCGTGGCTCAGAGGTCAAGCCGCCTGCCTCACTAGGAAGGTCGTGGTTTCGCATGCTCTGTGCGACGCTTTCAGAAGTCCGCGCTGCAGAAAGAATACCCAGCCATGTGGGATAGAACCTGACACAATGTCGACACTCTAGCCTTTAATATTTTAATCATCTGATAATTAACATTTTCTTAATTATATTTCAGATTCACGTCTTCTCATTAATAATTATTTATGTGCTCACGCAGGCTGTTCATCACCATCAGTTTTTTCCACGTTTGTGTCAGAAAGCGTCGTGGAGAGGAGCTGTTGCGTTTCCGGCGCCCGATGGGTGGCATTGGATAGTGTCATTTCGTGTGATTGTACAATGTAGATGTCGTAAATGTAGTTTCTTCTCGGGCTCCTTCTTGCTCTCGTATAAGATCTTCTTTGGTGTAGGACCAGCGCTGTTAGTTGATGGTGTTGCTTTCTAAATTTCTAACGAAATGACCGAACCATTTGATCTTCTGCCTTTCATTATATGTGGTACAAGGTGTTGAGAAGAGAAGCTCCGTCATTTCTTACTTTCTTACTCGACTAGTTAATAATATTGGTGTAGCGCCCATAGAAGTAGAAGAAACAAGTATTGACTAAAGGACTTAGTAGACAAAATAAAAGTTGAAAGCTATAGCTACAGGTAACGACCGGGATTCTAGCCTGTCACCTCCAAATGACGACAACACTTTGCTGCAGGAACAAGTGTACTTCGATGCATAACCAACTAGACACTTATAAAAAACGGTGTCTTCATTAGCCATGTCTATCATCCACATGAACCCACAACTATGGAATGTGTACGGAATTCATATCATATCTAACCATTGAAATAGCGCACCATAGGTGCAACTGAGTTCCTCAGTTCATATGTATGCATACATAACTAGGATAGTCAAATTGTCAGCTCTTCCCGGGGGTTGTTCTTCTATAACTGTTATACTATTTTTATAGTGATTTTCACACAGCAAATACTAATATATTTTCAGGAGCTTTCATGGCAATAAGTGGGTATCTCAATCAACAGGGATCATTACGATCAATAAAAGTCACGGCTCAAGGGACGTACTGTGTGTCATTCTTTTACCGTGAACACGGTGCATTCGTGGGGATGCTGTCAGTCTCCCTGTTGGGTATCACTAACAATACGGCCAATCAATTGTGGATGGTTGAAGAAAATATTCCAGTAGATCAGTGGAACAAGGCACAACTTTCTCTTAATATATCCAGTGTTGTACAGGTAAGGCTGAAGTAAAATAACGAACGCGTTAGTAACTGGTATTCAATATTCATAAATAATAAATAATGTAAAGTATTTTTTCTCCTTCCCCTTCTATCCTCATGCAAATTGGTTTATTTTTATGTGTTTATGTTTATGTGTGCATGTCCAGAAAATATGTTGCGAGATAATGATGTAGTTTCACAGTTTCCCATCTTACCGGTTGAGGATTCTTAATCAGCCGTGGGTGATTTGGAATCAGACCGCATTGCGTTAGTTCGCTGGAATAAGGCGTCGGCCATTGAGAAATAATTGACAAACGACTGAAATAAAATTGCCCAGTAAATTACAAATATCCAATAAATCCTGGAGTTTATTGGAAAGTCCTGTAAAAGAAAGGTAACCAACAATCATCATCACCATTCTCCACTATTGACGTCTTGCGACGTTGGGGAGAAATAGTTGACGTTTCAGCACCCGATGGGTGGCATTGGATAATGCCATTCCTTGAAACTACGATGTCTTTGATGTCGTCAGTCTATTTTCTTCTCAGGGGTCCTCTTTCTCTCATTCAGATCTTCTAGGATGTAGCGCCAATGTTGATGTAGTTGATGGTTGTTGTATTGTAATGAGATGGCCGAACCATTTGCTATTCTGCCTTTCAATGTATGTGGCACAAGCTGTTGATCCCAATGTCTGTCTCATAATATAATTTTTTTTACCGGTCTCAGATTGTTAAGTTGGAAGTTCTTTTCAAGCATCTAATCTCACAGGTGTTGATTTTGCGCGTGTTATTTGGATAATGTCCAAGTTTGACACAGGTAACATAGGGTTGATGTGAATATATATAAAATATATGTCGTTTTGCAAACAGGTATATTTGGATGTTTCAGTATGGGTGATAGTTAGTTGATATATAAGCATACTTGGTTTTTGACATTTGATTTCGATTTCTCTTTCTATTCTACCATCTTCTGTGATCACACTTCCTAGATATGTAAATTCTTTAACTTGTTTTGCAAATCTTGATTCGTTCATAATTTGTAAAAATCCGATCCCAGAGTTCCGTGTGCAGATGACAAGAGTTGTCCTATAAATAGTAAATAGTGCCAATGGATTAGAAATTATAACCTTTAATCTTTTAATTCTGTCTGTCTAAAGACACAACCAAAAGTTAGAAACATCTGTTTATAAGATAAAGCAGTACATCTCGACTTATAAGTCGTGTTTTTGTTGTTTTCTAGTTATGAATCAGTTGAACATCTTGTTAATTAATTTTAGAAGAATGTGTCTTCTTAAAGTTGACAACACTGAAGTTCAAAACTGAGGTTTTCATAATTTAGTGACATTTCATTTGCTTATTTAGTTTAATTTAGTAGTGCAAAAGGAAGTACCGTTAGTCAGTAATTAGTGCTGCCCTGTATTAGAAGTTACATTTAATTTTTCAGCTGTGGGTGGCTTATAAGTAGAAGTAGAAGTCCAATTGGTAAAACATGACAGAAGTTGCTATTTAAATATTTTAGTATTTTTGATTTATTGAAAGTGTTAAATAAAGATTGTATTTTATTTGAATTCATTGCCTACAAGCTATCCTTTGATGCTATCTTGTCCGGTGAAGCTGGTAGCCTGTCTCTTGATGATATCAGCATAAGAAATGGTACCTGTGAAACACCACGTAAGTTGTTTTTGTAAGCTATGTATAATAATGTAATATGTATTATCTGTATTGTACATAAGGCAATACAATAAATAGTTTCTCACTGGTCAGACGGTGTTGGCCATTTGGGATGAAACGAGCACTTGCAAAGTTTATAATAGTTGACTCTAAAATTGTCACATTAGTCTTGCTGTATGAATAAACTGCATAGAAGAACATCACCCCAGCACCCTTCATCATATGCATATACAGATAGATCAGCAAAAAATTCAACAAAACATGGAGGTGGAGAATTCTCCTGAATACAAGTCAGTGGGGCAACTGGAGAATTTGACAGAAATCCAAAAGGATTGTAATACAGTGAATCTGCTCACATAGTATCATACCTGAAAATGAAGTGGCTGACAGGTTGTAAAGGATGGTAGAAGACTGCCTCAACCCGATACAGACAAAACCTATGATTAGACCAAGAGATTTATAAAAGTAAATTATAGAACAAAGTGGGAATCAGCATCCAGGTCACCAAACAGATGGTGCATATTACAAACGTCACCAAAGAGAACAAATAACAACCTCCAGACTGCACAGGATAAAACAGGCTGAAATATCACATAATTAAAGATAGGCGAAACTGAGAGGAATATAACTGGAGCTGATGCTAATATACATCATCTTTTGGTGGCCTGGATGCTCCACAATCAATCAATACCTGTAACAATGTGTTTTAATTGTTTCAGCTAAAGTATTATTTATTTATTCACATCCTATGATAAATAACTCTGCGGTACCCACCTGACGAGATGCAGCAAAATATGCCAGGCAATAAATCGTGTAAACATATTGTTTGTGGCTTCTGTGTTTTAAATTACATAAGAAAGACTTCTATTTAAAAATTAGCATGGGTTTTATAGATATTATGTTTATTCCTTCTTTATTTATATATATTTATAGTTAATGAAAATACAATAGGCAAAGTGTGCTGTTTGATTGATTCATGAATGTGGAAAATAAATGCAACTAAATGAGATTTGTTTGTTGCACATAAAAAAAGCTGACTGCAGTTTCGACAAATATGATTTATGCTCATGGAGAAATGATCTCACGCATGATGATTTTGACTGGGAAGTTGCTACCTTAGACAGTGATGCACAGATTCTGGCACCTTGGAGGGATGCTGATAATAATGAACATGGTAAGCCATTAATCATAATCATTATCAGGTTAGTCCTAAGACTGGTGTTGAAAGTACCATGTCCATTATTCTCAGCATTAATTTTAGCTCTGTATATATCTGAACGCCACTGTCCTCACATGCATGTGTGATTTAGGGGTACTTGCATGCCTCATTCATTCATTCATTCATTCAGTAGCATGTCCTTTGCAGAACCTCTCTCCCATAACAACTTTCTGGAAAACTTCTCGGTCATAAGTAAGATGTGCAGTGTCCAATACACTCATCTGGAGATCACCTGCCACATCCTGCACCCATCTTCTTTTTGGCCTTCCTCTTCCTCTCTTCCCAGACATATATACCACTGCATTATTGTTCTCTCCAAACTGTCATGACGTTTCAAGTGACCAAAATATTTCAGTTTTCTTTGTTTTATCGTCTTTAGTAACCAGCCTTCTTCAATATTCAGCTCTTGTCATATGGATGCTCTTGTTCTTTTTTGAATCCAAGATATTCTTAGAACTTGTCTATAACAGTTATATTCAAAGGCATTTATGCACTTTTCAGCTTGTTTAGTAAATGTCCAGATCTCACAAGTGTATGTTGCAATGGGAAAGATGCATGCTCTTACAAATTTTATTTTTGTAGTTCTATCTGTTCCGCTCCACATTTATTCAGTTGTTTTAGATTTTGAAGAGCAATAGATATTCATGTTTAATTTCTTTCATTGTGTCATTATTGTTGGTAATTAATGACCCAAGATATTCAAAATTTTCCACCACCTCTAATTTTTCCTCATTAACATACATTTATTCTCCATATTAGTTTTATCTGTTTGCATTATCTTTGTTTTTGCTATGTTAAGATATAAGTTGTGATTTGCACTATTCTTTTGGGTTGAGGTTATTAGTTTTTCCTATACCATCCTTGCATGCCTGTGTGATGTAATTGTTTCTATAAGAGATGTTAAATGCATGTCTTGGGGATTATTGGCTATGGTGGAGAGCCCATCCTCAACTCCTTTCCTGACTATGACAGCAGTGTGAACTAGTCTGTTCAGAAGTTCTTGAAGTATACAGCTCATCTGTTCACTTGATCTTGAATGTTGGTGAGAGCTTTCCCATTACTATTTTTGATCAGTCTAGTTGGTTAATATTTTCCTGCTATTTTCATTGTGGTGTTGTAAAGGTCTTTGTGGTTTCCTATCGCTGCCGTTACTTCTGCCTCTCTTGCTAGGGCATCTAAATTTTGCCTTTTATCTGCACTTATCCACTTCCTAACTTCTTTATTAGCTTCTGTGTATTTTTCATGGACACTAACTTCATCAGTTCTTGGTTTGCTGTTATTTAGATCTGGTCTTAAAAAAAACATTTTCCTGTCTTCTTTTTTTGTGGGGTTCAGGCATTATCCATGCTTTATTTGTTTTCTCGTATACATTATTTGTTATGTGTGTTATGTTACTTTATGTTGAATGTCATCGGAGTACATTGAACATTACCCTGCTTGCTCAGTGCTCTGATGTAGCTATCACAAAATATTTCTGCTCACTATTTCCATGAGAAGTTGGTTATGATATCACCTCTCTTGACCTCAAAGGTGGCATTGACATGCTTGACCAACAACCATAAATTGTTCCTTGATTGCTGAGATATTCTACATTGTATTGATTTCTTTGTTTATAAGATGTTATGTATCTCTTGAGTTTTAACCTAATTTCTAAAATATAATGTCATATAAAGATGATCTACATTTCTTGTTATTATAGATACGATCAGTTTGACTTTATTTTATTGTGGTCTGGTGATAGCCATATTTCATCATGTATTCTTGTATGCAGAAAAACACTTCCTCCTATTATATATTGATTCATTGTGCAGCTGGTTAATAATTTTCCATCTTTGTTCATTACCCTAAGTCCATGTTTCCCCCATTATCTCTTCTTAACCCATGTTATCCCATCCTGTTTTAAAATGAGGCCATCCATTCAAATTTTGATATTGACAATTCTTTTATTGCCTACAGTATTTTGAAGTTTCACATAAAATTCTCCTTAACTGATTCATTATTATCCTTTGTTGGTGTGAAGCACTGAATGACACTTATGCTTACTTTCTTTTTTGTGGTTTTACATGTAGTAGTTATTGTCTCTGTGGTGAAGTGGTCAAGCTGTCTGCCTTGCGCTCTGAAGGTTGTGGGTTCAATTTGAGGCTACGTCTCTCGGTTCATGAGTGAATTTTTCTCGGAGACTCCTGGGGGGGGGGGGGGGGGTGGTCATTGCTGAAGCCACAGAGTTTGTGCTTTGTGCGATACTTTCAGCAGGTCATCCTGCGGAAAGAGACCAAGCCATATGGGATAAAACCTGATGCAATGGAGTCGACCCTCTTTGACTTTTAAGACTTGTTTTAAATTCTAATACTCACTGCTTCCCAGTCTATTAGTGTCTTCTCTGCGACTTTAGATAGCATTAAGGTCACTCCTTCACCATGAGGAGTGTTTTCCAATGTACAGCTTGAAAACAACACTGTATAACATGTGTTTAGAAGTTGTTTGTCTGCTCCATTCCATCTTGTTTCATATAATTCCTAAATGCTAATTTTGTAGTTTTTCATTTCGCTCACTACTTGTGCTGTCATTCCCAATTCACACATAGTTCTAGGTATCAGTCTCAGAGATTTTCCAGCATGAAACAAGGTAAGCCAGCAATCCAGTCTCCTTTTACCGTCTTCCACATTATGTCATACTTCTTCTAGTAGAAAAGCCTCATTTCATCTTGGTTTGTTATTTTTCTTACCCTTTCTTTAGACTTTTTCAGGTAGAATTTTGCAGCTACAGTTTTCTGTGGGATGGGGTAGTCAATACTACACCAACTCTTCTTAGTCACCTCTGTCAACATGGACTGTAGGTTACCACATGACTGTTCTTTGCTTCTCTCAAGTTTCGGTAACACACGGGTGGAAGTATAAAAATCTTTAAACTTCTTCATGGTCATTCAAGAAGGAAATAATGCTTGTCCATTGTGTTCTTTTCAAAATGTTGCAATATATTGTGCATCAGTTTTCTGCTTTATTTAATTGAAACAATAATGCATTTAAGTGCAGATTTGTTTAAACAGAGACTTTTTCCAAATCATTTTAAAGTTAGATGCCTGAAGTCTCACATTTGCAGAATCTGACATATGTTGACAAGTATCAAGATTTTCCCCCTGCTTACTAGTCATTACTTACACAGTTTACACCAAGCCTCATTAGTCGCCTCCTACAACATGCAAGATAAGTTACACTGTTACTATTCTTTGCTCCCTTCTTCTATTGCCTTTCTGCCTATTGACACCAAGCCTTTTGTAGACTTGTAGATTTTTCTGGGTTGAGGTAGCCAATCTCAAGCCAACACTCTTAGTTGCCTCTTATGATATGCATGGTAGGTTACTGTTGTTTGACTCTCTTGTGGGCCTCGGTCACACATAGATGACATGAGAATTATACAAGTGATCAATTTGACGAGTGAATGTTCTCTTGATGGGAAAAGCAGTTACCTAAATTCCCTTAATAAAACTGCTGTTCACAAAACATATTTGTAGGTGTGGTTGTGTGTGCGTGGGGAGGCATGCACACACACAGTTGGTAATATTTAGAATATATTTACAGGTGGCTTTACTCTATTGGATATGGCAAGAAACCTCAATAAGGAAGAAGCATATTTAGTCAGTGAAGTAATTCCACCTCAAGGCTTTCAGTGCTTCAGGTAAGATTCCAAAGTACCACCCCTTTTTTCTGTAAATATTTGAAAGTTTATTGGTGTCATGGAAATAGAATGTTTTCATGACTACATTACTGCAAAGTCGACCCTACCTCATAAAATGGCTACTTGGAATTCTTCTGAGTGACAAACAATCATAAATAGTGCCACATGATGCGTCTAATGCTGTTTGTTCATGAAAATATGAGCATAGCATAAGTTTTCCAATCTATGACATGTCTCAGCCCACTTTTATAACGGTCAAATGACCTGAAACCTCCTTTATTACAACTAAGTAACCTGCAACCGCTCTTTAGTTGAGTTGAGTTAAGTTAAGAACCAACATCACTGCATTCAGAACATTCCCATAGGTGCTCCGTCCCCTAGTTCAACAGCCAGCGAAGAGTCACACTACTAATCGTTCCCTCCGCTATCTGATTGAAAGTTCTCCTAGTCTTCCCTCTCAGTTTTGAGATTCTACTTGAGTTGAGTTAAGAACCGACATCAGTGCACTCAGGACATTCCCACATGTGCTCAGTCCCCTCATTCAACAGCCAGCGAAGAGTCATACTACTAATCGTTCCCACCGCTATCTGATTGATTCTACCAGAACCCCTGCCAATCCCCCGCAATCTCATCCTTTCCTCATACAGGTTCTCAATCTGTTCCTCCACCTTCTCCACCTGGTCCCAAAGGCGCACGACCACCTCTCCCTTGTCCATAGGCAATCAACCACCAAGAGGTGCATTCCCTGCCAGCCTATCAGCCTGTTCATTCCCCCTGTACTCCCGCATGGCCAGGACAAAAAATCCATATAGTTCTTACAATCTGTGACCTTGAGTCCGTGATGAAGACAGTGTGTGTTGCAGTGGTCTCCTCTAACCAACGGAATGCTGCTGTGACTGCTTTCATTTCCATTCTCATTCTGGAGGTCATTGCTTCATATGCCATACTCTTCTTTTTCAAGAATCATTCATTAGCCTTCACAATAAAACCCCAACCACAGCATTTGTTTCTCACAACTGACCCATCAGTATAGATCACTATGTTACCTTGATGTGTATTACTTTGGATCAGATGTTGCACCTCAAATGCTTCCCATTCTCTGCTGTCATGACCCAGTGTTACTATTACATTGTGCTAGTACGTCCTTGCTGCCGGTACTTCAACCCACTCTTTTTCACAATCGATTTGACTCTAGATCGCACACCTTATGTACAGATATTTCCGCCTGAGCCATCCAGTACCTGCCTCATCTTAGTCTATGACACTTGAAAATATCCATGGCTTCATGCAGAGGGTGATTCCTATCAGCAGCAACTCTCAGGTAGTACCATTTGACCTGAAGGACCCTATGCCTATCCGCCATTGTTGGTAGTGCCAGGATATGCCTCAAGTATATAATTGGTGTGTCCTTTGTGCACCCCAGAATCACCTGTATGGCCACATTTTGTATGCACTCCAACCTTTCAAGCTGGCCCTATGATACTGTTAGGAGCCCCAAACCATACTAATGACAAATTATTAACTTCTGAAAGAGCCTGTAAAGCATTCTCTGCTCTACTCAGTTACTGCTATCGCCCTCAAAGCATTAAGTCCCCTACCACCAAACCCTCCACATGATCTTTGAAAGACATACACCTGTAAGACATAATGGCCTTATAACTTGAAACCCTCTTTTACAACAGTCAGGTAACTATAATAGCCAAGTAATTTGCATTCATTGCAACATTTTAATTGAGTAAAGATGAACTTTAATATTAAGTTTTGATCATAGTGCTGTTTTTTCCCCCAAGTCTGATATAGGTAACAGTAGGCAAACCCTATCAATATGCGATGTAAGGTGCCTCCTTCCCTCCATCAGGCTGCAGGACACCTCATAAGGGGGGAGGGGATTGGGATGCCTGATTAACGCCCTGATCAGGGTTACATAAAGTTGTGGTACGCAGGTAATGGATTAAAGTGGTGAACAGCTAAAAAGTTTCTCAGAATGGTCAACGCTTTAACAGTGCTGGGCAGAGTATGCTACAGTAGGTACAAGGGCAATCCACCCTGTGTGGGAACTGCTGTCAGATAAAGTCATTGCTACCTACTGTTAGTAACATTGCAAGGAATGCTGTAACTCGACTGTTGAGAAATATTATAAATTATGAACGGGGTTCAAGAGAAAAAATTTCTTGATTGGGATTGATGTGTGTGACAGATAGCACAAGATCACTGTCAAGTAATTGTCTGTAACTGTACATTAAAAGAAAAGATTGTAAACATCAGAACAATGATACAATAAGGAAATTTAGAAAACATAAAAATAGAAATGAAAAGTATGAATTTAAAAATTTTTGGCATATCAGAAGTCTGGTAGAAGGGGTTTAGATTGTTATCATTTTATGGGCTTCCTCTGCTCTATTGATCTATTCAGGAGAGGAACACCATCAAAGAGGCATTAGGATTATACTGAATCTGGAAACAGTAAAGATAGTGAAAAGATCATGGCCATATTCAGATAGAGTGACCATGGTTAATCATCACAGAAAGTCCTTTAACTTAGATATAATACAAATCTTTGCTACAACTGCAGAACAGGATGATTCAGAAATATGGAAGTTTGTATGGAAATCTAGACAAAGTTATGAGACAATTAAAATCACAGGACATAAGTACATAATGAGGGATGTCAATGCAAAAGTGAACACAGAGTAACTAATAAAGGAGCTAGACAAGGATGTGTTATTTCACCTGATCTTCTTAACTAACAGCAAGACAGTACCCAGAAACATTCAACATCTTGAGGGAATTAAAGTTGAAGGACAGTATATACAAAGTCTGAGACAAGTAGATGACACAGTTTAATGGCAGCATCTGAAAATAGTCTGTTAACCATTTTGGACATAGTAGAGGGGAAGTGCAAGAAAAAGTTATTATCATTAAACATGAGCAAATCTGAATGCATTGTGGTTTCCAAGAAGGAACAAAGCCAAATATGCTCTCTGTGCAATAAACATGTAAAATTAAGACAGGTAAAACTGTTTAACTATTAAGGCCACATGATAACATTCAGTGGAAGATGTAACACAAGTAAAACAAGAATTGCTGTATCCACAGACTCATAGACCAGAAAAGCAACACATTGAAAAATATAACTATTACAACAAGCACGGAAAGCCACTAACTGAAAAGTTGTATGTAGCCTGTTCTTCTGTATGGATGCAATGGTGGACAATGAGTACTGAAATTATGGGGAAGCTGGAGGCTGTGGAGATGTTGTTCTTGAGAATAATACTGAGATTATCATGGGCAGAGAAGAAAACAAATGCTGAGGTATTTACATCTGTAGGCATCACTAGATTTATTATCATCATTAAAAAAAAAGGCACATGAAATTTAAAGGGAATATCCTCAGAAAAAAAGCTGGGTAACAAATAATAATAATAGAAGCAATACCAACTTCATTAAAATATTAAACGATAGAGAGGATTGGAGAATTATGATCTCCAATTACTGCTGCAGACCAGATACCTGCAGAATAAGATGATTTATAACTTGGAATAGAATTTTAGTATAATCATAACACAGCTTTTGTGTATTTTATTTACAGATACTCATCAAGGACTGCCTCCACATTAAAAAAAAGTAAAAGAAAATGTACAGGCCCTCCAATAAAAAAAAGGAACAAAATAAAATACAGATGACGTTACCAACTTAACCCCCATAAAAAACACAGTAACAATATTCAGAATTTACACAGAACACAAGCTGAAATACCGCGTTTAACAAACTAAAGATAGGAGATACTGATTAATGTAACTGAAACTGGTAAAATGACAGCTAAACCTTTGTTGCAACAGTGACCAACATATGCAGAACAGAGAAAAGTAGTTTGGCTCCTTTGAGGACAAATTTTATGAAGGTGTCAGTCAACAAGCTTAATTTGACAGCTTATTTGTTTGATTTATTTATATTGACGTTTGAATCTGAATAAGAAGGAGGCAAAATACAAAAATGGAAAAAAAAGATTTAATATGAATAAACATGAGGCTTCAAGTATTTTTGAAGTATCTGCTGTGGTGGACTTTAGTCACTTCTTTAAATGTATTTATTTGTCAAATACCAGTGACAGTAGAATATTGCAGAGTGGCCATGTGGAAGTAAATAACTGTTGAACATCTTCATGGTGACATTTCCTATACAAAACATTGCTGCTGAAAAACAACTGCTGCTAACCTTTACTTATAAAACAATGCAGGATTCAACCTAGTGAATCAAATGTGATTATCAACAGATTAATCATAAAGTGTCTCTTTGATTCATGACAGTTTTTATTACTATCCGCTGACATGGGGCAGTGAGTTTGAAGACACAGCAATGCACCTTCATATCTATGTGAGCACTGGGGCTAACTTTCCTGGAGTACTATCCTGGAGCTACTCCATGACCCAGCATGCAACAGCTTTTGCACTAGGAGAATTGCCGCTTCAGATGCAACACTCTTACAGGGTTTGTATGTGCTCGCATGTCCTGTCATACTTCATCATACAAAATGATGGCTAAGTTGCAAACTCAGGATCTGTGGTAACGTTGTTATGTATGATGACATAGTGGTTTTTGCACTCACATAACAGTTTGGGTACCCATTTAAGAGTTGGAGTACCTATTTAACCCCTCAAGTGAAACCATGTGATCAGGTGGTGAATTGAGCTTGTGAGCAGCTGATGGGTAGTTGTTTATGATTTGAAGTTTATGACAGCAGGCAGAGGATCTCTTTATAGAAGCAATGGCTATGGTCACCAACCAGTGTGGTCACTGCCAAGAAGGAAAGCAATAGCAGACTACCTTCTGTACAGATGTCTAGAAAACTAGCATTTAAAAAAATTCCATTGGCACCTTGCCATCTTAACAGACAATAGTTTGTAAGACCAGGGATGGTCCATAGCACAAAGCTTGAACTGAAATATACAGACCGCATGTTGCCCATGCAGCATGATCCCTCTCTCGGCCTGCCTAGTTCACTCCAGAGGAAAGGTAACACCAATACATCTGGAACAAGACAATCTGCAGAAGCTGCCGAATCAGTAAAGCAATTCTCTTAACTGTCCACCTGTTGGAGCTTCAATCCTAGACCAGCTGCCAACCAAGGCTTAGGCCTGGTCTGCTCTGCCATAACATTTAGTTTTTAGGTTGCATTTCCTCGCACCAGGATAAGGCTTGTACCCTCCGTATTGCCTGTCCTAAGTCCACCTTCAGGTCGGTCGATCATTCCTGTATATGTTTAAAATAGCCAATTTCAGTTTCTGAGGCATGATCTGTATGTTTTTTATGAGCTAGTTTTCTTATATGTTCAGATTTTATAGTATATCAGTATTTTCTTCTTCTTGGTCCACAGTATTCTAAGAATGTTTCTGAAATATTTAGGTTCAAAAGCCTTGAGTTTTCATCTTAGTGTTTATAAAATGGTCTATGATTCACTTCCGTATGCTGCCTCATGAAAGATGCATGTTATTAAAATGTTTATTTTGTAAAAAATATATCTTTGCTAGTGTTGCGCCATTAGATGTCTAATGCTATTTAATTCTTGCTTTGTTAAAACTGTAGATTCAAGAATGTGACCATTTGTTATTCATAATTTGAAACCCATATATTTTATTAATTCTCCAATATTTAAGCGTCCTTAAAAAAAAAGATATAAAATAAATGTTTTTTGTCAATGTATTCCCTTTGTGAATTTAAACACAGAAGCTATGAACAATAAATTACATGATTTATTGACGCATATTTCACTGCATCTCGTCTGGTGCATACTGCAGAGTTATATATCTTATGAAGTGAATAATTCGGCATTAGCAAATATTTGGCTTCAGCTGGTTTTATGTAAACAGAAAGAGTTTGTGTCAAATTTGAAATTACCATGGGGATAACAGATGCTCCACATTTGAACAATACCTGTGACCATGTGTTGTAATTGTTTCAATTAAAGTAGTATTCATTTATTCATTTCATATGATATTTAACTCTTCAGTATGCACACAACAAGATGCAGTGAAATGTGCCTGGCAATAAATCATGCAACCAATTGTTTGTGGCTTCTGTGTTAACATTTATAAATGTTATAAATATATGCTAACATTGTTAGTTCTAGGATTCCTAGTGAAGTTACTGATGCTTTACATGTCGTTTGCTTAAACTAGGTTGTATTATTATTTCACTGAATATTTACAGCTTGTTATAGGAGGATTGGTCACTCTTGGACAAGTGCTTGCACTAGATAAATTCTCTCTGTTGTCAAATAACTGCTCATTTTCACCTGCTCAAGCTAAACCACCTGCTCAAGCTGTTACATCAGCTAGAACCACAACTGCCACTACTAAACAGCCATCACCTTCACATTCTACAGGTACTTATAGCATAAAACATTTCAATCAGTAAAACATATTTATGTTTCCTTCCTTTTTTTCCTTCTTTGTAAACATTCCAATTTAATGTTTTAATGCACATTTATTATGTTTCAATTTAATATTAATTTTACTAACATACATGTTTGTATTATTCCTGACACAGATATTTGTTATTGAAGCATCAGACAGTTGTGTTGTGTTTTATTCATACTTGTTTTTTATTTCATAATTCTCTGCTTTTATTGTATTTTATTTTATTATGTTTTTTTTATCAATTTTCCACACAGTGATTATTCTGTCTACCTGGACTAAGGTCCCAGTTGTTTGCGTACATGTATTTGTATTTATAACTTCTTCATAGGATCTTAAAATATTCTTTTGTTTAATTATATATAGTTTTCTTACATATATTTACCACAGTCTAATGAAAATTGTTATATTTTCTCACGTGCCTATTAGTCTCTTCATCTTTATTGTAGTGAATTCTTGTTTATTCATAATTGTGCCATGCTTTTTATTCATTCATTAACTTTCATTGAACCTTAATAAGAATTGTGTCTGTTTTAGAAGACCTTGTATCATGCATTTAAAGTATCTTGATTGCTAGTTAGTAAATTTGGCATGTAATTTTATAACCATTAAGTTCCTTTGCATTTTACAACCTAATGTTTGCATAAGTTGTGGGATTACATGTAAAAAAGTAAACCTATGAAACAACACCAGAAAACAAGTTAAAGTAAAATTGTTTAGGACATGCATCCTTCTTGTGGCAAGATATGGATGTGAGTCATGGACCACTTTGCAATCACTAAAGAAAACAATTGGGGCTTTTAGGCTTAAATTAACAGAATTAATCTTAGAATATCATGAAACAAGAAGAAGAAGACAAAATAATGACATTCTACAAAATCTGAACTCAATGAAAACAAGCTGATAAGCTGTATCATTTCTCGGAAAGTGAAATGTTTTGGCCATATTAAATGTCACAGTGGCCTAGAAGGAACAGTAATAGAAGGCATGATTCCTGGAACAATAGTTTTAGTTTAGTCCACGGATCAACATCATGGCACACAGGTGCAACCCATAAGTGCTCCGTTCTCCTCCTAACTCAAACCTGAGTCTGGAGAAACTCAGCTCAGTGCATGAACTCCGTAGCACCGGCGAGGATCTTGAAATACTTTGTGTAGATTTTTAACTCGACATTTTGCCCGGGCAGCACCATTAGGCTGCTCTTTTCGATTTCCAACTGCTAAGGGATTTTTTACGTGCGCAACAATACACACGGGCATCCGATCTCACTAGCCAGAGACCAGGGGAAATTTTATTACTAGAAGTCCACGAGAAAAAATCCCGGTCACCGCCGGGGCTTGAACCCGGGACCTCCAGCACTCCAGGTGGACACCATACCTCGAGACCACGCAGCGTCCCTAACTAGATGTTAGGGAACTTCTTCTTCTTCTTCGTTCATCCGGATTTTTTTTTCGGATGTGACTGCGTTGTGCCTGTTTACAGCAGAGCTGCGTTCTTGCGCCGTTACGCCGACACATCCGACTTCTGCGGGCATTTGTTGACCGGGTTAACCTTCCTGGGGGTTTCTTAGGACGTTTGAATCTCACTGTTGTGGTGTTATCCCCCATCCTAGCTGGCCCATATAGAACAGCCAAAGACATCCTGGTCAACCCTCAAGGGAAGGCAGGGGCAGACCATGGGCATTCCCCGCCATCCAAGGAGGCTTCCATACTTGCAGAGCCATCACATAGCGCTCTGGTACTGGGCTCACCCAGTACCCTTATTTACACTGGCAGACAACCTACAACAGGCTGCTGCCAAACCATAAGGGGGAGTGCTTTAGATTCCCACAAATTAATGACACATTATGACAGTGAATGTATATCTTCTTCGTTCATCCGGAGTTTTTTTTTTCGGATGTGATTGCGTTGTGCTTGTTTACAGCAGAGCTGCGTTCTTGCGCCGTTACGCCGACACATCCGACTTCTGCGGGCATTTGTTGACCGGGTTAACCTTCCCGGGGGTTTCTTAGGACGTTTGACTCTCACTGTTGTGGTGTTATCCCCCATCCCAGCTGGTCCATATAGAACAGCCAAAGATCCTGGTCATCCCTCAAGGGAAGGCAGGGGCAGACCATGGGCATTCCCCGCCATCCAAGGAGGCTTCCATACTTGCAGAGCCGATACATAGCGCTCTGGTACTGGGCTCACCCAAGGAATCGTCATGTCCTGCACATGGCTGCTTAGCCTCACTTCCGTATATTGGGCCTTCCGTTCACCATAGGCTGTTCTTCCGGAAACCAGAAGTATGCAGTCTGCAGATGACATCCACACAGTGAGCTTTCGATTCGGACTTTCCATGTAATGGATTTGCTATCCAAGCAATATTCCATTTCATGCCACTAGGACACTTTTCCACCTTTTATGAAGCCCACATAATGGGCTTTTGATTCGGACTTTCCACGTAATGGATTTGCTATCCAAGCAATATTCCATTTCGTGAAACTAGGACACTTTTCCACCTTTTATGAAGCCCACACAGCGAGCTTTCGATTTGGACTTTCCACATAATGGATTTGCTATCCAAGCAATATTCCATTTCATGCCTCTGGGTCTTCATGCACCTTTAAATGTCAACCTGTATGTAGTTAAAGTAAGCTGCGGTCAACTTCAGCTTGTTGATATCTCCATAGAGCTTGTCCTCAAATGAAGCAGGTGTGGGCCAAAATATCTTTCTCTGTTCTGCATACGTTGGGCAATCCTGCAGCAAATGTTTTGCTGTCATTTTTCCAGTTCTACAATTACATTCATCGGTATCTCCTATCTTTAGTTTATTGAACAAGTGGTATTTCAGCCTGTTATGTCCTGTGCGGAGTCTGAAGATTGCTACTTGTTCTCTTCGGTCGAGTTTGTAATATGCATCATCCTTCTGATGGCCTGGATGCTCTGATTCCCATTTGGTTCTATAAGTGCTTTTTATCAACCTCTTTGCCTCATTATAGGTTATGTCTATGTCAGGCTGTGGTAGTCGTCCGCCCTCTTTTGCCAGTCTGTCAGCCTCTTCGTTTCCAGGTATACTGCAATGTACTTTTTTGGATTTCTGGCATAGACCATGGAGCGCTGCTCTTAGGTCAGTTAGTTCTGTGCTGTTATTGCTCTTCAGTATTGAGACAGCTGACTTTGCATCTGTGAATATAGCTATTTGCTTCTCTTTATTTTCCTCCATCAGGAGCATTTCTGCTGCAGTTTTCAAAGCCTCTACCTCCGCTTTGAAGTTACTTGAAAATTTTCCAGTTGCCATTGAATGTGTTTTTTTCACTCCATTTTTTAAATTTAGGAGAATTCCTCCTCCTCCATTCTCTATTGAATTTTTGGCTGATCCATCTGTATATGCATGGGTCCAATTCCTGCTTGGGTAATGTTCTTTTATGTAGTTTAGGGTTATTTCTCTTCTTTCGGTTTCATGCTGAGTGTTCTTTTTCTCAATACCAGGAATGTTTTCTATCATCTCAGGCAGTTGCTGCTGTCTCCAAGCTGGGAACTTGTGTGCATTGTGTATGGGCTTGACTGTTGATATGTTAAGTATAGGATCTGCCCTAATCCTTCGTTTTGTAGTTTCTACAAAGTTGCTACGCTTCAGTCTTCCCTTTCCAAAACCATTAAATCTGTTGTACATAGGGTGGTCTGTCAATCTTCTAAATTTTTCTGCTTGTTGCTGGGCTCTGCTATCTCTTCTATCCTGCATTGGTTGTAAACAAGTGATCTTTTCTAGTTCATTAATAGGCGTTGTCTTCAGGCTTCCAGTTATGATTCACATTCCTTGGTTTTGGACTCTACTTATTTTGTTAAAGTTTGACTTAGCTGCTGTTGCCCAAGCTGCAATGCCATATTCCAGTACTGGCCTCACCCGTCCAGTGTATAACTTCTTGAGAACTTTCTCATCTGCTCCCCACGTTGTACCAGCAAGCTTTTTCATGATTGCCATTCTCTGCCTTGCTCTTGTTCGATTTTTCTCAACCTGTGTCTTCCATGTCAGGCGACGATCAAAGGTGACTCCTAGATAGTTTGGATTTTCTTCATGGCGCAATATTTTTCCATTCAATACCAGCTTAGGTTGCTGAGTTTTATTTGAGAGGGAGAACACTGTGCATGTTGTTTTCTCCTCACTTATCTTCACTAGCCATGATTTTGACCAGTCCTCTAGCGCTTATAAGGCTTGCTGTATTCTGCTGTTAGCTGTACTAATATATTCTTCAGATGTCCATATGGCTAGGTCATCTGCAAAGGAGGATGTGTGTACTCTGGCTGGAAAATTTTCTGTGATGTCATTTATATATGCTAGGAATAATGTTGGTGAAAGAACTCCTCCTTGGGGGACACCTTGCTCCAACAGCATCATTTTGCTTGTTTGTCCTTGTACTTTTGTCCTGGCAGTTCTGTTCTCAAGGTAGTGGCTGATCCATTTATACATTTTTCCACAAACATGCATTTTTTGCAGTTTTACTTTCAGTCCTTCCTTCCATACTTTATCAAATGCTTTTTCTAAATCTATCCAGACTGCTAGTGTGTGCTTTTTCTATTGGAAGGCATCCTCTATTTCCTGAGCTATATAGGTTATTTGATCTTCAGTGGATCTGTACTTTCTGAATCCTGCTTGGTGTGGTGTTAAGAGTTTGTTTTCTTCCAGATGCCATGTTAGCCTGCCATTGATAATGCGTTCCATTAATTTTCCTACACAGCTAAGTAGACTGATAGGTCGATAGCCATTTGGTTCTTCCAGGTCTTTTCCTTTCTTTGGGACTGGTATTAGTATAGCTTCCTTCCATGCCTGTGGGACTATTCCTCTCTTCCAGCTGTTATTTAGGACTGCTAGTAGTTTCTTCTTTGCCTTGGTGCCTAGTCCTATTAGCATTTCATTTGTGATTCCATCCTTTCCTGGTGATTTCTTCTTTTTTAGGTTATTCATTGCCTGTTCCATTTCTTCCATTGTTAGATTTGACATCATATATTCTGCTGCTGTCTCTATATTTCTATGATGTATCTGTTTGTCTTTGATTGCTTTCTTCTGTTCGGTTGTAATATCAATGTGGTTTGCATTTGCATAGTGTTCCATTAGTGCATTTGCAGCCTTTTTTCCTGTAAGCAAGGCATTTCCTTGTTTAATTGTTATTTGTTTGTTTCTAGGTCCTTCACTGTTCATGGCTTTCACTAGTTTCCATAGTTTGTTTCCATCTCTGTCAAAATTCAGGTTTTATGTTTTTTCCCTCCAACAATCTCTTGTTGTTTGATTTACTGTTCTTTTATATTTTGCTGAGATGGCTTTCAGAGAGATGTTCGCTTCAATTGTTTGTTCTCTCTCTGCTGTCTTCCTGGCATCTTCAACTTTGTCCTCCAAACTTTGTAGTTCTTCAGTCCAGTATGGTTTGTAATTTTTCCTCGCTCCTCTTGGAATGGACTCAGTGGCTGCCTGTATTATCGCTCTGTTTAGACTTTCCACCATTTGCTTTATGTTGCCATATCGTGTATTTATGTTTTCACAATATTTGTCTGTTAGTGTGGCAAATCTGTCCCAATCTGCTCGTTTGTAATTCCAGCGGGGCAAGGGCTTTTGCTCCTGTGGAACATACTCCATATTCATTACAAGCTTGATTGGTCTGTGGTCACTACCTGCTAATTGGTCCAGCACATGGCGATCAACTTTGTGGAGGATGTCTCCTGTGCAGAAAGCTAAGTCTGCAGTAGAAGTGGTAAGCCATCTTCTGGAGTAGAAGCTCGGTGTGTCATCCGCTTTGTTGAGTAGATGGAGATTTGAGTCTATTTCCCAGTCCTCCAATTCATCTCCTCTTTTGTCAGTATCTGGGTATCCCCATCTTTCTGAACGGCTATTAAAGTCTCCGACAATAATGCAGTTTGTGTCAGTTATTTTCATGTTTGAGAGTGTAAGGTCCTTATCTGCTGGGCTATACAGATTGTAGATTCTTATTTTCACGTCCTTTATCATTATATCAACACCTATAATTTCCGTTTGGTTGTCAGAAATCACAGATACTTCGCTGCAAGGTATTGTATTTCAGTGTAAGTATTAGAACTCCTCCTTTGTGTCCTTCGCGGTCAAAACGTGTGGCCTGATATCCTCTGACTGAGAATTTGTGATTGGTGTTGAGGTGTGTCTTTTGAATGCATGCCACATCTATTCTACCTTTATGAAGATGCTGTGTTAGGGAGTCTTTCTTCTTGTAAACTCCTTCGGCATTCCACTTTAGTATGTTGAGTGTCCGGGGTATTTGGTCAATAGCTCTTAACCTACTCCTCTGTGCCTTGACTCCACAGCACAGGGGAAGGTGACCACCAGTAGTCATGGGTGGACCCCCTCGAGGCAGGGGACCTGGCACTATCGCCGCCTGATGGGACTTCACGGGATTAGCACCATAACGATTAATTTTGATTTGTGACATCATGAATTAAGTTACGTTGCACTGCTTTGTCAAGCCTGTGGCTCAGTACATCCGATTTCGACAAGCATTTATTTGGGATGCTTTCCCTAGCCTTTGACTGTCCCCAGTCTACCTACAAGGCAGCAGGTTTTACGTTGCACTGCTTTGTCAAGCCTGTGGCTCAGTACATCCGATTTCGACAAGCATGTATCTGGGGTGCTTTCCCTAGCCTTTGACTGTCCCCAGTCTACCTACAAGGCAGCAGGTTTGTGTGTCTCTTTGTCTGGTCCCTCTCCCTTGACCTGTCCGACATGGGTGGCCCTACCTGTTAGGGAACAATAGGCAGGAGTCAATCAGCACGAAGATGGACACTGATCTGTCATGAGTGCAACATTCCTCAAAGGACCTGCTACATGATAATGATGTGACAAGCATGTATGATTACTATTAGTTAAGATTACTGCATGTGAAATACACTGTTTTGAAACATGATCTAATTAAACAAGGTAGACACTTTTGTCTGATAGGGGACATGTCTGTCTACACTAATTTATGATGGTTATTTTAACATAATAACATGCATTTTAGTACTTGTATGTCGTGTAGTGATTGTTTACAATCAGCAGAACTATGGACTGTTTGTTTGTTTTTTGTTTTGTTTTGCATATCCTATTTACAGGACATCCCTTTTAATACCAGCATTTTACTGCTGTTGTTGATGTCTTGGCAAGTTTATGTTCAGTAGTTTTCCATTGCTTTCTGAATGACAGGCTCCCACACCAACACATTAAAACCCAGCGCATCACGGTCTGCTGCCAAATCAGAACACAGGTAAGCGGGCTTACAAATCGCGTCTGTAAGCCGTTTAGCCACGGAGACTGGCACTGTGTTTGTTAGCAGGTAAAAATGAATCAAATGTTTTCTTTTGATAGGATCACCTTCGCTTTGGGACTGTGACTTTGAAACAGATGCATGTCACTGGTCATTTGAAACCACTACAGATTTATCATGGTCAAGACAGCAGTCTGGAATGAACCAGTTTGGACCACAGTTTGATCACACAAAAGGCCCAGGTGAGAAAACACTTCTAACTTCTATGAACCACAAACAAACTTATTGTCTTAAATTGCTAGGTGAGTCCATTACTCTTTTTAGGTCATAAGTAATGGGTCATTAACTAGTGAACAAGTTTTAAAAATCTGGAAAGTTTATGAAATATAAACTCTGGGAAGATAGTCCGGACAACAAATATCTGAAGAAGTTGGATGTGTCAGCTGAAAGGTGCAAATATCGCTGCTCTGCTGTAAACAGGCACAACGCAATTATATCTAAAGCAACATTCCGGACAAATGCAAAAGAAGAAGAAATATGAACAGAAAATTGTTGGCATTGTTACTATAACTTCTTGCATTATACATAAAGGGGTCTACAGGTGAGAGAATCAACTTCGTTGCACTAGGTTTTAGTTTGTATGACTCAATGTGGCTTCAGCTTGCATTTATGTAAAATTTACTTCCTCTGGATAGATTCCATCTGAGGTATCAGGCTCTATCTACCCATGGGTAGGCTTTCTTCCCTAACAGTTTTGCCTGGCAACAAAGCTAGCTGCCTCTTTGCAATTTCCTACTGCTGTTGAACTTTTAAGTAGTCAGCTTGCACATGTGACTTCCTGGTTTTCATCCTTATCCAAAAGAACTAGGTATCGGACCTCACTACCCAAGAAATCAGGGAGATGTGTAATATTAGATACCATGGTTGTTGGACAATTCCTAGCAGTGTGCTGGGAATGAACACTGTACCTTAGATCCTAGAGGTGAACACCCTAACCTCTCAGCCAACACTCCCCCCATATTTAGTTTTCATTGTAACATGTATGCTTCAAGTTTACATATGTTATAGAGCAGTTATGGAGCTTTCATAAATGGAACTATACTTTCTTGTATCTGGCAAGGAGGTATACTAAATCAGATGTATAATAGGAGTCACAGTATTGTAGGGGCTAGCATGCAGCCCAGTGGTGATGTGTTCAGTTCTCCATTGAGGCAACAGGCATTTGCTTCAAAATGACTTGGGCTCCCAGGTTGAGTACCAGGAAATGTTCTGGGAAGTAAACGCAGCTGACATGATATTTTATATTAACCACATCACTAATCTAATGCTATTGGTCTATAAAATTGTGGGGCTAGCACCACATACCCAATCTGCCTCAAAGCGTAGAAAAGGGTCTTTTACTTTTCACTCTTAATCCAGGGGGCGAATGAAATAGTGGGAGACCTAACAACACATAGAGAAGAGAATTTATTTTTTTTGCACTCGCTCACTTTGAACTCAAGCGTAGTCCATACACACTATAGTAGTGCTGAACTGAATTTTGCATGTGGATTAGCTTTCCCTATTAACAGTATCCCTCGCCATCAGGCAAAACCACTCCAACTTCAGAGGTACTTGTAATTTATGTCCTCAAGTCAAGGATGACAGGTCAACTTTTTAGTCCAGCTGTCTGGTGTAGAGGCTGAATGGCTTACCTCGGCATCAGCACAACGAATGTTTAAGAACACGCGTTCTTACCCATTCGGCCATGCGGGCCTGCGAGAAGAGAATTAAAGACAGAGATAAATAATCTATAGAGAACATGGACAGAGCTGCAGGAGGTAACAAAAGATAGGATGGCTTGGCGTGAATTGGTTGAGGATCTAAGTCCCAATGGTTGATTAAGGGTGAAAGAATAAGACTTTTGACTTTTACGGATGTACAATTCATGAAATAGTGACTCCATGTCAAATAACCCAACAGTCACCTAGTAAATCCATTATTTAATGTGGATTGTTTTCATATCCCAGTTAACAGCATCCTTCTTTATTTTCCATCCTTGTAGTATTCTGCATTCATAGAATCTTACAGCTCATAAAATATTTATGGCAACAGTGCCTTATACAATTTCATTTGGTAAATTTCCAGCAGCTAGATGAGTTGAGATTAACATGGTGTTTGCTCTTAAACTTCTGGTGCGCTGATGGCAGGGTAGTGTGATCCATCCCTATACTGGTCAGCTGGACTTAAACATTGACTTCTCATTCAGAGAGCAATGGCAAACTACTGACCGTAAATTTACGTAGTAAATCAACCTGATTTTGGGATTGATCGCAACCTTCTGCAAAGGACATGCAATATTTTTGTTTAGATCAGTTGATGGCAGAAGTGGAAGAAGATGATGATGATGATGATTACTTAGTTATTGATATTCTTATGGCCTGTCATACACACATTTTTGGAATTTGTTGCTGCTTAAATATGAGTAAATCTCTCCCTCACTCCCTTTGTTTTTACACCCCCATTCCCCATTGCATATGTCTACATATCTATTTGTCTGTCTCTCTTCCTTCCCCCACCTCTCTGTCTGTCTGTCTGTCTGTCTGTCTGTCTGTCTGTCTGTCTGTCATTGTGGTGTATATTTAATTTTACTAACATCCTGCGTCCATTATTAAACTTTCACCAATCAACTGAGCCAGGTGGCCATGGATACTACCTGACACTAGACAGAAACAGTGGAGAGATGCATACTGAATATCCCTTACAGAACCACACAAATTACTGCTTCATCTTTTGGATCTACCTATATGGTTCTGCAAATTTTGAGTTCAGAGTTCAGACATTGGTATGTCTTTAATTTTAAACAGTTTTTCTAATTCGTTTCTAAAATTAATTTTATTGTTTTCACATTGGCATTGGAACGGTTTTGCTTAAATGTGTATTAAATTATATTGTGTCTGATTTCTGGTTGTTCTTTATTTAACACATTATTCTAATAAAAGATTATATGGCTGACAAAATGAAAGGGTGTCTTGGTAGCACAGTGGCTATCATGCTTGCCTGCTAGTCTGGTGGTCTTGTGTTCAGATCCTCTTTGGGCAGGACATTTATACATGGACCACTCAGGTTGACCCAGACTAAACTGGGTACCAGAACATTTCCTGGAATGTAAACATGGCACTCATGGGATATTAACCATATCACTCATCGCAAGTCTTCACACATGGCACTCATGGGATATTAACTATATCACTCATTGCAAGTCTTCACACATGGCACTCATGGGATATTAACTGTATCACTCATCGCAAGTCTTAAAACATGGCACTCATGGGATATTAACTGTATCACTCATCGCAAGTCTTAAAACATGGCACTCATGGGATATTAACTGTATCACTCATCGCAAGTCTTAAAACATGGCACTCATGGGATATTAACTGCATCACTCATCGCAAGTGTTAAAACACGGCACTCATGGGATATTAACTGTATCACTCATCGCAAGTCTTAAAACATGGCACTCATGGGATATTAACTGTATCACTCATCACAAGTCTTGAAACATGGCACTCATGGGATATTAACTATATCACTCATCGCAAGTCTTGAAACATGGCACTCATGGGATATTAACTATATCAATCATCGCAAGTCTTAAAACATGGCACTCATGGGATATTAACTATATCATTCATCGCAAGTCTTAAAACATGGCACTCATGGGATATTAACTATATCACTCATCGCAAGTCTTAAAACATGGCACTCATGGGATATTAACTATATCACTCATCGCAAGTCTTAAAACATGGCACTCATGGGATATTAACTGTATCACTCATCGCAAGTCTTAAAACATGGCACTCATGGGATATTAACTGTATCACTCATCGCAAGTCTTAAAACATGGCACTCATGGGATATTAACTGTATCACTCATCGCAAGTCTTAAAACATGGCCCTCATGGGATATTAACTGTACCACTCATCGCAAGTCTTAAAACATGGCACTCACGGGATATTAACTGTATCACTCATCGCAAGTCTTAAAACATGGCACTCATGGGATATTAACTGTATCACTCATCGCAAGTCTTGAAACATGGCACTCATGGGATATTAACTATATCACTCATCGCAAGTCTTAAAACATGGCACTCATGGGATATTAACTATATCACTCATTGCAAGTCTTCACACATGAGGCTAGTACTTTACACCCAGTAACCTTATGGCTGGAAAAGGTTTGTTTACATTTTTGTACATAACAATATGAAACAGCTTTTCACTTTAAGACAACTATGTTACAAAGTCAAACTTGGAGTGATCATGTGTTCATTAACTCTCTCAGTCCGAGATAAGTGTTATGCTCACTGATTTTATCCAAAGTAGTCATTTGCCTTTGTGTTACTGGGGTCAGTGAGGGAAGGAAAGAATAATAACATTGTAACCATATTGTAAAAGATGACTAAGGAGGATTGATGTGAGACTGGCTGCCTCATCTCATAGAAAACTTTAGCTGCACATTTCTACCAATCATGAACAAGTATACAAAGGGCCTGAGTGAGATAGCCAAGGGCGTATGCTCCATTGGGAGATGAAAAGTAGAAGTAGTAGTTACTACTTGAAACTAATAATAACACAGTGAGACACAGGAACTAAACTATTGGGGTAGAGTGGGCTAGTGAAACTAAATGGGGCACAATGAGTTTAAAATAGCAAGTAAACACATTTTTAGTGAGTTACTTGGTACTGAATGAGTTAATCTGAAGTGCAGTAACTCAGACAACATATAAACATTGTGAGGGCAAAATTGAATCTTCTGAAATATGGCTGTGTAGATTAAGGCTTCTCAAACTTTTCAGATATATTTCACTCGCAACCTATTTTGATAAGACAAATTGTTTGCAACCTCCTCTACAATCAGTAGGTACTAGACTTTGTGATAATTATATAAAAATACAATTTGCAAATGTGTCTGTGACCCTGAAAATATTTTTAGGTGCACCCCAACTCCAAAACCCTCCCCCAAGGGTTGTAATGTCGGTTGTGAGATCCCTTGTATAGACACATGGGAGGCATGTCATGACAGGAGAAGAAAACAAAGAAGCATTACAATAACTGAAATTGAAAAAAATAAACATTACTGAATGAGATCATGGGCAGACAAGTAAACCACTTTAGACATAGAAAGAGATGGCTCTGTGTTAAAAGGTGTTAAAATGGAGAAATTGAAGGGAAGCAAGGAAGATAAGGTAACGTTACATGTACATAGAGAATATAAAGATCAGTTTTTCTTCAGGGGGGAATTTTTGGGGTTTCCAGTGGGGGAATGAAGATTATTTCAAGATCGCGTTAATACAAGAACTGATTACTTGATCTTGTTTTTTCCTTCATACTTTACGGTTCTGTACGTCTCACCCTTCTAAAATTCATGTTATAAAGTAAGTAGACCCACAAATCATGTTTTATGTGGACGTCTAGACTTGTTTTAGTATGTGCTTCCATTATTACGTATACTGTGTAGGGTCGGGAGGGGGGAATTTTTAGGTAGAAAATACGAAAAGGGGGGGGGGGGGGGGGGGGGGGGAATGACGTTCTGAAAAAATGGTGAAGGGGGGCACATGCCAAATTTTTAGGTAGGAAATACAGGGGGGGGGGGGGGGGGGTGTGACGTTCTGAAAATATGGTGAAGGGGGGCATGTGCCAAAAAAGGTTGAGAACCACTGATCAAGATGCATCGTGAAGATACAGGAGAGAATGTGCTAAAGACTCCTTACAACTTGCCTTTAATATAAAGATGACACTGGATAAACTTGTTACTTGTTGATTGACCACATTTTATTACATTTGATGATAAGTATCATACAATGTGTAGCGTAGCGTCAGCTACGATGATAAGGAATCTATCAACGTGCTGCGGATAGACTTTCTAAGAATAGAAAATTAAGTCACTGGAGAAGACAAGACTGAATAGCTCGTAATTCTAGACGGAGTAAAGGTCCCAGAACAAGTCTAATCTTCTGACAGTGTTCAGGCAGACAGGAATGGCGTACAACTCTACTGGTTGGATACAGACAGTCTGCCAAGGTTGTCTAGCTACGTGCCTGAAATAAAAACAAAGCTCGAGCCCCCAACTCTAATCACTCTCACCGACACGGAGAAAGACAGAGTAACATATATAACAGCGACAAACTTTCGTAACTTCTCACTCTACTATGACTAAGGGTACTAAGTAAGGTAACAACTAGTGGGTGTAAAATTTAAGAAACTAACAATGTTGCATTTTAATCATTGACATGGCCTGAGAAAGCTGGTATTATTTGCATGTAAATGGTGGTGGTGGCCAACGGTAAGTTTGGCCACTTATCTTCTGGTTCTCCGGCTTACACAGTGCGTGTAAACCCTAGTTAGTAGGCATAAGTGAGATGGAGAGTGATGCTTCACAATGTCACACAGGTTGGCGCATCTAAAGCTTGGCGCTGAAGGTGTCAAATCTGTGAAATATATACAGCGAGAGCAGTTGACTCTTCTGTCGAGACATCTGTAAGCATCGGCCATGGATTGTTCCTGATGGCCGATTACATCTCATAAAATTTTCAGAAACAAAATAGCATGAGCTATCTGTCCCTGCTCCCTATTATTCCCTATCCTAGGATAAATAGTAAAACACTGACCTAAGAAAACAGCTCAATAAAATCATTCTAAGCTTTCTTATAAGTGAATGTAATAAGTATTCAGTAATAATTAAACATAATCATATAATGCATATCATAATTATATTATTAAAATACACTAATTACAAAGTAACCTAGAGATAGATACATATACAATCTATTAAACAGATTACCTATTAAAGCTATTTATGGTCAAATTCTGAAGCTATATTCCTAGCATATAATTAATAATGATTCTATATAATTATATTTTAAAATACAGTTTATGTAATTATCATAATAGAATAAGATAGGCTGAAAGTTAATGGAGTGGCAGGCAAGAACAGGACTGCGAATTGGTGAGAAATCACCGATAAGAATTAACGAACATGCCTAGGATCTACCACGCTAGTCTTTGACATTCGTACACGTGGTTAGTAAGATTTCCTATTTTCGCGGCACCGAAATATTCATTATTATCTCTAAGTATTCGCAATCACTATCACATCCTCAAATTATCACCACTATGAACGGCCTCATGTATTTCCTAAACTAACGGCTCGATTAGTATGGCCTAGTCTACTGCTATACGGACTAATCGAAAATTGGGTTCTATCCGACTTTATCAAGTTTACAACTATCTCAAATCGTCTACACCTCTCTAAACCTCATGTAAAGGTAATTTTCTACACAGTTACGTTTTACCCTTTACCCTGCGTGCTTAGTAAATTACCTGTACGAAGTATAATATACGCGATCGAGTTTAGTCTGTAAAATAATTATTATGGTAAATAATTAGGTAAAATAACCTATTATCGGCGGTTTCCAACTTTAACTACACACGGAAATCTCGGGCGCACACGGCAATATATTATATCGATACACATAACTATTCCTTACCCTTCTAATCTACTGACCAAACTTGTCAGGTACAAAAACTGCTCTAGGTATCTCTCTAATATATCTGAATATATTTATGGCCGTAATACGCGCCAAAGATAAAACTCTTAACACTTTATAAGTATTTTATAGAGCCTAGCGACTAGCAGATGTTTTTACACCGACGTCTAGATTGCGAAAGAACGAGTTTAGCTATTCTTCTCCTGACCGGAAGTGGTCGTGCCAGGGAGTTCGTTTCCTTTAATTATCCGACCAAATTGTGAAATAGTCGTAGCCAAATTTGTAGATTTGGCTGGGTACACTACTTTGTAAATTCAGCCTCTCCCCCGATCCTAATGTACCGTATTACTTCATATTAAACTAATAACGTCAATTAGCAGTAGATTTATGCTATAGCCATGGGCTATCTATACATAGAAAAATAGGAATAAAACCGAATATATATATTCTTATATAATTACATAAGTGTTTTTAAGGGATTCTTCCCCAATTTAAGCAAAAGACGATGAGGAAGCTGGGGACTTCGTCACACAATGTAATCAATCAACAAGTAACAGTTGATGATGATAAATTGGTTACTTAAGTATCATAAAGTATGACCAGTCAACAAGTGACAATTGTTACTTAAATATAAAAAGAAGTGCCACTAAGTGATATAGTTTAACTTCTGTTACTTAAGGTCATGGCATTATGAGCTGTTGTATCATGGTGGTTAGTGCTGTGATTTAAAAATATGGTAGCCTGGAATTCAGTCCCCAGTAATTGCAAGATGTTTTGTCATGATATTATGACTGAGGATGATCCAACCTTATATAGTCTTCATATGCTCTGCCAAATACCGCAAGTGTTCGTGTATTTCCACAGATTCAATCCTTGGTGTTTTGGATACATTCTGTGATGATATGTCTATATACCACTGTCTTAGGCCATCCAGCATCATGCCTCTGCCTCTTTTACCCCTGATCTTACAAGTTATAATGTGTTTTCAAATACCACTCTTCTCATTACATGATCAAAGAACATTGTTTCTTTCTTATTGTTGTATATAATGTTCTACTTTTGCTATCGTCATGTAATAGATTGCAGTTTTCTCTGGGAAAGCAAAAGGCAGCTATTATAATACTCTATATCACTCCCTGTATTTAATTCATCTGGTAGACTATGGGCCTACCATTATATACTGGAAATGTCTTAATATTACAGAGTTACAAGGTAATGCTATCATACATGTGTTATTCTGCTCCAATTTTATTACAGCTGTGCATTTTTTCACTTGTTATCTATTTGCTACGCTGAGAAACATTTAGAGCAGTGGAAATGTGATTTCTGAGACAAATACAAACAACACCATGGATGGTCAGAAAAACGAATGAAATCGTGCTACAGGAAACAAATTAAAACTAAATTTATTAGAGAAATTAGATATAGACAGTTAAGATTTGTTGGGCACATTATGAGGAGAAATAAACTTGAAAGCTTAGTGACAACTGGGAAAGTTTATGGGAAAAAACAAGAGGAAAGCGATGCATATCTGAGTGGCGTAGCTACATGGCAAATTTGTGACAAGAACTCACACCTAATGCAAGACACTGGTGACTGTATGAGATGGGGAACCATGACCTCCCATGCTTATTGGCATATATAAATATAGGTCTAGCACTATATGCCTAATATTCCTTACGGTAAAAAGTCCTTTACCTTTTTTTTTTACATTATGATAATGAATCGAATTACTGACTTAAGCTCTCACTGATGTAATGATCAATGGATTTTTTTAAATCAGGGCACATACGCCGCAGTGTTATTTTATAAACATAACAGTATGGGCACAGGCTGGCATCAGACTGTACTTGATCTACCATCTTACGCGGCATCGTTCGATATTCAGTTTATCTATGAGCAAACATCATCTGGGAATGATAATCAGCTGGCTATAGATGATATTCAAGTTTCCCAAGGAAAGTGCAGCTTGGAAGGTAAATATCTTTTGAAAATGTGTTTTGGTTAAATTGTGACTGAAAGTGTCTTTAGCAGAATATTAAAGTAGTAAGTAATGGACCTATTTCATGCTGTAAGGCGCATCTGGCAATCGGTGCTAGATCCATATTTTTATAGACCAATTGGCACTAGGTGATGCGGTCAATATCAGGCTGGCCAAGTAGAATATAAGCTGCATTAATACAATTTCAAAGATGATATTTTATTGTACATAAAAGATTACCCAAAGTTTTTTCTTGTAATGATATTTGTATGTGACCTCTGTTCTAAATTAAACTCTTAACTGTTTCATACTGAAGAAAAGACCCCTTTTACAGGCCATGAGGCATATTGGGCATAATGTGCTAGCCCCATAGTTTTATAGACCTAACGACACTCAGAGAGTGATGTGATCAACATCATGCTCGCCATCTATACTTCCCATAACGTTTTCTGGTACGCTTTTAGACTTGGTCTACCTGGGAGATCAGGTCTATTAAAAAAATTTTTCAATTCAAATTTGACCCCTTGACTAGCAGGTAAACATGCTAGCCACTGAGCTACTGCAGTCCCATGGAACTAAAGAGGTACTAAATGATCGATCAACTTCATTGAGCCTGATGTGGAATCATCAGAGGTGTCATTAACAGATGTCTAACCAGTGTGGGTGTATGTATGTGTGTACATATCATCATTGAGTGCCTGGCCGATAGCGTAAGCGAACATGCTTCTCCACAAATTGCAATCTCCTGCAGCATGGATCAATTCATAGAGAAGACACAGAGAGAAGATTCTTGATAACTTTTTAACATGGTAAAATATTAGCAAAATGAATTGATACCTCTGCTGAAGATTGTGGGATGTAGAACTTGATGAAAATGAACATATCGGTGTAATAACTGATGGGGGGACAAAAGTAATATTTAATTTCTGGCAAAAATCACCTTTGAAAATGAAAGTAGGTCATAACTGTAAGAAAGAGACAGTGTTCTTTGGTCATATAATGAGAAGAGAGGCATTGAAGAACACTGTGATAACTGGAAAGATCAACAGTAGAAGAGGCTGAGGCAGAATGAGAGTGATAGTGCTTGATGGTCTCAGACAATGGCATGGTGAATTATCATTAATGGAATTGATACAGAACACAGTGGACTGAGATCTGAGGGGAGATATGAATGCCTAAGTCATTTTGTAGGGCACATGATGATTGTGATGATGTGCAATAAAATGTAGTAAGCAGAAAGAAGTGAACATAAACAAGTGGGGACTGATGGACACAGGAATACATAGGGAACATTTACGTGTGACTGACTTGAGAAGTTGAAAACACATTTCTTTCAGTTGAGATCATATGTGTTGTATTATAAATGTCATTATGTTTCCAGTTTTGTTTATTATTTAACACATCTGGATGTGTTAATCTCTCTGAATTTGCCATCTAAAGTACAAGTAAGTACTGACATTAATTGATAATGACTTATTGCATAAGATACTTTTCATATTCTGAAATGCAATTTTTGCTTGACCTTTTCCTCTCTTAATCTCTGTCATATGTCTTCCATTTGATGTTATGATTGCTCCTAGGTTGTGAATTAGGATGGTTATTTTATATTTATCCCTATATTGAACCTGGATAAATATTTTTGGGGTGTTTGCTTGCTTTAAAAAAGTCTTAAAAGCCGAGAGGATCAACTTCGTTGCCCCGGGTTTTATCCCATATGGCTCTGACTTTTTCCACAGGGCGGCCTGCTGAAAGCATCAAACAAAGCACGAACTTCGTTGCTCCAGCGATGATCCCAGGAGTCTCTGAGAAAAATGCACTCGTTAACCGAAAGACATAGCCCGGAATCGAACCACAAGCTTTGGAGAGTGAGGCAGATGGCTCACTTCACCATGGAGACTCTCTTGCTTGCTTTACACCAAAGCGTAGACCATACACGTATTACTACTTCTAGTGCACTGGGCTGATTTTTACATGTGATTAGCTTTCCTTAATATCAGTGTCCCTCGCCATCAGCAAACCCACTCCGACTTCTAAGGTACTTTACCTGTAATTTACATCCCCTTCCGACTTCTAAGGTACTTTACCTGTAATTTACATCCCCTATTCAAGGATTATTAGTCAACATAGGGGTTGAATCCGCAACCTCAACATCAGCTCTTAATCTCTGTCATACATCTTCCACTTTCAATCTGTTATGATTGCCCCTCCATTCATTCATTCAGTAGCATGTCCTTTGCAGAACCACACTCTCATATTAACCTTCCGGTAAATCTCTCGATCTCCAGTGTCCGATACACCCATCTGGAGATCATCCGCCACATCCTGCATCCATCTTCTCTTTGGCCTTCCTCTTCCACTCTTCCCAGGCATATACCCCTCCATTATTGTTCTCTCCAAACTTTCATGACGTTTCGTGTGATCAAAATATTTCAATTTTTTTTGTTTTATCATCTTTAATAGCCAACCTTCTTCAGTATTCAGCTCTTAAAGTATGGATGCATTTGTTCTTTTCTTTATCCAATATATTCTTAGAACTCGTCTATAACATTTATATTCAAAGGCATTTATGCGCTGTTCAGCTTGTTTAGTCTCACAGGCATATGTTGCAATGGGAAAGATGCATGCTCTTAAAATTGTAATTTTTGTAGTTCTATCTGTCTCTATCCACAATTTATTCAGTTCTTTTAGTTTTTGAAGAGCAATAGATATTCGTCTTTTAACTTCTTTCATTCTGTCACCATTGTTGGTAATCAATGACTCAAGATATTCAAAATTTTCCACCACCTCAAATTTTTCCTCATTAACATGTATTTCTTTCTCCATAGTAGTTTTATCTGTATGCATTATCTTTGTTTTTGCTATGTTAAGATATAAGTTGTGATTTTCACTATTCAGTTGGGTTGAGGTTATTAGGTTTTCTATACCATTCTGTGTTGTAGATAGCAATGCTGTATCATCAGCATATCAAATCTCTGGTATGTCATGACCATCGATATTTAGGGCATCATATCTTTATATCATCTCTGACATTTCTCATTATATTTTCGGTGTACATGTTAAACAAATAGAGGGACAGCACACAGCCCTAACTGACTCCTTGCTTGATGTCAAACCAATCTGATGTCTCACCATCTATTCTAACCACTGCTTGTTGGTCTAGATAGAGCATTTTTATCAGTTGTATTACATGTGGTGGAAAGCCCATATTCTCATGATTTCCCAAAGTTTCTGATGTTGTACACAGTCAAATGCCTTTGAATAATCCACAAAACATGAGAATAGGTTTACATTAAATTCTCTGCACTTCTCTATTATTAAATGCATGTTGAGTATGTAATCTCTTGTTCCTCTTCCTTTCTAAATCTAGCTTGTATCACTTTAATTTCTTCTTCCATTTTCTTACGAAGTTTTCCCATTATGATTTTTAGTAGAAATTTACTTGCATGACTGATCAGGGCAACAGTTCTTTAGTTGGTGCATAATTTCAGGTTGCCCTTTTTTGGTATTGGAATGAAGATAGTTCTCTTCCAATCTTTTGACCATATCCCATATTTCCATATCTGTTTGCATAATGTGTGATAGATATCTCATCACATTCAGGTGATTTACGATTCTTCAGGTTCTTTATTGCCCATGCAATTTCATCTAATGAGGGTTCAGGTTCTTTCTCTGCTGTCAGTGATTGCCCCTAGGTTGTGAATTATTAGAATGTTTATTTTGCTTATATCCTTGTATTGAACCACATAAAGTAAAAATAGTCCTTGCATGTTCATCACATTTATATGCACATGACATGATGTTAGATCATATTCTCTGTGGCTGAAACGTTATAGTACATTTGTTTAAAATGTTAAACAGTTACCTTGTATTTTACATCTTAAGATCTTGTTTTCAACATACCAAAGCATTTTCCTTGTTCATTAAATTGTGAACACTTCTCACAAGGTGAATCAAGTTGCTTTTCTTTTCTTTTTCTTCAGTGGGGCCAAACTGTACTTTTGATAGAGGCTTGTGCAGTTGGACAAACTTGGAAAATTGTTGCTTCGATGTCATTTGGGCAAACTGGAAAGATAGTAGCTTTAATTTTACTCTGAGTTCTGGGGCAGATCCAGATGATGGAGGGATACGAAGTGATCACACTACTGAAACAGATTTAGGTAAGACATTTGACATTTCATAGGTGTATCCTTGGATCTTAAAAACAATAGAATAAAACGTGATTAAAACTTTACATTTTGATATTAGTATGTGTCAACCTGTATATTACCATAGCACATAAAGGAAGCAAAGAATAATACACTGTAACCTGTTGTGTACGTCGTAAGAGGCTACTAAAGTGGGCTGGCTTGAGACTGGCTACCTCATCCTGTAAAAAACTTTACCTGCAAAACCTGTTCAGTCATGAACAAGTCCACACATGAGTTGGCTGAGAGCCCATGCTCCATTTGGGAGATAAAAGGCAGAAGAAAAAGAAGAAGATAAGTCTGTTATTTTTAATCTTTTGAGCAAGCATTTAGAAAGAATTATTGCTTTCACATAATATAAGGAAAATCTAATGACAAATAAGTCTTAGAGTACTAGAATTGTATAAAGAATGACTTTATTTGATCAACATTGGACAACTAGATATTGTTGACATGTAAAAAGACAAAACACCCAGATGAGAACCATATTGGAAAAAGATGGAAAGCAAATGTGCAAGAGTAGGCACAAACTTAAGTGAAAGAATAAGATGGACAGGGAAAATAAAAGTTATCAGACTGCACTATAAAGTAAGAGACAGTGCTGAGGATCCAACAGATTCAACTAACAGAGTGAAGGTGATGATAAATCTGATCCTATATATTAGTAAAACAGTTGTCACATATTTTATATTTGCTTACTAGAAAATAGTATTTTTTTCTACTGTAAAACTCTCAATAGAAATTTCTTCATTATTTGATCTGCTAATATTTATGCAAAACCTTCACACATGTCAGTTTTAGGCACTTGTAATATTTGTGCATTTCAGGTTGGTTTATCAAGGCAACTCTAGACAGCCATAAACAAGGTCAGAAAGCTCAGTTTCATAGTCCACAGCTGAAATTCAATGATTCTGTGTGCATGAGATTCTATTATTTTGTAACACCATCATGTGATAGTGCCTTGAGCATTGAGACACTTGGGCCACAGGATACTCAGCCTATTCTATTGTTGGACATGCAAGACATTGTCTATGGAGCTTGGCAGGCAGCAGAGGTCACTGTTTATGATCCCTTGGACATTCAGGTGCTTGTAGTTATTTATTTGAAAATTTAATACTTGCGTTTAGCATATTTTCTCACACATGAATGTCAAATAGAATTAACAAGACTATAGAATTACACATTACATAGCAGTTTGTCAGCACTTCAAGCTTTAAAAGATAATTTTCATAACATTTCTCTTCGTTGAAACACAAAAAGATAATTTAAGACTGAATAAAACATAAGAATGAGCTGATAATATGAAATCCTATGGTACCTTGTACTTGACTCTGCTAGAATGATAAATGGTGCTATTAATTGTTTGTAAAGTAACTGCAGCAAACATCAGTGAATAATATATAAAGCAAAATACAAATAATCTGTTTGTAAATTAGTAAAATAGTGGCATCTATCGATGTCACAAGTATGACCATAAGAGTATCTCATGAAATGTAGGCTCTGACCATTTTAGCATCACCTTCGTAACTTGTTAACTATACCTATTTACTTAAAAAATAAATGTAATTGTAGCGTAGCATATACTACTAGGATGGAAAACAGATCCAAGTAGATACAGAATAGACTTCTACGAATAGAGAATCTACCCACTGCTGAAGAAGCAATCAAAAGGCTCACAATTCTAGAAGGATAATTTTTCAAAGTCCCAGAATGGATCACTACTTCTAAACAGTGCCAGGTGAAAGTTATGACGACTAACTGTACTAACAAACGAAGACAGTGTGTCAAGTGATTCCTGCTAACGTGCCTGGATGAATAATGAGTCCCCACCGTCTAATGTATTCTCACCCAATAGTAGATAAGACAGATTTTTAAGTATAGATAAGTCCTTTCACTCTTCACACAATCTGATGATGCTATTAATCTAATTCTATAATGACAGACGCAGTTTGTTAAAATTACAAATATAACATAGCTTGTTTAATTCTAAAAACACTCCGTGAGCCCCACGGGGAACTCACTGACACATAAGAGATACGAGATCCCTGGTTAGACTAAATTTCTACAAGATTATATTCAGCTAGAGGATGTAATCACTGACAATGTAGATTGGCTAATAGCGGACATAAATTGTTGATTGCTGTGCAGTGGCAAATGGGTTGTTAGCCACTTATCTGTTTATCCTTGGCCTCCTGGATGGTAAGCTGAAAGGTGCTGACTGGTTAGTGGTATGGACTCCACTCTCTGCTGCATCAATGTGAGTGGTGCGTAGATCAATTACCAGTCGTGACTACGGCTACTGTTGATCAGGGTGTAGGCTCCTGCAACTTGGTTTTGACTGGGCCTATCGGGTGCGGAGACTATCACTGGCTTTTACTATGTTTTAGTGAGTGGTTCGGCTTAACAAGAGCGAGAAACAAAATGTCTAAGACACAGATAGGTGTTCTATTCTAGCCAGTTGACTTGATAGTTAGCTCCTGCCACCTTCGAGCTGAATGTCAAAATGGCAGAGTTTAGGGTTTTTACAGGAGAGTTATCTTCCCTACTAGAAGAGCTCTCCTCGACTTCCTGTGGCCAAATTAAATTCCCAGCCAAACTGAATATAAAATTCAGCCTGACTTGATTTCTTGGCATGTAAACAAACTCTACACTACATCTCTGCTTCTATTAGAAGAAATTGTATTTTATCTCTCTCTATAGTTTTATGTATATAAATAAACTAAACACCGATGATCTTAGCTAAAATATGGATATATAGATAACAATACAAAATAATACATAAATATATAAGTGGGGTTTTCTGAGTGCTATCCCAATCTAATAAAAACGATCTGAGATGCGGGCCAACTTGTCACAGTAATATGTAAATATAGAGGTAGATGAAGAAATAAACCATTTTGTAATATAATATGCTTGCCTTAAAGGAGACTCTTAATGATTTCATTTCCTCCTACACTGTACTGATCCCTGCTGATTGAGATCATGGTGTTACTGTAATGTTCATGCTTTTATTTGTTGGGGGTGGAAAGGATTTATTCAGATATGTTTAGACATGACACATATGTTGATTTTTGCTGGTGTTTGTTGTTGTAGTTAAAATGTTATATAAACTAAATCTGAATTGTAAAACAAGTGCTGTTGTTACGGAGATAAACTGAGACGCAAAATGTTTAACCATCAAATATGAATAGTGAACATGGAATAATGTAATAACCAAATTATTCTTTTTAAAGATGCTGGTTTTCAAGAATAATCAATTTCTATAGATTTCCAAATGCCACCCGATATAAGAAAACCTATTATCTGCATGAAGAAGTATTACATAATTGAATAATGAATACATGGAAATCTCAAACCCATCAAAAGTTAAACTGATGGATATAATTTTTATTCAGCACTTAAGAACACAAAAGCTTGGATCATTATCAGCATTTCTAGTTATTGTACAGTTGAATTTATAAAACTAATACTGATCGCAAACCATCTTAATGTATTGTACTGTCAGAATAACTCTGCAATGAATCATTCAAACATGCCAGAAAATGGTTAAGCAAAAATTTGCAAAGAAATAATCAAGATGGCAATAACCACACATGTTGGCAATATAGAAAAACACTCGTGAATCAGTGAGCAAAAATGTTTGTCTGACCAGCTGGACTAAAGAGAATACTGGGAGGGATATCTGCACATAAATGCAGATTAGACTACATTGAAAATACTACCATTTTCTCACAAGGAAAGATGAGTGCATTATATTTCAGCTTCAAACACAAGACACTACTCACTAATCACTTTAACAGAATTCACTAGGAGCATTCACCACAGTACCAGCCCTGTTTGCAATCCTGTAAAACAGTAGACCACCAGTCTTTGAGCATACAGTATTTGTTGACATTAATTATTAAAGTCACAAACAATGCATGGTGTGTTATGGGTTTTTTGTCCCAGAATCCCAGCCATAGCAAAATGTGTTTCTTACATTTTACATTTGGTCAGATAGTACAAAAGAAATCTGGTTCCCCACTGGCCACTTCCACTGTACATTTCTTTTCTTCTTATAGTCCATATCATGACTTTTCACAGCCTTCTGTCGCGTGTACTGCAAATTTTTTCTGATACAGATGTGCCTCCATGTCATCATATCAAACTGTCCAGCATCTTCATGACAAATACCCATTGTATGAAACAACATTAGATACTATATATTCAAAATAAAACCCATAGGGATGAACAGGATATTGTTGGTATAAATAAATTACAATTACAATAGCAGCAGAGACATAAACAAACATGGACAGAATCGTGAAGCCATATATGAGTATTCTGTAAACAGAAAGTAAATTGGGAGAGAAACAAATTTAAAATGACAACATTCTCGGCCTCCTGTTAACCAACTTTTAAACTTATGAATCAGCTTAAATGTTAATACATCCTTGTGTTGCTTTATTGTGTAAAATGCAAAACATACTTTTAATATTTGAAGAACACATTATGTTGTATCTTCATTACATAAATCCTAAGTGATGTTTTTCTAACTTTCAGGTCTTATTTGCTGTTACTGTTGGCCTCAATAGAAGTGGTCAAGTTGGTTTTGATGATGTGATGTTTATAGATGGAGAATGTCCTTATAGAGGTACTTTGTCATTTAGATTGTATGATTATTTCTTTATTCTGTCTTGCATTTGTAAATTGTTTATTCTGTTATAATTGTACATTTTTTATTTGCTCTTGGTACTTTATGTAGTGTATACGTTTATTGGTTAACCCTTTACAGGGCAGACGCTTGTCCATTTTTTAGCCATGAACGGGCAAGATTTTTTCAGGCTTGGTAAAATTTCGGGTCGCGTTAGTAAAAACATCACAAATAAGGTGTTAGTCAACCGATTTTAGTTAAATAAACAACACAATGAAGGGAAATGCATGCAGAATACGTTACTCACGTGATTGTTGTCAGTAATCTATATATGAACACAAATATTTACGAAATACAGCATGTTGTCTGTGATTTTCCGTCATCTATACGGCAATTTACAAACACATTTTCAGAATCATAATCACTTTCTTTAAAGTCCGACTCAGACTGCTAATGCAAAGTAACAAGTTGCACTGATATCTAGCTCTGATTAATAGTCAACTTTGTGCCCTTTAATGTCACTTAAATTGAATCTAGCGAAATCTCGGCTATCACTTGAAGAATCGCCGAAATCCGTTTTGAAAAACAGCGTAAAAACCCCGAAAACTATCAAAAATAGTCCGTAAAAGTCCGTTCAAAGTCATTGTCGGCGTTTACAAATGGCGGCCACGTTGTCAAGCTATCAAAAGTAGCCGTCGGAAATGTCGGAAAGCCGAGAGATCGCGTTTTTACAATGCATAATAGTATCGGATGCGATCGGGCAATTTGCTCGTTAAAGGCATCGGACGCTAATGGACGACCTGCCCGGTAAAGGGTTAAGATTATTGTTCTGATTATTAGAATATATGGAAATGAGATGTCTGATATATGAGACAAGAGGGTGAAAAATGAGTCAGGAGATTACACATGTCTTGAGAGAAAAGCAACTGTTAGAACTATAATTCTTCATATATAATTTGACAATATTTTCTCAACTGAGAACTACTCATCATCATCATCATCATCATCATCATCATCATCATCATCATCATCATCATCATCATCATCATCATCATCATCATCATCATCAAGGTAGTCAGTCCTAAGACTGGTGTTGAAGTCATCAGATCATGTCACTCTTGTGTTGCCTATGTTAAGCAGTTATCTTCAGCTCTGCATAAGTCTCAACCCCAGTATCCTTCACTGAGAGTAGGTTATGGTCTATACCAGCATCTGCTGGCAGTATGTGATGGATTTTATCACTATGTTCCAATATTAAGATTTCAGCCATATATCATTTATGTGGTGTGTTATGCACAAACACAACACATATGGTTTAAAAGACAAAAATGGGAATATGATAAATACCAATGAGGAAATGTGCAACACGTGGAAAGAATATTTTGTTGAATTACTAAATTGTGAAGCTCTAAGTAACACTTTACCACAGGAAGAGGTTCTAACGTGTGAACCACAAATTGAAGAACCTGCATTTGAAGAAGTCCTATATGTAATCACATGACTTAAAAACAATAAAGCAACTGGGGCTGATGGAATTTCTGCTGAATTTATAAAGGCAGGTGGCCATGCATTACATCTAAAGCTATACGAACTAATAATAAAAATCTGGAGGACAGAAGAATTACCCCATGACTGGAAAGAGTCATTATCGATACCTATCTTTAAGAAAGGAGACAAGTTCGAATGTGAAAATTATAGAGGAATATCACTACTGTCCACAAGCTATAAGATACTACCCGCAGTATTACTAAATAGACTAAAACCATATTCAGAAGACATATTAGGTGACTACCAGATGGGTTTTAGACAAAACAGATCAACAATAGATCAGATATTTATCTTACGACAAATAGCCGAGAAAAATTGGGAATATAAAAGAGGTCTCCATAAAATGTTTGTGGATTTTAAAAAGGCTTATGATAGTGTCCATAGGAATAGTCTATGGAATGCTATGCAGGAATTTGGAATACCAAGGAAGTTAATCAACATGACCAGACTATGCATGGAAGATATGTATAATATAGTAACATATAAAGGCAGGAAATCAGACCCTTTCCAAATAACATCTGGCTTGAAACAGGGTGATGCACTATCGCCTCTCCTTTTCAATCTGGCTCTAGAGAAAGTTGTAAGGAAGGTAAAGGAGGAATGTGCTATTGGAGGAACATCCAGACTGCTTGGTTACGCAGATGATATAGATATTATAGGGAAAAATGAACAAAAGACAGTGGAAATATTGACTCACTTAAAGGACAAAGCTCAACAATGGGGCTGGTTATCAATCAAGATAAGACAGAATATATGGTAATTTCAAGAGAAGGAACGACTAAAAACTCTGGCCACAATACAAATAGATAATATGACCATTAAAATATCAGAAACATACAAATACCTGGGTACAATCTTCAACTGCTCCAACATAATAAGGGAAGAAATACAAGCTAGAATTAATTATGGAAATAAGATATACTACATCTACTAAAATCAAATGTGCTATCTCGTAACACCAAGATCACAATATTCAAAACACTGATCAGACCAGTTGTGCTGTATGGCTCTGAAACCTGGAGTACAACGAAAGGAGACGAAGCCTTGTTACAAACCTTTGAGAACAAAGTTTTAAGACGCATCTTTGGACCCATTAGGGATACACAAAGTGGAGAGTGGAAAAGAAGAAGCAATGAAGACATTTATGATCTGTTTAAATCCCCGCTAAACACTGGTATCATGAAGGCTAATAGATTACAATGGCTGGGACATATAGAAAGAATGGAAGATAATAGGGAAACAAAACTCACTTACACTCAGGAAATAAATGGCTGTAGACCCCAAGGTAGACCAAGAAGACGGTGGAGAGATAATATATATACAGACCTACAAGCACTTGGAATCAACGACTGGCAAGAGAAGTTCAACCAGAGAAACGAATGGAGACGGATTGTATCTGCTGCAAAGAACCTCAATGGCTCGGATCGCTAAAGAAGAAGAAGAAGTGGTGTGTTATAAAATTTCTGGTCATGGCTATTTATATCTTCTTCTATTGGTGCCAAGTATTCATTATTGTGTATTTTTCTTATTTGCAGAATTCCACTAGTTGTTGTCCTCTTTCACACTCATAATTCATATTTCCTTTCTTCACTGTCTTGAGTCATTCCAGTCACTTATTATAGCACTTTCTGTTGCTTTAGTTGTTCATAGGGTTTCTTCAAGCATGTTGTATATCAAACTTAAGAAAAATTATGTACCCAGAGTTATGTTAAAACCAGCAAAGAGCTAGTGGACACGATGGAATATAGGGTATCCAGTTTGTGCAAAACAGTGACCATAACTGTCTGAGATCAAAATCACTACACTACATGCCTATATCTGCACCAGATTAGGTACCTGAAAAAGAGAAAGGAGGTATGCAATTAATTGTCTCATAAATTCTTCCCAACAGATTTTTTTTTCAACCTAATTGTTTTGGATATTGGTTTTAGGAACAACTGACTTTGAGAGCGGATTTGATATCTTTCATAATGTCCGCTCAAATGACTTCAACTGGGTTATTGCGAGCCCAAGTGATGGTGTCTTTACATGGCTCCCAGAGACAGATTTTTCTTCAAACTCAAGAACTGGTAAATTTATGTATATCTGCATTTCTTTGTATGTAATTAATTCTGCCACAATCTATGTAGTGTCCCAGAAATTATTTGTTTTATGTTGTACAAACTGTATTTATAGTAAGATTTTATCCAATTTTGACTGGATTGTCTTCTGATGAAGTCCATCCAATTTTGACTGGATTGTCTTCTGATGAAGTCCTTAGTTGCCTCCTACAACATGCATCTTAGGTTACAGTTTTACTATTCTTTGTTTCCCTTATGTGACCTGGTTAAACAAGCAGTGTGTTGATTTTTTATGTACTTTTTATTAAACAGCAGGATTCTTTAGTCCATTTCCCTGTGTGTTTGCTTTGGTGTTTACCATATTGGATTGAGTTAATGGTGTTATTCACAGATATTTAATTTTTGTCAGTCAAGTCTATTAGATTTATCACCAATTCAATTTTAGGATTTTACAATGTTCACTGAAAGCTAACTTTTCATATATAAATAAAAATAATTTTATTTCAAGATAATAATGTCTTTACAATGCTTTAAAAGTCTTAACAGTGAACCATATTTGTAACATGTCAAAATAATTATCAATAGTAAGTAAGCTCTTAACACATAAGAGAAGAGGAGGTGAGACACAAATTTACTTTCTTGGTTTTCTGCTTTATTTTTTTAAACCTTTAACAAAATTGTAAAAGATCTATATATAAATAATTGTTTTAGATTCACAAACTGTTTTAGTATGTATATACTTTTGTGAAAGAGCATCCTGCTTAAAGTGCCAGGAATATAATTTTTACATCTGACAAATGCTGCTAAATATTGGATTTTGATCATAGATGATTTTCTGTCCTGGACTTTAGAAGATTGAAATAAAGTTTAAGAGCTCATTATGAGCTCCATCTCTTACTTTTGTTGCAGTTTTGATTTGATTAATTGAATTGTGCTCTTGCCAATAAACATGTGTAGTCCACATATCATTGATTAATAAACAAACAAAATGTGCCCTGAAGCAGTTTCCTATAATGGGTCTGAGATATGATAGGGCCATCACATTTTGTGGATCTGATTAAACAGAGGAATAGGTGACCGATCTTGCCCTCACTTTGCAGGCAATGAGCCTAAGTGTTGAACCCTCATCGGACCATGCTTATGGTGTTATCAGCAAAGCTCTATATCAACTTTGCTAATGTGTCCGCTAGACTGTAGATTAGGAAACGATAATAGACACATTTTATTTTTTACAAGTGTTGCATGTGGAGTATATTTATAAATAAATAAATGGCAAAATGTAAAAGAGATTGAAAGGGGGAAATAGGGAGAAAACACAGACATCACTTAAAGCTTATGTTTCATGCTGGGTTGCATATATCAGACTACAGGTATTTTGCCATCTTGACAGATGAGAGTTTGTTACATTGTGCTTTAAAAAAAAAGCAAAATAACTACAACCCATGGTGGTAGTAAATGTGACTGATCAGACCAATGTGCAAAGATCAGACAGGACATGTGATATTGTTAACTATTTGTGGATTACTAAAGTATTTTGTTGTACAGATTAGTAAATGATTGTGTTGTTTTCTTGGCAGGTCATTTTGCAGTAGTATCATTCAACTTCAGTCACTCAGTGGGCAGCAAGGCAGAGTTATGGGGCCAACTATCTCCACAAATAAAAGCTTACTGTACCACTTTCAGTTTTTATGTACATGGAAGAGATCCAGGGATGATGAATGTCACATTTGTTGACTACCTAGAAAAGAGCAGAGTGGTGGTGTGGTCTTACACTCCCACTTCTGCGAGTAAAGACTCAAAAATTAATGCACAGTTTCCTCATGTGTTTGCCAGCAAATTCTATGTGAGTCTTTCTAGTACTTCATTACAGAATGTTCTATTCTAGTTCTTATTGTGCTGTTCACTAGATTATTTCACTGTCAGTAATCATTTGTGTAGCTCAAGGTCTGCTTGAAATATTGACATAATAAAACATTGTTTCATATTGTAAAATATATTGTATGTGATGTATTTAGCGTGTTACTTGTTGAAAGTGTCCATTGTGTTTGTAATAACCCAGTTATAATAAAGTGGTAGTTTTTATACAAAGTCTTGCATCTTTCAACAGCAGTGTTATTGTCAGCTGCTAAACAGACCAATAAGTAATTAAGTAAAGGACCTTTTGCTTTCCTGAAGGTACATTGGAAATATGCTGCTAGATCTGTATTTGTATAGATCAAATGGCTCTAGGTGGGTGATGTGGTAGTCAGTATCACGCCAACTACCTTGACTTCCCAAGACATTTTTTATTACCTTCTTTAGGCTGAGTAAACCTGGAAGACCAGGTCGGCTTCAACATATCTGAGTCTGCCCTGATGTGGATCCAATACGTGACAACTGGGCTGGCAGGCAAGCATCTAGCCACTGTGCTACCATGGCTCCTTGTAAACAAATCCTGGAGCAGGAACCTGCCGCGGGTCTAAGATGTGCTAGATTCATGGCATTTTTATAGGCCTGAATGCACAGAGGATGGGGTGGTCGGTCTTTCCCTCACTTAACAGATGGCAAACGCAGGTGTCAACTCATCCTAGGACAAATGGAAAACTTGACAATCAGTTTAGATGAAATATCATCATCATCATCAAGTGCCCTGTCAGGTGGCATAGGCGTTCATGTCTTGGGCTTTGGTGTTTTGGATCAACTTTGCTGCTGATATTCCTCCATGCCACCATCTCAATCCATCCAGCATCATCTCTCTTCATCTGCTTCTCTTCCCCTTGATCTTTTCAGTTGTTACGATGTTCTCCATTGCTTCACTTCTCATCACATGAGCAAATAAATCTGTTTGTCTCTTTCATATTGTTGTATGTAATGTTCTAGTTTCATTAGCCTCTTTTAGGCAATCATTGTTAGTTACTTTGTCAGTCCAAGGAATTTGCAACATTCGTCTCTGTTGCTTCTAAGTTCTTCCTAATTTGTTCATTTACATTCCAAGATTCACTTCCATACAGCAAAACAGGTTCTGTATAGCATGTCAGCACTCTCTTTCTTACATTCAATGCTAGTGACTTATTACATAAGATATTCTTGACTTGGGAATACTTCAGCACTCTCTTTCTTACATTCAATGCTAGTGACTTATTGCATAAGAAACTCTTCATTTTAGATGAAATATAGAACACAGAATACAGTTTTACTTGGAGTATTCATATCTGCATATATGTATCAATTAATTATTTTGTTTGCAGGTTGTGTTCACAGTTATACTGGGTTCTGATGGTGGATGGGCTTTAGACAGTATTGAGACATTTCCAACTCCATCTGTCACATGTAGAGGTTTGTTGCACACAGTTTTATGATATACGCTAGTTAGTTACATATCAATTTACAATTATGTTTTTTACAAGTCTAAGGTCTTTCCCATCAATTTGTAGGTCTGCAAGCATCTTCATCATGTTGACATATCTTATGTCGAAAGCCTTTGTGTAGTCATTAAAGCAAAGATGTATGTCTTTGTTTACTTCTATAGAACGTTCAGTTAATGTTCTCAGTATATACACAGCATTTACTGTACCCTTGCCTTTTACAAATCCACATTGTTCTTCTATTTCAGGTTGTATTTTCTTCCTAACTCTTTGCATGATAATTCTTAGTAAAATCTTTGTGATGTGGCTCATTATACTAATTGTTCGATGTTGATCACATTCCAAGGCTCCTGATTTATTCAGGATTGCAATAAATATAGTATTACATAATTCAGGAGGTATATCTCTAGTGTCATATATTATTTTCAGCAGTCTGGGATGACCCAAGTAAGAATATTCCATATTCTTCTAAGACATAGGTCTTACTGACAGTTAGAAATTAAATAAAACGGGTCAACCAGGATTTCAAATTAAGTAAAGCATGCCCATAACAGAATATTTATTATAAATGTGAATTCTGATATAGACACATTGTATCCCTGCTATTTCTATGGAGTTTGTGTACTGAACTGAGATTCTCTTAGTATTATTTACAGTAAATTTATAACTTATGTATTGTTTGACAGTCTTATGAAGATGGTCCATGAATGCAGTCAATCAATCACAAAGACATAAGCTGTTGTTTTTCTGAAAGAGGATGTACCCAATTATTTTACTATCTTTTAGAATTGTATTAACAATAATTGTAGTCCCTGGTAGTTTTACAATGCTAGTAAATTGTTGCATTCATTTCTGGTTTTGAGAATAGCTTTAAAAGTCTTTGTTGTCAAATGTCATGCCATGTTAGGTTATTCAGTGCAAATACTGTGTCACTCCTCCATTCCAGATTTGTGTTATTTAGCAGAAGATATTTTACTTCTAATAAATGTGAGTTTTCTCATGTTTGATGCAGAATTTCATTCTCCTTGAGTTTTAATTAAGTGTTAAAACTACTACGTTTTATTTTTTTCAAAATTATATAAATGCTATTTGTGGTTATAAAAAGAATATTTAAAAACTAGCCTTGGTAGGCCTCACCCCTGCAAAAAAGTTAGTTGCATATCCTTTACAAGACGTAGCAGTCAATCCCATAATTTTTTGGCTCTTTCTTATTTCTTGGCAAGTTTACGCTAAGTAGTTTGCCATTGCTTTCTGAATGGCCAGCACTCATACCGTTATATGAAAATCAACACAAGGTGGTCTGCTGCTGAATCATCCACAGCTGTGTTTCAAACATGGTATGCAGATGCAGGATTATGAATTGCATCAGTAACCCCTTCGCCACAGACTTCCCTGCAAAGACCATGATTAATCTTGCCTTTGTTAGACAAACTGATGCATGCCCATGATGCCCCACAGGGAGATAAAGAGAGATGTTGGACAGTATAAAGTCCAATCATGCATCCCAAATAAACTTTATGTAGCAATGGTTGTAATTGCCCTTTTATTACTGGGGCCCATATTGAAAGCTAAGAACAGTAACTCTAACCTGTCATGTAATGTGCAAAAGACGATTACGGAGAGTTGGCATGAAACTGGCTGCCTCATCCCATAGAAAACTGAGCTGTGAAATCCAAAAGATCATGAAACAATCTACAAACAGGAAGGCTTCTTCTAAGTTGAATGAGGCTGTATGCTCCATTGTGAGATGAAAGGCAGCAGCAGAAGAAGAATTGCTGTAGTATACACATCTTAATTTATGAAATATTTGTTTTCTTTGTTGTTTTAGTTTTACCAGCTCAAGCAGCAGCATCTACTGTAGCACCACCGACTAATCCACCACCACCACAGACGACTACCGACAGTTTTTGTAAGTCCTGATATTTGCTTATTTGTCTAATAAAGCTGTGATGGTAAATTGGTGCCATTAACCATTGTAATTTTAACTGCTATGAGTTACATATTAACAAATTAGTTTCACTGCTGTGTTACATTTCAAAATAATTTATGTTCACAATAACACCAATTAAAAAAGTTTCTTAACACAGCATGTGAGGTTCTAATTTTAGTTTCTCATGGGGTACAATAAGTGTACCCTTTACAGTCTTGTTGACGGTTAAACAGAGCAGGGAAGTTCTGGTTTATGCATCGAGATTCTTGCTGATACAATGGAGTTTTTACACTGAGCGGAGAAACTAGTAGGACTTTTTTTGTTTAAAGGAGAGTGGATCAGAGCACTAATGAATAGTGTAAAATGCAATGAAGATGCCCTGTAAATGAATAAATCAATCAATTGGAACAAACAATAAAAATGTCACGGATATTTAACACTGTATACATCGAGTATTTTTTGTGATTTGCTTTCGATACCAGAGACATTACAGTACCAACAACGCTGCAGATTACCTAATTTTGCAATCTGATTAATTTTAGCATCTGTGGAAGAGAAGTTTAACTGTTGTCTTGTATGTCAATGTCTTCAAGCTATACCTGCCCACTATGTTTAGTATACCTGCCCACTATGTTTAGTATACCTGCCTACTATTTTTGGAGTTTAGTTCATTCTTGAGACACTGTACTTGATTCAGCAATTTGAAACCATGTGTGTGTATGTAATGATTCCAAATATGCAAAAGCACAAAGAGTCACACTACCGGAACCTTTCATCTGGTGGTCCTGGGCTCAAGGAAGAGTATTTTAATGACCACACGTGACTGTTGGTGAGTTGCAGTAGCTTAATGCTAGCACGCTTGTTTGCTGGCTCAGTGGTCATATGTTTGAGTCCCCATTGAGGTGGATTTGTAACAATTCCAGATTTTGTAATGTATAAGTTGCCAGAAAGTGATTCTAAGTTAAAATTTTTAATTATTAGCTGTGTTCATCTGTTGTCAATTTCACTGGTGCATTAAAATACTATTCTCATTTAGTATTAAAGATTAGTCCTAGTTGTTTTGATAAACTGTTACCAAGTGTTGAGGTGCTACATAGAACCTATACTTTTGTATGGATGTGAAGCGTGGACAATAAGCAGTCAAGCTGAAAAACAGCTGATGGCTGTGGAAATGTGGTTTCTAAGGAAAATGCAAAGAATACCATGGACAGACAGAAAAACCAATGAGCAAGTCCTTCAAGAAACAAATGAAGATCGTAAACTGATAAGAGTCATTAGACGAAGACAGTCACAATTTTTTGGGCATGTTACGAGAAGAAATTACTTGGAGAACTTGGTGACGACTGGTAAGATCGAGGGGAAGAGACCCAGGGGAAGACCGAGAAGTAAATACCTGGATGGCTTGGCCACATGGCATGGTCATGATGGATGGATATAAGGAACTGTTTGTCGCCTATAGAGATAAAATGAGGAGTATGGCAGGGATGTGTACTGTCCCCAAGCCTCTTCAACCTATACACAGAAAGAATTTTTAAACAAGTCGAAATGACTGGACTTAACATGATTGATTGATTGATTGATCTAGGAACCGACATCACAGCATTCGGGACATTCCCATAAGCGCTCCGTCTCCATCCTCAGCAGCCAGCGAAGAGTTCCAACACTAATAGTTCCAGTAGCAATCTGATTATATGTCCGTCTCGCCTTTCCTCCGAGTGCCGAGCGTCGGCCAGAACCCCTCGTCACACCTCGTTGTCTCATTCTTACCAGACCATGGTGCTCCATCTGCTCCTCCGAGGTGTACACGTGCTCCCACAAGGCCGCAACCACGTCTGCCTTGTCATGCATCAATACTCCACCAAATTTTGCCGAGCCAGCCAATCTGTCCGCCTGTTCATTCCCCAGCACACCGGCATGCCCAGGAGAAAAGATCCAGGTGATGCTTACTACCCGTGACCTCCGAACGAAGCAAGCCACTCTGCACGAAGCCTACCTGTTCTCACCCTTCTCAGCATGCTTTCTGAGTCAGTTACAATCACAATGTGTGTATGTATCGTGTTTTCTATCGTGACCGCCTCCACCTCCATTCTTAAGCTAGATGTAGTGTTATCATACGCCAGGCTCTCCTGCACCAAACGCCGACCATTAGTTTTTGCCAAGAACCCCCAGGCACTTCTCCTACCTCTCAACACTGACCCATCCGTGTAGATAATCACATCACCCGGGCGAGAATTTTCATGAATTAGTTGCTGAATTTCCACTTCCGTGGCCCCCGCTGGCCACTCCCTGCACTCCCGGTTCAATGTTATTACAACTCTGCACAAGTCTGACTGCACGGCTGGCACTCTGACCCACTCCTCTCCTCGCCTGATGTTCTCCAAGGGGCACACCTGTCTGATCGTATCCTCCGCCTGAGCCATCCATGATTTCCCTCTTATCAGTCTCTGACCCTTAACTACGTCCAGCGCCTCATGCAACGGGTGATCTGTGTCTGCAGCTACTCTGAGGTATGCCTTCGCTTGCATCACCTTGTGCCTACTAGCAACTTAACATCAATGGAAGAATCATAAACAATCTTAGGTATGCTGACGATACCGTGTTACTAGCAGAAAGTGAGCAAGAGTTACAAGACCTAGTGGAAGAAGTAAACAGGCATAGTGCAGAATGTGGCTTAGATATTAATATCCAAAAAACCAAAATGTATGATAATTAGCAGTGAAAAGGAAAGGTCATCAATGAAAATCACAGTAAACGGGCAGATACTAGAACAAGTAACAAGTTTCTCCTGTCTTGGACATATAATAACAGATGATGGCAGAAGTGAAATAGAAATCAAAAAGAGAATAGGAATGGCTAAAAAAAAATTTCAACAGCATGAAATCAGTATTAACATCTAGAGAGATTAATAACGCATTAAAAATGAGAATTGTCAAATGCTGCGTATATTCAACGCTACTGTATAGCGCGGAACCTGGACATTGAACAAGCAACTAGAAAGTCGCTTAGAAACCCTGGAGATGTGGATATACAGACGAATATGTCGTATTTCATGGAAACAAAAACAATCAAATGCAGAGGTTCTAGAAAAACTGGGAATGAAGAGAGAGTTGATGAAAGAAATAAAGAGGAAGCAAGTGAGATATTTCGGCCATGTTAAAAGACATGATACTCTTATAAAAACCATACAGGAGGCAAGGTTGAGGGCAAGCAAGCAAGAGGTGGACAACGATACAAGTGGGAAGATAACATCAAGAGATGGACGAACATCAGCCTGACAGAATGTACAGTCAAGGCGAGAGACAGACAGTGTTGGAGATCCATTGCAGCCAACCTTCATTGAGGAGACGACACCTGATTGATTGATTGATATAAGGAACTGTTAGCTCCATGGCGAAAGGGTTACAGACGCAATTCATAATTCTGCATACTCAAATTCAAAACACATCTGCGGGCGATTTGGTAGCAGACCGCCTTACGTTGGTTTTTATATTAAATGGTATTGGTGCTGATCGTTCAGAAAGCAATGGCAAATTACTGAACGTAATCTTGCCCAGGAATCATGAACAATGAAAAAATGCTATTTCCTGTAAAGAATAAGCAACAACTTTTTATTTAAGGAACTAACGTATAAACTGCTTTACATCACTAAAAGTTGATATTATCAGCCAGCAGTGACCATCTAGGTTCATTCAAGATAAAGTCCATCAATTAGGTGATAATTTATTTTGAAAAAAGGTAATTTATTTTATTGTTAAAGAATATTTGTAGTCTATTTCAGTTTCATCTGATTATTTTTGACAGTCCACCAGAAGTTTGCAGAATGCAATTTTGCGATCAACCTGTGCAACTGGAACATTCCAGATTATTCTGACTTCAACTGGACTAGAACATCAGGGGACCCTGACCTTCTATTTGTCCCTTCGCAAGGTCGTCCTGGTGGTATGTCACTCTTAGATAAATATACTTAAACAAATGAATGAAGCTCTTATTTATTGTCACAGTCTAGATGACATGTGTTTAGCTTTAGATGTTTGAGTGCTTGTCACTGCCTGCTAGGGTATTTCTAAATATAAGGGGCGTTCATTTGAAATCAGTTCGTGCCACACCGCGCGTAATTGCGTACGTTGAACATGATCATGTCATTGTCATATGATAAGTGCTGACCAATGAATAAAAGAGCAAGTGCTTATCATCCCATGATGCATAGACTCTGTTTCTGACTGTTGAGAAAATAGCCGGGTTGATCCAAAATCCATCCAAAGAAGCTCAAAGAGCGGTGACTCAGTTTCTTTCATTTGAAGGATGTCGACCAGTGGACATTTATCAAAGAATGCAGGCAGCGTACGGTAACAAATGTGTGTCAAAGACAACAGTGACAGACTGGGCATGAATGTTTTGGAAAGGACGTCAGCTCACGACAGATCTTCGACGGCCGGGTCAAGTGCATATTGTTGCAACAGAAAAAACCATCGTCAAAATTGATGCAGCAGTACAGATGAACATAAGTTTGCTAGCGAAAGAATTTGATGTGTCAATTTGGACAATTCAAAAGATCGTTTGTAAGAAACTGCAATATCGGAAGGTGTGTTCACAGTGGGTACAACGGATGTTGACCGACCACCAAAAAGAACGCATAGAATGGTGTTTGAACCACTTGCTGCATTACAGAGTGGAGGGTGATGCATTTCTCTTCCGCATAGTGGCAGGCGATGAATCATGATGTCACCACTTTGAGCAAAACAGCAAAAGAGAGAGCATGCAATAGAAGCATGCTGGATCACCAAAAGCCAAAAAATTAAAGTTACAGGTTTCCGCTGATAAGGTTAAGCTGAGCGCATTATTTTACCATGAAAGGCTATTGTTGGCCGTCTTTAAAGAACCTGGTGTCAGTATCAACTCTACTCACTACTTGCAAACACTAGACAAGCTGCAAAAAGCCATAAAGAATAAACGACCATCATGCTTTCTCGCGGTATGATTTTGTTGCACGATAATGCTCGTCTGCATGTCGCAAAGATTGTGCAGGAAGCATTAGCAAGGAAGTAGGAAATTCTGCAACATCCAGCCTATAGTCCTGATTTATCACCATGTGATTTTCATTTGTTTGGACCTCTAAAAAATAGCTCTCAAGGGGCAACGATTTCACACAGATGCAGATGTAATGAACACGGTAAACACTTGGCTCAGTTGGCAACCACAATCCTTTTTTGTGTGGACAGCATTCGCTGTCTACCTAAGCAATGGGATGCTTGCCTGAATGCCAACGGCGATTTCTTCTGACCAACCCATGGTGCATTATTCATTCAGAATGAATGCTTTGTTTAATTCTACCACACCTGTTAATGTTTCTTTTATGATTTTGTAATAAAGCCATTGGAACTGGTTTCAAATGAACGCCCCTATTATAATAGACTGAAAACCCTACCCAAGAGTTAGCCAACAGTCTCTGTCAACTTTGGCTAGTAAAAAGAAGATTGTCTTAAGGGATGGTCCCAATAGAAGAGACTGGGATTCACTTGGAAGACAAAAGACAGAAGGTGAAGATCACTTGCATATGTAGGAAGACCTAAAACAAAAGTCTTATTTATCTGTGTTTTTGTCAGAAATATTACCCTTGTGATTGTTACAGTAAGTATTTAGAAAAGAATTGTGCTCATTCACTCACCTGTCTTGCGGTAAAAAAATAGAGTTGTCGCTAAGCTGCATGACTTGTTCAATGTTGCTAAGCTGACTCGTGCATGAATGAGGGGTTCTTTCTGTTTGATTTGGAATGACAACTCTGGTTGTGAACTTTCCTCATGCTAACCCAAGTTTTTTCAAGTTTTTGTCATTAAACCTCACTGGCTTAGCCACCTTGCTGGCTTTCTGGGCATGTCATATATTCCTGTCTTGCTGTAGTCTGTTTTTATTTTAACTGTTGCGTAACCGTCTTTAACCCTACCAGACCTGAGGCCCTAACCCTAACTGTCCCCTATACCTGGGCTCCTGGGCATTAAAGAGAAAAAACCAACATAATGTAGAAAAATGTTAGTTACATGCAAACAAGTGGTTAGAATAAGATGTAACTTGGAGACATTGTAGAAAATAGGTCTACCTTTCATCTAGTGCCGATATTCCTCCTTTGTGTGCCAATCAAGTCTGAATAAACCAAAGTATCGATCACCTGTTGGACTGTGAAAAGCCTAGACCTACTTCGCTTTATTGTTGAAGTGCTTGGTTCATCAATCGCTCGTTTCATTGTGAATTTTCATAAATTTTTCGCGTTAATCCACACAAAGTCAATTCAAACCTATGGGGGCAGACATTTGCAATGGCTAAACATGAGTTTTGACCATGATTGGTTGGTTATTTTTAGTTTGTGAAGCATATGTATCACGAAATAGGCAAAATGCCGAAAATTAGGGACAGCGGTATAGCGGCAGATTCGGAAATTTCCGAAAATCGGTACAGCGGTCTGGTAGGGTTAACTCTTTACGCCTTGTCTTTCAGTCACGGTTACTCTATCTAGATACCTGACAATATTATAAGAAATATTTATGTTTGCCAGTGATTATATTAGAATACTCAAGCCATGTCAGTGTTGTGTGACAACATGCAGGTTGTGAATACTGTGTATGACTGATGCCATTTTGACAGACGACAATCGCCATGAGGATTGGATAGTAGCCTGACTGTGTCATGTCATCGGGGGTGAAATAGCTATAGGTAATATATTGTTTTAGAGTTTGGCGTGAACTGTCAAGCCATGCCTATATGTGCTTATAGTGCAAACATGTTGAATAAAGTCAATAATTACTGCCAGCTGTGGCCATTTCATCTTTTGAAATAGCTATAGGTAATATATTGTTTTAGAGTTTGGCGTGAACTGTCAAGCCATGCCTATATGTGCTTATAGTGCAAACATGTTGAATAAAGTCAATAATTACTGCCAGCTGTGGCCATTTCATCTTTTGTTTAATACTATTTTGGTAGGGGGGTTGAGTGGCCTCGAGGTATGGTGTCCGCCTTGACTGCTGGAGGTCAAGCCCTGGTAAGGGCCGGGGATTTTTTTCACATGGACTTCTCGTAACAAAATTTCCCCTGGTCTCTGGGTAGTGAGATTGGACGCCCATGTGTATTGTTGCGCACGTAAAAAATCCCTTGGCAGTTGGAAATCATAAAAGAGTAGCCTCACGGCACTGCCCAGGCAAAATTTCGAGTTAAATATCTACCCAAAAGCATTTCAGGATTTTCGCCAGTGATACGGAGTTCGTGCACTGAGTTGAGTTTCTCCGGACTCAGACTTGAGTTAAGAGTAGAGTGGAGTACTTATGGGTTACACCCGTGTGCCATGATGTTGATTCATTGACTAAGCTAAACTAAACTAACTAAACTATTTTGGTAAATATAGGCTGGCAAACAATGATCTGGAACGTTTCTGGGGTGAAGTGGTAAAGCCGCCTACCTCATGCTCCAAAGGCTGTGGGTTCAGTTCTAGGTTCTGTCATTCGGTTCATGAATACAATTTTCTCATATACTTCTGGGGGTTGTCGCTGGAGCGACGGAATTCGTGCTTTGTGTGACACTTTCGGCAGTCTGCTCTATGAAAAGAGACCAAACAATATGAGGTAAAACCCACTGCAATGAAGTTGATCCTGTCACCTTCTAACCTTCAGTTAATGTTAAGTAGATGGTGTTTTCTTTGTGTGGATTAAACAAGCTCTTTCTCACCTGCATCTGTTAGATAATATTTGCACATAAATTGTTTTGCTGGGTTAGTCAGTGTTGCATGAAATATCCACATTATGTGATGATTAGATTAGTAAAGAAAGGCAATGGACACTTTTACACACCTTGAGGATTGTTGGGTACATGGTGTAAGCCCCATATTTGTGTAGATCAATTAGCACTGGCTGTGTGATGTAGTCAGTATCACTTCGGCTGCCTTTTCTTTCCATGACATTTCCTGGTCCCATTTTAGGGTGGATTCACCCAGAAGCCCGGATGAATTAAAAATTCTACCCCAATAGGGATTCAGTTCAATAGGCCAGCTGGGAATTGTGGTAACAACTGCACTATGCTGCTCCCGATCATATTAGTAATAATATAATATTACAGTTTTGCTTGTATGTTGATTTGTTGGAATCTTTTATTTCCTATTTACCTAGTGAATTTTAGTATAATGGTGCGAAAGAATGATTGGATCATTTTACTGAAAAACATTTTAGTCATGCACAACTTCTTGCATTTGATTTTGTCCATGTAATCCCATGCTTTGTTAGCTAATTATCTAAAGTTACTTACCTTTCTTATTGAACATATTTTGCAATTTGACTATAGATAAACATGATCATTTCTCTATTTTCACGTTTGCAGCAGTGAGCCTGCAAGGAGTTTTATACTTCCTTCTACAGGTGACCCATATTTCCTGACGTTACCTAAATTTACCCCTGGAAAAGCAGCCATTCTGCAGTCTCCAAGTTTCAATGAACAAGCACCTGGAAGTGAACTTCAAGGACAGTTTGATTTTCGCATGTGGTTGAATATACAGGGAGAACATACAGGACGATTTGAAGTTGGCCTGAATTCCGACACTATGTCTGATACCATTTATTATCAAGACAAACCTACAAATTCTTGGCAACAGATTGAATTTTCTGTCTCTGTTGGTGGGCCCTTCACTGTAAGCATAATTATGTCTTTTATATAACACATATGAAGAGAGAAAATCTTTTATATAACATGTATGAAGAGAGGAAAAACAGATGGGGATCTGAAAATTGAATTGTTTAGTTTTATTACTTTTTACAATACATTATCCATTATTTAACAATACAAAATAATTTGTTATTGTTGATTGTCCTGCCTTGCACCTTGCTGTCTAGACAGACGATAGTTTGTAAAATGGAGTTATGCCTCTTCAAAACACAAAGCCTGTGCTGAATTTAGAGACCATGTGTTGCTCATGCAGCATTATCCTTCTCTCAGCCTGCCTAGATTACTCCAGAAGAAAGGTAACACTAATTCGTCTGGAACAAGGACAAGCTGCAGAAGCTGCCGAATCAGCAAAGCAATATTGTGTCCGCCTGTGGGAGTTTCCATCCTAGACCAGTTGCCAACCAAGCCTGAGGGCCTGGTCTGCCCTACCAGGACATTTATAGGCACCTTGCTGTCTTGACAGACGATAGTTTGGTACATTGTGCTTCAAAAAGGCATAATAACTACAAATCATGGCGGTGGCGAATCTGACTGATAAAGCCAATTCGCGCTGTAAATGTTCGTCCACAGTGGATGCATGTGAACACATAGTCATTTTCACCATCATGCACCATCTTACGTCTCTCACGCTCTGTGTGTGCTTTATCTGCAATAATTCTTCTGAAGTCGGAGAGTATCTGTCTGCACGGCGAGGAACCACCAGTCTGCACACCAATAAGCCAGACATGGGACAATGGATACCCATGCAAACCTTAGGTCTGGTATGACATCACACTGATGTTGGACAACCGAATGTCTTCATCCGACATACAGGACTTCACGATGTTCACAGCCAGCGAACACAAGCAAGCATCTGCAATCATTTTCTCCTTTGTCTTTTTTCCATTTCTGATAGTTGCCCTCCATGCAATACATTCAGCGGTGACGTGCTCCCAATGTGCATTATCAATGCCTGTATCAATCATGTCCCGCTTACACACATCTTTGTATCGTAGTAGAGGCCAACCCTGAGATCTCCTACCCGTCTGTAATTCACCAAAAATATGTCCTTTGGTATTCTACCATCATCCATCCTCCTAACATGCCCTATCCATCTAAGTCTACGAAAACTGAGCATGGAATACACCGTCACACAACCTGATCTTTCCAATACTTCAGTATTTGTGATTTTGTCTTGCCACTTAATACCAAGTATTCTTCGCAGACACCGCATATGAAAACTGTTTAAACTTTTCTCTTGGTGTGAGTAAGTTGACCAGGTTTCACTGCCATAAAGAAGAGTACTAAGGACACAGGCTTAATAGACAAGGACTTTTGTTTTGGCAGTAAGCTTCCTGTTCTCCAGACTCTTTTTGCTAACATGTTCATTGTTGTTGCTGCCTTACCAATCCTGATGTTGATTTCCTGATCTAGGGATAATTTGCTATTTACCTCTGATCCTAGATATGTAAAATGGTCTACTATCTCTAGTTCGGCGTCGTCAATAAATATTGATGGTACCCCATGTGCACCTTGTGACATAATCTGTGTCTTCTTTTGCTAATTGTTAAACCAAATTCAGAACAAGCATTGGAGAATGCAGGTAGTGATGTTGTAATTCTTCCTCAGAGTGGGTTGTAATTGCAGCATCATCTGCAAAAAGCAACTCTCTGATCAGCACCTAATTTTGGTCTTGGCCTTCAATCTCTGAGCGTTGTAGAGGCCGCCATCTGAGCATGAGTGAATGTATATACCACCATCCTGATCACGAAAGGCTTATTTCAGTAGTAGTGAAAAGTATATTCCAAAGAGGGTGGGAGCAAATACACAACCTTGCTTAACTCCACTCTTGATTTCAAACTCTTCTGAAGTTGCACCATCAGACTTGATTATACCCTTCATGCCTGTGTGGAACGGTTCCACAATGGACAGAAGAGTTGGTGAGCAGCCAATCTTCTTTAGTGCCTTGAACAGACCCTCACGACTGACCAAATCAAATGCCTTTGTGAGGTGGATGAAGGCAATAAACAGTGGTTGATTTTGTTCCCGGCATTTTTCTTGCATTTGTCGCAATGAGAATATCATATAAATGGTAGACCGGTTCTGTCGGAAGCCAGCACTGTGATTCAGGGTAGACTTGATCTCCCAGGACTTGAAGTCTGCGCAGAACAATTCTGGCAAATACTTTCCCAACAACACACAGAAGTGAGATGCCCCTGTAGTTGTTGCAGTCGCTTCTATCACCCTTGTTCTTATACAGTGTCTTCTTCTTCTTCTTTTCGTTCATCCGGAGTGTTTTTTCAGATGTGATTGCGGTGTGTCTGTTATGCGCCCTTGGGCCGAAACCCGTAGGCCAACACATCCGACAATAGCGTGATTTTTTGACCAGGTAGCATTCCTGGGGGACTCTCACTTTTGTGGTGCCATCTACAACCATGCTGGCCAAGGTTGAACGGTCGAAGACAACGGTCATCCCTCAAAGGAAGGCAGGGACAGTCCATAGCATTTTCCGCCATCCAAGGTTGCTTCCATAGTTGCAGGGCCGCTTCCATAGTTGCAGGGCCGACACATAACGCCCTGGATCTGGGCTCACCGAGGGAAATCGTCATGTCCTGCTCATGGCTGCTTTAAATCCTCACTTCAATATATTGGTCATTTCGTTTTCCCCGGGCCATTCCCGCACAAACCAGACAGGTTTGCAGACTGCATCCACTCAGCGAGTTTTCGGACATGTACTTGTCGTTGCGTCCGTCAGAGCTGTTCCAGGCACGACAGACATTCGGAAAACTACCTAGTCAGAGCTGTTCCGGACAAGAGCGGCATTCGGAAACTAGGTAGTCAGAGCTGTTCCTAGCACGAGAGACATTCAGACGAGACATTTCACTCGGACGTAATTGCGTAGTGTCAATTTTTAGTTTACCACCCGTAGGACGACACTTCCGACTTCCGGCGGGCATTTTTTAATGAGGTTAGCCTTCCTCTGGTGTCGAGGTACGTTAGACTTGTGATGTCGCCAACATTTCAGCTGGTCGACTTCCACACAGCAAGCTTTTCCTTTGGTCTACCACGTAATGGATTCGCAAGCCAGGCGTTCCATTTCGTGTCATCGAGACAATGTTTCACCATTGACTACACTCACTCCATGAGTCCGGTTAAAGACTTTCATCGGAACGTGCGACTGAGGTGTTTTTCCACCTTTTAGTACTCGCTAACAAGGTAGGCTACATGTGCTGCCGGCTCAGCACCTTACCTCCGTACAGCAGTAAGCGAGAAACTGGCCAGGCCCTCTCATCCGGGGATCCCTCATATCCCCCAGCTGAGAGCCTTCGGACCAGTATCTGGACTGGGCATGTAGCGTGCCCAGTCTCTCACCTCCATTTTTCGTTGGAAGCGTTTGTGTAAGTATCTGGACCAAGATTGTGGCTTCGTGCACCGGAGCTTAAATTTTGACTGCTATCCTCAGTCTTACCTGCAGAGCAGCAGGTTGTGTCTCTCTTAGTCTGGTCCCTATCCCATATGCTGTCCGATATGTAGTTTTTCATCCATCGGCAAGCACATGGGGTCGATGGGACACGCAAGCTCTCCCACCACGTCAAGGTGGAGACACATCGGGGGAGTCTTGTACAGTGTTATGATGCTTGAATCTTTGAAATCCTGTGAGACTTGTCCTTCTTGCCAGCATAGCTCTATTAGCTGGTGGATCTGTACAGTGTGTGTGTCTTGCCCACTCCTGATAACCTCTATTGGAATCCCATCCTTACCTGGAGCTTTGCCAGATGCAAGTTTGTTAATAGTACACTTAACTTCTGTTATGGTGGGGAGTGTGTCCAGGTGGTCAAGAGTTGGCAAGGCCTCTGTTGTGTTGAGGGCATCATCCGCTAGTTTGGTCTCGCTTGAATAAAGCTCTAAATAGTGCTCTACTCATCTATCCATCTGCTGTTTCTTATCAGTGATGATTTCTCCAGTCAAGGTTTTCAATGGTGCACTTCTTTTGATCATTGGACCACAAGCTTTCTTTATCCCTTCATACATGCTTCTGATGTTTCCCTTATCACTTGCGTTTTGAATGGACTCACATAACTTGATCCAATAGTCATTTGCACACTGCCTGGCAGCCTTTTGCACATCCTTCCTAGCTTGCTTCAGCTCAGTGAGAGTGTTACGAGTTGCTCTTTCCTTGTTTCTTAAGAGAGCTATCTTCTTTTTATCAATCAAGGGCTGCAGTGTCTGGCTGTTTTCTGCAAACCAGTCCTGCCTCTTATGATCCACAGTGCCGTAAACCCCTACCGCTGTTTTATAAAGTTTCCTTAAGTTTACTCCACTTTTCACTTACTGTACAATTTTCTGATGTATCAGAAAAGCGTCCTCAAGTTTCTGTTGAAACTGAAAGCACTTTTCAGGATCGTGAGTGTTAATAATATTAATCCTGGGGCTAGATTTGTGTTTAGGCTGTGTAGATTCTCTTTGGTCTCAGTCTAACCCTTGCAACAACCAAATAATGATCTGTATTACAATCAGCACTGTGGTAAAAAAAAAATTTAGTTCCAAGTCCTTCACAGGATGTTGCAGTCAACCCCAGCATTTTGGCTGTTCGTGATTCCTGGGCAAGTTTTACGTTCAGTAGTTTGCCATTGCTTTCTGAACGACCGGCACCTATACCCTTTTCGAAAAAAAACAGCACTGCCGCTGTGTTTCGAACCCGGGTATACGGGATTACGAATCGCGTTCGTAACACGTTCACCACGGAGACTGTGGTAACTTCGAGTTAATTATGTATGGTTCAGATGTTGTCTCCGTGTGATGATCAAGTCTAGCTGATGCCAATGGCCAGATCTTGGATGTTTCCATGTGACCTCATGTAGCTGTTTTGTTTTAAAAAAGGAGTTTGTAATATATAGGTCATTTCTGGTGCAATGCTCCAGCAGCCTTTGCCCATTTTCATTCATGCGACCAATGTTGTATTTTCCAAGGCACACTGGCCATGAACTCGAGTCCTTGCCCACACGAGCATTGAAATCACCGAGCATGTAGATTTAGTCAGATTTTGGAACTGCCTTGATCACAGAGTCTAACTCCTCATAGTTTTAATCCTTTACATCATTCGAGGAAGCGAGTGTCTGTGCATATGCAGTGATGATAGTGGCAAAACCACAAGAGGTTGCCAAGCGTAGGGATAATAGTCTTTCATATCCTCCAGCTGGAATATCAGTCATTCCCAGTAGCGAATTCTTCACTGCAAAGCCCACACCATGTTGTTTTTTTTCTGCCTGCACTCTATACTTCCAAAAAAAGGTGTAATTGTTTTCCCTGAGTGACCCTTCCTCAGCGAGGCAAGTCTCCTGCAGGCCAGCAATATCAGTGCTAAGACGGTTGAGTTCGGCATCAATCACAGCCGTTTTTCTCACATTGTCAATGTTCATTAAGTCAGTGGAAAATCCTGAACACGTGGTTCTTACATTCCAGGTTGCAAGCCGTAGCTTGAGGTTTCTATTTTTGTTGTTAGTACAAGGTGCATTGGTTTTACAGCCTGTGATTAAGATTTTGTCCTAGCCCCAAGCACCCATTGAAGCAGGCAGGCTGTGGCGGATCAGCACCCAATTGGCCGTGGGCTGCCCAGCTTGAGGCGGATGGTAGCTGATCAGTGACACCTGTAGGTGTCTCCCACCATCAGAGGTAATGCGTGGCGCCCCCATGTCTACGCCAATTGACAAGGACTTATAACCCGTAATAGTTACCTCTCGTTGAATAATCATATTGTCAACACTCCAACACCAACTGTAATGCTGTGTTCAGAGACGGTGGAAAGAACGCAGGCAATGAATTACCAGATCACTGGACCTGGCAGGACATTGTCATATGCTGATGATGTTTTAGTGTATCGTCAGGGTAAGGATAGAGAGGAGGTTGCTGTGGAACTACAAACCGAACTCAATCGCATAAGTACTTGGTGGATGAAGCTGGGGCAATGGTCAACCCAACAAAGGCAACAGTGACTTGGTTCTCGTTGAATAATCATATTGTCAACACTCCAACACCAACTGTAATGCTGTGTTCAGAGACGGTGGAAAGAACGCAGGCAATGAATTACCTGGGGATACGGTTTGATCGAAGCCTTGCTTACAATGTGCACATAGACCAGGTGATAACAAAGGCCAAGCGGGGTTTGGCAGCGATGCGGGTGATGGCGGCAGCAAACTGTGAGCAGCGCCATCTATATCTTCTGTACGAGGGGCTGGTCATGTCTGTTTTGGAGTATGCAATGGCAATCCTGACTCTCAGCCATAAGCAGATAGAAAGGATGGAAAGGATACAGAATGAAGCTATGCGCATTATTCTTGGATGTACAAGAGATACAGCATGCAGGGCGATGCGCTACCTTCTTGATTTTCCAACCATTGAAGAGAGAATACAAGGTTGCAGGGCACGCGCCTACCTCAGAATTAACGCAAACACACAACATCCACTGCATAGTGAAATTAGGAAGATGAAGGGCAGCAGGTTAAAAAGAGGACGGTCGTGGATGGGTCAAGCCGAAGACATTCTTCAACAGGTGTGTTCACTTGAGGACTTAGAACCTGGCGAGGAGTGGGTGCAAGTGCCAACAGACTTCTGCACATCCTTTTCAGTTTGCATCCAACTAGATAGAAAATGCAGACAAGAAAATCCGGCTGCTGTTGAGGCTGAAGTACAAGCGTTGATTTTCGAGAATTCGCTAGACGGTGACGCGGTCATCTACACAGATGGGTCGGTCGTCCGACATGTGAGAAGCTCATGGGCCTTTACAGCTCGGGCCGGAGGGAGAATTGTGAAGGAGGACTCTGGTGCTTTCACTGAAACCACAAGTAGCCTGACCATGGAAGTCATGGCAGTAAGTAAAGCAATAACATGGCTCGAGACACAGACATTCACTAGGGCTTCTTTCCTTAGCGACTCAATGAACATGATCAAGAGGATAGAGGAGGGGTCGATCCGAAGAGAATGGTTGCTGCCTCTGGAGCGGTCTCGACTGGCAAAGATTAGTTTCATCTTCATGCCAGGGCATGCGGGAGTACAAGGAAATGAGCGGGCTGACAAGCTCGCAGGTGAGGCTACTGTGGAGGGCGGACGCGCCATGGACCAGGCCGACATTCTGAATGCTCTACGAGAAGTGAGACTTTTGCGAGAACCAAGTGATGATTGTGAATCTACAACAATGGCCAGACTTCGAGAGCAGCAAATTAAAAGAGGGGTGGCCAAACAAGAACACTACGCAGGAAGCCAAAGAAGATTGATAAACCAACACAGAACTGGCGTCGTTAGCCGCTACACGCTGCGGGATTTGCTGAGGAGGGGATCCGAGCACTTATGGACTGAATGGTTCGATGTGCAATGAGGATGATCTGTCGACTAACTAACTAACTAATAGTTACCTCTCGCTTTGATTCAGAGACCAGTTAAGACCAGGGATGGAGTTATTGCCTCTCCATAGCACAAAGCCTGGGCTAAAATATAGAGACCATGCAGCATGATCCCTCTCTCGGCCTACCTAGTTCACGCCAGAGGAAAGGTAACACCTCTACATCTGGAACAAGACAAGCTGCAGAAGCTGCCAGATCAGCAAAGCAATGCTCTACTGTCCGCAGGACATTTAGTCGTTTGCATTTCCTCACATTAGGGTAAAGTTTGTACTGTCACGCCTGAAGCCGTTTGCTCAATGTGGGGTGTCAGTTGTGGTGATCACCGCCCAACATTCAGGTAGTACCGTCTGCTGTCATATGTTAGCTCAATCATATCTGACACTAAGGCCTGACTTCTTCATGTTGATTATTGAAGCAATAACCAGATTGAATCTGTAAGTTGCTTCACTTTAATTTGGATTTAGATTGCACTAATAAATTAGCTTTGGGAATTGGTCAACTGAAAATCAGCAATACAATTTATGTTGGAAATATTGCATGTGTTAATTTGGTTAACCAATAATGATTTGTGTCATCTAGAAGATGGAAATAATCCCAGTGAATTAGGATGTGATCAAAAGGTGCAGGCACTGGACATGACATACATTATGAAAACATGTTAATATATAACTAGAAAAACCATTCCTCCCATTGGGCAAAGGAATAGAGGGACATCTAACAACACACAGAGAAGGGAATTAGAGATAGGAGTGAATTATATGGAGGGAGCTTCAGGAGATAGTAAAGTATAGGAGGGCTTGGAGAGAGTTGGTTTAGGACAGATGTTGCATTAGTAGATAAAAGACAGAAGACGAAAAAAGAAGATAGAAACTGAAAACTAGATTGTGGTACTTTAGACTTAGTTAGTTAGTTAGTTAGTCTTTCCTCTTGAGCCTAAGGCGGCGCATAGGGCAGAAGTCCTGACTCTCCATGCTTGGCGGTTCGCTGCTACCTGTTGTAGATCTTGGATATTTACTTGGCCATTGAATGAGCCTTCTCTAATGATGATTCTACGCAGGGTCTCTCTTGGTCTTCCCCGTTTTCTTTTCCCTACTGGTGACAATATGAGGGCTTGGTAGGGGAGTCTTGTCTTGTCCATTCTGAGTACATGGCCGATGTAGTTCCAACGGCGTCTTCTTATGAAATTGGATACTGTATCTTGCTTAGTCTCTTGTCTTATTTGCGTATTGGTTCTGAAGTCTGTCCAGTGGATGTTTAGAAGTCTTCTAAGACATTTGTTCTCAAATTTATCTAATTTTTTATCTAAAGCTACCGTTGATTTCCAACTTTCACATCCATACGTTAACACTGGAATCACACAAGAGTTGAAGATTAAGTTTTGTGTGTTTGCTGAGTGTCTTTGACTTCCAGATGTTTGACAGTTTATTGAAGGCACCAGATGCCAATGCGATTCTAGATGATATTTCTGGTGTTGAGTCCCCTGTAGATGTCATTTTGCTTCCTAGGTATGTGAAGCTGTTGACTTTTTCAAGAACGTAGCTGTTCAATTTAGTGTCATCTGAATTGTTGGTAAGATCAATAGTCTTTGTTTTTGTGGTGTTAATGTGGAGACCAATTTGCCCTGAAACATTTTGGAGGTGGTTTATTTTCTCTTGGGCATCCGGGTGTGTTGAACTCAAAAGCACTATATTGTCGGCAAAGTCCAGGTCTTCTAGAATTTTGTCGACCCAATGGATACCCATATTTGTGTTGTTTGTGCATTTGCGCATGACCCAATCGATAGCTATTCCAAAGAGCTTCGGTGATAAGACACAACCCTGTTTCACTCCTGTTTCGACTGAGAACCAGTCAGAGTTGCCTGTTTCTGTTCTTATGCAGCAACGTGTCTCTTTGTAGAAAGATTTTATGACGTTGGTATATTTGGTAGGAAAACCATAGATGTTAAGTAGATTCCAAAGTGATGGACGGTGGATACTGTCGAAGGCTTTTTGAAAGTCGACAAAGTTGGTGAATAATTTCGACTGGAATTCTATGGAGTCTTCAATTATTATTCTGAGGGTGAAAATGTGGTCTATGCATGACCGTTTTGGTCTGAAGCCTGCTTGTTCTTCTCTGAGCCTTTCATCTATAGCCCAACATAGCCACTTTGGACTTACTGAAAAAAAAAAAAACTTTAACCTATACTCGCGTAAATCAGAAATAGCCAAAACATGCTAGGGTTGATTGTGATGTCCTTTAAAGGACATGCAACTAACTTAACCATGTACTGGTAGCACTACATTTTCTTAATTGTTTACGTGTAAGAAAAAAATGTGGGTGAAATGATGGTGGTGAAGATGATAATTGTGATTATAATGATTTTCATAGTAAAAAACAAGTAGAGGTACTCCCATGGCAGATTTTGGTGTTAGTTTGTGAAGTGTTTGGTCTTTTTATATTCTAGGCCATGGCATAATAAGATGGGGTGGACAGTTCTCTTTCTCTCCTATTTTCATTCTCAGACATTTCACAGAAAGTTCTGAAAACTGGTGAAACTCATTTATGAGTTGTAATTGTTGGGAACAATGACCCTGCCATTGCCGGAGATTGAACCTGGACCACTGTTTTGAATCCTATCATCAAAGTGTGTATTATGTTTAATAGCAATGATATTTTACGTGAATATATATGTCAAATGTTGCAGCTAACCATTGAAGGAGAAAGAGGTTCCTATGATTCGGATGCAGTTAGCATTGATGACATTGAAGTTTCAAACACAGCTGCCAAAGATGACAACTCTGGTACGTATGTCTTTGTGTCTGGATTATGTCAGCTCTGTGAGTAAAGTATACACATGTAGGCCTTCGTGACTGTTTTCCTTTATCTAAGCACATCATTGTGGCAGTTAAGTATACACATGTAAGTCTGTGTGATTCTTTTCTTTTACACATGCAAATGTCTGTGACAATTAGGTATCCACATGTAAATTTATGTGATTATTTAGAAAGGTTCCCCAGGGGCAAGTGCCACCCCTGAAGTTCCAAGCCCCTGTGTGTCATTCGGTTGACCGCCTTTGCTTGCAGATAAATCTACACTTTGGCGCCTCTGCTGCTGATACTACTACTACAACTATTGCAACTACTACTACTACCACCACTGCTGTTGCTAATGCTACTAATAATACTACTACTACAACTATTGCAACTACTACTACTACTACCGCCACCACCACTGCTATTGATAATACTACTAATAATACTACCACTGCTACTATTACTTCTACCACTGAAAGGCTGAGAAGCAATCTGTTATTTGCCTTTACACTTGCAAGTCTCTGTGACAATTAAGTATAAACATTATGATTCCATTATAACTTTACCCTTACCCCGTTCAACCTTAAGTAAGTTATATCAGGGTCCAGCCCTTTCTCAGATTAATAATCCTGTGACAGAGGATATTAATTTGAAGGTGATTATTCTCCTAAGAGGGTAATTTCTTAGTATACACATGTAAATCTATGTGATTGTTTTTCTTTAGATATGCAAGACTGTGACAGTTAAGAATACAAATGCAAATTGCTGTGACAATTAAGTATAAACATGTAAATATATGTAATTGTTTCCCTTTACACATGCAAGCCTTGTGACAGTTAAGTATCCACATGTAAGTCTGTGATAGTTTCCCTTTACAGGAGCACATCTCTGAATGTTTACCTGAACATTTTAGAATCTATTGATCTGTTCTTTTTAAACAGCACAGACATTTCTTTTTCACTGTATTAATTGCAAATTATAATTGAAGAAAGTTGTGTAAATGTTATGTTTGCATATCGACAACTTTAGACACATTTATTGATATGACATTCAGTGCACTAGCGTACCACCACAGTGGTCCTGAGCTCATTCCCCAGCAGTGCCACCACAGTGGTCCTGAGCTCATTCCCCAGCAGTGCCACCACAGTGGTCCTGAGCTCATTTCCCAGCAATGCCACCACAGTGGTCCTGAGCTCATTCCCCAGCAGTGCCAGGGTTGCATGTTTTCTTACCAGTATGGCTCGGGGGTGGTCAACCCAGCCTCCTAAAATGTGTAGCAGAGATTTTCCTGAGAATGTAAAAATGGCTGGCTGGTGTAATAGTGACCATATTACACTTCATGTGCTGTTCATTCACCATCATCATGTAGCAAGTCCTTTGCAGAATGTTTCTTAGTACAGCCCTCTGGAAAGTCTCCCAGTCTTTCACCTGTACCCTTGCTTTATGCATTTTTATGCCTTAAGTATCTTTAAATTCCTGTGTCAACTGTATGTATTGGTTGACTCCTACCTGGTCTTCAAGTAACCATACCATCCTTTATTTTATTCTTTCTAAACAACTGTGGTATTTGATATGGCCAAAGCATTTGTTTCCGAGACATGGTGCTATCAACGAGCCAGTTTTCCTCAGTGTTAGATCTTGTAAAATGTCAGTGCACTTTCAATGTCATGCACCATGGGTTGGTCAGAAGAAGTCACCGTAGGCATTCAGGCAAGCATCCCATTGCTTAAGTAGGCGGCGAATGCCGTCCGCAAAAAAGGATTGTGGTTGCTCACTGAACCAAGTGTTTACCGCGTTCATTACGTCTGCATCTGTGTGAAATCGTTGCCCCTTGAGAGCTTGTTTTAGAGGTCCGAACAAATGAAAATGACACGGTGACAAATCAGGACTATAGGCTGGATGTTACAGAATTTCCCACTTCTTCGAAGCTAATGCTTCCTGCACAATCTTGCAACATGCGGACGAGTATTATCATGTAACAAAATCACACTGTGAGAAAGCATGCTGGGTCGTTTATTCTTGATGGCTTTTTGCAGCTTGTCTAGTGTTTGCAAGTACTGGGTAGAGTTGATGTTGAAACCAGGTTCTTTAAAGTCGGCCAACATTATCCCTTCATGGTAAAACAATTTCACTCAGCATAACCTTACCAGTGGAAACCTGTAACTTGAATTTTTTGGTGATCCAGCATGCTTCCATTGCTGCTCGGCTCAAAGTGATGACACCATGATTCATCTATGCGTAAGAGAAATGCATCACCCTCCACTCTGTAACGCAGCAAGTGATTCAAACACCATCCCATGCATTCCTCTTTTTGGTGGTCGGTCAATATCCGTGGTACCCACTGTGAACACACCTACCGATATTGCAGTTTCTTATGAATGACCTTTTGAATTGTCCCAATTGACACATCAAATTATTTCGCTAGCGAATGTATGCTTCGACAACGGTTCATCTGTACTGCTGCATCAATTTTGGCAATGGTTTTTTCTGTTGCAACAATATGCGCTTGACCCGGCCGTCGAAGATCTGTCGTGAACTGACGTCCTTTCCGAAACATTCGTGCCGTCTGTCACTGTTGTCTTTGACACACATTTGTTTCCGTACGCTGCCTGTTCGATGAATGTCCACTGGTCGACATCCTTCAATTGAAAGAAACTGTATCACCACTCTTTGAGCTTATTTGGATGGATTTTGGATCAACCAGTCTATTTTCTCAACGGTCAGAAACAGAACATATGCATCATGGGACGATAAGCACGTGCTCTTTTATTCATTGGTCAGTACTTATCACATGACTATGACATGATCATGTTCAAAATACGCAATTACGCTCGGTGCGGCACGAACGGATTTCAAATGAACGCTCCTAATATTTCTTCTTCTTGATTCAAGGTACTCTAATTCGTCTGTAAGATTTAAGCCTCACTGTTTGCCTTCAGAGTTTATCAAATGGTCCATGATTCACAGTCTTCTGTTGCCATAGGAAAGATGCATATTATCAAAATGTTAATGTTTGCTGGTGTTGTGCCATAAGCCTTTCATGCTGTCTGATCTCTCCATGGCCACGGCTAGTCTCCTTCAGAGCTATTTTGAACAGTTTCCATAGAGCCATATATTTAATTTAAAGTTTAACGTTTTCAGTTTCGTCATTGTTAATTGTCATTTTTGGTTGACATGTCATTTAGTCTGTGGACATTATTCTTCTTACATTTAGTGGTCGGAAAAAGAGTTTGATTTTCACTGTGTCTTATGACAGCCAGAATTAACTGTTCTAATTTGTTGACACTGTTTGAGAAGAGAATTGTGTCTGAACACATGAGTTCTAAAACTGAATTTCCACCAATTATGAATGGATCAAAATTGTAAAATTTATCATTACATTTTGGACATAAATGTTGAACAGGTAGTGGTAGAGCATACAGCCCTGCTTGTTGTTCAAGATATGATTCAGTTTAATGGATCAAAGTATTGGAAACATATTTGGTCTTCCTCGGTTTCATTTTCCTGGAATAGTAGCATTAAGAATACATTTGGACAGCCAATTAATCTTACCAAATGGTCACACCCTACTGAATCAGTTCACTGACAGACAACAATGGATGTTAGCTACTGATAAATAGGGATGGGGAAATTTTAGTGCCATTATCTCATCATTTCCCATGTGGTTTTCTCATGTTCTGAACTCCTTTCTATGCCTTTAAGCTCATATCATGTTAGCCCAATATTTTTATACATCAGTCTCATTGAGTGTTGTGGTTACTTTCATGCTGGCTACCTGTATTTCCCAGAACATATTTTGATGCCATTTTTAGGTGGATCAACCTGGGAGCCCAAGCTTGTGTTATAAACATTCTTGCTTCAACTGAGATTTAAACTCATGACTACCAGGCTGGTCAGCAGGCGTGCTAACGTTTGTACTGCCACATCTCCTTTTGTCATGTATATTGTAACTAACCTTTGTCATCACGTCATATCCCGATGCAATATTGTCTCTATGCTTCAGTTTACAAATGCACCTTTGAAAGTGCAGACCTGTGTGGATTCAAACAGGATGATGCAAATGCTCTGCACTTTTGGTACCGAGGTGGCGTATATGATTCAATATTACAAGACCACACAACCATGACTGAAACAGGTTGGATTAAACTGAATATTGTTGTAACTTTTGCTTGTATCCAAAATTCAGATTTATGTTAAAGAAATAGTTGGATGGGGAAAGTAATGTGGGGTCAGTTAATCAATCAAGTGCCATCTCTGCAGTGAAAGCTAGCTGTACTGGCCAGTTGGTTGGTTGGAAGACCTCTGGAAGACAGAGTTCAGACTCTTGGGTCTAATTTATTGGTGGTTCGGGTCATCTGAACTGTGAGAACGGCATGCATTGATCAGGGTGTGGCTGGTGGAAATGGTTTCCCCCTGACTCAGTATCAAAGCCCAATATCCATGTAGACTGGGTTGTAGAGTTTTCCTTCCCCTCTCCAAGCACAGGAACTAGTGGGGTAAGCAAGATTGGTGCTTGGGCTACACATCTGTGAGGAAACATGACAATCTCTAGAATGTTAGTCAGACTGGGAACTTAGTTTGTGGATGGGCTGCACCATGGAGAGGTACTCTGAGGTCTGAACCAATGTGAGTTTTGGTCCTAGTCTTGTGACCCCTGTGGCCAGGGCTGTAATCATCATCATGTGCCATGTCAATAAGCCTGGGTGGTCATGGTTTACCATCTTTTATGATCATTAGATTATTGAATCAGGATCTGTGTTCTTGTCCCGAAGTTGTCACATGGCCAGGAAATCAAAGTATTTTTTTTTTGCCTTCCTATTGCTCTTTTCCCATCAATTTTGCTACCTGTAACGAATCTCCAACACTGCCTGTCTCTTACCTGGAGGTAAATCTGTGTTCCAGACTCCTTGAAATGTCACAGCAACACGTCATAACTCTTCAGGAAGAGCTTCCTTTCCTCTTTATTGGCTGAGTTATTTGTTTTTGTGTGTCTGACTTGTTCATGGTTGGTTGGATATTGTGTCTGCATTTTTCTAAGTGGTAGCTTGCACTAAGCAAAATCCTTCTTAGTCGCCTCCTATGACAGGCCTGATAAGATGTGGTATTACTCTCTTTTTTCCCCCTTACAGGCCCTGGTAACACACGGCGAGCCTAGTAAAATAGGTGCCAAGTAATTCCTCAATTTTCCAGAAATTTCTTGGCATCTCATGATGCCATTACCTAGTATATGTGAAGTCCTAGCTCTACACATCCCTATGCTAGTATCTGGCATGAAATTACCTTTTCTTGATTTTTGCTGTTATTTTCCTGTTACTTTGCTACCATAGTTGTCCAGTTGATGACATGTGGCAACCAGGAAAATTGTCAGTGTCAGAGACTGAGATTTACAGAAATGAAAAGTGCCAGATGGGTCAGTAGATTGACACAGATGATAAAAGATAAAATTGATTAAGAAAACTGATGATAGATGGTTGTTAAGTAGCACAATCACCTAAGCCGCCCTGCAAGCACATGACGATGGTTAAAGCTGCATATTCTTTCATGTTTTGAATGCATCAGAATCATAATGTCTCTCACTTCATTTCTTTTTTTGCGCTCGCTCGCTTCGAACTCAAGCGTGCTCATTACTACACTACTTCTAGTAGCACTGGACTCAGTTTTGCATGTGGATTAACTTTCCCTATTATCAGTGTCTCTCGCCTTCAGGCGAACCCACATTGACTTCAGAGGTACTTGTAATTGACATCCCCAAGTTAAGGATGAGAAATCAACATTTTAGTCCAACTGACAGGTGTAGGGGTTGAACCCCTGACCTCGGCATCAGCACACCAGATGTTTTAGAACACACGTTCTTAGCCATTCAGCCATGCTGACTTCCTCTCACTTTATTTGATTCTGTTATGTTTAGATAACTGGCGTATGTGGCATATGGCATAGTGAGTTCCGCAGTTTCATAACTCCCCAATTTACTGAGTCGAGGGTTTGAAATCAGTCACGGGTGATTTGGAAGAAGATGACTTTGCATGGATTTTTATCGTGTGAGTGCAACAATGGCAAACTGCTGAACTAAAATTGCCCAGTAAATCACAAACAGGCAGTAAATGCTGGAACTGAATGCAACGTTCTGTAAAGGACATGCATCTGACTCTTATATTTAGATAGCTACAGAAATGGTTGAATTTTGATAATGAAATCAGTATATGTTATTTTGATCATTATTACTATACCGGGCAACCATGACCGCGAGGTCATGGGCTAACGGGGCTATGGCTCGCCATAGGGGATGGACTCCCTGTGGTCAGATTAGTGTCCTAAACCTGCGACTGGCCTAGCAAGCCGTCAGGGGATCTTCATACTGCTCGTAGAAAGACTAAGAAGTATAAACGGACTGACCCAAACGGATATCGACCCGGCAATGTTAATGGACCACGAGATAGATCAGCGACTCAAAAAATAGGTACAATGAATGTCTGTGGTTTCAATAGTAAAGAAGAAGATCTTATAGAAACAATGGAAGAGAGGAAAATTGGACTGATGGGAATAGCGGACACCAGAACAAAGGGGAAAGGATGCAAGGAGCTCCACCGCAGTTACACGTTTGTTTACTCTGGAGTAGAACAGCAAGAAAGGGCAAGACACGGTGTTGGAATAGTCATCGAACCACGACTTGCAAGAGGAATACTAGAAATAAAATATATATCAGAAAGAATCATAACAGTGAGAATAAAAGAAACAATTACAACATATATACAAATATACGCACCATGTAATGCAAACAATAATGAGCAAGAATGCGAGGACTTCTACGAAGACATACATGACGTGCTAAATAAAATAGATAAGCAGGACAACATCATAGTTATGGGAGACTTCAATGCAAGACTAGGACATAACAGAGTGGGCATAGAAAAACATCTGGGAGCATTTGGAGACAAGCAAAATGAAAGGAATGATAACGGAAGTAGACTATTAGAGCTTTGCAGCCAACACGACCTCTATATAACAAACACATTCTATAAACATAAGGATTCACAAGTATACACCTGGTATAAATGGAACGATCTAGATACTAAAAGCCAAATTGATTTTATATTAACAAGAAACAACAAAAAGATAAATATATTAGATGCAAGGGCAGTGCCCAATTTCAGTATAAACACAGATCATAAAGCAGTCGTTGCCACAATAAGAACAATCAGAAGAAGAAAACAAAGAGCAGGAAAATACATGCCATGCGAATCAGTAAACTTAAAAAACCTTAAAGACGAGGCAGTAAGAGAAAATTATGAGAAAGAACTAACTGAACTCTTTGAAAAATTACCTGCAGAAAGAAAAACAGTGGAAGAAGAATGGGAAATGTTCAAATCAAGCATTTTAAATACTGCAAAAATAACATGTGGAACCACGAAAAAATTCAAAACACGGTTAAAGAAAATAACAAGTTGGTGGAACGCAGAAGTAAAGGAAGCGGTAAAAGACAAAAAGAAAAAATATAAAAAGTGGTTGAAGAGCAAACAGGAATGTGATCACATAGAATATAGAATAGCGAGAAGACATGTGAATAGAATAGTAAAGAGGGAAAAACAAAAAGACTGGGAAGAGTATGGAGAAACCCTAAATAAAAACTACAAGGAGGCAACTAGAAACTTCTACAAAAAGATAGGTGCAATGCGAACCAGAGGAGAACCCTTTGACCCAACTGAAATAATTAACAGCGAAAATGGAGAACCAATAAGTGAACAAAAACAAATCCTAATAAGATTGAAGCAGTATTTCGAACAACTTCTCAACATCCCATCAGATGTCACAGGAATTCAAGAGATCTATACAGATGTCACCGAAGAACTGGAACCAGACATACTAAAAGAAGAAATTATAGAAGCCATCAGATTAGCCCCATTGAACAAATCACCGGGACAGGATGAAATACCAAATGAATTAATTAAAGCAGCAAGAGAAACAGAACAGCTTGGCTACATAGACTATTCAACCATGTTTGGGTAGAACAACAGACACCACGAGACTGGGGAAACGCCATAATTATCCCAATTTGGAAAAACAAAGGCAGCAAAAGAGACTGCACACAATACAGAGGCATTTCACTGTTGAGTCATACTGGGAAAATATTTTGCAAAATTCTAGAAAAAAGATTACGAACTACTTTAGAACCCCAGCTAAGGGAAACACAGCTTGGATTTAGGAAAAACAAAGGATGCACAGATGCCATTTTTGCTCTTAGACAACTTATAGAAAAATCAATCGAATTCAATGAAACACTCTACTTAGCCTTTGTCGACCAAGAAAAGGCATTCGATAGAGTTGATAGAAACAAGCTGTGGGAAATCTTTAAACAATATGGAGTGAGTACACATCTAACAATCCTATGTAGAAGTTTATACAACAACAGTGAATGCATAGTGAGAGCAACTGGAGGACACTCAGAACCCTTCACCATAAGATCTGGTGTACGACAAGGTTGTGTCCTGTCCCCTCTCTTGTTCATAACATATATAGACAACATATGTAAAGAAACCAGCCAAGCAGAGACAGCAAGAATACCGCATGACGAGAACACAGAAGAAGAACTATCTGCAGATCTAACCATTAGAGAACTCCTGTTTGCGGATGACCAAGCACTAATAGCAAAATCAGAAGCTGAATTACAAGACCACATAAATAGTCTAAATGTGTAGGGAACATAACATGAAAATTAGCACAAGCAAAACAGAGGTAATGACTATAACTAAAGAAGAACAAACAACAACAATTCACCTAAATGAACATCCCTTGAAACAAGTAAAGAGTTTCAAGTACCTAGGAAGTATAATATCATCAAATGCAGATGTGCTGCAGAGGCCAAAAAGGCAAAATGGGAATGTTTCATGAAGGAGATTGGAGGTGATAAAACACTGCAAAAATTCTGGAAACTGCACAGGCAAATGCAGAGAAAAGATCGGCCGATGACAGTGGGAACAATCTATAGAGATGATGGTGTGTGCGTGACAACAGACAAAGAGAAAGGGGAGGCGTTTCTCCAGAGATTTTTAGAGCAGACCAAACATAATGATGCGGACATCAGAGATGCAGTTAGAGAGGAGCTATCTGGCACCACGAAGAATATGCAGTATGAAGACATCATACGGGTGGAAGATAATAAACACATTTTGAAAAAGGCAAAAGACACGGCACCAGGGCCCAATGGGGTCAGGTATGGCGACATGAAGGGTTTGAGTGAAGCAGACCTGGAGGAGATGACCGACTGCTTTAACCAGAGGATTAGGACAGCATCAGTACCGCAGGATTGGGTGCACAGCTATCTCATCCCTCTCCCAAAACCATTCAAGGATCAGTCAAAGCTTAGCGGCTTCAGGATCATCACCCTTCAAAATACATTTGGGAAGGTTTTAGAGAAGATAGTCGCTGTTAAGCTGCAGGATTTTTTGGAAAGGGGGAAGCTTCTTCCAAGAGGCCTGGGGAGCTACAGGCCAGGAAAAGATACCTGGTCTAATGCAGCCACTTTTGCCTTTGATGTTTATGAGGGGTTCCAGAGTAGACAGGAAACGATGGCGGTAGCACTTGATCTCGAGGATGCGTACAATAGAGTTCGATATGATATTTTGATGACCGCACTGATGGAGAAGGGGGTCAATCCCTGGTTGGTGAACTGGATAGCAGCCGTCCTGCACTCTCGTCGGGTTGCTCTCCGTCTGGGCGCATGGACCTCAGAGCCACATATGTTAACCCAGGGACTGCCACAGGGATCTGCAGTCTCATCGGTGCTCTTTAATGTGTATACGAGCAAGATTGCAAACCTAGAAGCACCAGGGGTTGGAAGAATACTAACATTTGCAGATGATATTCTTGCATATAGACAGGGGAGAGATAGGGAGCAAACAGCCCAGGAGTTACAGGCGACAGTAGATGAAGTGATTGACTGGTGCACAGAAATGAGTGCTGTCATCCACACGGAAAAGGCGGCTGTTTTATGGTGCTCTCTGGACAACAGGATTGTAAGAGCTGATGTCCCAAGCCTCGCGATAGATGGTAGAAATGTCAGCAGAGAGAACAAACTGAAGTATCTGGGGATCACATTTGACAGGAGCCTATCCTTCAAGGACCATGGGGAGATGGTCGTGACAAGAACTCAAAAGGGACTCAATGCACTTAAAACTATGGCAGCAATTGACATAGAGCAGAGAATGCTTTTCACACTATACCAGCACTTGATCCTCTCAGTAATTGATTATGGATTAGGTCTGCTCACTGTCTCAAAGAGTCAGCTGGTGAAGTTAGAGCGCATACAAAACGAAGCTATGCGGGTCATTCTGGGATGCACTAGAGACACCCCAGTAGTGTGTATGCGTTACATCCTTGGTCTGCCGACTGTTGCTGGTAGGCTCAAGGTGATGCAGGCGAAGGCATACCTCAGAGTAGCTGCAGACACAGACCACCCACTGCATGAGGCGCTGGACGCAGTTAAGGGTCAGCGACTGATAAGAGGGAAGTCATGGATGGCTCAGGCGGAGGATACAATCAGACAGGTGTGCCCCCTGGAGAACATTAGGCATGGAGAGGAGTGGGTCAGAGTGCCAGCGGAGCAGTCAGACTTGTGCAGAGTTATAATCACATTAAGCCGGGAGTGCAGGGAGTGGCCAGCAGGGGCCACGGAAGTGGAAATCCAGCAACTAATTCAGGACAATGCTCACTCGAGTGATGTGATTATCTACACAGATGGTTCGGTGTCAAGAGGTGAGAGAAGTGGCTGGAGTTTCATAGCCAAAGCTAATGGTCGATGTTTGGGGCAGGAGAGCCTGGCATATGATACCACAACATCCAGCTTAAGAATGGAAGTGGAGGCAGTCACTGCGGCTCTCTGCTGGATGGAGAATATGACACACACACATCGTGATTGTAACTGACTCAGAAAGCATGCTGACGAGGGTGAGGACGGGCAGACTTCGTGCGGAGTGGCTTGCTTCGCTTCGGAGGTCACGGGTGACAAGCATCGCCTGGATCTTTTCTCCTGGGGCATGCCGGTGTAGCTGGGAAATGAACAGGACAGACAGATTGGCTGGCTCTGCAGAACTTGGTGGAGTATTGATACATGACAAGGCAGACGTGATTGCGGCCTTGTGGGAGCACGTGCACACCTCGGAGGTGCAAATGGATTACCATGGTCTGGCAAGAATGAGACAACGAGGAGTGACGAAGGGATCTGGCCGACGCTCAACGCTCAAAGGAAAGGCGAGACGGACTTATAATCAGATTGCTACTGGTACTATTAGTGTTGGAACTCTTCGCTGGCTGCTGAGGATGGGGACGGAGCACTTATGGGAATGCCCCGAATGCTGTGATGTCTATTCCTAAATCAATCAATCAATCAATGGCAGATCAGAAGACGAGATCGAAAATAGGTGCAATAAGGCAAATCAACTCATTGGACAAATGGCACCAATACTAAAGAACAAACATGTATCAATAACTACTAAGAAAGCACTTTACAACACAATCTTCCTGCCAACTCTATGCTATCAATGCCAAACCTGGACAATGACAGAAAAAGAGAAAAGAAAAATCACAACAACAGAAATGAGGTTCCTGAGAAGAATACTCAACGTATCAAGAAGAGATAAGATCAGAAATGAAGAAATCAGGACTAAAGTGGGGGTTAAAGCAGCACTAGATTTTATCAGAAAGCAGCAAGTCAAATGGTTTGGCCGTGCAAGTAGGTTACCAGTCAACAGCATGCCACAACAAGCAATGATGTACAGACCAGATGGAATCAGAGGAAGAGGCCGACCACGTAAATGTTGGACGGAGGGAATAGCAGAGTCCATGGGAATATCGATATACGAAGCCCATAATTGGGCACTCTCACGAAGTTTATACTTCACCTCGACACCGCAAGGTACAAGAGGAACATGATGAGATGAGAGATTATTACTATAAGCCTTGCATGCATTGAGCATGAAATGAAAGCTTAATACGTGTTCAATTTACTCATGTGCTGTGCCTGAAAGGTCATGTTGCAGCAGTGTCACAATCAGAGGGAAAGCCAGGCTACATAGCTAGAATGACTTCACCGACTGTGCCACCCATGTCAGGATGTGTAACCTTTTGGCTGTTGATGGCATCTGATGGATATGCATTGAGAGTGTATGTATCTAGTGGCTCGCAAGAGGTAGGTCACAGTTGTGTTACATCAGAACAAGTACTAGCAACAAGCAAACTTGACATCTGTCATAATAGTGGCTTCTTCTCCTCCTCCTTCTGTTTCTTCTTATACTGTTGCTTCTTCTACTTTTTCCTCCTCTCCTTCTTCCTCTTCTTCTACCTCTTCATCCTCGTACTCCTGAGGTTCCTGGCCTGGAGTAGACATCCTGACTATGACATGGAATAAGCATGGAAGATAACAATTTACCTCCCTTCCTCAAAGAAAGAAAATTTAAAACTGTGTAGCTCCCATAACACTTATAAGGGATGCTAGCAAAATCTTCCAGCCAATCACCATGAAGAAGATTGAAACGTAACTTAGAAGATGGATTACAAGAAGTATTGACTGGTTTTAGACAGGGCAGATGAACCAAGGACCATATGTTCAATTTTAAAACCATCTTTGAGAAATACAGAGAGTACAGTATAGATCTTTATACTTGTTTTGTAAACTTAGTTAAGCCATTAAGTCTACAAGGTGTGAACTGCGCCTGGCCCTGAAGCCATCAGGGGTTAAAAGTGAAAATTAGTAGCCTGCCGATGACCCGCAGACTACACAAGTCAACATACCTCCCCATGGTGTAGACCTGAAACCATAACCATGAGGTCATGGGCCAACGGAGCTCTGGTTTGCCAGGGGGGATGGACTCCCTTGGTCAGATTTTTTCATCCTAAACATGCGACTGGCTTAACAAGGATTCTTTACCTGCTCGAAGGAAACAATAAGCATAAATGGGAATTACAGAGTCCATGGGAATCTCATTATATGAAGCCCATAAACAGGCACTCTTCCCTCTGTTTATGCTTCACCTCGACACCGCAAGGTACAAGAGGAACCTGATGAGATGAGAGTTAAGCCATTACCCTCTTTAGATAACAATCATTTTCAAAGTAATATCCTATTTGTGGCTGTCTCGGTTACAGGGTTATTAATCTGAGCCAGGCAAAGGACCCTAATATAACTTCTCCTCTGAGGTTGAATGGAGTACGGGTAATGGTATAATGCAATAGTATAATAGAATTTAGTGAACTATAGTAAGGCCTTTGACTGTGTCTGACCTCAGAAATTGTGGAACATCACAGGTTGCCAGCACATTTTATTAACTTAATTGATTCATGAACAAAAAACAACTGTCAAAGTAGCTAGTGAGCATCTTTACTTGAACTTTAATAAAGAAACAAAAATAATTTCCACAGACAAAACTACATACAACCACAAATCACAATCAACCGTGAAGAAATTTGAAATGTCATACTTTGAATATCCTGGCTTCATAATCAGTTTGAACATCCTAGCTCCATAATCAGCATCAATGGGAACTGTCCAAAATAAGTCAGACGTAGACTAGCCAAAGCTGTGCAGAGAGTATACAGTATTCAGGACCTAACAACACCAGCAACTGAATTAAAGTAACAGTTGTGAGAATGTGCATCTTTCCTGTGACAACATACGGAAGTGATTCATGGGCCATGTTGCGATCACTACAGAAGAAAATCACGGCTTTTTAACTTAAATGTTACAGAAACATGATTACAATACCATGGACCAAGATAAAGAAAATACTAACATTCTACAAAACCTGAACATACATAAAAAGAGTCAGGTCTTAGTCAGATATGACTGAGCTACCATATGACAGTAGACGGTACTACCTGCTTTCTGTCAGCGCCGAATGTTGGGCGGCGCTTACCAAACCCGACACCCCACATTGTGCCAACGGCTTCGGGCGGAAGAGCGTTAATTGGGAGGGTACAAGCCTTATCCTGGTGCGAGGAAATGCAACCCAAAGACAAATAGTCATGGCAGGGCAGACCAGGCCCTAAGCCTTGGTTGGCAGCTGGTCTAGGATCGAAGCTCCGACAGGCGGACAGTTAGAGCATTGCTTTGCTGATCTGGCAGCTTCTGCAGCTTGTCTTGTTCCAGATGTGTAGGTGTCAACTTTCCTCTGGAGTGAACTAGGCAGGCAGAGAGAGGGATCATGCTGCATGGGCAACACATGGTTTCTTTATTTGAGCCCAGGCTTTGTGCTATGGAGAGGCAATAACTCCATCCCTGGTCTTAACCGGTCTCGGAATCAAAGTGAGAGGCAACTGTTACGGGTTATAAGTCCTTGTCAGTTGGCGTAGACATGGGGCGCCACGCGTTGCCTCTGACAGTGGGAGACACCTACAGGTGTCACTGATCAGCTACCGCCTGCCTCAAGCTGGGCAGCCCCCGGCCAATTGGGTGCTGATCCGCCACAGCCTGCCTGCTTCAATGGGTGCTTGGGGCTAGGACAAAATCTGAATCGCAGGCTGTAAAACCAATGCACCTGGTACTAATAAAAATAATAATAGAAACCTCAAGCTACGGCTTGCAACCTGGAACGTAAGAACTATGTGTCCAGGATTTTCCACTGACTTGACAAATATAGACGATGTGAGAAAAACGCGAGACTCGCCTCGTTGAGGAAGGGTCACTCAGGGAAAACAATTACACCTTTTTTTTGGAAGGGTAGAGGGCAGGCAGAAAAAGGCAGCATGGTGTGGGCTTTGCAGTGAAGAATTCGCTACTGGGAATGATTGATATCCCAGCTGGAGGTAATGAAAGATTATTATCCCTGCGCTTGGCAACCTCTTGTGGATTTGCCACTATTATCACTGCATATGCACCGACACTCGCTTCCTCTGATGATGTGAAGGATACGTTCTATGAGCAGTTAGACTCTGTGATCAAAGCAGCTCCAAAATCCGACTACATTTATATGCTCGGTGATTTCAATGCTCGTGTGGGCAAGGACTCGAGTTCATGGCCAGTGTGCCTTGGAAAATACAACATCAGTTGCATGAATGATAATGGGCAAAGGCTGCTGTAGCATTGCACTAAAAATGACCTATGTATTACAAACTTCTTTTTTAAAACAAAAGAGTTGCATAAGGTCACATGGAAACATCCAAGATCCGGCCATTGGCATCAGCTGGACTTCATTATCACACGGAGACAACATCTGAACCATACATCATTAACTCGAAGTTACCACAGTGCTGACTGTGATACAGATCATTCTTTGGTTGTTGCAAGGGTTAGACTGAGACCAAAGAGAATCTACACAGTTAAACACAAATCTAGCCCCAGGATTAATATTATTAACACTCACGATCCTGGAAAGTGATTTGAATTTCAACAGCAACTTGAAGACGCTTTCACTGATACATCAGAAAATTGTATAGTAAATGATAAATGGAGTAAACTTAAGGAAACTATTTATAAAACAGCGGTAGGGGTTTACGGCACTGTGGATCATAAGAGGCAGGACTGGTTTGTGGCAAACAGCCAGATACTGCAGCCCTTGATTGATAAAAAGAAGATAGCTTTCTTAAGAACAAGGAAAGAACCACGCGTAACACTCTCAGTGAGCTGAAGCAAGCAAGGAAGGATGTGCAAAAGGCTGCCAGGCAGTGTGCGAATGACTATTGGATCAAGTTATGTGAGTCCATTCAAATCGCAAGTGATAAGGGAAACATCAGAAGCATGTATGAAGGGATAAAGAAAGCCTATGGTCCAATGATCAAAAGAAGTGCACCGCTGAAAACCTTGACTGGAGAAATCATCACTGATAAGAAACAGCAGATGGATAGATGGGTCGAGCACTATTTAGAGCTTTACTCAAGTGAGACCAAGCTAGCGGATGATGCCCTCACCGCCATAGAGGCCCTGCCAACTCTTGACCACCTGGACACACTTCCCACCATAACAGAAGTTAAGTGTGCTATAAATGAACTTGCATCTGGCAAGGCTCCAGGTAAGGATGGGATTCCAATAGAGGTAATCAGGACACACTCAATTTACAGATCCACCAGCTAATAGAGCTATGCTGGCGAGAAGGACAAGTCCCACAGGATTTCAAAGATTCAAACATCATAACGCTGTACAAGAACAAGGGCGATCGGAGCGACTGTAACAACTATAGGGGTATCTCACTTCTGTGTATTGTTGGGAAAGTATTTGCCAGAATTCTTCTGCGCAGACTTCAAGTCCTGGGAGATGAAGTCTACCCCGAATCACAGTGCGGCTTCCATCAGAACAGGTCTACCATTGATATGATATTCTCATTGCGACAGATGCAAGAAAAATGCCGGGAACAAAATCAGCCACTGTTTATTGCCTTCATCGGCCTCACAAAGGCATTCGATTTGGTCAGTCATGAGGGTCTGTTCAAAGCACTAAAGAAGATTGGCTGCCCACCAACTCTTCTGTCCATTGTGGAATCATTCCATACAGGCATGAAGGGTATAATCAAGTTTGATGGCTCAACATCAGAAGAGTTTGAAATCAAGAGTGGAGTTAAGCAAGGTTGTGTACTAACCCCCACCCTCTTTGGGATATACTTTTCACTTCTACTGAAATATGCCTTTCGTGATCAGGATGACGGTATATACATTCACTCACGCTCAGATGGTGGCCTCTATAATGCTCAGAGATTGAAGGCCAAGACCAAAATTAGGAGGGTACTAATCAGAGATTTGCTTTTTGCGGATGATGCTGCAATTACGACCCACTCTGAGGAAGAATTACAACATCTACTATCTGCATTCTCCAATGCTTGTTCTGAATTTGGTTTAACAATTAACAAAAAGAAGACACAGATTATGTCACAAGGTGCACATGGTGTACCATCAATCTTTATTGACGACGCCGAACTGGAGATAGTAGACCATTTTACATATCTAGGAACAGAGGTAAATAGCAAATTATCCCTAGATCAGGAAATCAATATCAGGATTGGCAAGGCAGCAACAACAATGAACATGTTAGCAAAAAGAGTCTGGGAGAACAGGAAGCTTACTGCCAAAACAAAAGTCCTCGTCTACCAAGCCTGTGTCCTTAGTACTCTTCTTTATGGCAGTGAAACCTGGACAACTTACTCACGCCAAGAGAAACGTTTAAACAGCTTTCATATGCGGTGTCTGCGAAGAATACTTGGTATTAAGTGGCAAGACAAAATCACAAATACTGAAGTATTGGAAAGATCAGGTTGTGTGACGGTGTATTCCATGCTCAGTCTTCGTAGACTTAGATGGATAGGACATGTTAGGAGGATGGATGATGGTAGAATACCAAAGGACATCTTTTTTGGTGAATTACAGACTGGGTAGGAGATCTCAGGGTCGGCCTCTACTACGATACATAGATGTGTGTAAGCGGGACATGATTGATACAGGCATTGATAATGCACATTGGGAGCAAGTCGCCGCTGAACGTGTTGCATGGAGGGCAACTATCAGAAATGGAATAAAGACAAAGGAGAAAATGATTGCAGATAAAGCACACACAGAGCGTGAGAGACGTAAGATGGTGCAAAATGGTGGAAATGACCATGTTTTCACATGCATCTACTGTGGGCAAACATTTGCAGCAAGAATTGGGCTTACCAGCCACACTCGCCACCGCCATGGGTCGTAGTTATTAAGCCTTTTTGAAGCACAATGTACCAAACTATCGTCTGTCAAGACGGAAAGGTGCCAATGTGATGTGAACATAAAAAACTGGCTGATCAATGGCATAATGTCTCAGAAACTGACATATTTTGGCCAAATTAAACACTACACTGGCTTGCAATGCAAGGCGTGGTTAACCAGCATGAAGAAAATGGACATAGGACATTGAAAACACCTTAGACATGAGTGTGCATGAGGCATTAGAACTGGCAAGGAATCATGAAATCTTTTGGCTGATCATGTTGAAAGTGCCGTTCTACATAGAATCTGTTGCATGATGAAAATAACCAATATATATATATATATATATATATATATATATATATATATATATATATATATATATATATATATATATATATGTATATATAAGACCAGTATGCTCATCTCTCAACCAGTCACCTGTTATCTGTTCCTCACTTTGCTTCATCACTAATTGCTAAGGTGTTTTAAAGAGAATGAGAATAGAGAGAAAAATACCAGGGAAAATGTTTGATATTAAGATGTCTTTTTGTAGCAACTGATCTTGCAAAACGAAAACATACAAGGTTATGTGTGGCTGAAGAGGGAAGCGCCTGTCTCCTCCAACTTGCCGTTTACTATTATACTGGAAGCAGAAGTTCTAGCTGCTCGCACTGCAGATTTGATTATTGATGACTTCCAACTATCAAGCAGTATATGTGACACCAAAGGTAATTTTTAACTGCTTTAACTAATTCTGTACCAAACCACTCACTGGTTCTTTGTTAGTGACTGCGTACATCACTTCATTCATTCATACAGTACCATGTCCTTTGCAGAACCTCGCTCCCATAACAACCTTCCAGAAAACTTCTTGGTCATAAGGAAGATGTCCCACGTCCATTACACCATCTGAAGATCATCTTCACATCCTGCACCCATATTCTCTTCGACCTTCCTCTTCCTCTCTTCCCAGGCATATACCCCTCCATTATTGTTGTCTCCAAACTTTCATTATGTTTCAAGAACATCACTTACAGACAGAAAATGAATGAGACAGTCCTTTAAGAAGCATGTGAAAACCTTGAATTGATTGGAGAAATTAGATGTAGACAGTCAAGATTTTACCAACATTCCTCCGTGCCATGGTGTCAAATTGCCCAGCATCTTCTCTCTTGGTCATCTCTGTCCTTCTTCCCTTCCAATCTTTCTGTTGTGACAACACTCTCCAGCTTTCCTCTTCTCATGACATGACCAAAGAATATGGACTGTCTTCTTCTGATGCGAGTAACCAGCTCTCTTTGTGAGATAATGTCTTTCAAGGTGTCTTTATTGCTCTTGCTATCCATCCACTGTGTTCTCATCATTCTTCTGTAAAACCACATCTTTGCAGCTTCCAAATAATTCCTCACTTGTCTGCAAATTGCTCATGATTTTCTTTGCTCGAGCTATGATACATATACTTTCCTTAATTAATCTTTCATCTGCTTTCATTAAAGTACTCAAATACGATAGGTCTGTATAACAGAAAAACGGAAGTAATGGTTATTACAAATAAAAAGTATATACCTAAATGCAACATCAAAGTGAATGGAACCAATCTTAAACAAGTTTAGTTTAGTTTAGTTTAGTTGATGGATCAACATCACGGCACACGGGTGTAACCTATAAGTGCTCCCTTCTCCTCCTAACTCAAACCTGAGTCTGGAGAAACTCAGCTCAGTGCATGAACTCCATAGCACCGGTGAGTATCCTTAAATACTTTGAGTAGATTTTTAACTCGAAATGTTGACCGTTAGGCTCTCTTTTTTTATTTCCAACTGCCAAGGGATATTTTACGTGCATGACAATACACATGGGCGTCCGATCTCACTACCCAGAGACCAGGGGAAATTTTACTAGAAGTCTGTCTCAATGTCATTCAACCGCCAAAGCGTTAAAACTCAAACTGGAGTAAAATGTAACAAAGTCGCTCACCTTAAAGACTGGTGCAATTCGAGACAATCCTTTTTATTCAGATTAATCTCCTTTTCAGAAATATATATATAACACGGTTGTACAATATAACGGGCCCCTGACACGGGGACGGGACGTTACATGTTAATACAAACCCAGCTGTTCATATCTTTCTGTAATTGCTCAATGCCTCAAGGACTATCGCAAACTATTGCAAACTCGTCGTCTATAATTTATTTATGTCCCGGTCCGGACATGGTATGAATGCCATACAAGCAGGCGATCTCTTCTTTCAGTAAATATGCCTCGCCTAGACGATCAAATCCTTTTATCACGGAGCTCAAAGGAAAACACAGCTGACTTGATGTCCTTTCTCGAAGCGACCTCCGTTGCTGTCCTCACGATGCTTACGTCGGCCTTAGTTCCCAGTGGTCAAGTCATTCTATTGTTAGACTGGGAATCTCCTAATTCCTATTAGGTGGTTAGTTAGTTAGTTAGTTATCAGTTGGGGTATCTTCGTTGCACTCCGGACATGTCCATAGGTGCTCAGATCCTCCCCCCAGCATATGCATCAGCGTCCGGTGGCTAATAGTGCCAGTTCTGTGTTGGTTGACGAGGCGCTTTGTTTTCCCGATGTACCTCTCGTGTCTGGCTGTGCCGATTCTTACTCCCAGGTCTTTCATCCTGGAAAGCGATGTGGAATCATTGACGTCAAAGTCCTCTGTTCTCGCCATATCTTTAAGGGCGTTAATAACATCGGCACGATCCATGGGCTGGCCATCTACAGGGGGTGCAGAGCCAGCCAATTTATCAGCTCGTTCATTTCCCTTGACTCCCGCATGTCCCGGGACAAAGATGAAGGTGACTTTGCGGACAACAGACTTCCGCAGGGACTCAGTCCACTGTCTACGTACAAATCCAGCTTCGACCTTCTGAATCATGCTCATTGAATCACTTAGTACACACACGTTGGTATAATGCTGTGATTCCAGCCATATGAAAGCCTGTGTAACTGCCATCACCTCCATCGTCATGCTGCTCGTGGTCATAGAGTGGGCACCACTGGATTCTTGAATGGTTCGGCCCGCTGAACGGGCTGTAAATGCCCACGCACTTCTCTGCTGCTTTACAACAGATCCATCTGTATAGATGAGCACTTCAGGGCTATCTGAATGATCATAGATGAGCGCGTTAACCTCCGCATTGACAGTGGCAGGGTTCTGCTCTCTGCACCGTCTGTCGACTGTGATAATGCAGGAGAAGGTACACTTAAAAGCTGGAGGCACCGGCACCCATTCCTTGCCGGGGTTGATACTGGTAAGACTGCAGACCTGTCCGACGACATCTTCCGCCCGACCCATCCATGATTTGCCCCTCTTTAGCCTGTCACCCTTTTCTCTGAATACAGCGTCATGCAGAGGGTGCTCATCTGCACTTATTTTTTAAGTATGCACGAGCTCTCCAGATCTTGATCCTGTGTTCCATTGTCGGGAAGTCAAGGAGGTATCTCATTGCTACACAGCTGGTGTCTCTCGTGCAGCCCAAAATGATGTGCATGGCTTCGTTTTGTACCTTTTCAAGTCTTCCAATCTGTGTACGGCTGACAGTGAGGATGGCCAGGGCATACTCGATGCGTGAAAGCACAAGTCCTTGGAACAGAAGTAATAGCAGTCTTTGCTCGATATTGGCAGTCGCCAATATTAGGTGGTGCGCGTGACCACTATGTGGCATAATGCCCCCTCCCAGAAAAAAATGCTAAGTCATTTTTCCTTTCATAATTATCATATATGATACTTACAACTGTAACCATAATTTTCTTTTACCCACAACCACATAGTTCTAGGATTTACCACATCATTAACCCTAAAAAGAAAATTATAAATGCACGCCCACCTGTCCGATCCCTACGTCGGACGTCGTGTGACTGATCCTAGGGAATCAGCTGAACTAATAAACATATTAGTCCCTACCTTGTCCTAATGACAAGTGTGTCCTAGCTCTAGGTATTACCATGAGTTTCGGACGAGAGTAATAATGAAGATTTCCCAGTAACCATGTTAGTCGTAGTCGTTACTTGTTGTTGTATTGTTATGATATAATTAATCATTCATTTAATGGGTAGGGTGCTTGTCTGTGACTCCACCTTAACTTTTTCCCGATATTTTCCTTTGGGATCTGAACTATCTGAGACGGGACGCTGTCGGTCAGCATCCGAATGACACAAGTTCAAAAGGAATTAAAGAGCCCACAATATTTTTCTATCATTCTCTAAAAGCATAAACGTCCACCAGAAAATGATAGAAATGCAAGAGGATTGAAAACAAGAGAAAAATACATTTTGACCACGCACGCCCCATCATTTCTGTAATGCTAGGTCTGAGAAAGCTTTGATGTCCAGATCAAACGTAAAACCCAGACACCACGGCACCAGTCGGCGGCTGCTATCAAAGGTTGAAAACTCATTGTTTTCAGTACCAGGGAAGAGAAAGACGGCAAAGTGTGAAATCTGGGCTGGGGACGATGTTGATACATCGCGGAGCCAGTCAGTTGAGATTGACAGTGTTAGTTTACAATCCTGCGGTTGGAATAGGGACTGACACCTAACACCTTACGGTTAACATGACCCTAATGTGTAAACCAGCCACGGCAGAATGGGAGATAAGAGGGTTAGCCAGACCCGTCTGAAATACTACATGGCGGGGCTACTCAGGGGAAAACCCGTGTGATCCAAAGACGGCAATATAATGCAGGCTTAACACCTACCCGCAATACGGCGGCAAAGTAGGAACACATGGCTGACACATTTTTGCCAGCAACCCAGGAAGGACTGGTGTTAACGCAGATTGGAATGTAATGACGCAACTGCATCACCGCCAAAGCATGTTTCATTGTTTCAAGAATGTGGCGGAGCATCAGTCAATTTGATTGGCAGAAATAACTACAGTCCATGTGGAAAATAGGTGGAGTTAATTAATATGGGGCATATTAATTAGCCAACGTGGAAACTAGCCAGGAACGTAGAGAATAAAACTATGAGCAGGGACAACAATCCTCAGATGCAAACTCATGTATAGCAAAAGGATACCTACTGGAGAAATATTAACATTTCGTTCTGTTGGATTTCTGTACGAAGTATTATGATGGAATTTCCAAAACTATAAAACCCAGGTAATACCATTATTCTGATTAGTTTGTCTGCTAGTCTGAAGGCTTGTGTAGTTTCCTGTTTCTACATATTCTCCCAAACTTTACACTGGTGGATTTTCTTTGTACTTAATGTTCCAGTTTCTAGATTTACTATTACACTGAGAACTACCTTCTTCTTTCATTCACCACTTGGTTGTCTGATTTGTTGTATGTGATAATTTGGAGAAATCCATTATCCAAGCTACATGAGCGTGTGGCTTATTCATGTACAGGAGATACATTTAGATTCATCCTGTATGATGTTAAACATTGGGGAGACTGATTACTTAGGAGAAATTCCTGAGAGCTACCAGTCCCTTGATAGCGTCCAATTAACATTGATTATTTGGACCAACACTTTGAGTGCCTACCAAGATTGTGAGGAAACCACTTGGTTTGAGGAATGGCATGATGTCTGCATGAGGACAGACATGACTTAGGACATTCAATATCCCAGACAGATTCAGGGAAGGCATTTAATGTTCGACAGGACTGTGCGACCAGCCCTTCCGACAAGACAGTATGAATGAATCAGAAAGGGAAAGAGTAAGTGAGGTGAACTTATATGGGAAACACTTCATTACATAAATGTATGTGAATATGTATGTTGTGAGCTATAGATGTTCTAAATAGTTTATGAATATATACATATATATTTATTTATTTAGAACAGATATATGTTTATGTAACATGCCATCATATATCATCATACCATCATATAGTATGACTTGAATGTATGTTTATATGAATGTATAGACATATGTGTTTGAGATGTGTAGACGTAGATACTACCCATCTCCGTTCGTTTCATTCCAGATCTCTTAGGAGCAATGGACAGTCAACAACCCATATCAGGAAGTGACTTAGCCTTGTGAAGGGACCAATTTGGACTCCTTCGATCTGACAGTGAACTGCGTCTCACTGGGGGAAGCATGACCTATGTGACCTCTTAAGTTACGTATACCATAATATAATCCTCATCATCATCATATGATCATCAATAGCAATAATAAACACAGTTGTTAGTATTTTAAACTCAGTTGTCTGTATACATTCTAAATGTTGATAAATGTTTGTGTAGTTTAAATATGTACACACATTTGGAGAACATTTAGTGGGGGTTCACACATATTGTCCAGAAGTAGGAAGTTATGTCAGGGAGGGACCTTGCCTATGCAGTCATAAGTAACCAGATTAAGTTACATAGCTTAACCCCTCCTTTCTCACTTCTGGTGATACCAAGTACAGCCAAATCTATATAGATATATTCTATCTTCAACTGAGCCACTTCTTGGCTGTTTTCTTGAGTATCAGGGACAGTGTCTTAAATCAGCATAACAGACATTTGTTCCACGTTTTCTCTCTGGGATCTGGGGTGGTAATTAGTCCCTTCTGACAGAGTTAGGGGATCTTAAACTGCATCTAGAACTAAACACCAGCACAAGAAAATGATGTTGGCTGGGTGGTTGCCCAACCGGGAGCTACCTCAAGCCAGTTGGTGACAGATTGGTCTGCTCGTCCGCTATAGAATCCGGGAGTAAACCCTAGATCACTCTGTTTCGCTTCCAAGGAACGAACCTATTTCAAATCTGTTAGTCTGGTATTATTCTGGTCTTGCCCATGGATAGAACCTAGGTCATTCTCACTTACATTCTTAGCAGCATTAGTTAGTTATAATTTATTTCTAATGTAATAGCTTGCTCAATCGTAAGCAAGATTTTGACATTAGGACTTCTCGTCCATGATAGAATCAGAGAATAAATTCTAGACTATTGATTTTCATAAACCATTCATTCTTGCATTCTTCACCCATTACATTTGCTAAGTATTAACTTGGGAATTTGTTTCTAGGGAAGTTTGTAGAATTTAAATAATAACTTGTTAAAAAGTTAATAACGGATAATATCATATGAGTTAATTTACATCATTCACCACTGTAGAATTAATAATCACATTAATAAGTGATATTAACTAGTTTATTGATGATTTACTGATGTTTTTGATTACATGCTTTGTCATTTGAATTAATCATGAATAATTTGATAATGCATAATTACTTCAGTGTATGACGGACTGCTTTGCGTCAACTTTCTCACTCCAATTCACTACTGTCATTCTCATAGCAGTGTCAGTTCCTCTTGTCACTATCCTGCTCTAGCATAAATCTGACTAGCTCTCTGTAGGGTAATAATAATATAATTACTTACCTGAGTTTAAGCTGAAAAGAGATCATGGATGCACGCACAGATTTCTTAGAGACCGCTAGAGGATGGGGCATAAGGCTCGGCTTAGTAGGAGAGAAGCTAGAACTATTTATTAGAGATGAAATGGATTGGTGGGACAAAGAAGATGAAGAAATGATGAAAAGACTTGCAGAATTAGAAGCAGATATGCGTCACGAAGCTGAAGAAGATGAGATTAAGAAGAAGCAAATTGAAATACTGAACGTGGAGGAAGCTACCAGCTCGATTGAGGAAAAGCCAATCACTCAAGCCGAAACTCTGATAGATAGCAGGGAAGCTGACCGTCACAAAGAAGAGGCATGCATTCCTTTGCAAATCCCCATGGCTCAGAAAAACAAAAACTTAGGCACAGAAAGGCAGATGCTTCCCACTTCAATTCCGAAAAAGAAACGGAATCGGAGGAAATGTACCAAGCGTACAGTAAACAGTCACAAACGTGAAAAATGTTTACACTGCAATAAAAGCGGATTAGCTGGCTTGGCAACCCAGCAACCTCAGAAGCTTCCTAAGACTTCCCAAAGGAGAAAATTCCAGGAGGAGGAGGACCTGAGGAAAACTATTAAAGAGATCGAAGGCGAGACCTTACCCGATTCTCTTAATCCCTTCAGTTCAGAGGAACTAGGAGTGGAAATGAATTCAACTGAGACTGGAATTGATGTAAAACAGGATTCCATTGTTTCTCACAGTGTGGCCACACAAGATGAAACAATTATCAGTTTGAATTACTTATCTCAGGTGGGAGATGGCATTGAAAATGACACCCCACAACATTCACTTCTATTGGATTTGGCACAAGAAAACCAGACCAGGGAGAGAATGCCTCAATTGGACTTGGCACAAGAGAGCCCGGCCATGGAGGAAAAACAAGACACGGAGGAGAAATCTTACGATGTCAGTATCTTGGAGTCTTTCGAAAAGGAAATTCAAGATAAAGAAAGCATTCACGTAAATCATACTATGGACTCTGATTCAGGGATGATAAACATGTTTGCTACCAACAAAGAAGAAAATACTTCTTTGGACAAGATGAAGGTAATACCTATCATCAACACAGCTGAAGCTAACAGTGGATCACAGTTGATGGACCCTGCAGCGGAACAAGCCAGGAGCGGTTGGTATACTCAACACTCAGGACCTTGTTTACCTTTCACTTCAACCAATGTTGGATGTGGAGAACAGCTGTTTATGTATACTTCTACAAGGAGTGATACAAATTCACAGTTCTTGAGGAACCACCAGATTTCTCAAAACTGGACAACTTCTACTAGCCTAATACTTTCAAACACAGATTCAAAATGGAACTCTGTTGAAGAGGAACTCACCTGGATAAAGAATTATCAAGGGAAGAAAACTCTTAAATCAGGAGGGAGTAAACGGACGCCCTACCAAGAAAGAGACAAGTACGAGTTGAATGCACATCATAACAATATGATGTTTAGCAAATTTCCTGCTAAAAGGAGGAGATTGAAGGATTTTATTATGATCTTTGGCCAACGGAGGAAAAGAAAAGGGAGCAACATTACTGCAACCAATTCTTTTACGAAAACACTGATGGCACTTCCTCTGCTTATAGGACAAGGGCCAGAAATTGAGTGGACAATAACAGTCTCTCTGCGGCGCAGGAGAATCTTGTTATAAATTTTGCAATTTCCCGGCTGGGAAAAAGTAAAACCTCCAGAGGACAGGACATTACCGAGCAATAGCCCGGAAATCCGACACAACACCAGGAGCAAAGATTTGCAAGATTTATCCTGGGATGATGGACATGGGATATTTCTTTTGACTCATAGAAAAACCCACTGCCACAAGGAATATTGGGAACCCAGGCTTGGAGGCAGTTCTAGAAGGGAGATAACTTAGATACATTCTTGAATGCTGCCGAGGCTCTGTTATAGGCTTCATTGCTGAACCTACTTAAATTGGGGAGCTATGTGACGGGACGCCGTCGGTCAGCATCCGAATAACACAAGTTCAAAAGGAATTAAAGAGCCCACAATATTTTACTATCATTCTCTAAAAGCATAAACGTCCACCAGAAAATGATAGAAATGCAAGAGGATTGAAAACAAGAGAAAAATACATTTTGACCACGCACGCCCCATCATTTCTGTAATGCTAGGTCTGAGAAAGCTTTGATGTCCAGATCAAACGTAAAACCCAGACACCACGGCACCAGTCGGCGGCTGCTATCAAAGGTTGAAAACTCATTGTTTTCAGTACCAGGGAAGTGAAAGACGGCAAAGTGTGAAATCTGGGCTGGGGACGATGTTGATACATCGCGGAGCCAGTCAGTTGAGATTGACGTGTTAGTTTACAATCCTGCGGTTGGAATAGGGACTGACACCTAACACCTTACGGTTAACATGACCCAATGTGTAAACCAGCCACGGCAGAATGGGAGATAAGAGGGTTAGCCAGACCCGTCTGAAATACTACATGGCGGGGCTACTCAGGGGAAAACCCGTGTGATCCAAAGACGGCAATATAATGCAGGCTTAACACCTACCCGCAATACGGCGGCAAAGTAGGAACACATGGCTGACACATTTTTGCCAGCAACCCAGGAAGACTGGTGTTAACGCAGATTGGAATGTAATGACGCAACTGCATCGCCGCCAAAGCATGTTTCATTGTTTCAAGAATGTGGCAGGGCATCAGTCAATTTGATTGGCAGAAATAACTACAGTCCATGTGGAAAATAGGTGGAGTTAATTAATATGGGGCATATTAATTAGCCAACGTGGAAACTAGCCAGGAACAGAGAGAATAAAACTATGAGCAGGGACAACAATCCTCAGACGCAAACTCACGTATAGCAAAAGGATACCTACTGGAGAAATATTAACATTTTGTTCTGTTGGATTTCTGTACGAAGTATTATAATGGAATTTCCAAAACTATAAAACCCGGGTAATACCATTATTCTGATTAGTTTGTCTGCTAGTCTGAAGGCTTGTGTAGTTTCCTGTTTCTACATATTCTCCCAAACTTTACACTGGTGGATTTTCTTTGTACTTAATGTTCCAGTTTCTAGATTTACTATTACACTGAGAACTACCTTCTTCTTTCATTCACCACTTGGTTGTCTGATTTGTTGTATGTGATAATTTGGAGAAATCCATTATCCAAGCTACATGAGCGTGTGGCTTATTCATGTACAGGAGATACATTTAGATTCATCCTGTATGATGTTAAACATTGGGGAGACTGATTACTTAGGAGAAATTCCTGAGAGCTACCAGTCCCTTGATAGCGTCCAATTAACATTGATTATTTGGACCAACACTTTGAGTGCCTACCAAGATTGTGGGGAAACCACTTGGTTTGAGGAATGGCACCAGTTCACCTTGTCTGCATGATGTCTGCATGAGGACAGACATGACTTAAGGACATTCAATATCCCAGACAGATTCAGGGAAGGCATTTAATGTTCGACAGGACTGTGCGACCAGCCCTTCCGACAAGACAGTATGAATGAATCAGAAAGGGAAAGAGTAAGTGAGGTGAACTTATATGGGAAACACTTCATTACATAAATGTATGTGAATATGTATGTTGTGAGCTATAGATGTTCTAAATAGTTTTATGAATATATACATATATATTTATTTATTTAGAACTGATATATGTTTATGTAACATGCCATCATATATCATCATACCATCATATAGTATGACTTGAATGTATGTTTATATGAATGTATAGACATATGTGTTTGAGATGTGTAGACGTAGATACTACCCATCTCCGTTCGTTTCATTCCAGATCTCTTAGGAGCAATGGACAGTCAACAACCCATATCAGGAAGTGACTTAGCCTTGTGAAGGGACCAATTTGGACTCCTTCGATCTGACAGTGAACTGCGTCTCACTGGGGGAAGCATGACCTATGTGACCTCTTAAGTTACGTATACCATAATATAATCCTCATCATCATCATATGATCATCAATAGCAATAATAAACACAGTTGTTGTATTTTAAACTCAGTTGTCTGTATACATTCTAAATGTTGATAAATGTTTGTGTAGTTTAAATATGTACACACATTTGGAGAACATTTAGTGGGGGTTCACACATATTGTCCAGAAGTAGGAAGTTATGTCAGGGAGGGACCTTGCCTATGCAGTCATAAGTAACCAGATTACGTTACATAGCTTAACCCCTCCTTTCTCACTTCTGGTGATACCAAGTACAGCCAAATCTATATAGATATATTCTATCTTCAATGAGCCACTTCTTGGCTGTTTTCTTGAGTATCAGGGACAGTGTCTTAAATCAGCATAACAGACATTTGTTCCACGTTTTCTCTCTGGGATCTGGGGTGGTAATTAGTCCCTTCTGACAGAGTTAGGGGATCTTAAACTGCATCCAGAACTAAACACCAGCAGAAGAAAATGATGTTGGCTGGATGGTTGCCCAACCGGAAGCTACCTCAAGCCAGTTGGTGACACTATCGCTTGATCATATATTCTTATTTAGCTCCTGTTGTACTGATCCATAAACATATAGCATAACATAAAACATACCATCTTATCAATCTGAACCCAAAATTCATAATTAACTAATATAAACGTTAATTATTCTTATGTAACTCTAATTAATACACAATTTCAACATTTATAACATCACATATAGTTAATGTCTTTCACAATCACAGAGTGATACTTAAGATTTTCTTTCTGACTGTCTTCTTTCCAACAGCAAGCACTTGTGTCCGTTAATAAATTTCATCCTTGCCTGTGGCTCTGTTTTGAACACATATCAGATATCAATGTACCTTAATTCTATTTATAATACTTAATCTAATAACCTATATTATCATGTTGGTTATTGTCATATTGACTTTCTAATAAGGCTTTATATACAAGTATCAATATATATATCATTATGAACTATGAACTCAATTTATATAAATAAAAACTATAACTATAATTCAACTATAACTAATCAACAGGAAAATCTGCCATTCTATAATCGACTCAGAATGTCAGCGAGATTATTATCTTTTCCAGGAATGTGACAGATGTCAAATTCATAGTCCTGTAATAGTAATGACCATCTATGTATTCTAGAATTCTTCGGATGACCCGATTTGAAAATTTGTAAAGGTTTGTTATCTGAAAGATCCAGAAATTTCCTACCTAGTAAGTATCTAGAGAACTTCTCAATACTTCTCAATTAAAGCTAGAGCCTCTAGTTCAGTAACAGCATAGTTTCTCTGAGTTTCAGATAGCTTCTTACTGAAGTAAAGAATAGGATGTAGTTTCCCTTCATGTAATTGAAGTAATACAGCTGAAATAGCATGTAAACTAGCATCCGTTTGTAAAACAAAGTCTTTTGAAATATCAGGTAATTTCAAAATAGGGTATGTACTAAACAGAGTTTTTTATTTGTTGTAATAACTTCTCGTGATCCTCTGTCCAACTATTTTTATAGGTCTGCAATATAGATATAGACATGTGAAGAATCATACATTTCAAAGATTCAAGACTTTTTAAAAAAATAACTCAGAATTATACTCTAATATTCTGACTCAACAAGAATAAAACCTTAAACCAATTATCATCATAAACTATTAAGTTCCTCCAATAACAATATAGTTACTAACAATTATCTGAAGAATAAAGAACTAACATATTTTCACACACCTGAGTGTGGAGATATGAGATAGTGTGAACACCTCTGAAACGTACATATTTATATCAGTGACACCTAGCAACTAAGTAATAAAACCCAAGACCTAATGTGTCTGTAGTGTATTATTTGTTGATATGAACTTTCATCCCATTTTATTTTTCTTTATTCTTTTCTTTTATTCTTCCTTTCATTTATTTTCTTTCTTTCTTTCTTTCTTTCAAACTTATAAAATCTCTCTTCTGCACGCATGCCAATATTTGTACATTGTAAGTTTGTTGATTGGAACAATGTAATTGTTTTCAGTTTTGTGTATCTTTTGTATTTTCTTATCAAGTTTGTATAGTATATCTTTGCCTTTCTTCTAAAGTTTACAACCTTTGTTTTGATTTGCGCACAAATGTTTGTTGTGTATTTATTGGTTTCTGTTAACCAATCTACAAGTTTCTTTCTGGTTTGTTTTTTAATAATAGTTATTTCTTCATGTTTGGGTTCATTTACTTTGTGTAAATCTTGGTATTCGCAATTATTTACCGTTGTGCTATCACTCAATATCATTGTATCCTGTATGTCTACAGTTGATGTACCCTGTTCTATTTGCGTCTTTTCTTCTTTAATTTCTTCTTCTTCTTGTGTTGTTTCAATTTGGGCATTTGTACTTGTAAGTGTTTCGTTAGACTTGTGTTCGATAGTTACTTTCTGAACGAAATCTCTGGCGTTCGGTTCTTTCACTACTGAAGCACATACTTTATCTGTGTGATTACTTTCTTTTATTTCATACATTTGTCTTTGTTTCCTCATTTGCTCCTTCCAAATTGTTTCCTTTGCAAGCTTCTCCTTTTCAAGTGCGAGTCGTTTTTGTTTGATTTCTGCCTCTACGGTTATCTGTCTTGCCTTTAACTCTGCCTCTGCGGTTATTTGTTTTTCTTTCATCTCTATTCTCATTGCAGCTATCTTTTCACGTTCCAAAGTTAATTCTTTTTCGCTAGTCTCCATTCGTTCTCGTTCCACAGCTATCTCATTTTGTCTGATAGCCATCTCTTTTTCCTTCAGTTCTCTCTCAAGAGCCATCTGAAGTTGTTTGGTTTCCTTTTCTGCTGTCAGTCTTTCCTGTCGTTCCTCCTTCTCACGTTGTCTTTCCTCCTTCTCACGTGTAGCTTGAAGTTGTCTAGCTTCCTTCTCTGCTGCAAGTTGAAGTTGTCGATCTTCTTTGTCACGCTTCTGTTGTTCACTGAACTCAAGCTTTGCCCAATTTCGAAGTTCAGTACCGGTTAAACCAGTCTTCTCACCCAACTCAATGAAATGTTGCAGTGTAGACATCTTGTCCTAATGTCCTACCTGTAAAATGAGCTATCTGGCTGAAATAAATATGGAAGTAGTCAAGAGAAGAAAAGAATCGACAAAATTGTGATATTGTCTCAAATCACTATCACTCAGATAGTAAGGTAAATGTCGTATCACAGTTGAGCAAATATAAACTCAACTTAAATTTGTAGTGTAAATTCGAACACCACAAAAAAAAATCAAGTAAATATCTCTATAATGAACGAAACAGATATAAACTAGAGAAATAAATATGAAGAAGTATATCCAATATAAAATATATGCAACGCAAGACAACTAACAATCATAAAAAACGATCGACGAGTGACGCAAATACATATTACTGTTTACAACCGATAACAAATTTTATCCACAAATTTTAACGGATAAAGCTCATACTATACTACTACAGTTGAGACAAGACGACAGTATTTTGGTGACACCCGCAAGATCAAAACAAAAAAATTAATTCGTAATGACCTGGCGACTATCAACACACAAATCACTTCATGAACCAATCAAGTAATAATCTCAATTAGCTGATCATGACCCTTCCAACCGCCCACGAAATAAAATAATTAGCCTTATTATGAGTCAACATAACACCAATCAACAATGAATAATTTACTGGCCTGCTTCCGGCTCTCGCTGCACGTAGATACAATGAGCTCGACAATTTACATCATATATGTTGGCCAAGATATACCAAAGGAAGGAACTGTATATCTCAAGTAAATTGCTCCTTGCTTTTACGAGAGTATAATTAACTTGTACTCAAACCCGAACCAACGCGGTTCGTGACCAATCCCTGTGAAACGTGATTGGCTTGGGTATATTCGACGAACTTTGAGTTATAGTAGCCTTATTATTTTAGGCTGAATGCTGTGGGTAATGGAATGCTTGATGCCCACAATGAAGTATAATTACATAAGTGTCGTACAGTTCAGCGTGAAGACGAATGGTATCACACCCAATAAAAAAAATGTCAATCCGTGTAGCGTCCTGATGCGTAACAGCTGAAGTGTAGAGTGAGTAGCCCCCTGATGTGAATGTGTAGTGTCCTAGTACCCTGTCATGGTGCCGTGTGCAGAGGTGTCATGACGATGAGGTGCATCCATATATGTTCGTTGCGTTCACAGTTCTGATGTGTTACGTATAAACTGGTAATTACTGTTCGCATACAAGAGTCATAGTGTCTATAAATATGTTTCCATATGAATCGTGGAATGGAATCAATGTAGTATATGAATGTTCTTTGGCTTGTATATACTGTGGTGTCTAATGCTTATCCATCGCCTCCCTTAAATAATTATTTCCATAGCGATGTACCACAATGTTCATGACGTTAGTGACATGGAAGAGTGGACGAGTTGAAATGGAAGACAACGACTCCTTATTCGTGGGTGCGACAGAATCTAATATATATCGACTAAGTACTCGAATGTCGCGTACTTCAATATGGAGTCTGTCCTTATTCACTCAGTGAAGTTGGATACGTCCATTACATTGGACAATAATAAAAGCACATCTTCAATATGATATACATATTGTCAATAATAGTAATTACTTGCCTTTCGATCTTCAGTTATAAGTAGTACATAAATAAGGATGTTGCACAACAAAAGTCTGGTGCTTTCTAACGTTCTTCAGACACGTTCCATTTGTGTTTTAAGTTGTGAGCCCATAATCGTTATTAATAATGTCTTACTCTCCGTGCAAACGATAATATGCTATCTTGTAAAATGTATCGTTTTCTGGCGACGCAACACAGCTTACATTAAATCAACCGCCATGTTGGTGCATCATACGTAATCCTGATGCTGCATCGTGCTAAGGAATTTATCATCGTGGCGCGCATTCTTTGTATGTTTACTTCTGATATGGCGGGAATCAATCGTCGCTTGTTTACATTAAACCATTGTTTCCTCGGATCGAAGTCCCCACATGTCTCAATGTAATTCAACCGCCAAAGCGTTAAAACTCAAACTGGAGTAAAATGTAACAAAGTCGCTCACCTTAAAGACTGGTGCAATTCGAGACAATCCTTTTTATTCAGATTAATCTCCTTTTCAGAAATATATATATATAATACGGTTGTACAATATAATGGGCCCCTGACATGGGGACGGGACGTTACATGTTAATACAAACCCAGCTGTTCATATCTTTCTGTAATTGCTCAATCCCTCAAGGACTATTGCAAACTCGTCGTCTATAATTTATTTATGTCCCGGTCCGGACATGGTATGAATGCCATACAAGCAGGCGATCTCTTCTTTCAGTAAATATGCCTCGCCTAGACGATCAAATCCTTTTATCACGGAGCTCAAAGAAAAACACAGCTGACTTGATGTCCTTTCTCGAAGCGACCTCCGTTGCTGTCCTCACGATGCTTACGTCAGCCTTAGTTCCCAGTGGTCAAGTCATTCTATTGTTAGACTGGGAATCTCCTAATTCCTATTAGGTGGTGCGCGTGACCACTATGTGGCAAAGTCCACATAAAGAAAAAAAATCCCGGTCCTCACCGGGGCTTAAACCCGGGACCTCCAGCACTCGAGGCGGACCGAGATGTATACATTGACTTGTTTAAGATTGGTTCCATTCACTTTGATGTTGTATTTAGGTATATACTTTTTATTTGTAATAACCATTACTTCCGTTTTTCTGTTATACGGGCCTAATCCTGTGTGTAGAATTTCTGTTGCAATTATATCTATTATTTCTTGTAACTGCATTTCATTTTCAGTGACCAAATCCATGTCATCATTACAATGCCCACCGACCGATATTCCCGACATGTCTTTATGGATCTCAACTTGATTTTGCTGAACAAATTGAACAGATCGGGTGATAGTACATAACCCTTTCTAATATCTGTCTAATGTGTTCAAAAGTGTATAATTGGTTGTCAATTCTTATGGCTGCTCTTGATTGCCTAGACATGTTCTTTATTATTCTCAGATCTTTAGCATCATTGTTTAACATTTCCAATATTGTAATAATTTCTTCATGTTTCACCTTATCAAATGCCTTAGTGTAGTCAATCAAGCATGTATACACAACTCTGTTCATTTCAATCAACTCTCTGTTAATGTCCTTAAGTTGTATATGGTGTTGTTTGTGCCTTTACCTTCCACAAATCCACACTGCTTATCTCAAATTTCTGGTTTTATTTTATTTCTTATTCTTCTCATTATAATTCTCGTTGGTTTTTGTGTGTGTGTGTCACAAGACTCATTGAACTAATTGTGCTATATTCTCCACAATCTGTTGGTAAAGGATAAAAACATTAAATTTACTGTGTCTCATAGTGCTCTCCAGTCTCCAGAATAGGACATGCTTGTGTAATGGAGTCCTTAACATTTGCTTCATCTTTTAAACAGGAGCTTGTACATTCGAAAGAGACATGTGCACATGGCAGAATTCTTTGTTTAGTGGGGCTGATTTTGACTGGATACGAGGCACTGGAAACTCAGTTGGTGTCACAGGTCCAGCTGTTGACAGTACAATTGGATCTCCAGATGGTAAATTCTTGCAGTTACTTTGCTTATTGGCATTTGATATTAAGGAGTTCAGTGTTGGACATATTTTTGTTGTAAATAGTATATCATTAACATGACTGAGAATTGTATAACTAGAAAGGCAAAAGAAATAGAGGAAGACCAAGAAATACATGGAGAAGAGAAGTAGAGACAGAATGAATACTATGGGAAGGGCATGGACAGAGCTACATGGGATAGCTGGACATTTTAAACAGGAAAGCTGAGGATAGGATGGCTTGTGGAGAGTTGGTTGAGGGCTTAGGTCACCATGGGGGATAAAGAGTGAAAGAGAGAAGTGCCTGTTACTATATAGTCAGGGTAGCAAGACTGTTTATAATGAGATACCAGTTACTTACTCATTTGAAAGTTCACATAAGTGAATAGCATACCAGGTCACAACGCCAGTGCCATGGTACACAGACTTGTGCTCATTGACGTCAGTGAAGCTGCATCGTTGCCCAGAATGAGAGTCTAGTAAGAATTGGTACGACCAGACATGAGAGGCAGGCACATCAGGAGCATGAGGGGTCTCACCATCCAACATAGTACTGGCACTCTTAGCTGCCGGATGCTGATGGATCTGTTGGGGGACGTATCTGAACATTTATGAACTTGTCGGGAGTACAAGGATGATACCCCAACAGATCGTTAGTTAGTTAGTTAGTCGTGGTTCCAACTTCACGGCAACGGGTTGTCCCCATATTGCTCCGTTCCTGTGCCAGTGAATATCACACAAAATGCTCCTCACTGCCAAAAGTGAACAATGGAACAGACAGGAGTATCGGCAAGCCAACAGCCCGCACAGGTACACTGTGCATAATGCCGCCGCCAGAATGCCAACACAAAGGTCCTCCATGAAAAATACAGTTCATCGTCTATGGAAATGGCAGTCACCAGAAAGACTTCATTGACCCGGGTTTTATCCCATAAGACTCTTTCCACAGGATGACCCACCAAAAGCGCCGCACAAAGCACGAACTCCGTACCTCCAGCGGCGACTCCCAGGAGTCTCCTGAAAAATGCACTCGTGAGCCGAAAAGGCAACTCAGTCAATCCAGCAACAGCTGGCCGCCATCGTTCCGAACATGCAGTTCACGCTACACACAACCGCGGACAGTTGTAAAAGCATTCCACATGAAACTCACAGCTCACAGTGTCGTGCCACGCACTCACTCAGTAGCAGGGCGATGGAACCATATCCTCCTCAGTCGCCTCCTACGACATGCATGGTAGGCAACAGTGTTACTATTCTTTGCTTCCCCGTATGGGCCCCGGCAACACACGGGCGACCCCAACAGATAACAGATTGGTACTATTGACAGATGCAAAATCAGTACTTGAGGCACTCCAGTCAGGGAAATTGCCAATACTAAGGACACTACTATCTGAACTAGGCAGCTAGTATAAGGTCATTCATACAGTAGATACCATCTCATCATAGAGTACCTGGAAATGAGAGGGCTGGCTGACTAGCTAAGGAAGGAGCAATAGAAGAATCACCTGATTTGCCTGTTACATACCACCAAAAGAAAAGAATGATCAAATCAGTCAGAATACTACGAACACAAGCTTAAGACAATTACCACTTTATGGACAATCCAGAAAAATAATTATTCTGCACCTCAGAACAGGACACAATAGACTATGCAACCACTTGTATACAAAAGTCAACAATGGCGAATCAACCCTGTGCTGATGTGGATGCACCGCAGACAGCAGATCACATACTCCAAGACTGCCTAGAATACAACATATTTAGGCAAACCTTCTGGCCTTGAGAAACAGCAGTGGAAGATAAACTCTATAGACTAAAAAAGACAGTTAAGTTCATACAAGAGACAGCATTGAAGATATAGACAAATTTCAAGTGAATGAGAGAAGAAAATAAAAATAATACCATGCATTTCTGGGTTGGAGGTGTGCTTACATCACAACTTTGATCCTGAACATTACTTCATTCATGATCCCAACTAACCAGCAACACTGGTTCTGAAATACTATTACCCTGACTTCAACTCCATAGCCACACAAGTCACAACTTTAGTTCTTGATAACTTAATATTCTATTTTAGTAGTGAAGCCACCATGGAATAGTGGTAAGTGCACTAGCCTGTCAGGAGAGTGGTCTGAGTTCAATCCAAAAGCAACATGATTTCTATTCTTATATGTTTCTATTTGTTAAATTATGTTCACTGTTGATGGGTGGTGGAAATGTGATGACAGAAATTAAAAGAGCAATCATTGCTCTGCAAAACCTACAGTAATTAAAACCTTTATGGACTGGAACAGACAGACAGACAATTCAAAATAGTAAGGTCAATGATGTTTCCTGTGGCAATATATGGGTGAAAAATTAAAACATTCAACAAATCATCTGAAAAGCACTCATGGGTCATTAAATGTAAATGTTACAGAAGCATATTAAAAATGTCATCGAACAAAGAAGTTAACAAACAGACCTATCCAACAAGAAAAGAAGATTGGTTATTAAGATAAATAAAATTGAGAAAAATTAAATATTTTGGGCATGTTAAATACATGTATTATGTCTAATAAAGATAATTATTGGAGTGAGGTGTACTTGGGAAGAGGAGAAGAGGAAAATCACAATGTAGGTGGATTAAATATGTGATAGATAGTTTAGCCATGACAGCAACAGCGACAGGCCAACCGACTTTTGAGAGAAATTTAAAAAAACTGTTATGGAGATCAAGTTCGACACAGGACAAACCGCTGAATGATGATTATGATGATGTTTGAGTAACTATATGATGTGTGTAAAAGATTGTTTTCTACATACTAATTAATATTAATAAAACAAAAAACCTTCTAATGTTATCACAGGGCACTACATGTACATTGATTCCAGTGGACCTTACCACTATCAAGACAAAGCTTGGCTAGATTCTGCATCTTTTCCGCAAGGGAAGCAGTGTCTTCACTTTCATTACTACATGAGTGGCAACAGTGTGGGCACACTGAATGTGTATACCCTTCCCCTCGATTCTACAGACACTGTTCTAGTTTGGTCTCTATCTGGGGATCAGGGCAGTTTTTGGAAGTCAGCCTTGGTGACAGTGGGAAGCATTCTTGTCAACTACAATGTAATAACATATTTGCTTTTATCTTTAAGAAACAAAAAGGAATTATTTATCTAGTGAAAATGAAAGTCAAAGACCCTATTTACATGCTTTAAGGCTTATTGGCCGGCTCCGTGGTGATTGGGGTTATCGGATACAATTGGTGATCCTGCATACCTGCATTTCGAAACACAGCTGCGCGCAATTTGGCAGCAGAGCGCATTGCGTTGGTTTTTTACCTACGTGTGTGGGTCGTTCAGAAAGCAATGACAAACTAATGAACATAAACTTGCCAAGAGATCACAACAGCAAAAACTGCTGGTGTTGACTGCAAAGTCCTGTAAAGAATATGCATTTAACTTTAACTAAGGCTTATTGAGCATATGGTGCTAGCACTTATAGCTGTATTTACCAATCAGCACACAGAGGGTGATGTGGTCGGGATCATGCTGGTTGATGTACTACCCCAACCCTGAGACACTTCCTGGTACCCATTTTAGGCTAGTTAGTTAGTTAGTTATCAGTTGGGGTATCTTCGTTGCACTCCGGACATGTCCATAGGTGCTCAGATCCTCCCCCCAGCATATGCATCAGCGTCCGGTGGCTAATAGTGCCAGTTCTGTGTTGGTTGACGAGGCGCATTGTTTTCCCGATGTACCTCTCACGTCTGGCTGTGCCGATTCTTACTCCCAGGTCTTTCATCCTGGAAAGCGATGTGGAATCACTGGCGTCAAAATCCTCTGTTCTCGCCATATCTTTAAGGGCGTTAATAACATCGGCACGATCCATGGGCTGGCCATCTACAGGGGGTGCAGAGCCAGCCAATTTATCAGCTCGTTCATTTCCCTCGACTCCCGCATGTCCCGGGACGAAGATGAAGGTGACTTTGCGGACAACAGACTTCCGCAGCGACTCAGTCCACTGTCTACGTACAGATCCAGCTTCGACCTTCTGAATCATGCTCATTGAATCACTTAGTACACACACGTTGGTATAATGCTGTGATTCCAGCCATATGAAAGCCTGTGTAACTGCCATCACCTCCATCGTCATGCTGCTCGTGGTCATAGAGTGGGCACCACTGGATTCTTGAACGGTTCGGCCCGCTGAACGGGCTGTAAATGCCCACGCACTTCTCTGCTGCTTTACAACAGATCCATCTGTATAGATGAGCACTTCGGGGCTATCTGAGTGATCATAGATGAGCGCGTTAACCTCTGCATTGACAGCGGCAGGGTTCTGCTCTCTGCACCGTCTGTCGAGTGTGATAATGCAGGAGAAGGTACACTTAAAAGCTGGAGGCACCGGCACCCATTCCTTGCCGGGGTTGATACTGGTAAGACTGCAGACCTGTCCGACGACATCTTCCGCCCGACCCATCCATGATTTGCCCCTCTTTAGCCTGTCACCCTTTTCTCTGAATACAGCGTCATGCAGAGGGTGCTGCTCATCTGCACTTATTTTTAAGTATGCACGAGCTCTCCAGATCTTGATCCTGTGTTCCATTGTCGGGAAGTCAAGGAGGTATCTCATTGCTACACAGCTGGTGTCTCTCGTGCAGCCCAAAATGATGCGCATGGCTTCGTTTTGTACCTTTTCAAGTCTTCCAATCTGTGTAGGGCTGACAGTGAGGATGGCCAGGGCATACTCGATGCGTGAAAGCACAAGTCCTTGGAACAGAAGTAATAGCAGTCTTTGCTCGATATTGGCAGTCGCCATGACTCTCATTGCTGCCAAACCTTTTCGAGCCTTCGTTATGACATAATCGACATGATCTCTGAAGGACAGGCTACGATCAAGCCTCACGCCAAGATATGTCATTGACTGGGTTCTACTCAGAATGCTCCCATCCATTCTTACTGCCGGCAGGTCTGTTTTCACAATATGGTTGTTTAGTGAGAACCATGTAACCGTTGCCTTTGCAGGGTTGACAAGGGCATCGGCATCAGCACACCATGAGGAAATTCGATCTAGTTCGCCCTGCATATAGTTGGCAACCGCCTGTCTATCTCGACCCTGTCGATACACGAGGATGTCGTCAACGAATGATAGAGTCCTACCCCTCCCATCCAACTGTTGTTCAGTGATCGGCACCGTATACACGTTGAATAGTACTGGTGACAGTGGTGAACCCTGCGGCAATCCTGGACATATCGTTATCGGCTCAGAAGACCAACTCCCGCATCTTAGCACCACCTTCCTTTGGAGTAGAACTGCAGCTATCCATCGTACAAGGTGAGGGTGCACTTTCAGTCTGAGGAGGGTTTGCATCAAGTGCTCGAAAGATACTCTGTTATATGCGTCCTCTAAGTCTATGGCGGCCGCACATGTCTCTTCTCTGACCTGAAATCCTTCGTAAACATCTTGAGCAAAGACCGCCGCATTCAGCCATGACTCTTTGTTGCGTCTGTATCCTCCAAGTGTGGGCGGGAAGCAGCCGAGCTGTTCCAAGTCCCAAGCAAGTCTGTGTGCTACAATTTTCTCCAGTAGCTTGCCAACAGTATTCTGCATCGTAATGATTCTGTAGCCGCTTATCTTGGAGTGGTCTTTGTTCGGTTTTGGCAGCGGCAGCAAGTAGCTGTGTAGCCATTCTTCTTTGACCTGACCCCTCTGGATACTGGTGTTGAATTCTCTGGCCAGTTCTTCCATGTCATCATCTGATATCACCATTAGGTCACCATATCGGATGCCGTCTGGGCCTGGGGCGGTGTTAGGTGATTTCTTGAGCATCGCACGCAATATGTCAACTGTGATTGTCCCATTCTTCGTCTGTCCCGACCCCCTCGCACAACTGAGAGAGTGTTGTTGTGGTCCTCTGTCTGGCTGGGCTCGTCTTTCTGGTCAGTCTGTTCTATGTAGCGTGCAAGAAGGGCCTTACCTTTATCCGCATCCGACTTTTTCCATGCGAGGTCTGTGCCTTGAAAGTCTGGAATACCCCTATGTTGTGCAGCACCGTTCATGCTCTTGTGGAGGCGCCAGAATGTCGTAAGAGATTGCTCGGAGCACACCTTCCTGCAGAACTCAGTCCCATTTGTCGGCCTTGGCCTGTTTGGCGCAGGATTTGAATAAAGTCGTCGTCCTAACGACCTCAGTCTTCAGGTTCGCCAACTCAACCTGTGGCATGTTAGCCTTTCTGGCCTTTTGCCAGTCTTTGACAGCCTGCCTCTTTCCCAGCCACACCTTCTCGACCTCTCCATTCCACCATGGTGGCTGCAGCCATCTTTCTTGTCTCCTACGGGAGGAAGTTAGTTTCCTTCTTCTGATCTTGCTTATGGCGTCTTGGCCAGTGGTGTCGTACGGGAAGGCATTGGTCTTGTTTCTTTGACTCATGGCCCCGTCTTTCTTGATCAGGATGACACAAGGGTAGTGGTCACTATCGTGGTATCCCAGTGTGCCCCACCGGCACCTTGGTGTGATGGTGGGCGACACCAGAGCCAAGTCAATGATGCTGTCAGAGTCGCCTGGTCGAGTGGCCATTCTAGTGACCTTCCCATCATTCAGACAGATTAGGGCAGCAGATGCCAGGGTGTCCTCCAAATCTTCTCCCTGTCTATTGGTGATGCAATTCCCCCATTGACTGCCTCTGGCATTGAAGTCCCCGCAGTAGATGATATGCCTTTCATCCATATGGAACAAACTCTGCCATTGTCGCACGTCGACCTTCCCATTTCGCGCATAGACGTTAACGATTACAAGCTGCACTGGTGTCATTATTCTTAATGCCTGCACTTGCAGGGCATCGCTGTTCCAGGCGGACATATCGATCTCAGACACTAGTATGTTGTCGCGGACCAGAATGGCCTGTCCGAGGTGCCGCCTGTTAAAGAAACCCTGAAATCCCGCAACATTGACTGTTCCGTCGGTGAGCTGTGTTTCTTGCAAGACTACAATATCGTTTCCGTAGAGTAGTTTTTCAAGAATGGGTCGGCGTTGACTAAATGATGCACAGTTCCAGTACAGTACTCGAACATTTCCGATACCCAATCTGTCACATTTTAAGCGCCTTCTGCGCGCGCCCGCCCTCTTACCACGTTGTGTCCTAGCTGGTCGTCTGGCCATCATGTTAGGCTTAACTATCGCCACCGGGCGCCGATGATACGCCGAAAGAAGACCGGACGCGCGTGCACGAACTCCGTTGCACGGTCCGAACTCCATTTCACCACGAAAAAACACTTAAACCATACACATTTCGGAAAAAACACGTTCCATTTTACGGGACGAAGAAATGTCCCGCCATCTTGCTCAAGGGAACTCACTCCTCCTCTAGGCTAGGTCGACCTGGAAGTCAACCTGTAAGACCCTGTCATTAAAATCTCTGCCTCGATGTGAAATCAAATCCATGATCACCACTATACAAGTAGTCTAAAAACACTGGTCGAGTGGCTGGGGGAGGGGGGGGGGGATCGAGGAGACTGGATCATACTGCAGTAGGATAGAAAGAGACAAGACTAGGAATAGATGGCCAAGCAGCCTAAGTGGCATATAGACTAAGTTGCAACGTGGACGGTGTTGCAGTAAGGGGATGCCGCATTAGGACCTGAAGAATTTAGAATATAGAGGACATAACACTAAGGTATGATAATGATAATTAAAATAATCAAGAGTACTCGTTGATGACTTAAGGTCATTAGTGGACACTTCATTCAGATTATGACTAAAACTGTGATATTAGCTCCAATAGATCATCAGATCAAAAGTGGCTTGCTTCTTGTCATAACTACAGTAAATAATATAACATCATTTGTTGTGTTATACACAACAGTATCCTCATTACAAAGTGCTGAATTGAAATATGAACCTTGATTCTTTCCATTGTATTTGTTTGGCTTTAATGAAGATGACAGACAGGAATAGCGGAAAAACAAAGAAGACATTGTTGTTTTTGTTATTGTTGTAAATTACATAGATCTTAGCATTTCCATGTTTAAAACGTGTTATGAGAAGAAATGAACTGGAGAACTTGGTGACAACTGGCAAGATCGAAGGGAACAGACCAAGGGGAAGACCGAGAAGTAAATACCTGGATGGCTTAGCCACATGGCATGGACGAGACGGGAACACTGAGCTGATCCATGACTCTGGTGATCAAGTGAAATGGCGAGTCGTGACCACCCACACTTTCCGGCATGGCACATGATGGATGGATGGAACCAGCATTTGCTTGCAACAAATACAAAGACTTTGGTGTTGTATAGCAGAGACTCAAATCTTCAAAACATGTATTCCCTTAGTGAATTGAAACACAGAAGCCATAAGTATTATGTTGTGTGATTTGTTGCCTGGCATATTTGCAGCGATGCAGACGAGATGCAGCGAAATATGCCAGGCAAACAATCCTGCAGCATAATTTGTGTGGCTTCTGGTTTAAAATAGCAGTCTGTTACAACTGTGTGAATTTTAAAATGACTTATCTTTTGTTTATTGACATAAAATGATTTTTTGGAAATTAGCACCAAGTGAGTTACAATTTATATGTCCTCAGGTAAGAATTGAGGGAGCACTTGGCTTCTCTGTGACCAGTGACATTGCTATAGATGATGTTATGTTTATGCCAGATGCATGTGACAGTAAGTGGAGTTGCAACTTGTGTTAGAGGGGTTTGAGCTGTCATTCTCATGTACCACTACAAATTTGATGTATATTTAACTCAGTTTTTATTTTTTTAAAAGGTATTCTTTTACATGCCTTAAATTATTTTAATAGACTAAATAACAGGATAATGGGTTAATGTGGTCAGTATCACTCCAGCCATCTTTCCTGATACCTGTTTTAGGCTGGGTCAGCCTGGGAATCTAGGTCGGTTTCTAGGATCCTCATAAAAACACCAGTAATAAGCAGTGAAATAAAGAGTGTTAAAATAGTATAGAACTTGTGCTGTTGTATGTATGTGAAACAATGGACAATAAGCAGACAAGCTGAGAAACATCTAATAATAGCGGAAATGAGGTATCTGAGGAAATGCAAAGAATACCATGGATGAACAGAAAAGAGACTGATTCAGAACTTTAAGAAACAAATATCACTTTGTGACAACTGGCTAACTTGATGGGAAAAGAGAAAGGGATGGCAAGAGATATACCTGACTGGCTTTGCCACAAGACATAATTAGGACAAGAACATAGACCCATGGCTCTTGTGATCATGTGAGATGGAAAACTATGGCAGCCCATGTCTTTAGCATTTTTATTGTTGTAACATTCTTTCAAACCTTGATTCAGTCCTGGCATGGGCCATAACTCTAAGCTACTATACCATAAATTTACAAAATTGTTTGATTCTCTTATTAAAGAAACTAGTGTGTATTTTGTTACAGTTCAGCCATTAGCAGCTAAAGTCATTGGCACAGTGTCAACGCCAACAACACCTGCCACTAACCAGACTTCTCAAGTCATACTTGAACAGTGTGACTTCAATGATGTTCACATGTGTGGTTTTCAAAATGGCATATCTGATAATGTGTGGGTCTTGGCTGGTCCAGACATGCCCGTCTCCAGCACACTGAAACCTTTCAATGGACACAAATCCAACAGCAGTAATGGCTTCATTTACGCTCAGGTTTGTAAACAGTAATCACATGATGTGATTGTAACAGATGTTTAGAAATAAAAAAGTAAAAGGTGGAGGTTTGAAGGTAGCGCTGCATACTGTTGAGTTACCTCTTTAAAGATGTGAGAGTTTTTCCCAAGTTTAATTACTCTCATGCAACACATGATGTGTGATTGACTCTTCCGTTTGAAAACCAAACACTGTAATGTTATCTCTCAGATTTTACATTTGTTCAGAGCTTAATAAAGACAGTAGTGAAGTGGCTAGATGCTCACTTGCGGAGCTGGTAGTCATGCGGTCGAATCTGCATTGGGGCAGATTTTTAAAATTGACCTGGCTTGAGAAGTAAAGGCAGCCACAGTACCCGGAAATGTCTTGGGAAGTAAAGGTAGTCTGCAAGATACTGACCACATCACACAGAGTGCCAGCTGGTCTTTACAAATATGGATCTCGCACTATATACCCAATGTGCCTGCCAAGCATCTCCTTTAAGGCTCGTAGATAACCTGACACTCTTCACGAAACAGACATGTAGTAACTGTAGAACAGGGCAACACCAGCATCCTAGAAGCAGATTACCTTTTATTATTGACAGTATAACATCACCCAGTCGCCCACTGTCCCATCCCTGTAGGAGGGTAGACAGACTCGCCCACTGTCCCATCCCTGTTGGAGGGTAGACAGACTATATATTTATTTGTGCGACAACTGGTATAATAATTCTTAGTCTTAGGTGTCTACTTCTATCATCTAGGGAGCGGCTACCTCTTCACATTTATCTGCCACTATTTTCTTATCCAATCTAAATCATTGACTCTTGCCTCAAACGCTACGTGCTGCGTCCTTACACTTTTTAAAAAAACCTGGCTTCTCCATTGGCCATTTCGACAGTGTAGTTAACATCTTTTAAAGTCATGCACTGGTGAATGTTTTTGTAGTAGTTTCCCCACATGTCAGCTTCTCTGAGATGTCCTGGGACTGAAGAACTGAATGCAAGACTTACTTGCCTGTGTGTGTTTTAATAACAACTACCAGGTTAATTACAACTAAGTATTTTCAAACCAATATTGGTGGTTGTAATGCAAAAATATTTAATAATTATTCAAATACCATATTTCTATATGTTTTAACATAATGCCATAGTTGTTATGGTTTCTTGGCAAGTTTTGCAGAAGATAGTTTGCTGTTGCTTTCCTTCTGGGCATTGACTGTACTAGGCGGTGGCCATAGCCATTGTCTATACTGATAAGATCATTTGCCTATCGCTGCAGAGTGCAGACCATAATCGACAACAGCCTGTCACACTCCATCCACCACCTGCTTCCATGGCTTCACGAACCCTGATTGGAGAGGGGGGTGCGCTAAACGGGTACTCTATCTTGCCCAAAGGTGCCCCGTAGACTAATTGAAGAAAGGAGGCGTCTTACATCTCCTTTGATAGGGGATACCCCTCCCCCGCTAACCAACTTTAACAATTATACCCTGTGCAAAATGTAATGAAAGGTTTAGACAAAGTTACTGGCAACAAACACTGGAATCTCGAAATATTAGGCCCAAACATTAACCTCTCATTGCAGACATTTGGAAATATTAGGTACAAGCACTGACTTTTACAAACCCACACTGTTCCTCACCTATTTCTGGTTTTATTTCCCTATACGTGATGATCTTTAGTAAAATCTTTGTGATGTGGCTCATTATGCTGATTGTTCGATGTTTATCACATTCCAGGGCTTCTGACTACTTTTTCTTAATTGCAATAAGCAGTGATTTACATAAGTCAATGGGAATATCACCAGTATCATATATATTGTTTAGTAATCTGGTATCTTGTTCTATACCAGGGGTGGCCAATGCGAGGCCCGCCGGATGTCATGTTGTGGCCCGCGGAGTGGGAAGCGATGATGTGGTCGAGGCTGTAGCACGCTTGCTTGTTTTTTTTAATTAACCAAAATAAAAAAAATTAGGTGCGTGGCCCCGGCAGAAAATATTATTTCTGAAATTTGGCCCGCCTGCTGAAAAGGTTGGCCACCCCTGGTCTATACCATTTCTTCTAAGGCATTAATCATTAGAAATATTGGACCCAAATACTGACCTATCAGCGCCAATATTTAGAAATATTAAACACAAATACTGGCCTCCCATGCTGTTAGTATTAAGTAGGCAATAGTATCATGTGTCTTGCCAAATGTAGTAGACATTCATGCCTCTATATAATAGTGGATTCTGTCAAGACTGCGTCTGTATGTGATCTCACTTGATCTGGCCTGTTTAACCTGGCATTTCTGACATCGCCATGGTCAGTATACCAATTATATAGTATCATATTTAATGATGTCTCAGTGTGTCAACCACGCATAGAAAGAACAGATGGTTCAATAAAAATGTGAAGAAGCAGTCACTAGGAAGAAGAATGCCAGACATGTATGGTTAAATGACATCAATAACATCCAAAAGGAAGAGCATTATAGAAATGAATGTAAAGAGGCTACAAAAATAGTCAGACAGCAGAAGCGAGAATATATGAGTAATATAATCAAAGATATGGAAACTAATCACCAGAAAAATGAATCCAGAAAATTTTTTAAAGTACTGAAGTCAATGAAACGAGGGCACCAACAAAACACATATGGTTTAAAAGACAAAAATGGGAATATGATAAATACCAACGAGGAAATTTGCAACACATGGAAAGAATATTTTATTGAATTACTAAATTGTGAAGCTCCAAGTAACATTTTCCCACAGGAAGAGGTTCTAACATGCGAACCACAAATTGAAGAACCTACATTTGAAGAAATCCTATATGTAATCACACGACTTAAAAACAATAAGGCAACTGGGACTGATGGAATTGCTGCTGAATTTATAAAGGCAGGTGGCCATGCATTACATCTAAAGCTATACGAACTAATAATAAAAATCTGGAGGACAGAAGAATTACCCCATGACTGGAAAGAGTCATTATTGATACCTATCTTTAAGAAAGGAGACAAGTTCCAATGTGGAAATTATAGAGGAATATCACTACTGTCCACAAGCTATAAGATACTATCCGCAGTATTACTAAATAGACTAAAACCATATTCAGAAGACATATTAGGTGACTACCAGGTGGGTTTTAGACAAAACAGATCAACAATAGATCAGATATTTATCTTACGACAAATAGCCGAGAAACATTGGGAATATAAAAGAGATCTCCATAACATTTTTGTGGATTTTAAAAAGGCTTATGATAGTGTCCATAGGAATAGTCTATGGAATGTTATGCAGGAATTTGGAATACCAAGGAAGTTAATTAACATGACCAAACTATGCATGGAAGATACTTATAATATAGTAACATATAAAGGCAGGAAATCAGACCCCTTCCATATAACATCTGGCTTGAAACAGGGTGATGCACTATCGCCGCTACTCTTCAATCTGGCTCTAGAGAAAGTTGTAAGGAAGGTAAAGGAGGAATGTGATATTGGAGGAACATCCAAGCTGCTTGGTTATGCAGATGATATAGATATTATAGGGCAAAGTGAACAAAAGACATTAGAAATATTGACTCACTTAAAGGAAAAAGCCCAACAGATGGGGCTGGTTATCAACCAAGATAAGACAGAATATATGGTAATTTCAAGAGACGGAATGGCTAAAAACTCTGGCCACATACAAATAGATAATATGACCATTAAAAGAACGGAAACATACAAATACCTGGGTACAATCTTCAACTGCTCCAACATCATAAGGGAAGAAATACAAACTAGAATCAACTCTGGAGATAAGATATACTATGCACTACAACATCTACTAAAATCAAAGGCGCTATCTCGTAACACCAAAATCACAATATACAAAACACTGATCAGACCAGTTGTGCTGTATGGCTCTGAAACCTGGAGTACAACGAAAGGAGACGAAGCCTTGTTACAAACCTTTGAGAACAAAATTTTAAGACGCATCTTTGGACCCATTAGGGATACACAAAGTGGAGAGTGGAAAAGAAGAAGTAACAAAGACATTTATGATTTGTTTAAGTCCCCGCTAATCACTGGTATCATGAAGGCTAATAGACTACAATGGCTGGGGCATATAGAAAGAATGGAAGATAATAGGGAAACAAAACTCGCTTACACTCAGGAAATAAATGACCGTAGACCCCGAGGTAGACCAAGAAGGCGGTGGAGAGATAATATACATACAGACCTACAAGCACTTGGAATCAACGACTGGCAAGAGAAGGTCCACCAGAGAGACGAATGGAGACAGATTGTATTTGCAGCAAAGAACCTCAATGGCTCGGAATGCTGAAGAAGAAGAATATTTAATGATATTGCATAAGTTTAAGCCTCAATCAGTGAGGCACATGCAACAATATACAACCATTATGTCATTTAGATGAACTGTTTAATTTGTGTTAACAAAGAAAATGTGGGTAAATTGCTATACACTAACCTATAATGGCACAAATATATCCTCATGCATAATTCTAAATCAGAGCAATGATTGTTTCAAATATTAACAGTAATTAATTTAACTGTTGGTGTTATCAAGCTTTGGCAATCCTAAATTCTTTTAAGACGTCCAATAAATACCAGTTTCAGTAGCGTTTTTTTATAGTCTTTAAAATACACTTTTAATGAACTACTTCCATAATGACTTAATAGCTTTTTTTTCACCACTGGTTAAACAACTTAATTGCATAACAAGTTTGGAGTTTTAATTGCTTTGCTGCATCTTGTACAATTAAAGCATCATGCAAGGACTGTTCTGTGACAGGTTGGTAGTGGTTTGAAAGAAAATGCGACAGCTCAAATCATAAGCCCAGCATATACAAGAAACAATGGAGAACAAAAGTGTTTGGAGTTTTATTATCACATGAATGTAAGTTCTTTGCCTAGACATTTTAGGAGGTAGCTTCACATGAATTCAAATTTCCATGTCATTGTCATGTAAGTTAACAGTATTGTTGCTAAGGCTGTCAAAGCAAACTAAATTTATCACAAAATGAAGGTCCAGTATGATGATACATGCCAGTACTCCAGGAAGTGCACAAAAGGAATAAGGAAAACAGAAATGACATGAGTTCTGGACTAAACTGTTGTTGACTGGGTCAGATAACCAAATTGTGACCCCAGGGTCAGTTGCAGTAGTTCAATGAACTGTGAAAGAAGATTATGAGTGAATAAAATAGCCACACATCTGGAAATCAGTAAAAGTTGAGTACTGCATTATCTGTAATGTACTTCAGTGCCATAGCCTCTGCAAACCACAATTATTCTTGTGTGGAGGAATCCATGCAGTTTTTGTATACACTAGTGGGCTTATGTTGAGCACAGTGGTGGCTACACAGAAAAATTATAGTTGTCACTTGTTAATAAATCTAGAACAAGCTATTAATGTTTTCATGTAAAGCACCCACATGCTTATGCTTCTGTCTTTGATATTAATGGATTCTTGTTAACAATACTCTAGTTTCTTCTAAGTTGTTAATACTCTAGTTCCTTCTTTTGTGTGTTTGTTGTTGCGTTCGCTCACTTTGAACTCAAGCGTATTCCATACATGTGTTACAACTTCTAGTCCACTGGACTGTTTTTTGCATGTGGGCTAACTTTACTAGTGTCCCTTGCTATTAGGTGAACCCACTCCAACTTCTGAGGTACTTGTAATTTACGTCCTCAAGTCAAGGATGAGAAGTCAACATGTTAGTTCATTTGACCGGCGTAGGGATTGAACCCACTGCCTTAGCATCAGCACATTGAATGTGTAAGAGCCTGCGCTCTTATCCATTTGTCTATGCTGACTTCCACCTAGTTCCCTCTTTGTTAAACAAATGATCATAGAACATCTTGTGTTTGGTGAGCTAACTAGATGCTGATAGTTCCCTCTTTGTTAAACAAATGATCATAGATCATCTTGTGTTTGATGAGCTAACTAGATGCTGATAGTTCCCTCTTTGTTAAACAAATGATCATAGAACATCTTGTGTTTGGTGAGCTAACTAGATGCTGATGCCTAAGATCATAGAACATCTTGTGTTTGGTGAGCTAACTAGATGCTGATAGTTCCCTCTTTGTTAAACAAATGATCATAGAACATCTTGTGTTTGGTGAGCTAACTAGATGCTGATGCCTAAGATCATAGAACATCTTGTGTTTGGTGAGCTAACTAGATGCTGATGCCTAAGATCATAGAACATCTTGTGTTTGGTGAGCTAACTAGATGCTGATGCCTAAGATCATAGAACATCTTGTGTTTGGTGAGCTAACTATATGCTGATGCCTAAGATCATAGAACATCTTGTGTTTGGTGAGCTAACTATATGCTGATGCCTAAGATCATAGAACATCTTGTGTTTGGTGAGCTAACTAGATGCTGATGCCTAAGATCATAGAACATCTTGTGTGTGGTGAGCTAACTAGATGCTGATGCCTAAGATCATAGAACATCTTGTGTTTGGTGAGCTAACTAGATGCTGATGCCTAAGATCATAGAACATCTTGTGTTTGGTGAGCTAACTAGATGCTGATGCCTAAGATCATGATGCTGTTTTGCTGTATATTTACATTTCTTATATTTGTTTGCCTCTTCAGGGTGACCAGGTTGGGCAACTGAATGTCTATATTGCTCCAGATGAACAGCAATATTCACTGACAAATAATATGCGCCTCTGGTCTCAGAATTTTGATGCAGGTCCTGACTGGAAGGAGGGTCGTGTGCCAATCCTTGTGTCTACTAATTATCGTGTTAGCAAATTTCTATACATTTTCTATGTGAATATGGTCAGATTATATAACATATAGTTTTGCTTATGATTCATTACTACAATTAAATTTATTGTGTAGAAAGTGTTGTTTGGAAAACTTTCAAAACATAGTTTTTACACTTTATGTTTTAGGGATTTAGAGGAGCAGCTGGCCGAGTGGCTAGAATGCTGGATTCTCATTCGGGAGACCTAGGTTCAAATCCTCGGTACGGTGTGGATTTTTTTTTTGTCAGGGGTAAATATAAAATCCTAACCTGCACAGTTGGTGGCAACTGCACTAGCCTGTTGCTTTAGTTCCTCAGGCTCAAGACCCCCCCCCCCCCTGCCATACATTGCAAGGTACTATAGAGGCAGTTAATGACAGATGACAGTTTAGGGATGTAGCTAGTCAAGAAAAACAACCTTTAATATAAGCGCCAATTCTTTTCAGACAGCTCGTCAGGCCTCTTGCTAATATAAAGTTACTGGCCTTGCACATCACCTAGGTTTCTGAGCTTGAAGAGGGCAAGGAGAGAGAGCTCTGCTACACCGCCCCTGTTGAGACTGTACTTTACGCTGGTTTGGGGGATGAGGGGTGTATACCTGGCTCCGATAGATGCAGGCCCTTGTTAGAGCTCAATGAAATCAAGGTCAGCACACCAGACTTTGTTAAAGCTCAGTCTTCCACAGGATTTTCAACCAACCAAACTATATTTTATAGTCATTGAGCTTGACTAAAAGTTACAAATTATTCAAAACACAGAAGAAAGCATGTAATTTCAAAAACTGTAGTGATACTGCAAATCGTTTTTATAAGTAAAACTAATTTTAAAAAACAAAAACAAAAGAACTAAGTAGTAGTTAGGAGAAAATCAAATCTTAAGAATCTTATTAAAGTTTAAAAATATAATTGTGTTGAGGATTGTAATAACTACGCATCCTAATCTGTACTACATGTAATCCTACTCCAGTCGTGCACCTGCTGAAGTGACATATACTGGACCTTCATTCTCTGAAGAATATCTTTATGTTTCACCCTTTCCTGATGTTCTTCGCAACATTATTGCCAATTTACACAACATGGCAATTGTGTGGTGTTAAGATTTTCTTTGCAAGTGTAAGAATAGCATTCTGATTATGGTCTTTCTGGAATGCTGTTGTTGCATAAATCTGGTTCTTTTTTGTGGCTCTTTTGTGTAACATTGCAGATCTATGTTGTGTATCAATAAATAATTATGTAGCAGATAAGTTCATTGCTGTATATTGATTGGTCATTTTGGCTGGATTTTCTACTTAACATTTGATTATGTATGTTTTCATTTACAAAGTACGCATCAGTAGTTTGTTGTAGTAAAGTTTATATGTTGTAAACTGGTTGACCTCACTGATTTTTCTTGTACCTCTTGTTTCAGTGGCTTTCACATTAAAGCTTGCATGTGATGTTTTCCCCTAGACGTGTTTGGATTTGGCAGTTTTTAGTGGATACAGATATATAGTCATTTGACCTGTTTGCTAATGTTTCACACACATTTGCTGATCAAGTCTTCTTATAGTCCATGCCATGTGGCTTTGGTGATCACGCCTGTTTACAGAACTCTGCTACATGTGCTATCTATCATTTCCAATATTGATGTTCATACATGCTGTGATTTCATCTTCTTTCTTAGTTTTCCCCTGCCTCGCCACCTCTCCAGCTTTCCCAATGTTATCACGAAATGTGTACAGTTTAAAATTATTAGTGGATATAGATATATATGTTCATTTGACTTGTTTGATAATGTTTCACTCACATTTGCTGATCAAATAAGTAAGTAAAAAACATAAAGGACTCTGTTACTGATAGTGGGGAAACATTGGGCATATGGTGCTGGTCCCATGTTTGTATACTTGAGTTAGGCATTCAAGGGACGATGTGGTCATCATCATGCCAGCCGTCTTGACTTCCCAAAACATGTCCTAGTACTGATTTTAGACTGGATCAGCCTAGGAACCCAGATCAATATTATAAATTCATTCAATTCAAATTCGAACCCATGGCCACTGAGATGGCAGGCGAGCGTGCTAGCCACTCTACCACCAAGGCTCCAGCTGATAGATATTGAGTGTACATTACATTCACCAGTGTCCCTAAAAGTGATGGCGAAATCATAGTGATAAATACCAATTATAGAATGTTCATATTATTCAGGTGATATTTGAAGCTATACGCAGCAAGGTGGATTACTACTATGGCATTGATGACCTGACTGTCTATGACAACCCCTGTGAGCCAGCAGGTAAGTAGCCTGCAGGTTTCGTAAGTTATATATAACAGGATGTAGTGTGCATTTCAGAAGTTATAACGGACATTATTTGATACATTTGTCATGTTACAGTTGTATCATGATTGTGTGGGGATATGTAAAATGGTATATAACTGTATGTTTGTGAATCATGGATGCTGAAATACAAGAGTAGAAGTAGGTCAGCATGAATGGATGGACAAGTGTGCTTGCTTTTAAATTTCCAGTGTGCTGATGATAAAGTTGTGGGTTCAATCCTATCACCAGTCAGTTGGACTAAAATGTTGACTTCTCATCCTTGACTTGGGAACATAAATTACAGGTATCTCTGAAGTTGGTGTGGGGTCACCTGATGGCGAAGGACACTGGTAATAGGGAAAGCTATCCCACACATAAAAATCAGCCCAGGTGGGTTACGCTCAAGTTCAGTAGAGGTCGGTAAAGGGAGACAGTGTTTGAAGTGTTTTGCAGTTACACAGAAGATGATCTACCATTACATTTATCAAGAACACAATGACATTTGGTTGTTGAGAACATGATTTCCTCTGCCACCTAGCATGGCACATGATGCTGAATGTACCATTTATAACATAAAACTCTTGTAAAATTTTTTTTTTTTTCAACTGCTCTTTTAACGCTCCTTTCCTCAATGACATATACTTTTTTGTGATTATATTCATAACCATGCAGTTTAGAAAATAAGAGTTAAAAATACTTTATGTTCTTTCAATAGAGATTGGTTTATGTGAGAGCACAAACTGTCATGGCCATTAAAACAGCTTCCATGCCTTGTGTCTCACAGGAAACACTTGATGATGGATATGATGATCTAATACTCTTACCTGAAGTTAACCAGGTGTCTTGGCTGTGATTGTACATTAATAATGCTTTGCCATTTATATGAATTCACATTATTGTCACTCTGGCTAAGTCTTTAGCTCATTCACTGTGCACCAACTTCTCAAAGACTCAAATATGTCTCAGTTTAGAGTGCTGAACATTCACAAATTAAAATCCACATTGACTGCAAACATTTCTGAGCATCTGCTATTATTTGAAGGCAGACAGGAGCATGTTATTGAAATTAATCATACTAATTTCATTCATTCATCATGTGTCATGCCGATAAGCATGGGTGGTCATGATTCGTCATCTCACTCGATCACCAGAGTTGTGGATCACATCAGTGTTCTTGTCTTGACCATATAACATGGCCAAGCCATCCAGGTATTTATTTCTCTGCTTTCCTCTTGTTCTCTTCCCCTCGATCTTGCCAATTGTCATCAAGTTCTCCAATTTATTTCTTCTCATATTGTGACTAAAACATTTTGGCTGTCTACATCTAATTTCTCAAATAAGGTTCTCATTTGTTTCTTGTAGGACTTGGCGACCTTATATAATTCCCTTTAATATGTTTGTTGTTCATGTGACTTTTGAAGAAATGAACAGTTGCATGACTCCTCTAGTCATTAAATTTTTCAGACTCCTGCGATTTTGAAGAGGATATCTGCCTTTGGAGCAATGAAGGAGGTGACCCTGATGCCAAAATTTATTGGACAAGATATCGAAGTTATGAAAGAACCGCGTTGTTTGCTCCAGCAGTTGATCACTCTAGACAATCGGTTACTGGTTACTACATGTTTGTTGAGGCATCATTGGATAATGCAGGATCTGTTGCTAGGCTGTACAGTCAGGTTTGTAATATTTTATATCTGTTCACCTGTGCAGAATGAGATAATATGAAGTTTTGAACATGTCACTCCATTCCAGTCTTTAAACCTGCTTGTTAACTTATTCTTTGGAAGACAATATGATGGCTGTCCCTTGACAAGGTGATTTGTGACCCCTGCTTCATCTCATCTCATCTCATCATGTTCCTCTTGTACCTTGCGGTGTCGAGGTGAAGTATAAACTTCGTGAGAGTGCCCGGTTATGGGCTTCGTATATCGACATTCCCATGGATTCTGTTATTCCCTCAGTCCAACGTTTACGTGGTCGGCCTCTTCCTCTGTTTCCATCTGGTCTGTACATCATTGCTTGTTGTGGCATGCTGTTGACTGGTAGCCTACTTGCATGGCCAAACCATTTGACTTGCTGCTTTCTAATAAAATCTAGAGCAGCTTTAACCCCTACTTTAGTCCTGATTTCTTCATTTCTGATCTTATCTCTTCTTGATACGTTGAGTATTCTTCTCAGAAACCTCATTTCTGTTGTTGTGATTTTTCTTTTCTCTTTTTCTGTCATTGTCCAGGTTTGGCATTGGTAGCAGAGAGTTGGTAGGAAGATTGTGTTGTAAGTGCTTTCTTAGTAGTTATTGATACATGTTTGTTCTTTAGTATTGGTGCCATTTGTCCAATGAGTTGATTTGCCTTATTGCACCTATTTTCGATCTCGTCTTCTGATCTGCCATTTGATGATATTATACTTCCTAGGTACTTGAAGCTCTTTACTTGTTTCAAGGGATGTTCGTTTAGGTGAATTGTTGCTGTTTGTTCTTCTTTAGTTATAGTCATTACCTCTGTTTTGCTTGTGCTAATTTTCATGTTACGTTCCCTACACATTTCGTTTAGACTATTCATGTGGTCTTGTAATTCAGCTTCTGATTTTGCTATTAGTGCTTGGTCGTCCGCAAACAGGAGTTCTCTAATGGTTAGATTTGCAGACCCCTGCTTTTGAGCAATATTTCCAGCTATCAGGACAAGTGAGGGCCATATGCTGATCAGGTGTAGAGTCAACCATTTATTCTAATGGATACTTGATTTCCTGAACAAGGGGAGCCATAGTTGAGAGCTTATGCTGTCCACCTCAGGCTCTGAATGTAGTGGGTTTGATCCTTGCATCGGGCTGGGAATTTTTCAGAGAACCATTGATATCTAATAATATCACACATCTTCTCGATCTCTTGAGTAGTGAGATTAAATACCTAGCCTTCTCAGATAAGGAAGAATAACTGTGTCCTGTGTGCCATTTATGCATATAAAAAATACCACACTTCTGTGTGTTGCCCATCTTCTGTCATTATGAGGGAGAGTTGGGAGTTACCCTTCATTTAAAACCGTTTGACTTCAGAATATCTTGCAGAACATAATAGATTTTATCTCACATAACTATTAGAGACTTCAGTTCATCTGTCATTGTTTATTTTATTTAAAACATTACCAAGGCACTTGAAGGAGCCTACTTGTTCACTGTCCTTGTTTTATATACATGTCAACATTGCATAAGTCCTCAGTGTTAAAATCTGTATTTTCTATTTAAAATGCTGTATGCTGTACTACAGTCTTTAGTACAGGACACATTTACACACTTTGATGCTTCTTGACTATATAATGCCAGCCGTATGTTTTTATAGACCAATCAACACTTGAGGGGTGATGTGGTCAGTATTATGCCAGCTGCCTTGACTTCCCAGAACATTTCTTGGAAACATTTTAGGCTGGGTTGACCCGTACTAAAGACATGAATTCTGTATCTACTTGTTCTTTGTAAACTGGAATGTTTCATCTGCTGCATTTTGAAATTTGTTATTTAAAAAATATTTACATTTTTCATTTTGTATAAAGTAACAAGAAACAGAGAAAAAGAAATTAGTTAAGCTGGTATGAAATTGAACACTAGAATAGTTTTAGTTTTTCAGATCATTTTAAGTATTGGCAGTTTAAGCACTGTGTGGCATTACATTGCAATGTATTGTATTTTATGTGTGTGCATGTATGCAAGCATGTATGTATTATGTATAAGGCTCATTTTCACAATGTTTATTTTACAACTTGCTCCCACTCGTTTTATTATGCCTTGTAACAATTTGTCTAGTCATTGTTTTTAATAACCTTAAGGAATGATATTTGACAGGTGTGATTTTGGTGTGATCAAGTGTCTAACAATATGATGCAGCACTATATATGCAGTAAGCCTGCCTGGTGTGAAAGGGGTCCTTTACTTAAGGGAACATCTGAAGCTTGAATAATAAAAAAGAAACAGAAGCAATGATAATATCAAAGAAACATGTACTGTCCAAATGTGCAATTAAAGTCAGTGTTATTAATTTGGGGCAAGCATAAAAATTGAACTATTTAGGTGCATAGGTAACATTGGATGAAAGAAATCAAAAGCAGTTCAGTACCCAAAACACATTTTTTATGAGTTTTTCTTCTAAAACTGAATCATGCTTTTCAGCATGGGAATGGATGTGTTGAAGTAAATTTATATTTTAATTAAATTGCCTGGTAATATTGCCTGCATGTGAGAATTATGTTCCACATGTTATTATTTCTTCTACAACTCTATTCAGTAATCGCCAGTTTTTTTTTCCAGACTTTCCGCATGGTCGAAATCATGATATATGCCCTTTATACATGCATGGTCGAAATCATGATATATGCCCTTTATACATATATGCTCTTTATACTTCAAAAATGTTTACATATTTTCATCCCCAAAATGTAATAATCTTTGTGGTTATTCAAAGTATCAGATACCACATATGTACAAAATCCAATTTCCCCTCCTCTCTTACGATCTCGTGTGACCATAAATACATGTTATTGGAAACCAAAGGTTTCCTGACATCGGAATATAATTCTGATGGCACATCATTATTCTCTACCATATAACCATATTAGTTTAAATACAGTCTCATTCCCAGACTTGTATCAACTTGGATGGTTTAACGAATTATTAAGCAATGCTTTGACCTGATTATATCGGTTGGAATTTCAGTATATGTCTAACTTCCACAAGCGCTCAGAGGATGAGAAGATGGAAGCGGCACATGTTCTGGGGCAACTGTTCTCATCACTCTTTCACCTGTTTTGTATTTCACAAAACTTTCTGTGGCATGATATTACATTATTACAACAGTCTAATAGAATTTATTGGGCATGATAAGGTGGCGAAGATGGAGCAGAGAAAAATACTACGTTTATTTAAATATATGACATGGTGATAAATAACGTCGCTAATACTGTTGTGTATGTTTACCACAAGCATTAACAGTGGCTTCACATAACGTCATCTTTGAAATTAAAACGCTATATTTAAATAAGAATAAAATTTAACTGCGCTACCTTAGTTAGTGTGCTTTCCTCAAAGGGAATCTAGGCTGCCACCTCATCAAAGTCTATTTACAAAAAAATACCTAAAACTTATGGAGGAAATATAGTTTTTGTTCTCTATCATATTAGTTTAAATAAACACTCACCACCAGTTTAAATAAACACTCACCACCAGACCTTAGGTCTAATCCCAGCCAATCCAAAATAATACTTAGCTAGAGAACTTAAATATCACAGTCACATATGAGTAATCCACAAATTTTAATGAATACCACAAACAAAGCCCTTCTTTTGTTTGTGGTATTCATTGATGAATGTGGATTACTTATTTGTGGGCGTCACATTTCAGTTTTCTAGCAAAGTATTCTTTTGTTCGTGTGTGTTAATAAAGATTTTGGGTGAAACATTTACATTTTTCCATTTTTTTCTTTCCTTTTCTTGAGCTTACCTGTTATATTTTGTGTTCATTTGTTTCTTTTTACTTTTGAATAGTGCTTTTATTACAATGTCATGTCTTTCTATCATAAATATATCCATCTCTTTTATTTTTACTTTCAATACCCATGCAACTAATTTCCATATTTAATGTTCTTGAAATGTTACTTTCTTATCCTTTTCATACTTGACTTTTATGCTAATAGACACCCATTATAAAGCAGCAGTTCCCTTAAAATTGTTTTATCTTTTCCCAGGTGTTTGAAAGTTCCAGTAGTTCTTACTGCTTTAATTTTTGGTATTATATGTTTGGAAACGATCTTGGACAGCTGAAAGTATTTGTGCGTAACAGTATATCTAGCAGCAATGCTTACAAGTAGGTTGATTTTCTATTCTTTTATTTGCTTAAATATAATATGTTTAGAAACACATAACTTATCTTTCAAAGACCAGGCACCTCAGTGTGGATAAACTACTACAGAGCAGGTACAGTAGTGTAGTTGATTATGAAGTTGGTCTGATAATGGCATGAGTGCAGTTGGGCGAGGGTTTGATGCCTGGGCTAGCCGTTCACTATAGGAGGGAATGACTGGCCACCTGCTACTCTGAATACTCAGGCCTGAAAAATGTGAGGGTCCTAACACTTCATGTAACCATAGCAACTTTCTGCTACAGGACTTTATTTTAAGCTACTACAGAAGTATGAAGACTGGAAGAAATCAATGCAAAGAAATCCTTGTTCTGGAAACCATAACATATAAGAATATACAGAAATAAAATAAAATATTTTTGTTTGAAAGAAAGACTTGTGCATGAAATGGTCATCTTGCTGGAGCGGAAACAACTGCACAGAATATCACAGCAAGTAGCTCTCCCTCTCTCGGTAGCAGCATTTATCTGTTCAATTCTCACCAGTATTATGACTTATAACAATTGTAATGTTTTTTTTTTTGTTCGCATATCCTTTACAGGACATCGCTGTCAACATCAGCATCTTTCAGCTGATTGTTGATTTCTTGGCAAGATTACGCTCAGTGGTTTGCCATTGCTTTCTGAGCGACCAGCTCACATACCCCGTAAGTTACCATCGTGGAGAGAACCGCTACCGATTCTCACGCAACATCACGTTACTTAGAGAGTATACGAGATTACGGAGAACGTCATGTAATCTCTAGACCAGGGAGGTCAGCAGTTGTACTATAGAAATTATTATTTATGCATCTGAGATTGATTCTTACTTTGTTTTTGTTTGCTGTTTTTGTAGTCAGCCACCGGCGATTTGGAAATAGAACACAAAAAGACCACTTTGTATTGATTTCCATTATAGTATGTGCATTGGTCCTTCAGAAAGTAATGGCAAACTACTACTGAACGCATATATTGCCCTGAAAATAACAAACAGTCAAAAATGATGTGATTGATTGCAACCTCCTGCAAAGGATATGTAAATAACATTAATAATGTCCTAATTCATTGGTTTAAAGTCATAATAACTATTGTAAATAAGAAAGGGTTACTCTTATTAATTGCCATTTGCTCATTAATCAATCAGGTGCCCTCTTCACAATGAAGGTCGGCTGCAATAGATCTCTAACACTGTCTGTCTCTCTCGCCTGAACTGTACATTCTGTGAGATTGATGTTCGTCCATCTGTTGATGTTATCTACCCACTTGTATCATTGTCTACCTCTTGCTCGCTTGCTTTCCACCTTGCTCTCCGGTATAGAGGATACTCTATTTATAATGAGTCAAACTGAACAGCTTTAAGTTATGTGTCATATTGTGTGCTTTCTATATTATTTTTCTAAGTGAAGCTGACTTGTGGGAACTTGATGGTCCAACAGATGATGGCTGGAATCTGGCTCAGGTTAATATATCCCGAGATTATACCAAAAAGCCTTTTATGGTAATTGAAATTATTAATTTTTGTTCCATAAAGTAGACTTATATAATAGTTAGAATTTTAAGAAAACAAAAACATGGTTCTCTCCATGAGGAAAAAAACATCTTAATATAGCATCCAAATAAATTGGGAAATTCTTAAATGGTTGAATTGACACAACTGTCTTTGAACAGGCATAACATCTGAAAGTTGCCTTGTAGAACAAGACTTACCATGGTAAAAGTAGACTTTTGCCAGAAGGAAAATTATCAATAAAAAAGCTGTGAAAAAAAAGCATGTTTAAGTACTATAAAGAACCTATACTGGTATATGTATGTCAAAAATGTTTTTATAAGCAGACAAGCTGAGAAACATCTAATGAAAGTGTAAATATGGTTTCTGTTGAAAATGCAAGTAATCATGGCCAAACATACAAACAAATGAGGCAGTCTTCCACGAAACAAATCGTAAATTGAGTAGAGAAATTAGATTTAGACAGTCAGGATTTTTTTGACACGTTAATAGAAGTGATAAACTAGAAAACTTAGTGACAGCTGCCAACCTTGATGAGAAAATAGCAAGTGGAAAACAAAGAGATAAATACCTGGATGGTTTGGCCACATTGTGTAATTGAGATAAGAACAAAGACTATTGTGAGATGGCAAATCATGACAGCCCACACTTATCAGTGCGGCACATGAGGATGATGGTGAGTCTTAGTTGTAAGATATCTCTGTATCTTGTGACCAGTTGCTATAGAAATATTAGCTGTTAATGAAAAGAATATTTCTGGGCTAGGTTATTGTTTTACTGCCTGTTGGTAGATATAATTGCAACAGAAAGTCAAAGCAAAGGACAACAACAAAAATGGACGTACTTGTAACTGCACAGACAAAATGTCTTCCTAAATGTAACATTAAAGTGAATGGAACCAGTCTGAAATAAGTCGTATTTAAGTATTTGGTTGTTTTTTTAAATAACAGCAGATGAAAGGTGTATTAATGAAGTTAAATTTAGAATAGCCCAAGCAAAAGCAGGATTTAACAAGACAAAGAATATTGTCTGCAATTTATCTTTGTCAATCGATGTGTGGAAGAGAGTTCTTAAAAGCTGAATTGAGCTAATCCTGATGTACGGAAGTGAATCATGGGCAATTAACAGATATGTGAGCAATTATGTACAACCTGCAAATATGTGGTTTTATAGATGAATGACAAAATACCAATGATGGATATAAAGAGTAATGAAGTTACCTCAAAATAAATTAACTCACAAAGACAACTGCAAAGACAACTCATTACTCGCATCAGAAGATGACAGTCCACATTCTTTGGACGCATCATGAGAGGGGGAAAGCTGAACTATGTCATGACACAGGGTAAGTTTGAGAGGAGGAGATCGCAGCAGGAGATTGAGAGAGAAGATGATGGACAGTTTGACACCATGAAATGGAGGAACATCAGTATCAGAAATGATGGCTGTACGTGTGACAGAAGGCTGTGGAAAGACATGTTCACCAATGCTGTTGTTATTTTATTTACTTAATTGTCTTCAAGCAGATTGTCTACAAGCTCTGTGAAGGTATGTTTTTTCTCCCTCAGGTTCATACCTATTTTCATAACTGAAAATTTTTTATATTTGTTTCCTTTAGCCTTACTTTTGGGCATAAATATGTTGCCATTTAAGAACTCTTCTTTGTTCTTTCACTCTTTAATTATTTTATATTACTTTCTGTCTGCCTTTATTTCTTTGTCTCAGTTTTTCTTTGTTTCAGCACTGGAAGCCAGTTTACTCATGTAATTCTTTTGCCTTTATATTTTTTCTGTTCATTTTTAAGTGTTTAAATGTTAAGAATAGACATTCAGTGAAAATACATAAATTTTCACAATATCAAATTCCAACTAATCTCCAGGTTATTATAGAAGCCACTGTGGGATCAACTTTGCAAGGAGCTTTTGGAGTGGATGATACCCAGTTTGACTTGTCCGATTGTGGAACACGCCCTAGCGCTGCCATAGTTACAGCAGATGGTAAATCTTTTGTTGGGTCTTCTACTATTGTTTTCTATGGTCACACGCCTGCACAAGTCTAAAGCAAGAAAAAAGTACACTAAGAGTCATCTTGTTTGTGTGCATGGACATGCATGCACCCACAGAAAAATCATCATCTTGTGCCTTGCCAGCTGGCTTAGTCATTCATGTCTTTACACATATCTCCCTCCTTGGTGTTCTGGATCAACTCTGCTGATGGTATACCTCCATGCAACCTTTTCATTCGTTCCAGCATCATTTCTTGTAATCTGCTTCTTTTCCCGGTGATATTTTCAATTGTGACAATGTTTTCCAATGCATATCTTTTCATTACATGACCTACGAATTGTGTTTGTCTCTTTCTTATATAAATAAATAAATGTTTTGCATATCTTTTACAGGAGGACATCGCTGTCAACATCAGCATCTTTCAGCTGTATGTTGATTTCTTGGCAAGATTATGCTCAGTAGTTTGCCATTGCTTTCTGAGCGGCCGACTCACATACCCCGTAAGTTACCGTCGCGATTCGAACCACTGCTAATTCTCACCATCGTCACGTTACTTATGAGAGTATACGAGATTACGGAGAAAAGTCGCTAACCTCTAGGCCAGGAAGCCGGCTTCTTATATAGATATTGTAAATAATGTTCTACTTTCATTAGCCTCTTCCATGCAATTGTTGTTAGTTTCTCTGGCAGTCCAAGGTATTCCCAATATCTGTCTCAGGAACCACATCTCTGTTGCTTCCAAGCTCTTCCTTCTTTATTCATTCACATTCCACAATTCACTGCCATACATCAAAACAGGTTCTATGTAACATTTTAGTACTCTCTTTCTCATATGAAATGATAGTTACTTATTTATACAGTACTTTTAATTCTTCTAAATAAACAGCTTTTTCGTGACCTCTTCTGCTTTTGATCTCTGTCATACGATGTTATGATTGTCCTTAGGTAATTAAATTTATCAATTTATTTAAGCATTTTCCCTTTTGTTGTTATATCAAATTTTAGTGTTATCTTTTTCTTCGGTACAGCGATTGTTTCCATTTTCTTGATATTGAAGAACAATAATTTTTCTTTGCACTCTCTATTACTACAATGTCCAAAAGGTGTAGATCCTTTACATTTTCATCTGTCAATGCTGTGTCATCTACATAGCATAGGCTGTTTATACTATAACCTACAACATGTATTCCTGGCCTCTCTTTAATCTCTTTCATTATTACTTTGCTATACAGAGAAGAGATCTGGCAACAAAACACACCCTTGTCACTGACAGACAAATGGTTTGTGTAAAGTGTGTGACAGAAAATATGAAAATTTTGATTGGTCTGTTTTCATATAAATTTTTCCTGAAACAAAGTATGTATTATTTAATTATCAGAAAATCTGCAAAGTTATAGTTTGATTATGAATTTGGTGTGGTATTGGTGTGGTATAGTAGTGGTTTTGTTACAAAATTTTGATTTAACCTTTGCTGGGGTTTTCTTTTTCCTTTTTTTTTTTTTTAAATTTGGTGCTGTTTTGTTTTATGTGGTTTTATTTGGTGTCTCATTTTGTAAAATGCTGTATCACTTTTTCTTGTGTGAATTATAAATGAGTCCCAATAGAAACATCTTGCATTACATTGAGAGACAGAGAAAGATATCTATGTCCATGGGTGTGGAGAGAAAAAGAGATAGACACAGTTGGATGAGTAGATATAAAGAGAGAGAGAGACACATTCACACACATGGAGGGAGAGTAAAATGTTAGAAAGAAAATTTAGTCATTTGCCACAGCACACTTACATTAGGTGAAGCTTTTGTCTTTAAACAAGACGAGGATTAAAAAAAGTTTTATATAGCAATAATACATAATTTATTTGCTCATAGATTAATTTATGACTCCCTTGTCTCAAGAATATTAACATTTTTGTCAAACACCTTATGATTTGATGGAACCACAATTTAGCTAGGAAAATTGTATTCTGGTATATAATGTATTTTTAAAAAGTTAGTTGCATGTCCTTTACAGGGTGTTGCAATCAGCCCCAGTAATTTTTGGCTGTTTGTAACTTACTAGGCAGTTTTTACCTTCAGTAGTTCGCCACTGCTTTCTGAATTACCAGCGCCTCGTGCTATCAAAATCAACACAAAGCAATCTGCATCCAAATTGTCCACAACTAATTTGGAACCCTCTACTCGGTATGACTGGGAATTATGAAATGCGTTCACCACCCCTAGGCCACAGAGCCATTATGTAATATATATTTATAGAAAATATGACCAATTTAGTCACAGCTTAATGTAACTGCAAATTGTAAAACACATGTGGTTTCTATGAAATTCCCACCATCTTCATCAGGTGTAACATCAAACTCATACTAAACATGGTATCCTAACATATCCTTTTATTACATCATGACTGTGCCCTTGACAATAAGTAACAATGCGAAGATATACTTTGAAACCTCAGAAATTTTGGTTTTATACAAGAATGCTGAAAATACTTTGGACAGCCTAAATAAGAAATCTTAATGTGGTGAAGGAGGCTAAGACAAAAAGACAGCTTATCACAAACACCAGGAAGAGATGGTCAACATTTTTTGATGTTTTAAGCAACATTGTGAAAAGAGATGGGCTAGAAGAACAATTTGTGGAAATTGAGATAAGAGGACGACAGAGAGAGAGAGAGGGAGAGATGATTCTTGACAGCCTTTCATAATAACATGGAACAATGCCAGTACATGAGTTGGTACACTGCAAGTTATGCATGAAAATCCATGCAAATTTTGTCAAGATAACCTTCATCTATGTACCAGGGCACTCTGGCATAAAAAGAAACGGTGTAAAAAGAAACAAGCAAGTCAATCATTTGGTGGACATAGTAGTGATCAAGAACGGAAAGGCAATGGATATGCCAGATCTCATCAATGTCATAAGAGATGCTGGATAAATAGATGACTTTAAAAATGCTTGGGAATCTGCAGCTTTGTTGAGAGTGAAGGAGATAGAAGTGAAGGGGGGAACCGCCAAACATGAACTTTTTTCAAGGGTACAAGACCTTTGGTTAATCAACACAGAACTGGTGCAATTAATCGACATACGCTGGCCGAGATGTTGAGGTTGAACCACCTGTGGACCTTTCCGGAGTGCAATGACGATCTTCACTAATATTAAAGGTCAAGGTCATTCTATGGCAGGTACTGTGGGAGAGTTGTAACGTCTTTGACCTTCAAATTTATTACGCCATGACATAATGGGAGGGAGGGGGAACCACCAGTTTCCTTCCTGACCTCCTTTTCTCAGATAATTTGTTAGTTCAGACAATTCTGGAAATTACCCGGTACCCATTTTACCAGTCTATGTCAATCCCAGAAATGTGCTGGTCTTTAAACTAATCCTTCTGCTGTGTGGTACTGAACCCAGGCCATTATCATGTCAAGCAAATGCAGTAACCACAATCTATAAAATGTCTCGTTTAATTCTGCAGTTTTGATGTTGCCTGATTGTAACTTTGATGATGGAAATATGTGTGACTGGACCTCGGAGAGCAATTGGAGGACCACATTTTTTGTCACGCAGTCTGGTGGAGCCATACCATTTGATCACACTGGTGGAAGTGGTAGGTTAAATGAACAACCTTTTTTTTAACCTGTTACATATGTGTTAGGAAAAACAAAGTCCCTGTAGTAGGAACCTGCTGTGTATTAGAGAAAACAGTCCCTGTAGTAGGGACCTGCTGTGGTTATGAGAAGTGCTAGGACTATCACATTTTTTAGGTCTGAGTGCAGAGGAATAGATGGTCAGTATTTCCCTCATGTAGCGAGCAGCGAGTGAAATCATCAGTCCCTCTTCCAACCACGCTCATGTCATTGGCAGCGTAAAGTCCCAGCCATTACACCAGATCGCCAGCTAGTGTTAGAGAACCACCACCAATATTCATTCTTCAAGCCATTCATTCAAATCTGGCTGGTTTTGTGTACAAGTAAAGATAAGGAGATGTATTTAGGTATATGGTGCTGGCCTCATGTATAGAACTAACTGGGTGATTGGTCAATATTACACTGGCTGTCTTTACTTCCCGGGATGCTTCCTGGCACCTATATAGGCTGGGTCAACCTGGGAACCCAGGTCAATTATTTAAAAATCCCCTATCTGGATTGGGATATGAATGCATGACCAACAGGCCAGTGGGCAAGTGTGCTAGTCGCTGCACTGATATGGATCCTCGCCTGTTTTGCAAATATTATTAATGTGGTAATTATAATCTCTAGGAAATTATTGCATCTATGAACTCTAATACTTCACAAAGCTAAGCACACAGATGAGTGACAAATTGTCTATTTTCTCATGATGATGATACAGAATCTATATCACTGTGTTCAGAACAAGCCCATAAGCATGTGGTATCTCTCAGCAGAAGTTGAAGGGTGTTGGTGCTGATTGTTCCTGTTGTGAGCTGGTTTACTACATGTTTGGTACCATCCTCACTAGTGTTCACTGGCCCATTTCCATACTCAGTTTTCCAATTCTACATGATTTGTCAAGAAATGTCCTCATGCACCAAGCTGTCATTAATTTTTTTTTTTTTTGCATATCCTATTTACAGGACATTGCAGTCAACACCAGCATTTTTCAGCTGCTGTTGATGTCTTGGCAAGTTTTACATTGAGTAGTTTGCCATTGCTTTCTGAACAACAGGCTCACATAACTTTCTGTAAGAAACCAACACGATGCGATCAGCTGCCGAATCTCACACAGCTGTGTTTTGTCATTAATTACCCACAGCATATCCCCTCTGTCTATCAGCAGTACACTGATGCTAGGTGCCTTTGAAGCCAGCATGTCAACTCACCCATTTCCACACTCCTGTGTGGCCAGAAAAATATATCCACACAAGTTCTTGAAGGTTTGAGGCCTCCACCAAGTGGCTGCCACTTTGTACCACAACCATCCATTCTGAAATTTCCAAAGCATGGACTGAGAGTCAGAGACAATAATTGCCTTTGTAACTGACATTCTCGACAGCCGTTTCAGTGCCGTATTGGCAGCCTCAATTTCCATTCTTATGTCAGAGGTTGTTATGTTGGATTAGCTCAAAGCTTGGTTGGAGTTTCTTTTTACTGCACTTCTGATCTGCGAGTTTGATGATAAAGCAGAGGAAATGTCTCCACACTAGATTGGATGACAGACAGTTCAATCTTGTGAGATTAAAATCAAAGACAAAATAGCTGTAAGAGATCTGCTGTGTGCTGGTGATGCTGCAGTTTTCACCCAGAGCCAAGAAGAATTCCATTTGTCAGGAAAATGTTGGACATAGACACAACAGCTTGGAAGATCTGACCACAACATGTGGAGATGCCCTGTAAGGAATCATCTTGAACTCAGTGAAAGGAGACACACTTCATCAATGCCATAAGAGATACAGCACAAACTGATGACTTTAAGGATGCTAGGCAATCTGCTCCTTTGTACAAAGTGAAATGTATGGGAGTGAAGCCACTTTGTTGAATCCCACAAATGGTACGTCTCCACCTTCACTGCTCCAGGTTTTACCCTATGGGGCTTGACAATAAGCAGGGCAGATTGAACACCAGGCTTTGCTGCTGGAGGCTTCCTGCTTATAGGATGTATTAACGCATAGTCAGATATGACCGAAGGAAGCTCTTGTTGTAACCACTTATAGGAAACAGAAGTCATGTTAGCTTTGTCAGAGAAAAGGGCAATGAACGATGAGTTGGAATTTGCTTTCTGTCACAAGATATAAAAGATTTCAGTCTTTGTTCAGTGCAATTAGGCATCATCTCCTTAGTAATAGTACAAGTTGATGAGCTTCAGTTTGAATATTTTCTTCACCATAGGACAGTTCCTTTTTGCTGACAGCAGAACATATTCACAAAATACTTCTGTTAGTATCCAGTCTCCACTTCTGCCACCAACATTTGGAGCCAGTTGTCTGACGTTATGGTACAAGTAAGTGTATAAAATGGACTATAAGTGTGCAGTTCATCTCTGTTATTGTTTGTTAAATAGCAATATATAACATGTTTAAAGCTTTTTGTATTAATTGAATTGTATGTGAGGCTTCAGCTCCTATTGTTTCGTTTTTCAAAACAGAAATTACAATATAAGTAGAAAGGTTAAAATTTAGAGGGTCGACTTCATAGCTACATTTTTTACCCTATCTGTCTTAGTCACTCTCCACAGAATGGCATGTCACCTGCCAAGAGCATCACACAAAGCACGAACTCCTAGTGATGACCCCCGAGTATCTCTGAAAAAATTGCACCATGGTGCAAATTATGCAGTCTGGAAAGGAACCCACAACCTCAGAGCATATGGCAGACCACTTGACCACTTTGCTGCTGAACTGAGACACCTCTCTTTCCCAACCACACCACACACACCACCATGATACAATATATATAAGAATGTTGAAAAAAAAAAAAACTGAAGTCATAACAACCCCACAAAAGCAATAGAAGGGATTTATGTCAGTGGCCCCAAAGCTGTTTCTATCAGACATCTCCTAGATCACATCCCTAGTTCCTTCATACATGAAAATACATATCCCCTTCTTAGTAGTGAGCTTAATTTAATTTCAAAACCTCACTGTCCCCTGGGTCTCCAAACAACTCACAAATAGGCTGTATTGCTCACTAAAGGAACTGCCTATCAGGCATACCAGAATATGATTTTACTAGTTCATTATTTTTAAAAATATATTTTTATTGTTTATAATTTTCAAGTTTTGTCTGTTCTTTTGTACTTATTGTTAAGTATAAATATGTAATCTGTTTGTAAATTTTATCAGTGTGGGATACAATGAGCTCATTGTAAATAACTGTTTCAATTAGATAGATATGCATTTGATGTTTCTTAAAAGTAAAAAAAAAGATGTGGAAAGAAATGCTGATGCTGTACTATTTTTAGCATACAGCATAGAGTATTGATGATAAAAACTAACTGGCACTTTGCCATCTTGACAGACAAAAGTTGGTTACATTGTGCTTTAAAAAAGGCATAATAATCTCCATAACACAAAGCCTGGGCTGAATTGTAGAGACTGTGTTGCCCATGCAGCATGATCCCTCTCTTCGCCTGCCTAGTTTACTCCAGAGGAAAGATTTTTTGGCACTCTTCCGAATTGCGGTCCCAAATAGATCCGCAGTGAATAGGTCAGGGGTAAGGGTTAGGGTCAGTGTTTAGTTAACAACTAACCCTAACCCTTAACCCCTGACCTATTCACTGCGGATCTATTTGGGACCGGAATTCGGAAGAGTGCCGATTTTTTTGTTCATCAAAGAAATATTTTAAAGTTATTCAGTGATATTAAAATATTTGGCACTGTCTTAAATATTTTTTTATTGTTGACAATTTAAATAATTTAACAAATACGACTGTAAAACATCTGATCGATTATATAAATTTATTCTCTCATACAAAAGGATAATAAGTGTCTGTATGTTGGTAAAGATTAGTGTGCATGTATAGGAGGGGAAAGGTTTGTGCTTGTGTATGGAAATGATCTTGTGTATAGGTAAGATGAGTTTATGTGGTAGCTGCTTGTGGTTGTGTGTAGATGGTGGCAAGATGTGTGTCTATGCATTGTGAGCCTGCATCTATCTTTTGGGAGCTGCAGTAGTATAGTGGCAAGTCCGTTGTCCTGGTGGTCATGTATTCAAACCTCCCTCAAGGCAGGTAATTTTGTAAACTGTCCTGGGCTTCCAGGTCGAGCCAGCCTAAAATTGGTACAAGGAAATGTTCTGGAAAGTAAAGGTGACCAGTGTGATATTGACCACACCATGTGATGGGGCTATAAAAGAACATAGGGCTAGCACCCAATATCCAATGTCTCATCGCATGGACAAGGGTCCTTTGCTACTTGTATCTGACTTGTAGAAGAGCCATGGTTGCCCGGTAGTCTTATGCTCAAATCCAGGTGAGGCAGGATTTATTTCATTGACCAGGGCTCTCACGTTGACCCATTGAGCAGGGCTCCCAAGTTGACCCATTGACCAGGGCTCCCAAGTTGACCCATTGACCTGGGCTCCCAAGTTGACCCATTTACCTGGGCACCCAAGTCGACCCATTGACCTGGGCTCCTAAATTGACCCATTGACCTGGGCTCCCAAGTTGATCCATTGACCTGGGCACCCAAGTTAACCCATTGACCTGGGCTCCCAAGTTAACCCATTGACCTGGGCTCCCAAGTTAACCCATTGACCTGGGCTCCCAAGTTGACCCATTGACCTGGGCTCCCAAGTTGACCCATTGACCTGGGCTCCCAAGTTGACCCATTGACCAGGGCTCCCAAGTTGACCCATTGACCTGGGCTCCCAAGTTTACCCATTGACCTGGGCTCCTAAGTTAACCCATAGACCTGGGCTCCCAAGTTGACCCATTGACCAGGGCTCCCAAGTTGACCCATTGACCTGGGCTCCCAAGTTGACCCATTGACCTGGGAACCCAAGTTAACCTATTGACCTGGGCACCCAAGTTAACCCATTGACCTGGGCACCCAAGTTGACCCATTTACCTGGATACCCAAGTTGACCCATAGACCTAGGCTCCCAAGTTAACCCATTGACCTGGGCTCCCAAGTTGACCCATTTACCTGGGTACCCAAGTTGACCCATTTACCTGGGCACCCAAGTCGACCCATTGACCAGGGCTCCCAAGTTGACCATTGACCTAGGCTCCCAAGTTGATCCATTGACCTGGGCACCCAAGTTAACCCATTGACCTGGGCTCCCAAGTTAACCCATTGACCTGGGCTCCCAAGTTAACCCATTGACCTGGGCACCCAAGTTGGCCCATTTACCTGGGCACCCAAGTTGACCCATTGACCTGGGCTCCCAAGTTGACCCATTGACCTAGGCTCCCAAGTTGATCCATTGACCTGGGCACCCAAGTTAGCCCATTGACCTGGGCTCCCAAGTTAACCCATTGACCTGGGCTCCCAAGTTGACCCATTGACCAGGACTCCCAATTTGACCCATTGACCTAGGCTCCCAAGTTGACCCATTGACCAGGGCTCCCAAGTTGACCCATTGACCTGGGCTCCCAAGTTGACCCATTGACCTGGGCACCCAAGTTGATCCATTGACCTGGGCACCCAAGTTGACCCATTGACCTGGGCTCCCAAGTTGACCAATTGACCAGGGCTCCCAAGTTGACCCATTGACCTGGGCTCCCAAGTTAACCCAGCCTTAACTGGTTCTAAGAAATTATCTAGGAAGTAAAGGTCACTGGTTTAATATTAACCACATTACCCTTTGAGTGTCAAGTTGTCTGAACATAGGAGCTAACACCATTTACTCAGTATACCTAATGGTATGAAAAGGGGCACTTTTTTATAATTGTTATCTGTCTTTTAGTACCACAAGTGTAAATAAAAAATGGTATCTTTTATGAAATAAACTTGTCAGCATGGATGTGGCCGGAATGTCTGCCCTCACACTGATTATGATCACTGGTAGCAATGATGTTCTTCTGTGGCAAGCTAACCCAGAAAAAAGCAGCGAGTGGTTACCACTGAGAATAAATCTTCAGAATGATTTTGATTACAAGGTAAAGGATTTGTTTCAAATACTATTGTTATCACAAACAATCCATAGTGTGATCATAATATGAATTCATTCAACCTATGACATTTATTTAAAGAATATTTGCACAAAATTGCTAACAATTTAATGTAGATATTAGTGTATCAGATTATAATTGAAGTGAGTGGTTCTACCTGCAGTAGTGTGACAAGATTTCACTTTGAAAAGTTTATCTCTGGGGTGAGACAGAGATACTACTTGTCACCTCTGCTTTTCTAGCTGACTATAAATGGGTTGTGAAGTTAACAAGCACTGCAGAAATTGAATTCAGTGGACTCTCCTGACAAAGCATTTAGATGACCTACCCTCTTGTCTCATACAAGAAATCAGATGCAGGTTAAACTAATTGGATGGGAGGTCACAACAATTAGGTTTAAAAATTCATAGGGGAAAGACAAAGTTAATGAGAATAAATCAAGCAAATGGCAAACTGATATGTCTTTGTGAAACCTCATTCAAAAGACAAAATCATACACCTAGTTAGATAGCAATGTTGACAAAGAGGATGGAACAAATAAAGATATAATAAGAATACAGAAGGCTAAAGGAGCTTTTGTAGCAATGAGGAATTAGTGGAGGAAAAAAAAAAGTTAAACTTAAATGAAAACCTAGAATATTCAATTCTAACATTAAATCAATACTACTGTATGGATCAGAGACATGGAAAACAATGAAAACCATTACAGATAAACTACAAGCTTTCACTAATTGGTGTCTATAGAAGGAATAAAATTGAGCTCGCGGAGTGAACTAGACATCATTTGGAACAAACGAAAAGAAGCAGTGACTGCAGCAGGATATAACAATATGGATTGCAAACAATAGGTATATTTAGCTCCTGCGAAAAGAAGAGGCATACTAAACACAAACACAGTGTACATACCTTACAAAGGGCTCCATACAGGTGGAAAAAAAAGTGAGAATTATCCAAAATCAGAAACAATCAATAAATATATAAAAATGAAGTAATAAAAATTAAAAAATAAGTATTATAGGACACACTAGTGAACAAAGATTCTAACGTATAATTTGTATTATTATAATTTTGCACATCTGAATTTGATTATTTATGTGCCAGTGGCAGTCAAATTTTGCTGAGATGATTTTCTTCAGAATTAATTACTGGAAATTCAAATGATGATGAAGTATAAGCTTGACTTTTCTACATGCAGCTTATGGTGATAGCAGTTATAGGGACTCCAGACGCAGGAAGTGTGGCGGTTGATGACATCAGTCTAATACATGGGGCTTGTCCCAGATCAGGTAGTGCTTGTGTTATTCTTGTTGTGATTTCCTCACTGTATTTATATGTATAAGGGGCGTTCATTTGAAATCCGCACCGCACCGCGTAATTCACGTACGTTGAACATGATCATGTCATAGTCATGTGATAAGTACTGACCAATGAATAAAAGAGCACGTTCTTATCATCCCATGATGCATAGGTTCTGTTTCTGACCGTTGAGAAAATGGCCGGGTTGATCCAAAATCCGTCCAAAAAAGCTCAAAGAGCGGTGATTCAGTTTCTTTCATTTGAAGAATGTCGACGAGTGGACATTCATTGAAGAATGCAGGCAGCGTACGGTAACGAATGTGTGCTGAAGACAACAGTGACAGATTGGGCATGAATGTTTAGGAAAGGACATCAGTTCACGACAGATCTTTGACGACCGGGTCAAGTGCATATTGTTGCAACAGAAAAAACCATCGTCAAAATTGATGCAGCAGTGCAGATGAACCGTTGTCGAAGCATATGTTTGCTAGCAAAAGAAGTTGATGTGTAAATTTGGGACAATTCTTCCTCTTCTTCTTCTTCGTTCATCCAGAGTTTTTTTTTCGGATGTGATTGCGTTGTGCCTGTTTACAGTAGAGCTGCGTTCTTGCGCCGTTAGGCTGACACATCCGACTTCTGCGGGTGGGACAATTCAAAAGGTCGTTCATAAGAAACTGCAATATCGGAATGTGTGTTCGCAGTGGGTACAACGGATGTTGACCGACCACCAAAAAGAGGAACGCATGGGATGGTGTTTGAACGACTTGCTGCATTACAGAGTGGAGGGTAATGCATTTCTTTTCCACATGGTGGCAGGTGATGAATCATGGTGTCACCACTTTGAGCCAAGCAGCAAAAGAGAGAGCGTGCAATGGAAGCATGATGGATCACCAAAAGCACAAAAAATTCAAGTTACAGGTTTCTGCTGGTAAGGTTATGCTGAGCACATTTGTTTTACCATGAAGGGCTATTGTTGGCCAACTTTAAAGAACCTAGTGTCAACATCCATTCTACCCACTACTTGCAAACACTAGACAAGCTGCAAAAAGCCATCAAGAATAAACGACCCGGCATGCTTTCTCGCAGTGTGATTTTGTTGCACGATAATGCTCGTCCGCATGTCGCAAAGATTGTGCAGTAAGCATTAGCAAGGAAGAAGTACGAAATTCTGCCACGTCCAGCCTATAGTCCTGATTTGTCACCATGTGATTTTCATTTGATCTGACCTCTAAACAAAGTTCTCAGGGGGCAATGATTTCACACAGATGCAGACGTAATGAACGTGGTAAACACTTGGTTCAGTGAGCAATCACAATCCTTTTTTTGCGGACGGCATTCGCCTCCTACCTAAGCAATGGGATGCTTGCCTGAATGTCTATAGCGACTTCTTCTGATCAACCCATGGTGCATAATTCATTCAAAATTAATGCTTTGTTTAATTCTACCACACCTGTTAATGTTTCTTTCATGCTTTTGTAATTAAACCATTGGAACCGGTTTCAGATGAACATCCCTAATATTTTATTACTGCATTTATCCCATCGTTTTATCAGTCCTCCCACACCAGCTGCATAGAACTGCATGTACGCAGTTCTATGCAGCCGGTTTGGGAGGACTGATAAAACGATGGGATAAGTGCATCAATGTTCGTGGAAATTATGTTGAAAAATAAAGGGACAATGTATGTATAAAAATAAACTGGTTTCAAGTTGTTATCATATTTAGTTATTTTTCTACAGACATTTGTGCCTTACTTATTAACTTACCCTTGTATGTAACACACAAGAATTATTTTTCTTACTTCCAGTGACAAGATCTTATTGTATAATATGTTCTTCATTTGATAGAATTCAATCTTATAATATTATACCTATCATATTTCTTATGCCTTTGTTTCTCTTTTTTGTCTCTTAAGGAAGCCTCCAAGAGTAATCCCAATACTGAAAAAGAACAATGTAGTAATAAATGTGAATTAGCTGTAGAGAAATTAAATAAAGAAGGAAATGAAATAAACCAAAACAGTAAAGTTATCTTCCAAAGATTAATTTGTCATTGATTCTTTGGCTTCAGATTCTGATCTCTCATTGATTCTTATCCACCTTAGAAACATTTTCAAATTTCTGTCTTTGTCCTCTTTCAGTCATTTCTTAACTATGCTTGGGTTTTTAATTTTAGGTTCATATTCTGAATGGCATGCCCCATTGAAATAAAAACTACTTTCAGAGGGCAGTTACAATGATACTAAGCTCATGAGGTTCAGTTTGCATTGTATTGTTATGAAACAAAAGAAAAAGCAGAGGCTGCAGCAGGATATAACAATATGAATTGCAAACAATTAAGTATATTTAGCTCCTGCAAAAATAAGAGACATATCGGACTGTTTACACACCATTTGGCAACACAAACTTTTGTAGCCCAAGAGCACCGTTCTGCACCTGTGTAAACAACCATTTCTGTTTCCCTCCTATCAACAAGAAGCTGTGTTCAATTTTGTTTTATTTTGTGTTATTTCGCTTTTTATCTGTTTGTGTTGTCTTCTCCTTGACAAAGGCTCTAGAACCGAAACGTCGGCAGTGATTTGTTGTCCTATAATACTTATTGTATTGTTAACTGAACAAAGTCACTTCCATCAGATGGTGGTACAGTGGAGTCTGGACAAGTAGAAGTCACAGGGGCCAAAAGAATTTCTTCTACTTATCAGAAATTCTACTTATCCAGACTGCACACATTTACACTAATACCATGCAGTAGCATTGAGTAAAATGATTGTACCACTTAGGAAACACAGTTAGTGAACAAATAAATAGCAATACAATATCAGAAATGTTGAAATGTTTAATTATTTTAGAAAGCGGAACATTAAAGTTCTATGAAAATTTCCAAATTAATTAAAGAAAAAGTCTGTGATTTTGCTTTGCTTCTTGGCTTAAGAACAATGTCTTCCCAGTGGCCTGTTCAAAGGCACAAAATGGTGAGACTGCATCATCTGAACATCCAGTCTGCATCATGTAAATGTCAATTTTGTCAATCCATGCCAAAATACCTGACTGTGATACAGGTTGTGCTTGCAGCTAAAGCAGGTCTGAGCACGTCTTCTATCCATGAGTAAGTCGTTGCTTTGTCGACTGACTGTTTCTCTCCACACACATTCTTGTACATAATCCAATGTCATTTTTTGAAATGATCCAACCAGCCAGCACTACAATTCCAGTCTGTCTGACCTTCAAGACGTGCAAATTCTTCTGCTTTCTCAATAATTAAAGGCCCATTTACTGGTACATTTGCCGATCTAATCACAGTGAACCATTTTAAAAGGGCAGCATCAACAAAATCACACGCGGCAGTTACTAGTTCACTGTCTATCACTGTCGATTTGACATTCGGAAAACAATTTTCTGTAGCGGTCTTTATGCTTTACAATGCCGGAAAGTGTCGATGTGGAATACCAAATTCTCTAGCTATATTCACTTTCTTCTTCCCACAATGTTCAACCTCTTCCAACAGCTCAAGTCATTCTTTCTAAAGCTAAATTGTTTACATGTAGCGAGATATCATATGTGCGAGATTGTTGTTCTCCAGGCTGACTAAAAATAATTCTTTCGCGAAACTTTTTTTTTTTTGGGTGTGAAATGAACAGTTCGACTTAAACATGAACACTTATATAGTCGGTATTCATTTTTATGTTCGACTAATCAAAAATTCGAGTTAACCGAATTCGACTTATCAGGACTTTTTATACAATGATAAAGAAGGATAATGGCCGGGACTAAGCCAGTAACGTCAACTAAAGCAAAATTCTATTTATCCGAGTTCGACTTAAGTGGACTCGACTGTATTGCTGATAAGCCAAAAGCACGGACACTACAGCTGAGACAGTTGCAGAATATTATACATGTTATTTATAGACAATTCTTCTTCTTCTTCTTCTTCTTCTTCTTCTTCTTCTTCTTCTTCTTCTTCCTCTTCCTCCTCTTCCTCCTCCTCCTCTTCCTCCTCCTCCTTCTTCTCCTCCTCCTCCTCCTTCTTCTTCTTCTTCTTCTTCTTCTTCTTCTTCTTCTTCTTCTTCTTCTTCTTCTTCTTCTTCTTCTTCTTCACAACTCCCAACATTCAACAATGGAGCATATGCTCTTACCATTTCACACTAAACCCTTTTCAGACTTGTTCATAGCTGGTTGGATTTTGCAGCTACAGTTTTTTAAGGAATGAGTCAGTCTCACACCAACTCTCCTTGGTCGCCTCTTGTGACATGCATGATAGGTTATAGCGTTACTATTCTTTGCCGCCCTTATCAGCCCCGGTTGGACACTGGCAATTTGTAGATATTTATTTCTTGATTTAATGTAAGTGTAAATATGTATATATATATATATATATATATATATATATATATATATATATATATATATATATATATATATATATATATATATACAATGTATTTTTTACAGAAATAATTGATTTTGAAGAAGATTTGAGTGGCTTCACACCAGTAACTTCTTCTAACATACGTTGGACACGGAAAATAGCCAATGATTCCTTTACTCACTCTGACCACACATATCATACATCTCAAGGTGAGAGACAGACTGTAGGTGTGTATATCATGTGTAAAGTAATTAATTTGTTAATGGTTATCTTTTCATGGGCAGGTGACTGTAAAGATGGGACTGAAACAAGGTCACATTTTTTCATGTTAGTAGGTGCCTGATGTTTGAGTTAACTAAGGATAAGCATGTTTAATGAAAACATGAGATAAACAGAAGCAGTATCAGCAAATAGCTCAGAAGATATTGTCATATTTAATTTTAAAATAACTTACATTATGATACAAGGGGCTTCTCATAAGTCTTTAGCCTGACCATGAAGGAGTAGGCGGAGAAATTGAAATTTGGCACATGTATAGCTCATTCAATTTGTAATGGACATATGAATTATGAATTTCCCACCTCAACTGGTTTTCCCGATATGGTGCATGGCACAACACACCCTATTGACCAGATCTGCACATCCAACGGTTTGTCAGAACAATGGAGAAATCAGACGCCAGGACTGTGATAAAATTCTTGATGTTACAGGGTAAAACACCTACAGAAATACACAGGGAGATGGGGCCAGTGTTTGAGGAAGTCTGTCCTTCGTATGCTTCTGTAAAAAATTGGTATTTTCAGTTTAAGTGTGGCCGTTCCCAAGTTGCCAAGACCAGGACTACCGTCCTCAGAGTGCAATGCTGCAAAAGTAAAGAATATCATAGGCCAGGATAGGAAAATGACAATTGCAGAGATATCGGCTTCAGCAAAACTGAGTAAGAGTACAGGTTTTAGAATTTTACACAACAGACTGAACATGAGAAAAGTGTGTGCCCCGCGCCTGCTGACATGTGAACAGAAACAAACACAGGTTGATTGCTGTGGCCAGTTGCTCAACATGTGGCGGTCGAAAAACATGTAAAAGACCATGGGGACGGTAGATGAGACTTGGATTCACCAAATCGTAAAAAACAGCTGAAAGGAAATCGTCTTGACAGTGACGAAGATGTCATACTGGCTTGTGATAACTGGTTTAGTTCGAAAAATAGGTTGTTTTATTCTGAAGGTCTTTTCAAGGTCACGCAGAATTGGCAGAAATGTATAAATTCAGGTGGTGGCTACATTGTGAAGGAATAAGCACTGTGCCAAATTTTAATTTTCTCCGCCTACTCCTTCATGGTCAGACTAAAGACTTATGAGAAGCCCCTTGTACTTTGTAAAAGATTAACATTATGATATTAAGTAACAGACACTTCTACATGCCTTGTTTATTCTCAGATTTATTTAAATATTAACTCTTACTGCTGCAGGACATCTCATACAGACTGATCTTGGTAGTACAGCAACTACTTTGAAAACATCTGCCATTCGGTCACCTCTTTATCCATCAGTTGGTGATGAATGCATGGAGTTTTGGTATGCCAAGAAAGGCTCCAGTGGGGGTTGGTTAAGTGTTCAGGTATCTCAAAGTGGTCCTGGGCAGGTAGCTGAAGATTCCAACCTCCAGTGGATGACTACAGCAGACACATCTGGGATGTGGACACGAGTGTTGCTGGATATGTCGACCAACTATCCATACTGGGTAAGACTGAGACTGAAGTATTTACTATACAATATGTTATTTATTCAGTGATCATTTAGTATGTCCATCTACATTAGAAGTAAGTGATAATGCATTTCTCATGATGTGTTGTGATTGTTCGTGCAGTCAGATAAATCGTTCTTGGGTCTTATCTCATCTCATCTCATTTCTCTTGTACCATGCGGTGTCGAGGTGAAGCATAAACAGTGAGAGAGTACCCTTTTATGGGCTTCATATATCGAGGATTCCCATGGATTGCTATTCACTCTGTCCATCGTTTGCATGGCCGGCCTTTTCTTCTGCTTCCGTTTGGTCTGTACATCATTGCTTTTGTGGTAATCTGTTAGTTGGTACTCTAGTTATATGGCCAAACCATTTAACTTGCTGTTTTCTTATTAAATCAAGCGCTGCTATAACCCACACTGTAGTCTTGATTTCCGATTTTCTCTCTTCTTGATGCATTAAGTATTCTTCTCAGGACTCTCATTTCTGTTGGTGTAATTTTTCTTTTCTTTTTTTTCTATTATTGTCCAGGTTTGGCATTGGCAGCATATAGTTGGTATGAAGATTGTGTTTTAGAGTGGTTTCTTAGTATCTATTGATACACGTTTGTTCTTTAGTATTGGTGCCATTTGTCTAATGAGTTGGTTTGCATTATTGCCTCTATTTTTTATCTCGTATTTGCCATGGTCTAGTTTCTACAGGTTGAATCATGGCATGAGTTTGTAACTAACAAGAGCGTTACGGAGAAAGTCGTGTAACTCCTAGACCAGGGAGACTGGCATATATATATATATATATATATATATATATATATATATATATATATATATATATATATATATATATATATATATATATATATATATAAATTACACGATCTTAAATGCATGTTAGTAGATCAGGTCAGAGGAAGAAAAACACTGGAAAATATAAAATCTTGTGTGGGTTCCGACACTGATTCCTGATAAGAGTCATGAGAAAAGACAAATTAACTATAAAAATAGTAGTGGGCCCAAAAACGGTTTTAAAACTTAACTCCATCCATCCATCATGTGCCATGCCGGTAAGCGTGGGCGGTCATGTTCTGCCATCTCACTCTATCACCAGAGTCGTGGATCAGCTCCGTGTTTCTGTCTCGACCATGCCACAAGGCCAAGCCATCCAGGTACTTGCTTCTAGGTCTTCCCCTTGGTCTGTTCCCCTCGATCTTACCAGATGTCACCAAATTCTCCAATCCATTTCTTCTCATAACATGCCCAAAAAATTTTGACTGTCTACGTCTAATTTCTCTAATCAATTTACGATCTTCATTTGTTTCTTGAAGGACTTGTTCATTGGTCTTTCTGGCTGTCCATGGTATTCTTTGCATTTTCCTCAGAAACCACATCTCTACAGCCATCAGATGTTTTTCAGCCTGACTGCTCATTGTCCACGCTTCACATCCATACAAAAGTACAGGTTCAATGTAGCATCTCAACACTCTTTTTCTCGTTTCAATTGACATCTTTTTATTGGTCAATATGTTTTTCATCTTGCTAAAGGCTACTTTTGCCATGGCGATTCTTGTTCTAATCTCTTCAAGGCATCTCCCATCAGATGTTATTACTGTTCCGAGATAATTGTACCTGCTCACTTGTTGAAGAATATTCCCATTTACTTGTATATTACATTGTGGTATTTCGTCCTTCCTAGTGACGACCATAATCTGTGTCTTTTTACAATTTAATTCTAACCCTAGTTGTTCACTGTGTGTAACAATCGCATCTACTAAATTTTGCAGGTCCTGTTCATTGTCTGCAATCAAGACTGTATCATCTGCATATCTAATGTTATTGATGCATCGTCCCCCAATGTTGATTCCTTCCATATCTTCAATATTTCTGAAAATACTTTCACTGTACAGGGAAAACAGATCTGGAGACATTACACATCCCTGTCTCACACCCCTTTTAATAGGCTGATATTGGCTTACTTCATTATCAACTCTTATGGCAGCTTGTTGTTTCCAATATATGTTTTTTACAAGTCTAAGATCTTTTCCATCAATTTGTAGATCTTCAAGCATCCTTATCATGTTGACATGTCTCACTTTATCAAAAGCCTTTGTGTAGTCAATAAAGCAAAGGTGTAGATCTTTGTTTACTTCTATAGAACGTTCGATTATGTTTCTCAGTATATACACAGCATTTACTGTACCCTTGCCTTCCACAAACCCACATTGTTCTTCTCCTATTTCAGGTTGTATTTTCCTCCTAACTCTTTGCATGATAATTCTTAGCAAAATCTTCGTGATGTGACTCATTATACTAATTGTTCGATGTTGATCACATTCCAAGGCTCCTGATTTCTTTGGGATTGCAATAAATACAGAATTACATAACTCCTGAGGTATATTTCCAGTATCATATATTGTATTAAGCAGACTGGTAACTTGATCTATTCCATATTCTTCTAAAGCATTAATCATTTCTGTTGTGACGCTGTCTGAACCGGGGGTCTTGCCAGATTTCATATGGTTAAGAGCATTCTGAACCTCCATCTTCAAAATTGCTGGTCCTTCATTATTATTTTGAACATCATACTGTTCGTCTCTGTTATCGTCATACAGGTTTTTCACGTAATCTGACCATTCATGTAATATCTGATCTTTTTCTATTATGACTCTTCCATCTTTTGTCTTTAGGCAGCCTGCTGATGTACGTGTTCTTTGATTAGTAAGCTCCTGAATTCTTTTGTGCATTAGTTTCGCATTGTTACTGTTGTGTTGTTTTTCAATTTCTCTGCAATTTTTCTCAAGCCATGTTTCTTTTGCCTCCTTACATAAGGTTCTCACTTTTCTGTGAATTTCTTCATATTTGGCAGGATTATTTTTGTTCTGTCTTCTTGTTTCCATTAGTTGTAAAATTTCTTCAGTCATCCATGTCTTACGGCCCACTTTCTTTACTTTTGGAATAGTTTTTTCTGCTGCGCAACTGATTGAATTCTTCATCGTTTCCCATTGATCATCTACATCTTGAAACAGGATCTCTAGATCAGACAATATATCAAATTTGTTCTTTACTTCTATGTTAAAATTATCTTGTATTTCTTTGTCAGTTTTCAATTTGCACAAGTCATATTTAGGGTTTCCTGCTGTATACTTGACTTTCTTTAACTTTACCCTCAATGTGCCTGTAATTAATCTGTGATCACTGTAACAGTCTGCATTTGGAACTGTTTTTACGACTTAACGCATTTCGAAACCTTTTGCTAATCAGGATGTAATCTATCTGGTTTTTAATCCTGCTGTCTGGACTCCTCCATGTCCATAATCTTCTAGGATGCTGTTTAACCCTTTACAGGGCAGAGGCTTGTCCATTTTGTAGCCCTGAACGGGCAAGATTTTTTCAGGTTCTGTAAAAATTTTGGGTCGCGTTAGTAAAAACATCACAAATAAGGTGTTAGTCAACCGATTTTAGTTAAATAAACAACACAATGAAGGGAAAAGCATGCAGAATATGTTACTCACGTGATTGTTGCCGGTAATCCATATATGAACACAAATATTTACGAAATACGGCATGTTGTTTGTGATTTTCCGTCATCTATACGGCAATTTACAAACACATTTTCAGAATCATAATCAATTTCTTTAAAGTTTGACTCATGACTGCTAATGCAAAGTAACGCTTTGCACTGATATCTAGCTCCGATTAATAATCAACTTCGTGCCCTTTAATGTCATTTAAATTAACAGAGCGAAATCTCAGCTATCACTTGAAGAATCGCCGAAATCCATTTTGAAAAACAGCGTAAAACTCCCAAAAACTATCAAAACAAGTCCGTAAAAGTCTGTTCAAAGTCATTGTAGCGCGTTTACAAATGGCGGCCACGTTGTCAAGCTATCGGCAAAAGTGAAAGTAGCTGACGGAAGTGTCAGAAAGCCGAGAGATCGCGTTTTTACAATGCATAATAGTATCGGCCGGAATCGGACGCTACGCTCGTATTTAGAGATTGGCCGGTAACGGACGCTATGCCTTGTAAAGGGTTAAACCAGGTGTTTCCTACAACCATTTCTTGTTCTTTTGCCCATTCTACAAGTCTGTATCCTCTTTCATTTCTCTCTCCCAAACCATGGTTGCCTACACTGCATCCATCGCCTTGCTGTCCTATTTTTGCGTTGAAATCACCCATTATGATATTTATTTCTGATTTTTTGCAGTTCTTAAAAGCAGACTCCACGTCATTATAAAATTCCTCTATGCTTTCTTCACTGCTTTCACTTGTTGGGGCATATACTTGAATGACATTTATTTTAAAAGGTCTTCCGTTTAATTTTACTAATAGGACTCTGTCTGACACAGCATGGTATCCTTTGACAGAATTTGATGTTTGCTTATCTAATATAATGGCTACACCTCTTTGCTGTTCTTCTCCCCCAGAGTAAATAATCTTACAATCCTCTCCTGTCCTTATCCCTGCTCCTTTCCATCTCGTTTCCGATACTCCTAATATGTTAATCTTCTCTCTCCCCATTTCTTTTTTGATGTTTTCTAATTTTCCATCTGCATTCATTGTTCTAACGTTCCAAGTTCCTACTTTCAATGATATTAATCTGTTGCACCTAGTAGCCTGTTGATGGTCTGGAATCACCTGGTGCACATGACTATCCCTACCGGGCGAGGCTGCTCCTATGGAGCACCCATTTACGCCGTTTCTCTGATTATCGATGATTTCACACAACATGATTTTCTTGGCATCTGTAAAGAAGGTAGTTTGCCATTGCTTTCCTTCCTAGCAGTGACCATACTGGTCAGTGACCGTAGCCATTGTCTCCTCAAAATAGAGATCCTCTGCCTACCGTCGTGAAGGTGGAGACCATAACCTACAACTATCTGTTGGCTGCTCTCCATCTTCATCCACCACCTGCACCCATGGCTTCACGTAACCCTGATCGGGGGGCTAAACGGGTACTCCACCTTGCCCAAGGGTGTCCCGTAGGCTAGCGGAGGGAAGGAGGCGCCTTATTTCTCCTTTGATAGGGGATACCCCTACCCCGCTACCCCTTAAACTTAACTCATGGTAATGAATTTGGCTGTTTCATTATATTCTTTGTTTCGTGGACAAAATACTGCAGCCAAAAAAGGGGAAGACACCCCGTTAATTCTGGGTAACTTAATTCTGGATGTCAAAACCATACTTCATTTTTATTTACTATAACAACAAACTCTAAAGGGTACAATTATAGCAAATTATGTGCACTAGACAATCTTCTTGCAAATTATGTGCATTAGACAATCTTCCAGACCTACTTGTCACAGTTGTTCAGGTTGTTTCTATCACGATTGTTCTATCTTTCAGTTTTTGTGACAACAGACTACTTGAGATTTCTGGGTTTTTATAATAATAACAATTATTTTGAAATCAGAATCAAAATTACAAGACTACATAAATCATCTGGAACATAACATAAAAATTAGCACAAGTAAAACAGAGGTAATGACTATAACCAAAGAAGAATGCACAATAAACATTCATCTAGAAGAACACCCCCTGAATCAAGTAAAGAGCTTCAAGTACCTAGGAAGTATAATATCATCAAATGGCAAATCAGCAGACAAAAGAAAAAAATTAGGGCTGCGACTGATTAATTTAAATTTAATAGTTAACTTTTGGAAAATTAACGATTAATTAATAGTTAATTTCGATTAAAGCAAAACATTTATAGTCACATAACTCACATTATAGTCGTATTTGTCATACATCTAAATAACACTGGATTGTCTTGTTCATATGTCATCTAATAACCAACTATGCAAACAGACGAGTATGTTGACAGTATTTAGTTCAAGGGACGAGTGCGTCTTATTAACAATATAACCAGCAGAACTGAATAATCGTTCACATGGAACTGAGGTAGCCGGTATGCACAGAATGGTCTTGGCAAGGAACGCCAAATTTGGATATTGATGTTCATTAAGTTTCCACCATTGTAGACGGTCAACCGGTTCAGGAACTTTCTTCTCCATTTTATAACATAGAAATTCATCAGAAGAGCTGTCGACATGATCTTCCGTGTCTGAGTCAGACTCCATTAGCTTAATACACTTTTCATTTGGTTCACATATAGTTTCATTGTCAATGTCGGTATCATTTGTTGCAGCAGTCTCCATCTGCTCATCATGAACATCAGCTGCTATTTGTTATTCAATATGTGACCAAGTTCGTTCTTTTGCATCTTTTGACAAACACTTCAGGTATTTGTAGCGTGGATCAAGTGCTTGTTGTAATCTGTAGTATTTCAATACTTGTCATATTAGCTACACGTTCACTGAAGTCAGTAATACGTGCTGCCTTAAATTTAGCTATGTAGCCCGGATCAGCATCATGTACAGTCATATGCTTTGTCAACGATGATAGCAGTGGCAATACACAGCTACATGAAACATAATCTTGACCGCCAAGCAGGACCGTGATCTGACAGAATAAGTCCAAAACTTTGACATATTTCAAAATCTTCTCCCAATCCGAATCTGACAGTTTTGGACCTTTGTATTGCATCTTTTCATCTGACATGTAGACAGCTAATGCTTCTCTGGCCTGTAGAAGACTCTGTAGCATAATAAAAATACTGTTCCATCTTGTTGGTACATCTTGCTGCAGCTTACACAATGGTGACTCTACAATTTTACAACTCGGTTGTGATTGCAGCACTATGTTTAAAATGTCCGACAATTTTTCGACATCCGGTTCATTTGTATAAGTGATGGGAGAATAGTTTTCGATTAATCATTGAAAAAAAATTAATCGTTAAAAAAATTAACAATTAATCGATTAATTAATCGTTAACTTCCGCAGCCCTACAAACAATAGATGCAATAAGGCAAACCAACTCACTGGACACATGGCACCAATACTAAAGAACAAATATGTATCAATAGCCACTAAGAAAGCACTTTACAATACAATCTTCCTACAAACTCTATGCTACCAATGCCAAACCTGGACAGTGACAGAAAAAAAGAAAAGCAAAATCACAACTACAGAAATGAGATTCCTGAGAAGAATACTCAACGTATCAAGAAGAGAGAAAATCAGAAATTAAGAAATCAGGACTAAAGTTGGGGTTATAGCAGTGCTTGATTTTATCAGAAAACTGCATGTTAAATGGTTTGCCCATATAACTAGATTACCAACTAACAGTATACCTCAACAAGCAATGATGTACAGACCAGACGGTAGCAGAGGAAGAGGCCCGGCCACATAAACGATGAATAGAGGGAATTACAGAGACCGTGGGAACCTCAATATATTAAGCCCATACACAGGCACTCTCCAGCTGTTTATGCTTCACCTCGACATCGCAAGGCACAAGAGGAACCTGTTGAGATGAGATGAATAACAATTATAATTGGTAATAATTACAGTTATAACAATCAAGAAGTCCTTCTCTTCAGATGGTTAGATAATAAAAGTGTGCTTTCCTGACAGATAATATAGTCGGTATTCAGTTTTGTAGCAATCAATCATGTTAGTCCACACACATTCATATTGTAGTAATCTATTATGAGGCTCATCTGTGTTACTCAAACTCGCATCCATCCTGTTAAAGGGCCATGGGTCAAGTACTAGTCCAGTATGCTTCAATTTAGCATGATATCTGCGGTCACTTGGCTGTGCTTGTGTGAAGCATTGAATCCTCTATACTTGTCTTTCACTAAATCAGCAGTGCCCATGTTTTGTTTCTACATGTCCTGGTCTTCCTGCTTCTTGTCCCTAATCTATGTTCATATTAACTCCTGACCGTCTTGTCTATTAACAATTATACTTATCATTTGTTTATAATATAGACTATGACAATTATGTGCATGTGCTCACACACATACACAGACTCACTCATTCTCACTATCTCGTATTCATTCATTTACTCACCCACTTAACTGACTCACTGTCACTCGCTTAATTGACTCACTCAGATTGCTTATCACTGACACTGACTCACTGTCACTCACTTAGACTGACTCACTATCAATCACTTAATCACCACTTTCTGCTGTCTTTCCAACAGATCATATTTCAAGCAGCAGCAAACAACAGCCATGTCAGTGATGTCCTAGCAATAGACGACATAAGCTTCACAACAAAAGCCTGTCCTTCTGTAGTATCATGTGACTTTGACGTGAACAATTGCGGCTATATCAGCAGGTCAAACACCTCTATCTACTGGCAGGTGACCAAGGGAGCATACACAGATTCTTTCATGCCTGTTGATCAAACACTTCATTCTGAACAAGGTTATTGAATTATTTGCCATGTTTTTCTTAGGTGGAAATCTGTGTTACAATCGTTTGAGGACATTTTGGTGCAACAGCTTATCCTTTAAGACCTGGTAGCATAGTAGTTAGTGCACTGCATTGCCAACACAGTCATCTGAGGGGTTCAGCTACAGGGTTGTATCACCCAAAAAATTGTTTAGAAGGCAAGGCTCCATGGCGGATGGGTTATAGACACAGTTCGTAATCCCGCAGGCCGCATTCAAAGTACAGCTGTGGGCGATTTGACAGCAGACTGTCTTGCGTTGGGTTTTTATAAAATGGCAAACTACTGAACATAACTGAACATAAACTTGCCAAGAGATCACAGACAGCTAAAATATGCAGGGGTTGACTGCAACGTCCTGTAAAAGATATGCAACTAACTTTTTTTAAAGGCAAGAGGATCAACTTCATTGCACTGGGTTTGATCCCATATGGCTTAGTCTGTTTCCACTGGGCAGCCTGCCAAAGTCATCACGCAAAGCACAAACTCCGTAGCTCCTGCAACAACCCTGATGAGTCTCTGAGACAATTGCACTCGTGAACTGAATGACCCAGACCAGAATCATACCCACAACCTTCAGAGCCAAAGGCAGGCGGCATAACCACTTCACCATAGAGACTCCCAAAGGTTGTGTCAAGCTGACATTAAGCCCTGGAATAGTTAGACTAACATGGCCACTTGCAGCTGAAGAAATCGACTTCAGTAGTCCGAGTGCACACATTTGTATTGAAGCTCAAAGGAGCTAGACAAGCACATTGAGTGCACAGGGAAATTCATGATTCAACACCAAACTGGCACAGCTGGTTGCTAAGATGCATATTAAGTACATGATTCAAGTGATGTTTTTAGACCAATCAGCACTCGACGGCAGTGTGGTCAATGAACACCTTAACTGACCAGCACCTTTCCTGGTACCCATTTTTGACTGGGTCGATGTGATAGCCATGGTCAGATTTTAAAAAGTCCCTGCCATTGAGGGGATGAAACATGTAACCATTGGTTAAAATCACACTGAAATTAACATTAGCAGTATAATCTTTCATCAAATGATTAATTTCTAAACCTGCGTTCTCACTGAATTCTTTACACTCCTGCAGACAGTCATGATAGCTTGATATTTTCACTGACAGTACCATTATTTAGATTTATGACGTACTGTTGATTTTAATTCAGAATACAACATGTCTGTCTGTCATTGATCTTTTTGATTGATTCCTGTGATTGATGTCATTGATGCCTGTGACGTCAGCTGAGGGTTTGCCGGTGGGTTTTCCTTTGTGTCTGTTTCTTCCTGCTTTTCCTTTTGTCATGCTAGCTCCTATCTCGTCTGTTTTGAGTGGATGTAATCCTTAGAAGGATTCATCCTTTGGTTTGGATGCTGTGTTTCCTTTTTTGCCATTTCTGTGTGCAAGAGCAGCCTTATGCGCATTCATCCACCTGATTTACTCTTTTTCCATTAGTTTGTTGAATTCATTGGATGTATCTTCGAGAAATGTATCGGTTTTCATCTCTAAGATGTCTAGGCTTCTAATGAAAGCTGGTTTACCCTTGAATTCATTAGTCATTGTGAAAGGGTTGATGGCTTCAAGTTGAGGTTTCTCACTTGTCTTTGTTGTGGATTTAGCTTCAGGTTTCCCAGTAGTCTTTGGTGTGGCTTCTGCTGGTTGTTTTGGGTTAGCTCCCTTTCGATTCTTAGCTGTTTTCTTTCTGTTTGAATCGCTTGTGGTATTTCTTCATTTTCTTTCTTCATCTGAGCCGTGAGTTCCAACTCTTGCTGGATGATGCGCTAAATGTCTTTCATTTCTTCTAGAAGTCTTGCGTTGCTGCAGTTGTCTTGTTCTTTGTTTTCATTGGTTGGCTTTTGTGTCTGAAGTTTGTTGAACTGTTTCTTCAGATCATCTATCTGGCCTTTAAGCTGGGATTTTTCACCTTTAGAAATGCCTGTGGCTGTCTCGCACCTTCGCGATGCTTCCTTGAATGGTGTGTTCGTTGTATTTGCGTCTGTCTTTAGATGTACGGGCAGCCGCGTTATCTTGCTCTGTTGATCATGGTATACTCCTGTCTGATCCTGTTATACTCCTGTCTGATCATAGTATACTCCTGTATAATCCTGTCTAATCCCGGTATACTTCTGTCTGATCATTGTATAATCCTGGTATACTCCTGTCTGATCCTGGTATAATCCTGTCTGATCCCGGTATAATCCTGTCTGATCCTGGTATAATATAATCCTGTCTGATCATTGTGTACTCCTGTCTGATCATGGTATACTCCTGTCTGTTCCTGGTATACTCATGCCTGATCTTGGTTTAATCCTGTCTGATCATTGTTTACTCCTGTCTGATCATGGTATACTCCTGTCTGATCCTGCTATATTCCTGTCTGATCCTGGTATAATCCTGTCTGATCATTGTGTACTCCTGTCTGATCATTGTGTACTCCTGTCTGATCATGGTATACTCCTGTCTGTTCCTGGTATACTCATGCCTGATCCTGGTTTAATCCTGTCTGATCATTGTTTACTCCTGTCTGATCATGGTATACTCCTGTCTGATCCTGCTATATTCCTGTCTGATCCTGGTATAATCCTGTCTGATCATTGTTTACTCCTGTCTGATCATTGTGTACTCCTGTCTGATCATGGTATACTCCTGTCTGTTCCTGGTATACTCATGCCTGATCCTGGTTTAATCCTGTCTGATCATTGTTTACTCCTGTCTGATCATTGTGTACTCCTGTCTGATCATGGTATACTCCTGTCTGTTCCTGGTATACTCATGCCTGATCCTGGTTTAATCCTGTCTGATCATTGTTTACTCCTGTCTGATCATTGTGTACTCCTGTCTGATCATGGTATACTCCTGTCTGTTCCTGGTATACTCATGCCTGATCCTGGTTTAATCCTGTCTGATCATTGTTTACTCCTGTCTGATCATGGTATACTCCTGTCTGATCATGGTATACTCCTGTCTGATCATTGTTTACTCCTGTCTGATCATGGTATACTCCTGTCTGATCCTGCTATATTCCTGTCTGATCCTGGTATAATCCTGTCTGATCATTGTGTACTCCTGTCTGATCATGGTATACTCCTGTCTAATCCTGGTATAATCCTGTCTGATCATGGTATACTCCTGTCTGATCATGGTATACTCCTTTCTGATCCTGGTGTACTCATGTATAATCCTGTCTGATCCTGGTATACTCCTGTCTGATCATTGTGTACTCCTGTCTGATCATTGTGTACTCCTGTCTGATCATGGTATACTCCTGTCTGTTCCTGGTATACTCATGCCTGATCCTGGTTTAATCCTGTCTGATCATTGTTTACTCCTGTCTGATCATTGTGTACTCCTGTCTGATCATGGTATACTCCTGTCTGTTCCTGGTATACTCATGCCTGATCCTGGTTTAATCCTGTCTGATCATTGTTTACTCCTGTCTGATCATTGTGTACTCCTGTCTGATCATGGTATACTCCTGTCTGTTCCTGGTATACTCATGCCTGATCCTGGTTTAATCCTGTCTGATCATTGTTTACTCCTGTCTGATCATGGTATACTCCTGTCTGATCATGGTATACTCCTGTCTGATCATTGTTTACTCCTGTCTGATCATGGTATACTCCTGTCTGATCCTGCTATATTCCTGTCTGATCCTGGTATAATCCTGTCTGATCATTGTGTACTCCTGTCTGATCATGGTATACTCCTGTCTAATCCTGGTATAATCCTGTCTGATCATGGTATACTCCTGTCTGATCATGGTATACTCCTTTCTGATCCTGGTGTACTCATGTATAATCCTGTCTGATCCTGGTATACTCCTGTCTGATCATTGTGTACTCCTGTCTGATCCTGGTATAATCCTGTCTGATCCTGGTATAATCCTGCCTGATCCTGGTATACTCCTGTCTGATCATGGTATACTCCTGTCTGATCATGGTATACTCCTGTTTAATCTTTGTATACCCTTCCCTGATCCTGCTTGTGTTTTTAAGTGATAGCAGCTTGTTTGAAAGGCTTAATCTGTAATTACCCACAAATCTATACTTTCAGGCATGTACATGGAAGCAGACTTCCCACTCTCCCTTGATACAAAAACGGCAGATCTTATTAGTCCCATAGAAAGACAGATTTCTAACAAATGCCTGATCTTTTGGTATTATGCAGGGGAACAAGGTGAGCTACTATTTGTTGAGTGATGTGTCTGGGTATTAGATAATGAACCGAACCTGGCAGATCAGACCGTTTTAGTGTTTCAGAAATTCAAAGCAATGTTAAATGCAGATTTACTACCAAGTCTTTCTTTGTACATATTGTTTTTTCAAGGGTCTAGTGTGCTTATTAGTAAAATGCAGTATACAAAATTTTCTTTCATTGGTGACCTCATGGCCAAAATTTAACAGGTGCTGCACGATGGACGAAGCTGGATTTTTATGGCTTGTCGACTGTTTGGCCATAATAATCATTCATTTTATTTCCCACCCATATTGGTATGTGTTCTGCTACTTGATTTGCTCATTATCTCTCTAATCTGTCTGTGCATGTAGCTTGGCACCCATATTGAAATAGAAAGATACAGCTTGATTTGGCATACAGACACAATGTTTTTGTTACAGATGGAGTAGGATTAGAGTAATTTTACATCTGAAAAAGTGTACAGCAGCAAAGAATGTTGCTTTACTGCTTATATACGTTGCATTACAGCATCTCCCAGAAAGGTTAGGTGAATAAATACCTGAAGTTTTTGGGACTGATGCTTCTGTGGCAGTTGGTTTGAGTGGATGGCAGTACTGCTAAATGAAATCATTTGGATATTTAGGTGTAAAGTCTGCTTGAGGAATTAACCAGGTCTGATCAAGGTCATGCTTGTTTTGTCCAATACTACTGAAATGTGAGTACTGGCCCACCATGTTTCTTTGCAGTAGACTGATCATTGGAAGGTGCTGCCCTCTCAACATTGGATTAAGATGTCTAAAATGATGAAATGGCATCATGTTCATGATCTGTGGACAGAGAATGTTAATGTGCACATTGTTCATAGTGGCATGGAATGATTCTGCTTGTCTGTACTTGGTGATGATTATTGAAACCAGGTCTTTAATATCCAAAGCTCTTTTTTCCTATTGGTGTGCCATCAAGATGTAGGACCTAGACACACAAGGCCACTTCTTCAGTTTGGCAACATAATTTGTTTGTGGAAATTGACTTGAATACTGGACATACATAACAGTAGTTGTCTCCCAAATTTTGATGTTTATAGGCCTCGCTTCAGTTTCATGTCTTTTATACAAAGACAAATAATCTTTGCAGTTTCTTCTAGGGAAGTATTGGTAATAGAGAGGCTATGCTCATTGACACCATTGTATGTATGACTAAATTTACTCTTTGACTGTTTCATTGAAAAATAGTAAATTCCCCCCCCCAATATTTATTTGGGAACAATCATTTTTCTTCTACTCACATGGAGTCTATAATAATTGTACCTCCATTTACATACATTTTGTATCAGAAATGGGCACTTATAGTATTAATTCAGTGGGAAACTAGTGAAACTAAATTTTTGAAGTTTGTTTTATTATTAACTAGTATTAAGGTATTATTCCAGAATAGCATTAGTGAGTGCACTACAAAAAATCACATGGAACTTTTAGTTGTCTTAAAATGGAATATACTTAATGAGCTGACAGTAAGAAAATATCAAAAGGCAAACAATGACTTTAGTAAATGCAACCATTTATGGCTTTTGTAGATTTTTTTAAATAGAAATTTCATTCACTATTTCATATATGTTATTGACTTTTCATTTCTAAATAGGAATTTTACAAGTTTTCACTCAAATCAGCCCTGATCAGCGACAGTCTTTAATAATCATAACATTTTCAAATATGGAGTCTTGGTGGTTTCGCAGCTGGAAAAAAGTGCAAGTAGATGTGAACAGTACTGCTCCTTACTCTATTGTATTTGAAGCCACAAGTCAGAATTCTGTGACTTCAGTTGTTATTGACAGCATTGGTTTACTAAATGGCACGTGTGCAGATCAGACCAACAATCCTACAACTAACACACAAGCTTCAACTGTACTTGATCGTAAGTTGATTTTTCATAATCAATATATTTACATAATGATTTCTGTGCTAGAGGTTGAGTATCCCCTGCCTAAAATATTCCAAAATCCACAATAGTGCATATGTCGTGACCTCAGTGGAGAGCTGGATCACTTATGGAGGGATGTGTATGTGGCGACATCATGGAAAGCTGGATCACTTATGGAGGGATGTGTATGTGGTGACCTCAGTGGAAAGCTGGATCACTTATGGAGGGATGTGTATGTGGTGACCTCGGTGGAAAGCTGAATCACTTATGGAGGGATGTGTATGTGGTGACCTCGGTGGAAAGCTGGATCACTTATGGAGGGATGTGTATGTGGTGACCTTGGTGGAAAGCTGGATCACTTATGCAGGGATGTATATGCTTTGAATGAAATCTTGTACAAACCAAACCTAGGCTTGTGAGCTAGAATATTGCTCTGTGATTCTTCTTTTGCTCTTTATCCACCAATATACCCAGTACACCTCATGGTGTGAGAGGTGGTCTTTTGCTTTACTTTCATGGATGTGATATTTATGGTTGTTATGTTCCTCTTTACTCAACACTCGTTAGTCTCTAGTGATGGGTTATCACAATGAATAAGCTATCATAGTAATCTTGACAGGAAGCAAGTGCCATAATATCTCTAGTAGATAACTCTAGCCATTTTAGTAACCGATTACCGAATTTTAACGAATATATGCTTGCGGTTTTGTTTGGCAACTATTTCTTGTGTCTATTCTAAGCGGTAAGTAAACCTGTAAATACCGTTTTATGAGACTTACTACATTGTTATACTACGCATTATTAAATTTAGCATCCATTTTTATGTCTGATTTGCAATTTTGGACCATTTAAGTTGACAATAAATGTCACACTGAAATTATGAAGATCGCATGCTGTAATGTAGTATTTACTAGTATTTCAATGGCGGAAGATGGCAGTTTTTCTTGTCATACTCCAGCTATGAACATTTAATATTCTTATGGAATGTTTAAGAGCGACTACAATGATAATTAATGCATGTTTACATTCAACACACATTATTGTATATATGTGCAATTTTTCATCACTCTAAACGGACCATATCATTGAACCTTAGCGAATGTGTTTTGGTCACAACTTCTCAAAATAGGAAAACAGTATTTTCTCTTTGTGGATATTAAGTGATAAATTGACACACAAATATTAATATCTCAGCTTATCATTGACCTACAGACTTGAATAAGGTACCGTTGGATTTCTTGTTTCAAGAGATATCCAACTATGCTGATTGCATAATTAAAAAGCAATTTAGAAAATGTTACTAAAGTGACTAGATAACTCAATGAAACTGATGGTGGCCAACTATGTTTGCTTGGCCAGTCTTCCCTGCCCTAACAGCCCTAACAGCAAACCATTTCTGTGTAGTGTATATACTACATACTATACATATACAATTGTGTAGGTGTGCCCATAATTTCAGCCTGTACATTTACAAATAATGATGACTATCACAACATATTAGAAGCTTACATAAAATAATATTGCCACACTAGTCTATCACATGCACTTTAGCAACTGTTACATCCGCAGTCTTACAGGGAATAGTGATGCTGACTGAGCTGTGCAGGGTTTTCATGAATAAGTGAAACATGTGTTTGCTTTGTGTTTGTGTTCTTTACTGTTGTAAATTTGAAACTGTTTTCATAGGTTAGTTGATCATATTTCACAATTCACAGGGTTAACTTGTTTAGCTAACTTTGTTTAACTGGTGATGGAATATCCCGAGTTGTGTGCTCTTGTGTAATAAACTAGAAATTATTATTCTTTGTAACAGACATTAATGTAATACACCATTATGAATAATAGTACAATTGGCTGAGTGGTCTCGAGGTATGGTGTCCCCCTCGTGTGCTGGAGGTCCCGGGTTCAAGCCCTGGTGAGGGCCTGGAATTTTTTACGTGGACTTCTAGTGACAATATTTCCCCTGGTCTCTGGGTAGTGAAATCGGACGCCCGTGTGTATTGTTGCACACATAAAAAGTAAAACATCCCCTGGCCGTTGGAAATCGAAAAAGAGTAGCCTAATGGCGCTGCCCGGAAAAAATTTTGAGTTAAAAATGCTACAGAGTGCATGCACTGAGCTGAGATTCTCCGGACTCAGGCTTGAGTTAGGAATAGATCGGAGCACTTATGGGTTACAGCCATGTACCAGAACTCAGGCTTAGGAGTAGAATGGAGCACTTATGGGTTACACTTGTGTGCTGGACCTCAGTCTTGAGTTAGGAGTAGAACAGAGCACATATGGGTTACACTTGTGTGCCGCAACTCAGGCTTGAGTTAGGAGTAGATCAGAGCACTTATGGGTTACACCCGTGTGCCGGAATTCAGGCTTGAGTTAGGAGTAGAACGGAGCACATATGGGTTACACCCGTGTGCTGTGATGTTGATCCATCGACTAAACTGAACTAAACTATCCACCATTGGGGCATAGGACCACAACCAACTGAAATCAAGCCAATCTATCCTTAGTTATCCCATACAGATCCATTCATTCTCTCCTCCCTCTCCCCCTTATTTTTCATTTCTGCTTCTACTTCTCTTCTCCATGTTTTAGGTCTTTCTGTATTTCTGTACTTGTTCTCATTGATATCCACCAAGTCTAAAATATTTTCAAATGTGATCCGTTTAAACACTTCTATGAAACTGTAGTTAATATTTCATACATTTATACATATTTTACTGCATTTTAACAATTTCAAATTCATTATTGTTTGCTCCATATTTCGCATAATTTAAAAACCTTTGCACAGTCATCTGATGGATGAAACAACACTGATCTTAACAGTTTCTTTGGTTCCACCTTTTCAACTATTTGAGTCTCTGATGGAATTTCGTTTTTGTACGCAAGCTATTTTCAAAATCATCAGTTTCTCCATCATCATCATTTAACAAAGATATAAAATAACAAACGAAAAGGTCAGAGGAGATTTTATAGCACTAAGAAATATTAAGAAGTGATGCTGTATCATTGTCTAGAAGTTGTCTCTTGCTTTATGCTGGGGTCTGTCTGATCTAACTCCAATCCCCAGTCACAACAAGGACATCACTGCAGAGACTCATACATAGGTATTGGTACAATCAAACAGCTTTATCTACCCAGATTATAGACATTGAACATAAATACTGACACAGAAGAACAGCACCATTGAGACAACATCACAAGTTAAACAGACATTTATGGCTTGGGATATCACTATATCACAAATCATTGAACATCCATGAATATACCAGTCTCTGGTAGTCCTTAACTCCTATATGCTGCCGGGTCACAAGGGAATCAAAGAGTAGCAACACAGTAATCTACTATGAATTGGAGAACTTGGTAACAACTGGCAAGATTGAGGGAAAAGGAACAAGGGGAAGTCAGAGAAGTAAATATCTGGATGGCTTGACCACATGGCATGGTCGAGACAAGAACACAACTGATCCACAGCTCTGGTGATCGTGTGAGATGATGAAACATGACCACCCATGTTTATCAGCATGGCACACAATGATGATGATGAATCTACCATGTTTGTTGTAAGAGGCAGCTAAGGAGGTTGGTGTGAGACTAGCTATCTCATCCTGTGGACAACTTTAGCAGCAAAATGATGATATTATCATGAACAAGTCTACAAATGGCTTTGCATGAGCTAGTTGTGTGCCTCTGACAGAAGGAAACTCCTTGGAGAATATCAAGACCACCTAATTTAACGAGCCACTTGTAGCTGCACTCTTGAATATTCAGGGGCATAATCTTTATTTCAGCCATATAAATTTTGTCCTGAGTCAATTTCTGACTATTTGGGGTGGCCCGCCAGCGAATAATACATTTAACTTGGCGGTGACATCCCCATTTCTGACAGTGCCTATTCTCCATTGAGAGATGAAAGGCCACAGAAGAAGTAGAGTAGTCCTCAAGTTGTGTACACCAGTGCTGTAGCTGTGTCAGTGAGCTGAGGTAACTTGTTCTGTGTTATGCTTTTCACCTTGTGACATTATCATGGACATATCCTGGTACACTCTTCCCAATGTCATGGGTCATAGAGGACTACTTTCACCCAGCACTTCAGGACATAGAGATGGTTGTCATTTTGTAACTGTTTTCTTTCATCACATGTTATTTGGGAACCGTGGTAGTGCAGTGACTAGCATGCTTGCCTCCCACCTTGGTGGTCATGTGTTTGAATCCCCATTTAGGCAGATTTTTAAACAAATGTACCTGAGCTCCTAAGTCGACCCAGCCTAAAATGGGTGCCTGTGAGTGTCCTGGGCGTAAAGACATATTGACCACATTGCCCATTGAGTGTTGATTGATCTATCAAAATATGAGGCTAGCGCCATGAGCCTAGTTCACCTCAAGGCATGTACAAGTGTCCTTTACATGTTTACCATGTACTCAAATGCCTCAGTTTGTACACCGGGGTCCTTTACTTTACATGTTTACCATGTACTCAATATGCCACAGTTTTTACATCAGGTTCCTTTACTTGCTTACCGTGTACTAAGTATGCTTCAGTTTGTACACCAGGTTTCTTTACTTGTTTACCATGTACACAATATGCCTCAGTTTGTACACAAGGTTCCTTTACTTTACTTGTTTACCATGTTCTCAAAATGCCTCAATTTGTATACAAGGTTCCTTTACTTGTTTACCTTGTACTCAATATGTTTCAGTTTGTACACAAGGTTCCTTAACTTTACTCAACTTTACTCTTGACTTACATTTTGTCTACACAGTATATATGAAAAACTATACTTACAAGGTTAGAAGAGGTAAATTTATTGTAGAGTTACTGTGTTTACATAGAAGATTTCTGTTTGCATAAAGAAGATTGAAATGTTGCCTATTTTTTTCCTTCCAGCAAAGAAGGCAATGCTTGGCTGTGACTTTGAAAACGCAAATTTCTGCAATTTTACAAATGGCAGCAGCAGAACCTTTCACTGGAAGCTCTTCTCCTTAAACTCTAAACATAGTGCTGGAACAGGCGTGGATTTTGACCATACCAAGGACAATAAATATGGTGAGTTTCTCTTGAAAACAGTTGAATATGACTTTTCTTTTAAGTGACGAACCATTGGAGTATGTTAATATGACTTTTCTTTACTTGATGAACCATTTGAGTATGTTGCAGAGACATAGATAATGATAATATATCTGGAAGACAAGATATCTTGAAGCTTTTGAGATCTGGGTTTTTAGAATATGAGAACTTCTTGTTAGAGAGGAAAACAGGGAAGTAATTATTAGAACAATAGGTGGTTAGAAAACATTAGTGAAAGATACCTAAATTTTCTCCTCTTCTGCTACTGTCATCTCTCACTGAAGCATATGTCCTCAACAACTTACGCTAAGCTCTTTGTGGACTTGTCAGGATTGGTTGAGTTCTGCATTTAAAGTTTTCTATGGAAATAGGTAGCCAGTCTTACACCAACAATCTTTAGTCATTTCTGATGACAAACATGCAATGAATGAATCGCCAAAACATGAGAACTAAGCTTTACTATTTTTACTAGAACACTCTTCTTCTTCTTTTTTATTTTCTTTGAGAGGGTCAACTTTATTGCACCAGGTTTTATTCCATATGGCTCAGTCTCTTTCCGCAGGGTGGCCTGCCGAAAATGACGCACAAATCACGAACTCTGTAGCTCCAGCGACAACCCCCAGAAAGAAGCTAAGAAGTTAGAACAGTTAATTCCCTTTATTAAAAAACAAGATAAGTCCAAGATCAAAACCTTTTTCTGAATATAAATAAAATAAAGACAATGTTTACAGACAAAATCACATGTCAACCAATAATTAAATTAACAATAAAGAAATTGAAAATGTCTCAACCTTTGAATACCCTGGCTCATATCTGTAAACAGTGAAGATTGTTCAAGTCAGAAGAAGACTGGCCGTAGCAAATGAATGCTAAATAGATTTAAGAGCAATGGCATAATGCTAGCAAACAGTTAAAAGTAAACACCTTTAGAACACGCATCGTTCCTGTGGTAACAAGATGTGAATCATGAACCATGTCAGTCACTAAAGTTTTGAGCTTAAATGTTACATATAAATTCTTAGAATACCGTGGACCAAGAAGAACAAAACTGTTGACATTTTAAGATCTGAACATCGAAGACAGCTGGCTTGTAAACTGCATCATTTCTCTGTAATTGAAATACTATGTTCATATTATAAATGTCATAATAAATTTAGAAAGAACAGTAATGGAAGGCATGGTTTCTGGAAGAAGGGGCAAGGATCGACCAAAGTGACAGTGGACACAAGACACCAATCAATCAATCATGTGCCATGCCGGAAAGCGTGGGCGGTCATGATTCGCCATTTCACTCGATCACCAGAGTCGTGGATCAGCTCAGTGTTCCTGTCTCGTCCATGCCATGTGGCCAAGCCATCCAGGTATTTTCCTCTCGGTCTTCCTCTTGGTCTGTTCCCTTCGATCTTGCCAGCTGTCACTAAGTTCTCCAGTCCATTTCTTCTCATAACATGTCCAAAAAATTTTGACTGTCTACGTCTAATTTCTCTAATCAATCTACGATTTTCATTTGTCTCTTGTAGTACTTGGTCATTGGTTTTTCTATCTGTCCATGGTATTCTTTGCATTTTCCTCAGAAAACACATTTCTGCAGCCATCAGATGTTTTTCAGCTTGACTGCACATTGTCCAAGTTTCACATCCATACAAAAGAACAGGCTCTATGTATCCCCTCAACACTCTTTTTCTCATTTCAATTGACATCATTTTATTGGTCAGAATGTTTTTCATCTTGCTAAAGGCTACTTTCGCAATGGTGATTCTTGTTCTAATCTCTTCAAGGCATCTGCCATCAGATGTTATGACTGTTCCGAGATAATTGAACCGATTCACTTGTTGAAGAATATTCCCATTTACTTGTATATTACATTGTGGTGCTTCGTTCTTCCTAGTGACCACCATAACCTGTGTCTTCCTACAATTTAATTCCAACCCCAGCTGCTCACTGTGTACAACAACAGCATCTACTAATTGTTGCAGATCCTGTGCATTGTCTGCAATCAATACTGTATCATCTGCATATCTAATGTTATTTATGTGTCGTCCTCCAATGCTGATTCCATTTAGGTCTTCTACATTTCTGAAAATATTTTCACTGTATAGGGAAAAAAGATCTGGAGACATTACACATCCCTGCCTAACACCTCTCTTAATAGGTTGATATTGTCCTACTTCATTATCAATCCTTATGGCAGCTTGAGCTCCAATATATGTTTTTTATAAGTCTAATGTCTTTCCCATCAATTTGTAGATCTGCAAGCATATCCACAATGTTGACATGTCTAACTCTATCAAAAGCCTTTGTGTAGTCAATAAAGCAAAGATGTATATCCTTGTTTACTTCTAAAGCACGTTCAATAACTGTTCGCAGCATATACACAGCATATACACAGCATTTACTGTACCCTTTCCTTCTACAAACCCACAGTGTTCTTCCCCTATTTCAGGTTGTATTTTCTTCCTCACTCTTTGCATGATAATTCGTAACAAAATCTTTGTGATGTGACTCATTATACTAATTGTTCTATGTTGATCACATTCTAAGGTTCCTGATTTCTTTGGGATTGCAATAAATACAGAATTACATAATTCAGAAGGTATATCTCCAGTATCATATAATGTGTTCAGCAGTCTAGTGACTTGCTCTAGTCCAAATTCTACACAAGAGACCATGGGCATAGAAATATAGGAGACAGGAGAACTAGCATAGGAACGAGAATCATTCTGGCATGTTGTGATGAGAGTGACATTTTGCAAACAACTTACTACATGATGACGATTGTGATGATAAATCAAAGGTGATAAATGTCTGGATTAGAAGACATTAAAATATAAATGTGCGGGAAAGAAAGATTTAAAGGAACCACTGGTCAAAAGCATTTAAATAAATAAGTGAACAGTGTTCTTTGAAGTAGCAGCTGTCTTAATCTGATAAATCTTGTCATGTTTATTTTGAGAATATGTGGATTCAACCTTGAGTTAGTTGCTTTTTTTGGTCAATGTTTTTGAAGTTCATCATGTGAGTTATTATTTGTCACTGTTTTTGAAGGTCATCATGTTTACATGGATGCATCTGGTCAGAAGTTCAATACCACAGCTCAGTTAGTCAGCCCAAGTTTTATAACTGACCAGCACATGTGTCTCAGTTTCTACTATGCCATGTATGGCAGAGATGTGAACCAGCTGAGTGTCTTGGTAGCCCAGGGACGGACACAGAAGCTATACTGGACTCTGTCTGGAAATCAAGGTGAAGGTTGGCATCATCAGACTGTGGAGATCGGGACAAGCCCACAACCCACCCAGGTCATCTTCCAAGGTGTGGTTGGTGTCTCGGCTGAGGGTGACATTGATCTTGATGACATTTGGATCTTTCATGGAAATTGCCCTCCTCCTGGTAACTATTATATTTTATGTTCCCTATTTTGCATTCAGTGGTCATAGTACATTTTGAATAGTGATTCATGTTAAATAGGTAATGGTGACTGGTAGAATACAAATAGGTATACTGTACTATGCTTGCCTGTCTGCCTGCCTGCCTGCCTTCCTGCCTGCCTGCCTGCCTGCCTGCCTGCCTTCCTGCCTGCCTCCCTCCCTCCCTGCCTCCCTTCCTTCCTTCCTTCCTTCCTTCCTTCCTCCTGCTCCTTCTGCCTGTTCTTCCTACTTTCACCTCCTTCTTCCACCTCTTCATACTGCATCCTTCCTCCGCTTCTTCCTTCTCTCTTCTTCTTCCTCCTCCTTTTTTTTCCTCCTCCTTTGTCCTTCTTTCTCCTCCTTTACTTCCCCTTCCTCCTTTACTTTTCTCCACTTTTTGCTTCTCCTCTGTCATTAGTTCAATAAGGTGTGTTGGTAGCATTATATGTGTTCACTTGGAAGCTGCAATAACTTTGCACTTTCATCATAAAATCCAGTATAATCACGGCATTTATTATCTGAGTTTGTAATCTAAACAAAATTCACTCAGATAATCTTCTTCTTTCATTTGCTTGAAATATGTCTATAATTGCAATGTTATCTCTTGAATTCATGTAACTGTCTTTTTTTTTATTTCACTCAGTGGTCCATAGAGTTTACCTTCCACTGTTGTTTCTTTAGACCAGATGATTTTCCTGGGCAGTCTTGGAGTATGTGATCTGTGGCGCCAATCCACATGTGCGCATGACTGATTTACCAGTCTTGAATTTTGTATACATGTGGTTGCTTAATCTATTGTGTCCTGTTCTGAGGCACAGAATAATGATTTGTTCTGTTCTGTCCATAACGTGGTAGTCGTTTTGAGCAGGTTTTGGTGGCTTTCTGACTGATTTGATCATTCTTTTCTTTTGGTGGTATGTAACAGGCACATCAAGATGTTCTTCTTTTGCTCCTTCCTTAGCTAATCGATCAGCTCTCTCGTTTCCGGGTACTCCACAGTGAGATGGTATCCATTGTATGGTGACCTTACGCTGACTGCCAAGTTTAGAAAGTAGTGTCCTTAGTACTGGCAATTTCCCAGACAGGAGCACTTTGAGTACTGATTTTGCATCCCTCAATAGCACCACACATTGTGTATCATGGCTGGTATTTAGTAATTTCTCTGCTGCTCTCTTGATTGCCTGGGTTTCAGCATCATAGTTATGGCAGTACTTTCCTGTTGGTACTCTGGTCGTTGCCATGACACAAAGTGCATAGGATGAGAGTTAATGCAGAGGTTTGATTGATTGATTGATTTAGGAATCGACATCACAGCATTCAGGGCATTCCCATAAGTGCTCTGTCCCCATTCTCAGCAGCCAGCGAAGAGTTCCAACACTAATAGTACCAGTAGCAATCTGATTATAAGTCCGTCTCGCCTTTCCTTTGAGCGTTGAGCATCGGCCAGATCCCTTCGTCACTCCTCGCTGTCTCATTCTTGCCAGACCATGGTAATCCATTTGCTCCTCCGAGGTGTGCACGTGCTCCCACAAGGCCGCAACCACGTCTGCCTTGTCATGTATCAATACTCCACCAAGTTCTGCAGAGCCAGCCAATCTGTCCGCCTGTTCATTTCCCAGCACACCGGCATGCCCCGGAGAAAAGATCCAGGTGATGCTTGTCACCCGTGACCTCCGAAGCGAAGCAAGCCACTCCGCACGAAGTCTGCCCATCCTCACCCTCGTCAGCATGCTTTCTGAGTCAGTTACAATCACGATGTGTGTGTGTGTCATTTTCTCCATCCAGAGAGGTAAGGGAGATAAACAAAACAGCATGGTAAGGCCAGGCCTTCAACAGCGTGACGCTACACCGTTACGCATGAGTTTGTGACCCCGTGTTGCAGGGTGATTTTGCAGGTGTCAAACTGTAAGTAAAGAGTTATTGGTTATACTTGAAATATTAAAAGGGGGACAATGACAATGGAGCATACACCAAGAATGATAAGATTAGGGCCATCTCCTACAGACTATCACTGCTAGGAGTCTGAGAGTGCAGCATATGAAACAATGTATCTCTTTGTCAGCATGTTAGCTGGGCGGCGAGGTGTGCTCAACGAATAAAGATCTGTATCATTGTGAAACGATCTCCTCAGTTCGCTGTCTTAAGTATATTCAGAGTACCGTACATCGGGACACAACCCAGAAGAAGTAATAACAACCCACACCCGGTGTGTGACAGTCGTGTCCCTAGTATTATTTGGGTATTCTATGTTTACTCCCGTTCTTCCATTTTTAACAGCATTTTGTGCTGACCCATCTGTGTAGACTCGGATCCAGAGGTCCTGTGGGTAATCTTCATCAAGGAAGCTGAGAATAGCTGTTCTACAATATACACTTTTCTGTTCTCCTGTGTCAAATATTCATCTTACTTTTGTTTGGATTTGTAGTGATAGTCTATGTTCCTCTTTCCATGGAGTTCATTCTGGAATAGTTTTCAGGGGGATATCAACTGTGGGCAGATGGGTGGTTTCTCTGCAGAGTCGTTTGGCTTGTGGATAAAACTGCTTCTTTTCAACTGCCCCATAGCTAGTTTTTCAAATCTGTCCTTCATGGGGTGGCTTGGCATGCTGATGAACTTTTCTGCTTGTATTAGCGTTTTATATCTCTGAGTGAGCTCTCTCAGTGCTTGTGTCCTCCACATCTTCTCCATCTCCACTATAGGGGTTGATCTCATCCCTCCTGTGGGCACTCTGAGTGTTTCATTTTACACATTGTTCAGCTATTATTAGTGTGGTTTTTTTATACTGAACACCACGCAGTTGATCCATGTTCCAGGTGTGGTACTCAGATAATGATAAAAGAGTTGTCATTTTAAGCTGTTAGTTTGTTTTGTTTTTTCCATCAGTTTAGGTTTTAACTGAACTAAGTATATTATTCTGAGTGTTCTTTACACTGACTATTTGTAACTAACCTACACTGACAACATAATTCATTTAAACAAGGTGAGGTGGTCCCATGGCAGACAGATACCACCATTGGGGTGTGAAGTGAAATGGGGTGGCCAGTTCCTTCCCTCTTTGCCTTTCCTTCCCAAAATATTGTCAGGTACCCATCTGTATGAAGCTGGATTGATACAGAGCTGTACTGGTAGGAAATAATAACCCTGTCACTGCTGATTCATTGACTAAATGTTGGTGCTGAATGTTGCAGATTACTGTGACTTTGAAGATACTGAAATGTGCAAAATGGACCAAGATAATCTGGATGATGCTGACTGGATTATTCAGTCAGCAGCCTTGGCAACAGGGTCTGATCCAAAGACTGATCATACATACGGAACTAATCAAGGTGAGATCATTATATTTTAGGTTGAAATACATTTTGTTTGTTAAAAGTATTAGTGTACGGAGCACTTGTGTATTTAAGTGATCATATCTGTTGAGTATTGAATTGGAAACTATTTATTTTCATAAAAAATGAGGTGAACAAAGAGCCATACAGAGTATAATTATTTGCTTTACAATCTTACAATTGTATTGTAAAATGCTGTTTATTTATGCTTTGGTGCTCCTTTTATTAATTGCATTTTCATAGCTTTACCAGTCACATTTCTTCTTCAAAGATGCCTAGACAACTGTAGCAGTCAACAGAATTATTAAAAGCAGGCACATTGATGTAATCACTATTATGTTCGCTGATAATGCCATTAATACGGTTGGACGATTTGATGATTGTGCTCATCGTCCACTAAGAGCTGGAAAGAGTGGCCACCCATTCTTCCATGCTCACTTTACATACCCACAACAGGTTCTCTCTATAGGACTGGTTTGTTTGTTTTTATGGAGGAAGAGTTCTGCAAAGGACAACCACTGGCAGATAATGATGATCTTGATTATTGGGATTCAAATGGAAGAGCCAGTCACACACCATCATGGCTTGGGCTGAAAGAGTTAATATGGCCTAAGTATTTCAGTTTCTGAGACATGAAACTGTATAGGAGCCAGAATTTTTCAAAGCTGTGTATCTGCTTCATCCAAGTTACTCAAAGAATTTTTCTATAACAATGAAGTTCAAAAACCTTAATTGTCTTCATTAGTGATGATGAAATGGTCCATGATTCAGCTCTTTATGTTGGTAAGGGAAAGATGCTTGTTCTCAAAATTGTTTCATTTATTTGTTTACTGGTGTTCTTCCAAGGCATCTTAATTTGGTTTACACTCTGCATTGCTAGGGCCAGTCTCCTTAGGACTTCTTTTAACAGTTCCCATTGTTGTTAATTATGGATCCAAGTTATTCACAGTGTGTGACATTTTCAGTTTCATTACTGACTGTAGCTTAGATCACATGTTCAATTCCAGTGTTCCTTACTTTTTCTAACAACAAAAATTTCAGTGATGTTTCTCAAGAGCGTTAAACCTTTCCTGTACAGTAACAGTTTTATACTTTTTATGTCCTTTCCCTTAATATGCATGTGTGCATCATTTCTCCTTTTTGAGGTCTGATTTTGTATTCCCACCTGTCTTATTCTTGGTAGATTTCTCATCTTAAATGTGCAATCTGATAATCTGGTAAACTGTAATCTATTTCTGTTATCACCAATTTTAATTCTGTAATAGTGTATCAGAACTATGAACATAAGAGCTTCCTGGTGCTGTTTTAGTAAAGAACTGGAGAAACAAAAATAATAAACAAGAACAAAATGCAGTTTTAAGAGAGTAAATTACTTTTTTGTTTATAATCTTCATGATCTGTCTGAACTGTAAAGTTAATCATAAATGCACTAGCGAAGATGATAGCGAACTCTGCTGGTAATGTCATCAGCACAGTCGGACGTTGGATCGACATTTGGGTTCATCACTTGTCACAGTGAAGGAGAGACTAACCGCCTCTTCCTTCTTGTTCTAGGCCTACAAAATGTTGCTGCACTATCACATCGCAGATCTAAAGCAGGAAACTGTTGCAGGACAATTTAATTTTTGTATAACCTGTATAAATATTGTAACACACTTATGTCTTTGCATTCTATTTTACATTTTGTCTCTCTTGTTTCATTTAGGTCACTATATGATGCTGAACATGTCAACAACAGAAAGTGGTAACCAAGCAAGAATTTTGACACAACAGTATAGTGCTGATTCTGCTCGCTGTTTGTCCTTCTGGTTTCATTTCAGCAACCCACCAGACAACAGTCACAGCTTGACTGTAACTTTACAGGATGAGCGAGGTGTAGGGACCACTCTTATTGTTCTCAGGGGTTTCTTCCAGGACAGCTGGACTCCAGCTGTTTTCCCTTTACAACCAGCAGACAATTTCCAAGTATGTGTTTTGGTATATAAGTCATGAACTTCCAATCTGGCATGCTTATTCATCTAAACATAAGATTATAATATTATTTCATTTATGAGGGGGCTTCAAATGAAAACCTTAAATGTTTTATTTTTTGGGTGTGAATATATTCTGAAAAAATAAAGAACAAAAGTATCATCTTTCGATGTAGTCACCACTGTGTTCAGTGCAGTCCAGTGCCGATAAAGTGCTTGGATTCCTGTATAAAAATTGACTCAGGGGTCACTACTCAGTGTGCCTGACCCAGTCGTGAACAGTCTGTCACAGAAGTCAAGCTGTTTTGAATTTCCCACTCCACTCATACTCTTGCTGGATTGACTGAGCATGCATCACCATACTAGACCTTCATTCGCCGATGAATTTCTATAGGTTTCACCCACTGATCAAATATTGGATAAAAGAACGCTGCTCCTCTGTAGTGCATGTCAAAAGTGGGGCAGCCATCTTTAAACTGTCCTTAAGACGTCGCTGTGTTTGTCTGCATCATGATGTAATGTGCTTAACATTCATGACATCCTTAACAACAGTGTTGACAGGTTACAAGATAGTGGCACGGTTATTGTAATTGCTATCACACTTTTAAGGTTTTAATTTTAAACCACCTCTTATATTAATCAAATTTCTTAGATCTGTTTTCACATATTTTTTGCATATTTTTATCTGTTTGTTATTGTTGGCCTACAGCACTGGCATTCTAAATATACAAATTGTAAAAACAGTTTTGATTTAAGATCAGGAAAATTATCATTCTTAACAGAATAATACTTTTTTTTAAACATAAAAGTTTGTAATATGTCCCCTATAAACCACTCTTTCTTATAATAGATTGGTGATTTTCAAGACAACAAAGGGTTATACAAGATAAATGCAATAGATTCTAGTGTCCACAATACATCTAGTGTATGAAAACAATATAACACTATTTGTTATCATATCAGGAAATTTTTAAAAACAGTAACCATCAGCTTACAATCAATTTTACAAAAAGAAAAGTACAGCATGCATCAAAATAAAAAATTTGAAGCCAGCGGAGACAAACACATCAACATAGCTAGGAAGGATAGCAACTACCAATAAAAGAACAAGCTATAAACATTGGTAGCAGAGTGAATAATACCATAACTATGTGTGACAGCATGATTAATGTTTAACAATCTTTTCAGTGCAACACAACCATCAGATCTGTGTACTCTACTTCCTTCTCTATTTACTTCTCTACTTACTCTACTGTATGGAATGTACTTCTGTATGGAGTGTGCTTCTGTATGGAATGTAATTCTGTATGGAGTGTGCTTCTGTATGGAATGTGCTTCTGTATGGAGTGTGCTTCTGTATGTAGTGTGCTTCTGTATGGAGTGTGCTTCTGTATGGAGTGTGCTTCTGTATGGAGTGTGCTTCTGTATGGAGTGTGCTTCTGTATGGAGTGTGCTTCTGTATGGAGTGTGCTTCTGTATGGAGTGTGTTTCTGTATGTAGTGTGCTTCTGTATAGAGTGTGCTTCTGTATGGAGTGTGCTTCTGTATGGAGTGTGCTTCTGTATGGAGTGTGCTTCTGTATGGAATGTGCTTCTGTATGGAATGTACGTCTGTATGGAATGTGCTTCTGTATGGAGTGTGCTTCTGTATGGAATGTACATCTGTATGGAGTGTGCTTCTGTATGGAGTGTGCTTCTGTATGGAGTGTGCTTCTGTATGGAATGTGCTTCTGTATGGAATGTACGTCTGTATGGAATGTGCTTCTGTACGGAGTGTGCTTCTGTATGGAATGTACGTCTGTATGGAATGTGCTTCTGTATGGAGTGTGTTTCTGTATGGAGTGTGTTTCTGTATGGAGTGTGCTTCTGTATGGAATGTGCTTCTGTATGGAGTGTGTTTCTGTATGTAGTGTGCTTCTGTATGGAGTGTGTTTCTGTATGGAGTGTGTTTCTGTATGTAGTGTGCTTCTGTATGGAATGTGCTTCTGTATGGAGTGTGCTTCTGTATGGAGTGTACATCTGTATGGAGTGTGCTTCTGTATGGAGTGTGCTTCTGTATGGAGTGTGCTTCTGTATGGAATGTGCTTCTGTATGGAATGTACAACTGTATGGAGTGTGCTTCTGTATGGAGTGTGCTTCTGTATGGAATGTACGTCTGTATGGAGTGTGCTTCTGTATGGAATGTGCTTCTATATGGAATGTACGTCTGTATGGAGTGTGCTTCTGTATGGAGTGTGCTTCTGTGTGGAGTGTGCTTCTGTGTGGAGTGTGCTTCTGTATGGAGTGTGCTTCTGTATGGAATGTGCTTCTGTATGGAGTGTGTTTCTGTATGGAGTGTGCTTCTGTGTGGAGTGTGCTACTGTATGGAGTGTGTTTCTGTATGGAATGTGCTTCTGTATGGAGTGTGCTTCTGTATGGAGTGTGTTTCTGTATGTAGTGTGTTTCTGTATGGAATGTGCTTCTGTATGGAATGTACGTCTGTATGGAGTGTGCTTCTGTATGGAATGTACGTCTGTATGGAGTGTGCTTCTGTATGGAATGTGCTTCTGTATGGAGTGTGCTTCTGTATGGAGTGTGTTTCTGTATGGAGTGTGTTTCTGTGTGGAGTGTGTTTCTGTATGGAGTGTGCTTCTGTGTGGAGTGTGTTTCTGTATGGAGTGTGTTTCTGTATGGAGTGTGCTTCTGTATGTAATATACTTCTGTATGGAGTGTGCTTCTGTATGGAATGTGCTTCTGTATAGAGTGTACTTCTGTATGGAGTGTGCTTCTGTATGTAGTGTACTTCTGTATGTAGTGTACTTCTGTATGTAGTGTACTTCTGTATGCAGTGTGCTTCTGTATGGAGTGTGCTTCTGTATGGAATGTGCTTCTGTATGGAATGTGCTTCTGTATGCAGTGAATGAATCACTGAAAAACGAGAAGTAGGTTGAGAGCTTTACCAAAGCACAACTACAAAAAACAATGGACGTTGCGGCCAAAGCCTTCGTCAGCACAGAACAAACAAACAAAAATAGATTAACTAATACACAAATACTAAGCACACAACACACACTGAATGGACTGTAAAAACCAACAAAAGCTTAACAGACTATGAGGACGGAACATAAACATATAGTAGCAGTTCGTGGGAATGAAGCGTGGTTATCGAGAATAAGGTGAACTGCGGTAAAACTTGAAAAGCAATGAATGAATCACTGAAAAACGAGAAGTAGGTTGAGAGCTTTACCAAAGCACAACTACAAAAAACAATGGACGTTGCGGCCAAAGCCTTTGTCAGCACAGAACAAACAAACAAAAATAGATTAACTAATACACAAATACTAAGCACTTCTGTATGTAGTGTACTTCTGTAAGTAGTGCACTTCTGTATGTAGTGTACTTCTGTATGTGGTGTACTTCTGTATGCGGTGTGCTTCTGTATGGAGTGTGCTTCTGTATGGAATGTGCTTCTGTATGGAATGTGCTTCTGTATGGAATGTGCTTCTGTATGTAGTGTACTTCTGTATGTAATGTACTTCTGTATGGAGTGTACTTCTGTATGGAGTGTGTTTCTGTATGGCGTGTGTTTCTGTATGGAGTTAGCTTCTGTATGGAGTGTGCTTCTGTATGGAGTGTGTTTCTGTATGGAGTGTACTTCTATATGTAGTGTACTTCTGTATGTAATGTACTTCTGTATGGAGTGTGTTTCTGTATGGAGTGTACTTCTATATGTAGTGTACTTCTATATGTAATGTACTTCTGTATGGAGTTAGCTTCTGTATGGAGTGTGTTTCTGTCTGGAGTTAGCTTCTGTATGGAGTGTGTTTCTGTATGTAATGTACTTCTGTATGGAGTTAGCTTCTGTATGGAGTGTGTTTCTGTATCAGTCAGGTCTTAGTCAGATATGACTGAGCTACCGTATAACAGTAGACGGTACTACCTGGTTTCTGTTAGCGCCGAACGTTGGGCGGCGCTTACCAAACCCGACACCCCACATTGTGCCAACGGCTTCGGGCGGAAGAGCGCAATTGGGAGGGTACAAGCCTTACCCTGGTGCGAGGAAATGCAAGCTAAAGACAAAATTGTCATGGCAGGGCAGACCAGGCCCTAAGCCTTGGTTGGCGACTGGTCTAGGATCGAAGCTCCGACAGGCGGACAGTTAAAGCATTGCTTTGCTGATCCGGCAGCTTCTGCAGCTTGTCTTGTTCCAGATGTAGGGGTGTTACCTTTCCTCTGGAGTGAACTAGGCAGGCCGAGAGAGGGATCATGCTGCATGGGCAACACATGATCTCTATATTTTAGCCCAGGCTTTGTGCTATGGAGACATAAGGGAGACATAAGAAGCATGTATGAAGGAATAAAGAAAGCCTGTGGTCCAGTGATCAAAAGAAGTGCACCGCTGAAAACCTTGACTGGAGAAGTCATCACTGATAAGAAACAGCAGATGGACAGATGGGTAGAGCACTATTTGGAGCTTTACTCAAGTGAGACCAAACTAGCGGATGATGCCCTCAACGCCATAGAGGCCCTGCCAACTCTTGACCACCTGGACACACTTCCCACCATAACAGAAGTTAAGTGTGCTATAAATGAACTTGCATCTGGCAAGGCTCCAGGTAAGGATGGGATTCCAATAGAGGTTATCAGGAGTGGGCAAGACACACTCACTCTACAGATCCACCAGCTAATAGAGCTATGCTGGCGTGAAGGACAAGTCCCACAGGATTTCAAAGATTCAAACATCATAACGCTGTACAAGAACAAGGGTGATCGGAGCGACTGTAACAACTATAGGGGTATCTCACTTCTGTGTATTGTTGGAAAAGTATTTGCCAGGATTGTTCTGCGCAGACTTCAAGTCCTAGGAGATCAAGTCTACCCCGAATCACAGTGTGGCTTTCGACAGAACCGGTCTACCACTGATATGATATTCTCATTGCGACAAATGCAAGAAAAATGCCGTGAACAGAATCAACCACTGTTTATTGCCTTCATCGACCTCACAAAGGCATTTGATTTGGTCAGTCGTGAGGGTCTGTTCAAGGCACTAAAGAAGATTGGCTGCCCACCAACTCTTCTGTCCATTGTGGAATCGTTCCACACAGGCATGAAGGGTATAATCAAGTTTGATGGTGCAACTTCTGAAGAATTTGAAATCAAGAGTGGAGTTAAGCAAGGTTGTGTACTAGCTCCCACCCTCTTTGGAATATACTTTTCACTTCTACTGAAATATGCATTTCGTGATCAGGATGGTGGTATATACATTCACTCACGCTCAGATGGCGGCCTCTACAATGCTCAGAGATTGAAGGCTAAGACCAAAATTAGGAGGGTACTGATCAGAGAGTTGCTTTTTGCAGATGATGCTGCAGTTACGACCCACTCCGAGGAAGAATTGCAATGTCTACTATCTGCATTCTCCAATGCTTGTTCTGTATTTGGTTTAACAATTAGCAAAAAGAAGACACAGATTATGTCACAAGGTGCACATGGGGTACCATCAATCTTTATTGACGACGCCGAACTAGAGATAGTAGACCATTTTACATATCTAGGATCAGTGGTAAATAGCAAATTATCCCTAGATCAGGAAATCAACATCCGGATTGGTAAGGCAGCAACAACAATGAACAGGTTAAGAAAAAGAGTCTGGGAGAACAGGAAGTTTACTGCCAAAACAAAAGTCCTTGTCTATCAAGCCTGTGTCCTTAGTACTCTTCTCTATGGCAGTGAAACCTGGACAACTTACTCACACCAAGAGAACAATTTAAACAGCTTTCATATGCGGTGTCTGCGAAGAATTCTTGGTATTAAGTGGCAAGACAAAATCACAAATACTGAAGTATTGGAAAGATCAGGTTGTGTGACAGTTTATTCCATGCTCAGTCTTCGTAGACTTAGATGGATAGGACATGTTAGGAGGATGGATGATGGTAGAATACCAAAGGATATCTTTTTTGGTGAATTACAGATGGGTAAGAGATCTCAGGGTCGGCCTCTACTACGATACAAAGATGTGTGTAAGCGGGACATGCTTGATACAGGCATTGATAATGCACATTGGGAGCAAGTCGCCGCTGAACGTGTTGCATGGAGGGCAAATATCAGAAATGGAATAAAGTCAAAGGAGAAAATTATTGCAGAAAAGTCACACACCAAGCGTTTGAGACGTAAGATGGTGCATGATGGTGGAAATGACCACGTGTTCACATGCACCCACTGTGAACGGACATTTACAGCGCAAATTGGCCTTATCAGTCACACTCGATACCGCCATAGTTAAAAGTTATTATGCCTTTTTAGAGCACAAACTATCGTCTGTCAAGACGGCAAGGTGCCAATGATAGTGATAGGAGTGTGTTTCTGTATGGAGTGTGTTTCTGTATGGAATGTGCTTCTGTATGGAATGTGCTTCTGTGTGGAGTGTGTTTCTGTATGGAGTGTGTTTCTGTATGGAATGTGCTTCTGTATGGAATGTGTTTCTGTATGGAATGTGCTTCTGTATGGAATGTGCTTCTGTATGGAATGTGCTTCTGTATGGAGTGTGCTTCTGTATGGAGTGTGTTTCTGTATGGAATGTACATCTGTATGGAGTGTGTTTCTGTATGGAGTGTGTTTCTGTATGGAATGTGCTTCTGTATGGAATGTACGTCTGTATGGAGTGTGTTTCTGTATGGAGTGTGCTTCTGTATGGAGTGTGTTTCTGTATGGAGTTAGCTTCTGTATGGAGTGTGCTTCTGTATGGAATGTACGTCTGTATGGAGTGTGCTTCTGTATGTAATGTACGTTTGTATGGAGTGTGCTTCTGTATGGAATGTACGTCTGTATGGAGTGTGCTTCTGTATGGAGTGTGCTTCTGTATGGAGTGTGTTTCTGTATGAAGTGTGTTTCTGTATGGAGTGTGTTTCTGTATGGAGTGTGTTTCTGTATGGAGTTAGCTTCTGTATGGAGTGTGTTTCTGTATGGAATGTGCTTCTGTATGGAGTGTGTTTCTGTATGGAGTTAGCTTCTGTATGGAGTGTGCTTCTGTATGGAGTGTGTTTCTGTATGGAGTGTGCTTCTGTATGGAGTGTGTTTCTGTATGGAATGTGCTTCTGTATGGAGTGTGTTTCTGTATGGAGTGTGCTTCTGTATGGAGTGTGTTTCTGTATGGAATGTGCTTCTGTATGGAGTGTGTTTCTGTATGGAGTGTGCTTCTGTATGGAGTGTGCTTCTGTATGGAGTGTGTTTCTGTATGGAGTGTGTTTCTGTATGGAGTGTGCTTCTGTACGGAGTGTGTTTCTGTATGGAGTTAGCTTCTGTATGGAGTGTGTTTCTGTATGGAGTGTGCTTCTGTATGGAGTGTGTTTCTGTATGGAGTTAGCTTCTGTATGGAGTGTGTTTCTGTATGGAGTGTGCTTCTGTATGGAGTGTGCTTCTGTATGGAGTGTGTTTCTGTATGGAGCTAGCTTCTGTATGGAGTGTGTTTCTGTATGGAATGTGCTTCTGTATGGAGTTAGCTTCTGTATGGAGTGTGCTTCTGTATGGAGTGTACTTCTGTATGTAGTGTGCTTCTGTATGTAGTGTACTTTTGTATGGAGTTAGCTTCTGTATGGAGTGTGCTTCCATATGGAGTTAGCATATTTATGGAGTTTACTTTATATGGAATTAGCTTTTGTATTCAGGATCCTTGCCGGTGCTACGGAGTTCGTGCACTGAGTTGTGTTTCTCCAGACTCAGGTCTGAGTTAGGAGGAGAACGGAGCACTAATGGGTTTCACCCGTGTGCCGTGATGTTGATCCATCGACTAAACTAAACTATCGACTAAACTAGCTTTTGTATGAAGCAGGGTGTCTGAGAACATCAGAAAAGAAATAATCACACTGACAATATTTCATAAAAGTATTTAAAATTTTCTAGAATATTTACCATCAGCAAGCAAGAAGACATCTACAACAACTAAAGATGGAATTAGGCTAGATGTGTGCACAAAAAGACCCCTGATGTCACCATCAAAACTGCCATGTAATAGACTCCAGGGCAAAAGCTGAAGTAAGGTTGACCTAAAAGTACCAAAGTTGAGCGGGTCAGCTTCATTACACTGGTTGTTACCCCATCTGGCTTGGTCTGTGTCCCCAGAATGGCAAGCAGCTTGCCAAGAGCATCACACAGAGCACAAACTCTGTAGTTGACTGATGATCTCTATGAGTTGCCAGGAAAATTGCACTCGTGGTCTGAAAGACAAAATCCAAAGAAAGAACTCACAACCTTCAGAGTGCATGGCAGACAGCTTAACCACTTCACCACAGAGACCCCTGATAGAATCATGGAGGCTGAGATAAATATAAAACCCAGTTGAGATATAATATAGAACATGGCTACCAGTGATGAGGGTTTTTCTTGTTGTCCTACCAGATACAACTTGGTGTATCAGATATCAGATACCAGATACAACTTGGTGACTACTGATAGATTTAATTGACAGAGGATAAAAGAAAATAAAGGAATTCTTTCAGTTTAAATGTGATATTGTACTTGTAAGATATTACATTGTATATGCTAAGTGTTTTGGGCTGTGCATATCGCAGATATACAATATTGCTGTATTTCTAACATGTATTTCATAAAGATAGTACGCATGTCAAACAGAAGAGGTGTTTTGTACTACTAGATTGTTTGTTTCAGGTGGTGTTTGATGGACAGTCCGGTGGTTCAGAAGGGAGCATTGCAGTGGATGACATTAGGGTATTTATGTTTTATGGTCTTTTCTTACAAATAATAAAGTAAAGGATACTTATACAGGAATGCAGCATATTGAGTATATTGTGTGCTAGGCACATATTTGTATAGATGGATCAGTAATTCATGGATGAGATGGGCAGTATCTCACTGGCCACATTTACTTCCCACCACATTTCTGGGTACCTGTATTTGACGGGAGTCCAGAATTAAGTTTAAAAATCTGCCTCAGTGGGGATTTGAACACAGGACCAACAGGAAAGCAGGCTAGCCATTGTGCCACTATGTTGTAGATAATAGGACTATAAACATTACCAGGAATTGTAGGGTAGGACCGAGAGATCATTTCATTTGTCATCTTATATTTTTGTTTTTCAATGTTATTTTGTATTTCTCACATCTGTTCTTTTTTTCTCAGGGTAGTTTGGTAGTACAATTTTGTGTCTTAAGTTTGTGTGCAATCTATGACTATTTCCTTGTTCCTGTGTTCCAGTTTGTGGTGGTAATATTTCATATTTTCAAATAAGAGTTCAGCATGGCCAAGATGTTTAAGATGCTCATGCTTAAGCTTCCTGTGTGCTGACAGCGAGGCAGTGGTTTCATTCCATACATTAATCATTTTCAGACCATGAGTGTAATTTTCCTGGCTTTAAGCTAATCTCACTCAGAAAGCTGTGACAAACTACTGAACATGGCCGAATGGATTAGAACGTGCGTTCTTAAAACATCTGGTGTGCTGATGCCGAGGTAAAGGGTTCAGACCCTAGACCAGACAGTTGGACTAAAATGTTGACTTCTCATCCTTGATTTGGAGATTAAATTACAAGTACCTCTGAAGTCAGAATGGGTTCACCTGATGGCGAGGAACACAGGTATTAGGTAAAGATAATCCACACACAAAATTAAGTCCAGTGCTACCAGAAGTAGTGTATATGGATTACACTTGAGTTCAAAACAAACAAAATTTGCCTAGAAAATCAATGTGGTTGATCGCAACATTCTGCAAAGGACATGCAATAATTTTATTTAAATAAAAACATGTTTAAATAAGCTATTACATTTAGTCATATGGTTTTGTAGAATAAAGCATCTGTTAAAAACTCGTTACAGTTTTGCTGTGTTACATCTGAACTGTACAACAGGGTTTATACATATATAAGGGGGATCTCCATGGCAAAGTGGTTCAACCCCCTGCCTCACACTCCATAGGTTGTGGGTTTGATTCTGGATGCCTCCATCTAGTTCACGGGTGCAATTTTCTCTGAGACTATTGGGTGATTATTGGGGAAGCTACAAAGTTTGTGCTTTGTGCGAAACTTTTGGCAGGTCGCTCCGCAGAAAGAGACTGAGCCATATGGGATAAAACCTGCTGCAATGAAGTCAACCCTCTCACCTATAAACTCCCTATATGTGTGAGTGTGTGTGCGCGAGTGAGAGAGAGAATATAATATTATTTTATGCAGGTCCGCCTGGGAGAGTGTGTTCTTAAACATTCTGTGTGCTGATGCCAAGGTAAGCGGTTCAAGCCCAACACCGGACATCTGGACTAAAATGTTGACCTGTCGTCCTTGACTTGGGGACGTAAATTACAAGTACCTCTGAAGTCAGAGTGGGTTCACCTGATGGCGAGGGACACTGTTAATAGCGAAAGTTGATCCATACACAAAATTCAGTCCATCACTACTATAAATAGTGTGTATGGACTGCGTTTGAGTTTAAAGTGAGCAAGCGAAAAAAAAAAAAAAAAATATATATATATATATATAAATATATATATATATATATATATATATATATATATATATATATATATATATACTAAAGATTTCTACAGAGTTCCACCAAAATGGGAAGAATACTTGAAGGAAATCATCTTTTTTTTCCATTCTGTTGGCATCTATATATGTGCTTCACCTCTCCCCTTCCCTCCCTTTCTTTCTCTCTTCCTCCCTCCTTGTTTTAATTGTAAAGTAATTTTGACAGGTATCACCAAACGAGTGCGAAAGTTACATTGACTGTGATTTTGAGTCTCAGGATATGTGTGGTTGGAAAGCTGTACCAGAATATTCAACTCCATCATGGGAGGTGATTCCTCCTCGTAAGTAAGGTTCCTCATTTGTTTAATTAAACACAATGAGTAAGTATGCATCACATGTTAGCTTGTCAGATTTCAGCATAGTCACTCACTAGGACCTTGACATCTTGACAGATGATAGTTTGTTCCACAGTGCTTTAAAACCAGCATAATAACTACAACCTTTGGCGGAATGGAAATTCCACCAGGAATGGAGTTATACTTCTCTGTAGCACAAAGTCTGGGCTAAATTGTAGAGACCATATGTTGCTCATGCACCATGATCCCTCTCTTAGCCTGCCTAGTTTACTTCAGAGGAAAGGTAATGCCAGTACATCTCGAACAAGAAAATCTGGTGAAGCTGCTGGATCATCAAAGCAATGCTCTCACTGTCCGCCTGTTGAAGCTTCGATTCCAGACCAGTCAATTATAAAAAACAAATTATATAATAGAAATATCTTACTAAATTTTCTGTTAGAAAGCATTTGTGTAAACTGACTAGAATTATTAATTATGTTATTAATTCTTATATATTAACAAAAGTTAATTGCATGTCCTTTACAGAATGTCACAATTAACCCCAACATTTATTTTAGCTTTTTTTGAGATTTTTTAGGCAATTTTGCAAAAGATTACTATCATTGAAAGTAGGAACTTGGAATGTTAGAACAATGAGTACAGATGGAAAATTGGATAATATCAAACAAGAAATGGGTGGAGAAAATATTAACATACTACACGACCTGGCCCGGCTTCACCCAGCCCCTGGCGGGGAGCGTCTCATTTAATTTATATTCGGCCCCTGTTCCCAGTTCCCAAGAAAGACGACCCGGCCCGGCTTCGACCAGCCCCTGGTGGGGAGCGTCTCATTTAATTCATATTCGGCCCCTGCTCCCGTTCCCGTTCCCAAAAATTAAAAATTGATTTTAAACTAACTATTTCAGTTGCATCCACGCGAGTGAGAACAACAACTGTTCCTAACTAATTTCTGGTTTAATCAGAGAGTGAGTTCCTTTGCAGCAAGATGGCGGAACATTTAGTCGTCTGTTTCTAAAGCTCGTGCCATTTTCTTTTGTGCTGGAGGAAAAATTGTTGATTTTAAACTAAATAAATATGCCAGTTGGCTGCACGGGAATGAGAAGAACATCTGTATAGAAAATTTCATCTCAATCAGATGGACCATTCAGGAACGCATAAAAGACACACAAACAAAGACACATTCTCTTTTATATATATAGATTAGGATTGTGTGAAACGAGATGGACAGGGACAGGGATTAAGAAAGTGGAGGATTTTAAGATTATATATTCTGGATGAGATGAAAGGCAAAGAGGTGTAGCAATTATCTTAGATCTGAAAACATCAAAGTCTGTTAAAGGATATTGGGCATTGTCAGACAGAGTTCTATTGGTAAAATTAACCGGCAGACTTTTTAACATAAACGTCATTCAAATATATGCCCCAACGGGAGAAAGCAGTGAAGTTAGTGTAGAGGAATTTTATAAAGACATGAAGAATGCTTTGAATAAATGTAAAACTTCAGAAATAAACATAATGGGTGACTTTAATGTGAAAGTAGCAAATTAAGGTGATGGATGCACAGTAGGTAAACATGGTTTGGGAGAATGAAACGAGAGAGGATACAGACTTGGACATGGTGAAGTCCTGACAGCAGGATTAGAAACCAGATCGATTACATCCTGATAAACAGAAGGTTTTGAAATGCATTAACAGTCACAAAAACAGTTCCAAATGCAGACTGTTACAGTGATCACAGATTGATTACTAGGCACATTGAAGGTAAAGTTAAAGAAAGTCAAATATACACCAGGAAACACTAATTATGATCTGTGTGCATTAAAAAATGACAAAGAAATACAAGACAATTTTAACATAGAAGTAAAAACCAGATTTGTTGTTTCGTCTGATCTAGAGATCTTATTTCACTATTGTGGATGATCAATGGGAAACGTTGAAGAATTACATCAATTTGGCTGCAGAAACAACTATCTCAAAATTAAAGAAAGTAGGTCATAAGAAATGGATGACTGAAGAAATTTTAGGAATAATGGAAACAAGAAGACATAACAAAAATAATCCTGTCAAATATGAAGAGATTCACTTGAAAGTCAGAACATTATGTAAAGAAGAAAAAGAAGCACGACTTGGAAAAAAGTTGCATAGAAATTGAAAAACAACACAGTAAAACTACCAAATTAATGCAGAAAAGAATTTAGGAGCTGACTAATAAAATAACACCTACATCAACAGGCTGCCTGAAAACAAAGTATGGCAAAATCATAATAGAAAAACACGAGATTTTACATACAAGGTCAAATTATGTGAAAAACCTTTATGATGATACAAGAGAAGAGCAATATGATATTTGGAGTAATAATGGACCATCAATTCTAAAGATAGAAGTTCAGAATGCTCTTAACCATATGAAATCTGGCAAGACCCTGAGTCCAGACAGCATCTCAACATAAATTATCAATCTTCTTCTTCTTCTTCAGCGTTCCGAGCCATTGAGGTTCTTTGCTGCAGATACAATCCGTCTCCATTCGTCTCTCTGGTGGACCTTCTCTTGCCAGTCGTTGATTCTAAGTGCTTGTAGGTCTGTATATGCACTATCTCTCCACCGCCTTCTTGGTCTACCTCGGGGTCTACGGTCATTTATTTCCTGAGTGTAAGCGAGTTTTGTTTCCCTATTATCTTCCATTCTTTCTATATACCCTAGCCATTGTAGTCTATTAGCCTTCATGATACCAGTGATTAGCGGGGACTTAAACAGATCATAAATGTCTTTGTTACTTCTTCTTTTCCACTCTCCACTTTGTGTATCCCTAATGGGTCCGAAGATGCGTCTTAAAATATTGTTCTCAAAGGTTTGTAACAAGGCTTCGTCTCCTTTCATTGTACTCCAGGTTTCAGAGCCATACAGCACAACTGGTCTGATCAGTGTTTTGTATATTGTGATTTTGGTGTTACGAGATAGCGCCTTTGATTTTAGTAGATGTTGTAGTGCATAGTATGTCTTATTTCCAGAGTTGATTCTAGTTTGTATTTCTTCCCTTATGATGTTGGAGCAGTTGAAGATTGTACCCAGGTATTTGTATGTTTCCGTTCTTTTAATGGTCATATTATCTATTTGTATGTGGCCAGAGTTTTTAGCCATTCCGTCTCTTGAAATTACCAAATATTCTGTCTTATCTTGGTTGATAACCAGCCCCATCTGTTGGGCTTTTTCCTTTAAGTGAGTCAATATTTCCAATGTCTTTTGTTCACTTTGCCCTATAATATCTATATCATCTGCATAACCAAGCAGCTTGGATGTCCCTCCAATATCACATTCCTCCTTTACCTTCCTTACAACTTTCTCTAGAGCCAGAATGAAGAGTAGCCGCGATAGTGCATCACCCTGTTTCAAGCCAGATGTTATTTGGAAGGGGTCTGATTTCCTGCCTTTATATGTTACTATATTATAAGTATTTTCCATGCATAGTCTGGTCATGTTCATTAACTTCCTTGATAAATTATCAATGCCTTAGAAAAATATGGAATAGACCAATTCACCAGACTGCTGAACACAGAATATGATACTGGAGATATAACTCTTGAATTATGTAATTCTATATTTATTGTAATCCTGAAGTAATCTGGAGCCTTGGAATGTGATCAATATCGAACAATTAGTATAATGAGCCACATCACAAAGATTTTGTTAAGAATTATCATGCAAAGAGTTAAGAAGAAAATACTACCCGAAATAGAAGAAGAACAATGTGGGTGTGTAGAAGGCAAGGGTTCAGTAAATGCTGTGTATATACTAGTACTAGTCTTTCCTCTTGGGCCTAAGGCGGCGCATAGGGCAGAAGTCGTGGCTCTCCATGTTTGTGCGTAGCGCTAACATTTAGAGCCAGAAATCTGATTCTGTAACAACGGCGAGTTTTATGATGGCGGATTGTCAAGCCGCCGATCAACCGACTTAAGTCAAGCTAGAAGAAAACACGTCCCGCCATCCTGACCCAAGCCGGAAACTCTGCAAACCCTCCGATGGCAGCCTTGCACCACCGGCCTACCAGCCAAGCACGTGAATAAGAATATCGTTGCACATCCGGGTGGGATTCTGACTTAGAGGCGTTCAGCCATAATCCCTCAGATGGTAGCCTCGCACCATTGGCTTATCAGCCAAGCACGTGAACTATCAAATACTGTACCTTAGCAAGATGAAAAACATTCTGACCAATAATTGCTGTTATTTCATCATTTGTGCAGCAACAAACAGAATGGTCACATAACAATGTATTAGAAACAATAGATAATTCATAATACAGAAAATAAAAACAGTGCATCAGATTATATTTTCCCCATATCAATGTGTAAGACAGGGATAACTATATTTCATCATTTGTGTTGCACCAAACAGAATGGTCGCATCACAATGTAACAGAAACAATGTTTAATTCATATTCTTTCCTATTAATGAAATTATTTGGTTTGTTAATACAGAAAATAAAAACAGTGCATCAGATTATATTTTCCCCATATCAATGTGTAAGACAGGGATAACTATATTCATCATTTGTGTAGCACCAAACAGAATGGTCGCATCACATTTTAGACAACCTGGAAACTTGGGGTCCCCAATGTAGAGCGGCAGTACACCTGAGGAAACTGGAGTTCAAATCCCATGAACAATAATTCTAATGATAAAACCTCTGTTAAAAAAACCCAAAATAATCAATATGACACCATGCAGCAGTTATTCCATTGCAACTTATCATGTGTGTGTACATGGACGTATTGTTGAAATTGTACAATTAGTAATGAGCAATTTAACAAAGATACTACAACAACATTGTAAATGCTAGGTCCTTAGTTTATAACAGAATAAAATAAGCCGCAGAATAAAACAAAATAAGATTATGTTGTCCCTATGAAATAGATGGATAACCAACTATCGTCATCATCATCTTGGCAATGACATGGAAGCAGCAATATTGATTGCTTTGTTGTATTACGATACACCACCATCAAGTGCTGGCAACTACAATTAGGCTGCTTTATAGAATTTATATTAATTTTATCTTATTTCTATTTATCAAGTATTGCCACAAACATTTAAAAATCATTAGAAAATGTATCCTCTTAACTAAAACACACATCCACAAATCAGTATGATTGAAAACACCAAATACATTTTTAATAATCGTGTGTGCATGCAAATACATGCTGTGTGTATATACTGAGAACATTAATTGAACATTCTATAGAAGTAAACTAAGACTTACATCTTTGCTTTATTTATTACACAAAGGTTATTTACACACTTATTTAGGGAACCCCACTGGCATAATGGTCGGTGCACTTGCTTGCTATAATGTTTTAGTTCGCTTGTAGTAACAATGTTTATGTAATCTGGATATCTACATTCTTATGTTGTCTGATATACACCATATATTGTATTTTATCTACAGATCATTACATGACGCTCAATTTCTCAAAAATACCTACCAAAACCTTGCAAGTGTCACAGGTGGAGTCCCTGATTATTCCACCTGGATTAGGTGACAGTTTCTGCTTGACGTTTAACTATATGATGTATGGGGACAATGTTGGTTACCTCAATGTTTCCCTGGAGGTAGTTATTTATTTTGACTACAATTTACCTAATTGAATATTTGAAATTTAGTAGACATTATGCATATTTTCTGTTCACTTTATTGTAGTCTTTATATCCCAGATTTTGTGCACTAAATCATGGTTTTCGTAATTTCTACTAAATGGATCATTGATCTCTGTTATAAACAATTACACATTAAAACACAATTTGAATAATGAACCATTGTAATTACTTCTCATGTGCTATCCATATATTTATAAACGTTCTGTTGGTCTTGTTTCTGAGAAGTGTTGCTGCTTTTGATTCTGGCATTTATTTTGCTGCATTGTTCTTTGGTTATATAATGAGAAGAGAGCCATTGGAAAATATTGTGACAAATGGGAAAAATCAGCCATAGAAAAAATAGAGGCAGTCCTAGGGAAATGATGTTGGATAGTCGTAGGGAGGAATATCATTAATAGAATTTATCTATTACACCAGACCGAGATCTGTGGAGGGACATGAATGCTTACATTACTGGGCAAGGAACATGATAATTTATTTAGTTGATATTATTTTAAGTCTCATTTCTTAGCCAGTCTTCACTTATTTGTGTAATTCTCTGTCATCTGTAAATTTATTAATTATTCAGTGTTTGTACTTGTATAACTACACTAATTGCATTTTTGAATTGTTTCTTCACTGCTTTGATTAATGTTTTAATGAAATATGACAAAGTAAACAAGGTGTGTCATGAATTCTGTTAATGTGTTTGTTTTCTTAATTTCTTGTTAACCCTTTACAGGGCAGACGCTTGTCCGTTTTTTTAGCCCTGAACGGGTAAGATTTTTTCAGGTTCGGTAAAATTTCGGGTTGCGTTAGTAAAAACATCACAAATAAAGTGTTAGTCAACCTATTTTAGTTAAATAAACAACACAATGAAGGGAAAAGCATGCAGAATATGTTACTCACATGATTGTTGCCGGTTATCCATATATGAACACAAATATTTACGAAATACAGTTATTGTTTGTGATTTTCAGTCATCTATATGGCAATTTACAAACACATTTTCAGAATCATAATCACTTTCTTTAAAGTCCGACTCACGACTGCTAAATGCAAAGCTAACGCTTTTCACTGATATCTAGCTCCGATTAGTAGTCAACTTCGTGCCCTTTAATGTCATTTAAATTTAACCTAGCGAAATCTCGGTTATCACTTGAAGAATCACCGAAATCCATTTTGAAAAACTAAGCGTAAAAACCCCGAAAACTATCAAAAAAAGTCCGTTCAAATTCATAGTAGGTGCTTGCAAATGGCGGCCACGTTGTCAAGCTATTGGCGAAAGCGAAAGTAGCCGTCGGAAGTATCGGAAAGCCGAGAGATCGCATATTTACAATGCATAATAGTATCGGGCGCGTTCGGGCGGTCTGCCTGTTTAAGCGATCGGACGGAAATGGACGTTCCACCCTGTAAAGGGTTAATTAAAAATTATGATATGTTGTAGTGTTTGTCTGTTTTAAAATAACTTATTTAAATTTTTTCCTCTCTTCTCCTTCCTCTCCACCATCTCCTTCTTCTCCTCCTTCTCCTTTCTCTCCTCCTCCTTCCTCTCCTCCTTCTCCTTCCTCTCCTCCTTCTCCTTCCTATCCTCCTTCTCCTTCCTCTCCTCCTTCTCCTTCCTCTTATTTGTCTTCTTCATCTTTTTTTTCTTCTGCTGCTGCTATCTTTCATCTCCGGAAACACAGGCAAATTATTACCGAGTGGCTAGAATGCTGGATTCTCCTTCGGGAGACCCAGGTTCAGATCCCCGGTAAGGTGTGGAGTTTTTTTTCTGTCTGGGGCAAAAAGAAAACTCTAACCTGCACAGTTTGCGGCGACTGCACTAGCCAGGCGACCTTAATTCCTCAGGCTTGAGAACTCCCTGCCATACACCGCAAGGTATTATATAACAGTAAATGACAGATTTTTTTAAACAGTACAATGGGTAATGAAATGACTGAAGACAGTGGATAGGAGGTTTATGAGAAGAATGTTTATAATATTGCAGACAGGAAAACAAACAATGACATATTGGTAGCTGCAAGTGCTACTAGATAATTCACTAAAATTATTGAAAAAGACAAATGAATATCTTGCTTGCCTGAATTTCTGAGAAGTGGTGTTATCAGCTGCTTCATTCTAAGGAAGATACAGAGGGGATCCAAGCATTCATGGACTGCTTGGTTAAGTGTGCAGTGAGGATAATCTGTCAACTAACTAAATTTCTAGGATTGAAAGAGTTAAGAGATAGTTTATGTCTGCTTCTGTAACATATGACAGCTTCAGAATGCTAAATAACCAGTACTTCTGTCATTGTTTTTACCTTTTGGCACAGTTTGTATTGTTAAAATAAAACATCATAAATTGTCCCAAGGCAGTTTACTGCTATGGGACTGTATTGTGAAAGCGCCATGATGTGTTGTAGGCCTGAGAGCAGTGAAAAATAGGTGGCTAATCTTTCCCTCACTTTGGCAGGTGACAAGCCCAGGTGTTGAACCCGCCTCCGACCAAGCTTATGCCATTACCAGCGCAGTTCACTATCAACTTTGCTAGCACACTTGCCCATTAAAAGGTGACCTTAAAATCTGACCTATTATTGTTTCCTGCAATGCACTCTTGCTGTGAGAATTGATTAAGACATTTATTCATTCATTCATTCAGTAGTATGTTCTTTACAGAACCTCATTCCCATAACCTCCCTCCGGAAAACTGTTAGGTTATAAGCAAGATGTCCTGCATCCGATACACCCATCTGGAGATCATCTGCCACATCCTGTACCTATCTTTCCTTTGGCCTTCCTCTTTCTCTCTTCCCAGGCATATACCCCTCCATTATTGTTCTCTCTCCAAACTTTCATGACGTTATTTAATGTGTCTTGCAGTGTGCTGTAAAAATCTTCAATTTCATCCTCCTCTGGTGTTGATGTAGGTGCATATATCTGTATTAGAGTTGTGTTTTTTGGACGGCCTCTAAGTCAGATAGTGAGGATTCTTTCATTAACCGGGTTATATCCAAACCATAAACACACAGAAATTAAATACTGACTACATTGTTCTATTGCTGCAGGTGGAATATCCAGAAGAACAGAGTGTTGTTATCTTCAGCACCTACGGTGATCAAGGTAGTGACACATGGCAGCATGCACACGGAGACAGTCCTCAGACTGACGCACAGATGTCCCATGTATGTGCACAGATTTACAACATGCGTATAGTTTTCTTTAAATGCAGTACAGTCAGACAGTGCACAAATTGTACTATACAATGAAGTGAACAAAGGAAAAATAGATATTGAACCAATATTCTTTTATATACACTTAAGGAATGTTGAATTTATTAAGAATTATATATGTTGTTTTAACTAGATATTAACTAAAATGTGACATTTTAAGATAAGTAATTAAATGAAGCTTAGGAATATACATGAGAAAGCATACAAATTACATTAAAGATAAATGGATTAATATCACAAATATACCATCTTTAACAAATGTTTTAACTAGGTCAATTGAGGCAGATTTATCTTGCATAAAATAGCTAGGAAAAACAGAATATTTTAATAATGAATATTACTTCATATATAAACAACAACAAAAAACACATGAAGATCTGATCATAAAAGTATTAATTTAATAATTATATTTAATATTTCCAGTTAGGTAAAGGCATTTTGTTTAAAAAGCAAAAACCAGCTGCATCAGAATGACAGCTACAGTATCAAATTCACACAGCTAGAAATGCAGTAATTACTTATATTCATTTGCACCATTTTGTATGCTATGATTTTATACTGTGTAAATTTACATGGTATTCTTTTTTATCAATGAAAATTGCAGTTTGTGATCACTGGTACTACCGCAACAACAAGCAGCAATCCAGTTACTGCCATTATTCTTATATCTGACATCTCATTGATTCCACAACCCTGCTCTCAGTGTAAGTTCTATTTTTTTAATTATATGAAATACTTTATTTTCATTTTATCTTCTTTATGTTTGTTTAAAGACAAATCAGACAACAATGGAAACAAAATGTGCTACTTGTATAAACTCCACCATGGACTATGCACAACAGGAAACTTGTGATTTGTCTCGAATATCATAAACAGTTTAAAATATGCCAATTTTTAAAAATGTCCCTTTACTTATTTGTTTACTATGTTCTTGAATATGTATAGTTGTCCAAATATGCAATCTCTCATTATTTTCCATTTGTATCAACTAATTTATCTACCAGTGATAAATAAAATGTTATGAGGTTACTGAGGTTGATTTCTTCTTCGATCCTCTTTAGAGGGGAGTGTCTCACACCTTGAATGAATCTCAAAGGTCAGCATGACTTTGTGTCAGGTCTGCTTCCTCTAGACAGATTATTTCCAAGGTCATGGGCTCTGTCTACCCTTGCGTGGGTTTTCTTCCTAACAATTTTGCTAGAGCAATGACCCGAACATGCACAACTGGTACATGGGAAATACTGTTTATTTACTCTTATCTGAGGAGGCTATGTATTCCATCTCACCACCCAAGAGATCTAGAGACAATTTGATATAATTAGATACAACTGGATCTGGAAACATTCCCAGCCCTATGCTAGGATTGAACCCGGTACCTTCTGAGCCTGAGGCAAGCACCGTCACCTGTCAGCTGTCGGCCACAGCTCCAACAGGCTGATGAAATAACAGCGGACTTATTTTATAAATACATGGTGGCACATTGCCACATTTAATTGAAAATAACAAGACAGTTAAATGTGCTCAGTTTGATATTCTCTAGATCACTGAACATATAACTCCATGTTGTATACATCAAATACAGTTAACCTGAGTTAAAGCAGTATTGTATTTGTGTTTGTTTTCTGTTATTTTTTATATGACAGCTATTATCTTTGTCAATTTCTGCCAGGGCTTGAACAAGAAGATGGCAACTTTAAATGTAGCGAGCAAGTTACAATTCCTTTGTCTAGTGTCTGTGACTTTATGCCAGACTGCCCTGGAAATGCAGATGAACTTCATTGTGGTATGTTTATCTTACAACGAATCATTTTGATTTTCCTGCCAACAAAGAACAAATAAACTTAACTGACTGATGTGTATTTTTTTCATGTTTTTTTTAAAAATCCACTTCGAGCTGAGCTGGCAGGCAAGTGTGCTAGTCACAATCCATGCTACTTTTGTTCACTGTATATATGTGTGAGAAAACACACTGTAACACATATTGGGATTACACTGACAGTATGAGAGGCTGAAATATCCTCCTAATAAGGAAAGCTCTGACTAATTTATTTCATGATCGTCTGTGTAATATCGTAATAAAACACCATTCATTATCATCATGTTATAACATCATCATTATGTGTCCAACAACTACTGTCTTTACTGTTTAAAATTGCCTATTCCAACCTTTTCTTCCTTCTCATTAGCCTAGGGGGTGTGAATTGTTAAACCTTCAAATATCTTAGGCTACAATATATGAGGTTGAGTGGCGAGTTCCTTTCCAAGTTGCCTTTTCTATCCAAAAATGTCATAAAATTGTCTGGTACCTATTTTTATGTGACTGGGTGGACTGCAAAAAAATAGCCTTGACTCTTCTGGGGATTGAGCTTGCACCCTTTGTAATCACTGTTCCATCATTGCACATCTCATAGATAATCCTACTTGAGAATAAGATATCACTCACAGTTAATAAAGTTAAGATGTTATAACATTGCTAGAGTAATTAATTTGCCATAAGTGTTTTGGTTCATTTGTTTCTTGCGTTTCTTACAAACATATGTATTCACTGAGCCCAATGATGGTAGTAAATAGTGTGCTTCTATATAGCCACTTTAGTAACTTTTTCTAAATTGCTTTTTAATTATATAACCTGCATAGTTGGATAGCTCTTGAAAAAATAAATCCAACGATACCCTATTCAAGTCAGTGGGTCAATTTTAAAGCGAGATATTAATGTTTGTGTGTAAGTTTATAATTTACAAGGAAGATATAAAGAAAACAGTTTTGACCTTTCCACTTTTTGTGACCCTACCTACACACTCACACAACTGCTGGTCGTCAAGGAGATTAACACGCACAAGGGACTATAACTCTCCCAGTTTATATATAAACACCCAGACACTCAGATGTATACATCACGCCATGCCGTGATGACGTCAGACTTGTCAGCCAGCGTAGATTGCCGTAGATATTTGAATTTTGACAAAAGATGTTTCGTTGGAAAGATTAAAAATTATCAATGATCCCGCCCATGCAGAGTGATGGGAATTTATACACAAATACTAAATTTGACGTTGAATGCAATCATGCATTAATTGGCATTCAAATCGCTGTGAATATTCCATAACAATATTAAATAGTCATCGCTGACAAGGAAACAGCTATTTCCGGCAATTGAAATATCACATCAGAGCATGCAATTTTCATCATTTTCGTTTGGGATCTGCCTCCCGACTTTAATAGTAGAAAATGACAAGATTTACATAAAAATAGACGATACATCTAATAACACATATTAGAACAAACAAATACATCTACATAAAACGTGATTTGTGGGTATACTTACATCTGAAAAGGTCACTCTGTATCTCTGTGTGAGAAACGAATTTCAGAAACACGAGATGTACACACATAAACCAAGGAGGGAAAAACTATATAATGTAATTGGTCCCTTTTTTAACGCGAGCTTGAAATAATCGGGGAATTTAACACCACGAGTACTCTATATGTCCTTTATATCGGTGTACAATAACAAGAAAGCGGAAATCGCCGTAAGAATCATCTCCGGCAACGTTCAGTAACAGATAACATAGTAGCTACTTCTATACATGTTTATTCTTCTTTTACATTTGCAATATTTCCATGTTTTTTGTTGTTGAAAAAAACTATTATTATCATTTTTGTTTGAATAAACATCAAATGTTCAAAATCAGAGTAATTTTGACTAATGCAAACATTATCAAATTCATACAGAATGCATGTTACTGATATGTTCAGAATACATTAAACTTTCAGAATACATTAAACTTTCAGACTGCATCATAGATGCCTATAGGAGAATTCTTAAATATACATATACATGTAAATGATGCTGACCTATGCAGTTACAGTCATCAACATTATGTAGCAGGCTCTTGGCAGAACCTCACTCTTGTGATGACCCACAGGAATCTCTTCAAGTCTGTTTGATCACAAAGACATCAATTAAATCTGTAACAATATTTCAAGAATGTTTTCATCTCTTTGATTGGGCATGTCCTCAGCTGGTTTATCAGAAACAGTGTGGAATAATAAAACAATTATGGATTTCAACAGACAGATTAACTAACATCAGAATACTAAGAGCATGTATATTTCCTGTGGCAATATATGGTCGTGAAATGTGAATATTTAACAAATGAGCTGAAAAACATATTATCTTTAAATATAAATGTTACCGAAGAGTGCCAAGGAGTAAACGTTATACATATATGGTCTGGTCCTCCTTGATTGTCACCGACATCTCTGTTTCGACTCCCAGCTACCATTGAGCGAAAGCCAAAGACAGCCACTGTAACCAAACCTGCACAACATGACACTGGATAGTTTTCCCACACAGTCTACTTTAATACGACGTTGATTTTGACATTTCGATAACAAAAGCAGTCGCTCCACAGAAAGTTCCAACTATACCTAACAACACACACATCCTATTCTAAAAGAGCGGCATAGTATTAGCCGTGCTCCAGTGACAAGAAACCATGTCCGACGTGGATGCCAGCTCAAGTCTCACTCCCTACGGTGACGTTTTGTGCTTGCGCCAAAACGTCTTGCACACTTTTCATTCTTTTGTAACTAATGCCGTGCAAAGTGTATCTTACAATCGTCTCGTTGTTTACATCTTGTCACAGGACTGTGCAAGACTCTAAGCCACCGGTACCTAATAATCCATAGCCTGATCCAGGTGTATGGCAAAGAGTATTTAAAATTAATTGGATAGAAAGGATGAACAGACCTATCCAAAGAAAACTCAGTATTAAAGAAAATGGTTATTAAGACAAAACAAACATGAGGAAAATGAAATATTTTGTATGTGTAAAAAGATTTAAGTACAGAAAAGATTGTTATGATAGAAAGAATGGAGATACTTTTTTTTTCAGGACATGATGAGAGAGTTCCAATATATTATTCACAAATAGAGAAAGATCTAAATCACACATGAAAATAGAACAAAAGGACTTTGAATGGAACATGATAGACACATGCAGAACACTGATTCATTATAAACCTGTGATCATCATCATGTAGCAAATCCTTTGCAGAATTTGGCATTTATCACAACCCACCAGAAAGATTCTCAATTCCTGACCAGCTGTCTTGTCATAATAAGTTACTTGGGATATATAATATAGACCTCTGAACACAAGAAATAACTGTAGTGTCGAAGAGTGCTATGCCAGTAGTAACTGGACAATGAGATGTATTTGATTAGACGTGTACTGAAGACTGAATTGTTTCTTTTTCAGGCTCTTGTGATTTTGAGTCCGGTTATTGTAATTGGGAAGATGACACAGATGGAGCCCAGACATTCACTGTTGTCACTAAGATACCTGTTGTAGTGTTCACTGATGTCCATCCAGGTCAGTAACAGTAAAGAACCCCAGTTCATGCCTTGACACATATTGAGTTTGTGGTAAGTGAAGGATCCTTTCTTCATGCCTTGAGGTTTATTGAGCATACAGTGCTAGCCCCATATTACTGTAGACTAGTTGGCATTGAACAGCTGATGTGGTTAATGTCATGATGGTTGCCTGTATTTGCCAAGACATTTCCTGATGCCTATTTCAGGCTGGGTCAGTTTTTAAAATATGCCTTAATGTGAGTTTGAACTCATGATCACCAAGGCAGCAGACAGTCGTGCTAGCCACTGCACTACTGCAGCTCCCCAAAACTGACTGGCACTCTATGGGTTTTTTACAAAGTTAGTTGCATATCCTTTTACAGGATGTTGCAGTCAACCCCAGCATTTTATGCTGTTTGCATTCAGTAGTATGCCATTGCTTTCTGAACGACCGGCGCCCATACCATTTCATAAAAGACCAACGCAAGGTGGTCTGCTGCCAAGTCGCCTGCAGCTATGTTTTGAATGTGGTATGCGAGACCACAAACTGCTTCCGTAACCCCTTCACCACAGAGCCAGCTATCACTCTATGGGTCATGTGGTCAGTATCACACTGGCCACCTTTACTGCCCAGGAAATGTCCTGGTACTTATTTTAGGCTGGATTAATCTGAGAGCCCAGGTTAATGGGGGGGGGGGGGGGGGGGGTGCCTCAAAGGGGATTTGAACACATGATACGGGTCAAGCTTAGTTAATGTTAACAACAATAAAGTCATTAGAGTATATTGAGGATACAGTTTAGCCCATATTTTAAGTGACCTAATGATACATGCGGGGCTCAGTTTGACTTGCTTTTGCAGAAAAATACCTGGTGCCAGCTTTATTAGGTTAGGCTGAACATTTGACCACATGTAACCAGAAACCAGTTCCTTTTGAAATATGACAATTGAACCTCAACCACTTTGTGCACAAGCCAGTACACTTACCACTATGCTCAAGTTACTTTGTTATTAAATTTAGGAGAGATTTAAACCAAATTTTACAATTTCATCTGTATAGTCCAGCATCATCTTTACATGTGCAATGGAACGCTTACAGGGCAATCACAGATTAGGAGAATTTTTGCCTATTTAATCACAAAGATATAAACATGTACTGATTACTATTTGGACTATTCATTCATCCCTGCATTAACAAAAATACTACATTAATAAACTGATCCCACGTCTCTCACTCATTTCTGCTGAGAAATGTGTCTCTATCTTTCTAGTAGTGCAGAAACATCAAAGCTGAGACCATTTTGTGAGTTTTGTAAACATCAGTCAGTTGATTTGGTACTCTCTGTGCACAGAACTCATAGTATCCCAATCTTAAAATACTCTAATGACAGAAATTTAAGAAATTCAGCAGAAAGATATCAAGTTGTGAAGCAATGCTTTTTACACATGCTTTTGTTGACTTTTTTAAGTTCGTCAATCACAGTTGCTTGTTGTTTACTCTCATCTCATCATGCACATTTGTGCATACATGTTTATTTTTGTGTACCAATCAAATCAGTCACAAACTGTTACTCTTGACATTCTCACCAGACACAGGACACAGCAGGCAGTGAATCCAGCTGGTACTGTGTCCTGTTTGCAGAAAACAGTTCTCAACAACTGATGCTGATGGAAGTGATGGAGTCCATGTTTACTCAGTTGTTACTCTTGATTGAGCGATGTGCTCACTTGTCATGTGTTCAAATACCCATCCAGGTAGAGATTTTCACAAATTGAACAGGGCTCCCAGAGTGACCCAGCCTAAAATGGATATCAAGACATGTTATAGAAGGTCAAGGCAGCCAGTGTAATCTCACATCAAGTGCCAGTTCTTCTTCTTTCACTCATTCCCCCATTAGAACATAAGCTCTAAACCAGCTCAATCCATATCCTCTATTCTTTAGCTGTCCCATGCAGCTCCATCCATGTCATCCCCATATTGTTCATTTTTGCTTCTACTTGTCTTCTCTGTGTGTTTCTAGGTCTTCCTCTATTTCTTTTACCCTGTTGATTCCACACAAAGGGCTTTCTAGTTATACAATTCTCAGGTTTTCTCACTGTATGTCCTATCCATTACCAGCACCTTTTCTTCACCTCTTGGTTTACTAGTATTTGTTTAGTTTTCTCTTTGAGCTCTACATTGGTGATTCTGTGAAACCATTTTATTTCTTCTGTTTTGCTCAGACACCAGTTAGATCATGTTTGTAGTTTTTTATGTGTAATCTTTTTAGTTGTTCTCCATGTTTCTGACCCATACACGAAGGAGGGTTTGGCATGGGACTGGCATTCCCATTCTGTAGAAGAATGTTGCTGCAAAATCCAACCAATCCATGCCTCAAAGTGTGGACAAGGTTAATTTGCTTCCTAACTCTTCAGTGACTTAACATATAAGACTGTAGGTTTTCATGCAGCAAGATACTAATAGCTGCAGGCAATACACCGTGTCACTAGGAAAAACAAAGTACTGAAGCAGGAACCTGCTGTGTCTCTGTCATGTGATAATGGGTGACCAGTCTTTCCCTCCTGTAGTGAGGGATAAACCCAGGTATGGAACCTTTGTTCAACCCTGATTATGGCATTGTCAGAGAAACCTTCTAACCCCTCCACCAATGTGTTCACTAAAAAACTTCCTATGTAATACATCAGGCTGTGAGTCTGTGATGTGATAGGGCTCTCACATTATAAGGCCTGAATGCACAGAGATTAGTTGTCAAATCGTTTCGTTTGTTAGTGAACAACAAACGCAGTAACTGTGTCACTATGGAAACCGGTTTATTTGTTACCACTCAAAACGGAGATTAATTTTATAATGGCCTTTGTATAATCATTAAAAGTAATCATGTACTGACACATCATGGAGCATTTGACATACGTTTAATGTTATATATTCACAGGTCTGTTTTTAACACTTGAGAGGACATATTCTGCTACTGGCAATGCTGATTTTGTGTTTAACCAAGAAATAGGACCATCACCCAATAACTGCTCTCTGATTTTCAGTTATTATATGAGTTTGGACAGTCAATCCAGTAAGTTATGTTCATGGTTAAAGCTGTATCATTATTACATTACTGAGGGTACTTCATTTTTAATTCACCGCAAAAAAAAAAATGCGTAGTTATTTTTAGTACTGACCTAAATCTGGTGGAATCGATTTTCAGAATAGGGATATCAGGATTCACTTTGTGGTCGGTCAACAAGTGTGTTTGCAGCAAGGTGTACCCAAAACCGCATGTCTTTTTCTTTGCAAACTACCCCCAGATCCATCAAAGACAAATGGGACATACACAAGATAAGACGAGTAGCACAAGATATGGATATACACTCTGACGACAGTGAGGGCCCTCCAGGGCCAGAAACATTTATTGCATCTATGAATCGATCTAGCAGTCCACCACACACTCAACCGGAAGTGATCGACTACACATTCAATTTATATGATTCGTTATTTTAATAAATACTTTACACAATAGCACTTGCTTGCCTTCTACTTGCGAAAGCAATTATATATTTGTATCTGTAATTAATATCAACACACCATTACACCCACTATGGAATCACCCTGATGTCACGTGATTTCCCGGGAACTCCCAGGATTCCTTTGTTTGTGTTGAGTTAAAAATGAAGTACCCTATTGAGTCTCCTTTATTATTATTACTTGCATGTATGTGCCCTGTATGTGCTGTACTAGGCAAGACAAAGTTATCTAGGCAGTGTTATTATACCATTCAGGGCAACATTAAACATCACCATTGTTCCTTGAATGTGTCACCTTGAATGTGTGGAATGGCATGTCTTCTTGCCTCTGATTCTTCCATGTTCAAATAAGCTTATTAACCTCATCAGTAATAAATGTTTGAGATTATGGCGACATATTAAAATTTTTTCACGAAACACAAATCCTTTAACAAGTTATAATTCTTAAAATAAAGTGACATTTTCATAAGAAAATAGTCAACAATTCTCAACTGTTATTTTTAAGTTTTAGAGCCATAAAACACTGTTTCATAAAAATGACAGTTTGTTGTGCAATTCCTTGTGGACAGTAGAATCTGCACATTATGACATATGGGTATTGGGATGAGTGGCCATTTTGTCGTTTTTCAGCCAATATATATTTAGTGAAAATTTTAATTTTTTTTACCTTTAACTGGTTAAATTTACTTGAAGAAAGAGAACTTACTAAATCAAAATACTGATTTTAATCATCATTATCATGTATCATCTCCACATTGAGGGTTGGCTGTAATGAATTTCTAACATCCTCTGTTCTGAGTCTTGTCTTCCTGGTGTACACACACAGGCTTCTTCCAATCCATTTCTTTATGTTGTTTACTCATGTATAATTTTGTCTTCCTCTTGCAAGCTTCCTTTCTACTTTTCCTTCCAATATATCCTGAACAAGAAGCTCTGGCTCTCTGTGTGTCCACAGTACCTTAATTATCTTACCATGATCTCATTCAGTACTGTATTCTTCAATTTTGTTTTGGAAATACTTCTGGTTCTGTTTTCTTATTGTTCAATAATATTTCCCCTATTTGCCTATATAACAACATTCTGAAGGCTCATTTTATTCTCACATGATTTATTCATTGCTTATGTTTCCATGTCATACAACTGAGATGTCAAAACCAGTTATAGCATTTCATGGAAACAGACATGACATCAGCTTTGAATATTAACAACACCACCGTGCCTTCACCAGCTCTGATGCAGTTCATATTTCGCATACCACATTTGAAACACAACTGCACAAGATTTGGCAGCAGACCTCCTTGTGTTAGTTTTCATGCAATGGTATGAGTGCTGATTATTCAGGAAACAATGGCAAACAACTGAACATAAACTTGCCAAGAAGTCACAAACAGCCAAAAAATGCTGAGGTTGACTGCAACATCCTGTAAAGGATATGCAACTAACTAACCAATCATGCCTTGTACTTTATAAGGGTAAAAGATATGAAAATCATACTTTCTTTGAAGAACTGTGATTAGTGATTGAAAAGCTAAAATAATGTTGTGAATGGAAACCAATGGATGTCTGTCTCAAGGTTATTCAATTATATACACACATTTGAACTTAAGCAAAGCAAACTATTGACAACACTCATGTCTTACCATGGCCATAAAGGAAGCAGAAATGAGTAACACTGTTAGATATCACGCTGTCATAACAAGCAACTAGGAGGGTTGGCATGGGACAGGCTACCACATCCTGTATACAACTTTACTGCAGAATCCAACCAATGCACTAACAAGTCTTCAAAGAGTCTGGCATAAGTTTGTTGAAGGCTTGTATTCCACTAGGAGATAAAAGAAGATGAAGAATTAAGAAACTAGTGACAAGCGGATATTATTTGAAGCTTTATGAATGGTATTTGTAAGGTATCCTTGGTTCATTATTATTGTGAAAATACAACATGTAGCTGCTGTCCACCAGATAAACTCACAACAATTACAGGAAGAGACATCTCATAGAATCAAACAGTATCATGAGGTTGTCAGAATTCAATCTCCAGCAGAGGTAGGGTTATTTTTGTCCGACTAGTACTACTTTCGAGTCCTTATAGCATGGGTACCATACAATTTTCGGGAATTTTCTGGGAAGAAAGATATGTGAGGAAAGGAATGGACCATCCAATCTCATTATGCAGTGATCTAGACTATGTCAGGGAATATCACTTTACATCCTTGTGGCATTATCTGCCATGGAATTACCACAGTCTTAATTTTTTTACCCAAAAAAGAATATTTATAGCAAGTTTTATACCGGCATACATACATTTTGATCGTCTCATACCATGTTCGAAACACAGCTGCAGGCGATTTGGCAGCAGATTGTCTTGTGTTGGTTTTTTACGAAATAGTATGGGTGCCAGTCATTCAGGAAGCAATGGCAAACTAATGAACTTAAACTTGACAAGAGATCACAAACAGCATTACAAAATACTGGGGTTAACTGTGACGTCCTGTAAAAGATATGCAACTAACATTTTCTTACTGAAGCTATAGAGATGCTCACCTAACACCCCTGTGTGCTTGGGTTTGATGCGGCATTTGGGATGATTTTTAAAAATTGACCTTGGCCGCCAGATCTAAAATAGGTACCCAGAAATATCTTGGAAAATTGACCAAATCACCCACTGCAAGTCTATTGGTCTATGAAAAGATAATGGGCCTAGCATATGTCTGATGCATCTAATGTATGCGTACAAGGGTCCTTTACTAAATTTACTTACTGACATTATAGAATGTCTACTGTCTCCTGTACCCTCCTTATGGAATTCTGGTATACACACATGGTGTTCCTCAATGATTTTATCAAGTGTGACCACCGGCAAGTTAGCCACTGCACTACTGCAACTTCCTATTTACTCAATAGTATGCTGCATTTGGACATTAATGTTATTATCATCTCAGTGTATGGAAACCTGTTTGTATCAGTGGAAGAAAACTATGAGGAAACTGTTGTTTGGGAAAGTGCAGCAGTGAACAGCACTAACTGGCAGACGGCATCAGTTGACATTGGAGGTATTCATTCCAGGTTCAAGGTGAGTTTTCACAAATAATACCAAAATAGACATGTAATGTTTTGCAGTCCTTGTTTTCTATTTTATGAGTGATTGTTGATGTAATATTTTGCTGTTAACTGCACTGTATAAAATTAGTCTTTTGCCCTTACAGATTAGACTTCTTTATTGTGAGCTGTCATGGTATAATGTTAAAAGTTGGTTTGTTCTCATATGTTCTCACTGACATGCAGATTTTTTCTGTATGATTGTGGGAAAATGTTAAGTGCACTGACAATCTGAAAGTTTTCCAAGAGGCAAGAGAAACTTACTATAAACATCAGAAGAAAGTAAACATTTTTGTACCACATTATGAGAAGTTAAAAACTGGAACATATATTGTAACTATAGCAGAGGACACACCATGCTGAAATACCACTTGTTCTATAAACTAAAGATAAGGGATACTAATTAATGTAATTATTAAATATGTAAAATGATAGCTAAACGTTTGCTGCAGGAATGTCCATCATAAATACAACAGTGAAAATTACTTTGGCCTACACCTACTTCATTTGAGGATAAACATTATAGAGGTGTCAACAAGCTCAAGCTGACTGCTGCTTTCTTTACATATATTCAGGTTGACACTGAAGGTGTACAAATAAGAAGAAGTTTCTGGTAGTGTTAATGGAGTAAGAGATCGAGGGAAGCAAGTGAGGGATGATTATTGATAGCCGTGCCTCATGGCATTGAAAACTATAAGCATATGAACTGATATTCTGGAAAGAAGTTGTGGGGAACTGTGATCACCAGTGCCATTCAGTAAGTCACTTGATGATGATTAAACATTTTTTTTTATTTTTAGTTCCAGTTTTCTGTTTGCCAGTTGGTTAGAGCATTTGGTAGAACAGACTTCATTCTGTATATTGTGAGCACTTTTTAAACTTTATGTTGTTGACAAATCAACCATGTCTTTTTCTTCAAATTCCTAAAATATGAGAAGTTTTTAGTAGCAGGAAATTAATTTGCATTAGAGCTTGCTCTTATGTCCTTTCGCCTTCTATTATAGCATAATGGGAACATGGTGAATAATGAAGCTCCACATTCAAACAATATAAGTGACTACTGGAAGGTCCCAGTTAACGTTGGGGTTACATTGTTGGAAAACGTGACTTTAAGTGAAATGACGTTTAGCGAAATACTATTTCCCATAGAATTAAATTAAATACAGTGTATTGTCTTGTCTTTCCTCTCGTGCCTAAGTTGGCGCATAGGGCAGAAGTCGTGGCTCTCTGTGTTTGCGCGAAGCGTTTAACATTTGAAGCCAGAAATCTGATTCTGTAACAGTTGGGAGTTTTATGATGACGGATTGTCAGGCCGCCGATCAACCGTCTTTAGTCGAGTTGGAGGAAAACATATCCCGCCATCTTGACCCAAGTCGGAAACTCTGAAATATAATGACTCTTTACAAACACATGGTAGCCTGAGTCTACAGTGTATTATGTCATGTTTATTTTGATGGTTGATATTTATTGGCTAAATAGAGGTGGATTGGAGGACGAATAGTAGAATTATTGGGACGTAGAGGCATTTTTAAGACGAATGTTGCGAATTCCTTGGACTGCCAGAGTAACTAACAACGATTGCCTGAAAGAGGCTAATGTATATAGGAACACTATATACAACAATAAGAAAGAGACAAACAGCTTTCTTCGGTCATGTGATGAGAAGAGAGGCATTGGAGAACATCGTGACAACTGGAAAGATCGAGGGGAAGAGAGGCAGAGGCAGACCAAGAGAAATGATGCTGGACGGATTGAGACGGTGGCATGGAGGAATATCATCAGCAGAGTTGATCCAGAATACCAAAGACCGAGATCTGTTGAGGGCCATGAATGCCTACACGGCACTTGATGATGAGAGGCATTAAAACCACGACTCGCTCCAAAACTATCATCAACACTACTAGTACTGCTCTCTCCCACTTTCTTAGCTAGATCTTCATAGAGAGACTTTGCTTTCTCTTGGATGGCCATCTTGCTCACAGGCATATTCCGTTGGTTCTGGTCTTCAATCCAGATGGCCAATAGTACTTTCATGTTCTCCATAAGAGTACTTCTGGTACAAGTGATCTTGGAAGCACTCAAAGGGGTTACGCTTTTAGCACCCTCTTTGATTTTGTCAGCACCTGCACGAATTGTCCTTACCGTGGTTGGAGGGAAACCATGGACTTTACTGATATCAACGGCCCAATCGCCAGCCTCAAAACGACGTAACACATCTAACTTCACATCTAGAGTAACACTTTTCCTGGTTCTCTTACAACCAGATACACGGAACATAGCGACGTAAAGTGAAATTATGTCCCATTATGACAACGACGTTATAGTGAAACGATGTAAACCGAAGCGACGTATAGCGTGGCCTTCCTGTATTTATGTTTAGTATTTCAGCCAAAGTATAATTTAGCCATTCACATAATATGATATATAACTCTGCAGCAAGTACCTGCTGAGAAGTAGTGAAATACAGACAATAAATTATGCAACCTTTTGTTTGTGTCTTCTTTGTTTAAGAACTGTGGATATTGCAAAAAGCAACTCCAATTCGTTGCATGTATGAGGACAGACAGAATAAAGAGTTACCTCTGTCTTTTCAATTAAGCAAAGATTCAAACTAAAAGACATAAGAACATACTGCTGTCAAGAGAGTCAGAGCTCATGAATGCTAGAGGGTCAATAGGCTATTTTATTTATAAAATCAACAAAACAGATCTCCCAAGCAAAATCTAGACCAAAGGAATCACAACCAGAGAACCTCAGTCTAAAAGAACTGATCTCCCAGTCAAGCACATCAGGAGAAGAGAGTTTGGTGGCTGGTATCACACCATGATCCTTTTGTTTGTTAATAGTAATTAATTCATCTAAATGAATACACTCAGTTCACTGATAAATTTACAGCTTTTAACAAAAGAAACTACACCAAAAATGCAGTTGCTCTTCAGTCATTCCTGCTTTATATAAAAATTCCTATATTATATTAACTTTCCTATGCTATATTAACATTCCAATGTTATATTAACATTCCTGTGTTATATTAAGTCTTTTAGGGTGGTAACACACCTCTAGGGATAAGAACCAATGTTTATGCTGCTAATTGTGTTATAATGTGGTTATCATAAGACATAGTAGTGAATAAATGGTTGGGCTAAAACTGTCTCTTATCTGTTACTGGCCGCCACCCCCCCCCCCCACACCCTCTCTCTCTCTCTCTCCCTCTCTCTCTCTCTCTCTCTCTCTCTCTCTTGCTCTCTCTCTCTCTCTCACACGTTGTGCTTAATGGCTTAAAGTGATACCCTACATTCTCCTGAATATTCAAGGTCAGTCTTGACAGTCAGACAACTGGACTGAAACCCTCATAATGGTCTAAATATTTGTCAAATTCTCTTGTGAAGAGGACGTGTTTGTTTGCTTAGATGAAGTCGATCCTGGCATCGTCTCAAACTATGACCAGCATGTTCGACTGCCTGAACACAAGAATGAGAAGACCAGTGGAACTTCCTACTGGTGGAGCTGTCGTGTGCCATTAATATCTGTTAGATTTCAAATGGATAAATTTACTTTTAAGCGGTGCTGGTTTTTTCAAAAAAGGTATAGGTGCCGGTCGTTCAGAAAGCAATGGCAAACTACTGAACGTAAAAACTTGCTGAGGAATCACGAACAACCAAAATGCTGGGGTTGACTGCTACATGCTGTGAAGAACATGCAACTACATTTTTGTTCTATTTATATGACAATCAGAAATGGGCATTATACCTAGGTCAACTTGTGACAACTATGAGAGATCATGAAATGTAAAAGTAAATAGTCACATTTTGTATTCATTGTTAAAGCTCTTGTAAGGGTTGTGCTTTTGAATACTTTTAGGAGTATGTTGTTGTATGAGCCTAATCCTTATACGATTATCCCTAGAATTACTTTTATTTTCTGTCATTAAAAAAAACTAGGCTTTTAGTTCAGCTTATTTTATTATGACTGAATAGGCCAGAATTCTAGCACTCACGTATATTTAGACCTTTCTTTTCCTTTTTGTCTTCCAATCATTTAGATTCATTTTGCGTTAAAATATCTTCCGTTTGATAACGCTGTGGGACTTGATGATATTGAATTTAGTGGATGCACATTTGCAGGTAATTTGCTTCAGTTTATTAATTTAAATATAGTAGTTCTACCAAATCTCTTGAATAAGACTATCTCTATGCTTATCTAAGTTACTCTGGGCATTGTGTTAGGGTATGTTCAAAATGAAATCCTCAAATGAAATATGGGGCTAACACCATCATCTCAATATGCCTCAAGGCCTGTAGAAAGGTAATTGTTACTTACTTACTTAAATGTGTTTGCTTTTAATGGGCCCACAGGCCCACAAATAAGTATTCATTACTACGTTTCAGAACCGTATGAGGCAGAATGAGACATAGTGGGCAGAATGAGACATAGAGGGAGACCTGGTTTGATTTACAGTGTGGATAGAATGGATTTTAGAAAATAAGAAAAGGATGGTATACTTTCCTCTACCCTCCTGTCCTTGGGTAGTGGATTGGACATCTAGACTTCTCAGACAAGGCCGAAAAGATTGGAGTGCAGTTTTGCATGTTGTGCCCATAAAAAATGTCTTGGCAGTTATAAACAAAATGCAAGGCAAATAGACCATTGTCCAGGCAAAATTTCCAAGTTTGAAAACCTAGCCACAAAAGATTGTTTAAGCATGTTTAATTCTAGTATACACATGTTTGGATCCTTGGTGGTGATATGAGTTTGTGTGTGAGCTGTGATTCTCTTTGTGCAGTCTATAGAGGAACCTGGAACATTTACCACAACTAACACACCCACAAAAACAACACCATAAAATATAACTTTCACAAACTATAAAAATTTTTTTTATTCTATAAAACTTTGACAAACTATACAAATTTGAAAATGAATATAAACAGACAGTATAGCTTTACATATTTTTATGTGTTGCTACTTTATTATTGAGTAGTCCATTGAATTGTATTTCTTGTCTTGAAATGTAGATATCTACAGTGGTACTTGCCCAGGCCTGCTGACATGTCAGCGCACCGGTGCATGTATTGATGACCCCAACAAGTTCTGTGATTTCAATGACGACTGTGGAGATTCCACTGATGAAGACCCAGATTTCTGCAGTAAAGCTTTTAAATAAATATTCATTAACTGTTATTTTAGAGCAGTGTTAGTTAATTGCATATCCTTTACAGGACTTAGCAGTCACCTCCAGCATTTTTGGCAGTTCGTTATTCCTGTTCAAGTTTACATTCAGTAGTTTGCCATTACTTTCTGAACAATTGGCACTCATACCATTGTATGGAAGCCAACACAACCCGGTCTACTTCCAAATCGCCTGCAGCTGTGTTTTGAACATGGTATGCAGGATTACAAATTGTGTCCTTGACCCCTTCGCTATAGACCCAAAAGAACAGTGTATAACAGATTAATGAACCTAGCTGACTTTAATTGCAAATTATCCATTTAATGTTCAGCTCTTATTATACATTGAAGCCACGGTAATGTTGTGGCTGGATGTTTGCCTGCTGACCTGTAGTCATGGGTTCAAACTCACATGAAGACAGATTTGTTTAATTGACATGGGCTCCCAGGTTAACCCAGCCTGAAATGGGTACCTGTAAATGCCTTGGAAAGTGAAGGCGGTCGGCCTGATATTTACATCACCCCTTGGGTGCCAGTTGGTCTATTAACATAAGGACTTGGCACCATATGCCTTGAGGTTTGTATAAGGGTCCTCTTATTTAATTACTTAGTTCAATACTTAATTACTTACTTATTACACTTATTTATCAAATCACAAGTCATATGTTTATCTTAAGAAATGATAAATTGAAATATAACAAGAATACTTTTCTTTCGTTGATTGTCTCATATTTTGTGTATTCATTGTCTCTTCTGTTACATTGTTAAATATTTTCTATATAAGTTTATATAGACTCATTTGTGTTATGAACCCACTAAACCACGCAGATGCATTTATTTTGAAAATCAGCATGTGTATATGCATTTATGTAGCAATTGTAACATTATTAGAACTTGTCATATTTTAATCTTCCATTCCAGGAGATTACTTAATGGATGACTTTGAAGAAAGCTTTGGTGACTGGTCACAGGATGACACAGATGATTTTGATTGGTCCAGACACTCTGGCAGTTGGGTTAGTTCCAGCAGTGGACCAAGAAGAGATCACACTCTGGGCACCCACTTTGGTCAGTAGAATGTGTAGATACATACATAATTTTTATAGTTTTTTTTCTTCTCAACATTCATGCGTTGACTATTGTAAAAGTTGGTAATTGGATGGGAACCAAAGTAACATGTTAGCTCAGTGGTTCTCAACCTTTTTTGGCCCATGCCCCCCTTTACCATATGTTCAGAACATCATTCCCCCCCCCTTTCGAATTTCCTCCCTATAAATCCCCCCCTCCACCCTTACACAGCATACATAAAAATGGAAGCTAAATTTATTAACACATACTAGAACAAGTCTAGACATCTACATAAAATGAATTTCATTAGGGCGAGAAGTATAGAACCATAAAATTTAGAGGGAAAAACAATATCAAGTAACTGGTTCTTGTATTAATGCGATCTTGAAATAATCTTAATCCCCCCCCCCCCCTAAAAATTCCTGGGGGGGGGGGATTCCCCACCGTTTGAGAACCACTGATGTAGCTAATATGCTTCCCTCCTGGCTTGATGGTCATGGATTGGAATTCGCATCAAGGCAGATGTTTATAATTGACAGGAAATATCCTGGTGCTGTATCGGCTTGTGTAATATTGACCACATCAGCCCTCGAGTGCTGACTGGGGTATTAAAATATAGGGCTACCACCATACACCCAATATGCCTCAAGACTTGTCAGAAAAGGTCCTTTATTTTTAATGATGCATGCATCTTCTTCTTATGCTCTTTATCCTCCCAGTGGAGAGATGGTCTTCAATCAACTCTTTGCTTTGCTGCATTTTGTACTAAAGTTTTCTGCGGGGTGGGATAGGGAGTGCCATGCCAACCTTCCTTAGTCGCCACTTATGACATACATGGTAAGTTACAGTGTTACTATTTTTGCTTCCAATAAGGGACTCAGTAACACACGAGCACTGGCAGGTCAGCATGGCCGAATGGGTAAGAATGCATGTGCTTAAACATCTGTTGTACTGTTGCCGAGGTTAGGAGTTCAACCCCTACACCGGACAGCTGGACTAAAATGTTGACGTGTCGTCCTTGACTTGGGGGTGTAAATTACAAGTGCCTCTGAAGTCGGAGTGGACTCGTCTGATGGCGAGGGACACTGTTAATAGGGTAAGCTAATCCACATGCAGAATTCAGTCCAGCACTACTATAAAATAGTGTTTATGGACTACACTTGAGTTCAAAGCGAGCGAGCGCAAAACAAAAATAAAACACGGGCACTGATACATGTGTTATTAAGGTACTTGGAAAAATGTAATTGTTCAACTCTATCAGAGAACTTCTGTATATATAGTCTTTATCACTTGTTTATTCAATGCCACACATCTCTTTATATGTTCAATTTCTTCTATCTCAGCCGGTTGTTATGTCCATGCACTCTATCCTAATTATTACTTCACATCTTCTGTCATTCAAAATTAATTTACTTAACCCATTCTTTCCCACTGCTTCTCTAAATTCTATTTTATGTTTTTAATCATACTCTTTCAGACAGTTATTTAAAACTACCAATTTCTGATGCTGAAAACATTATATAATGGTGTCTCTTTTTCAGGACATTATCTCATATTTGAGGGTGGAACTCATGTCGAAGGACAGATAGCCAGACTTGTCAGCCCAGAATTTTTACCAACACAGAATAGTGATTGTAAGGTCAGGGTGTTTTCAGTTTATGTTTGCGTATTGGTTGTTTTTAATTTTTAAGGAACATGAGAGTTTTTTGTTCATATTTAAATGTAGTGCAAATTTAAAAATCAGTTGTTTCCAGGTTTTTGATTCAACCATACTGCTATACATGATGATAGAGGGAATGTTTAATGCTAACCTGCACAATTTGCTGCGATTGCACTAGCCAAACAGCCTTAATTCCTCAGGCTCAAGACACCCCCTCCCCTGCCCTACACTGTAAGGTACTATGGGCAGTAGATGACAGTTTTTTTAGACAGTTTAAACACTGATCAGAATTCCAATAAAACCACAAGTTTGGTCAGTTACTGGCTACAGATAAAGGTGTCCTTCATGAATCCTTAAAAATATTCTGCCGGAGCCTACTTGTGATGGTATTTCTAATAATTGTTTTGCGGGTCTGCATGATGAAGTCACTTGCCTCACATCTAAAGTCTACTTGTGATGGTATTTATAATAATTGTTTTTGTAGTCAACATGATGAAGTCACTTGCCTCACATCTGAAGGTTGAGGGTTTGATTCCGGACATCTTTCAGTTCACGAGTACAGTTTTGATTAAATACTCCTGAGGATCATCGCTGAAGCTACAGAGTTTGTACTTTTGTAGCACTTTTGGCAGGTCAGCCTTCGAAACGAGACCCAGTCTTGTGGGATAATACCTGGTGCTGTGAAAGTGATCCTCTGGCCCATGAATCCCCTTTAATATTTATTTTGTGAGTTTTCTTTGAATCATTTCACATACCATTACAGTAGAAACTAAAGCAGATAACAATGAACACAATTAGACTAATAGCCTGATGAAATGTGTCTTCAGATCATGCTTAATGAACCACTTATTATGTAATCATGTGCAGCAAACTGCTAGATTTTAATGTATTCTTCAATTCAAAACAATGTTTTCCCGTAGTGAATTTGAATAACGAAGACACAAACAATATATTGCATGATTTATTGCCTGGCATATTTCACTGCATCTCGTCAAGTATATACTGCAGAATTCACACAACTTAAAGTAAATTAACTAGATAAATCCTTCAAGCTGAAATATACACATGTTCGCACAGTAATTGCCTTAAAGCTGACTCCATTATCAAGCCTTATCGCTATTCCGCTGCTTAACATACCAGAATCAACAGTAAGTCAATTTCACGGCTCAACCGATCAACAGCAAATAATCATAAATAAATTGGAGCCAAACAGGTAACGAATGATAAGTGAATTCTCTCACTGAAGATCAGAAATCACAGCTGCTTTATTTTCACAGCTGACAAGTTACAGTCACAATGTCGATGTCTTCTCTAAAGAGCCTGGGATGTCAGGCCGGCAATAGAAGTAATTAAATAACATCTAACATGTTAACATACTAACCCTATTTCTTTTCAGCCCTGAATCACTTTCATTCTTCCCTTGTTCTGCCCATCATTTCTGACGCTGTTCCATCAATCTGTCTAGGTTTAGTGGGTTTTCAGTTGACGGCGACAGTCAATAAGATCATCGTTGCTTCGTCGTTTTCCCTGTCCGGGTCATCCATCAACTGATCTTCTCAAGCCACTGTTAGCCACCACTTCCTCCTTATAATAACCACTTTGCCATTTCGAATCTTAAAACACAGATTGTCCTTGTAAACTCCATCAAAAAACCTTTCTTGTTGTCTACTGATGTCAGAGTGATGATTCCCCGTTTATTACTAGTCTCCTAGATATCCGTAAAATTTTGGGTTTCAGGATTCTCTACCTATTATTAATGACGTCAACCGCGGGTACTCGCCTTATGGCAGTAATGTCAATTGTCTACCATGGTAATTTTAAGCTGACTAACATGTCTTTCTGTTTGCACAAATCTGGCTTGCATAGATTGATCACTATTGCTTCTGCAAACTTTAACAAGCGAGTATTTTGTGTGTTAAACAACACGTGAAAGGCAAAAGGTATTCATCCAGCTAACCTTTTGAGGGGATGATGTAATGCAACGTCTACAAGACCGGCCCACTACAGCAGTAGGCCGAACATTCTGTGCTCCAGTCATTAGGCATAGAACCACACCAATTCACACACCAGCAGTAAAAGAGCCTGTTCCTCTGTACGCCAAAAACAATTGTATTTACCAATTTACATGTAGGTGCCAGGCCTCCTACATGGCAGAACAGAGTGGCAGCTGAACAAAAGAGTGTCAGAACACATACCTCAATGGGTCGACAAGATATGACAGACAGGCGATATGAGCCTAGTGGGGCCAACACACCAGAAGCTCCCTGCATCATCAATTGCTAGACACATTCTCGAAAGCAGCCATGTGATTGACAGAGACATTGCCTTTTCGTGCTTATCTCCCACTGGGCATTAGGCTTGAGTCTGTTGACAGTGAAATATCTGTCCATGATGGGAACATTACCAGGGTCAAAACTCTTGCTCCCCCGATGTGTCTCCACCTTGCCGTGGTGGGGGAGCTTGCGTGTCCCATCGACCCCATGTGCTTGCCGATGGTAGAAAACTACATATCGGACGGCTCATGGGATAGGGACCAGACTAAGAGAGACACAACCTGCTGCTCTGCAGGTGAGACTGAGGATAGCAGTCAAATATTTAAATCAGGCGCACGAAGGCAGAATATCTTGGTCCGGACAAAACACTAAAGGCTCCCTGTCGAGGGCTGTGGCTGAACGCCTCTAAGCCACAAACCCTTGGACCTGAGAGCCAGGCCAATACCCACCTTTCGAAAAATAAAGGCGTGATACTGAGCAAGCTACATGCTCAGGTCTGATACAAGTTCGAAGGCTCTCAGCTGGGGGATATGAGAGATTCCCGGATGAGAGGGGCAGGCCGTTTCTCGTTCACCGCTTCACGAAGGTAAGGTGCTGAGCCGGCAGCACAAGTAGCCTACCTCGTGAGCGAGTACAAAAAGTCAAAAAAGTGCCCCAGCCAAAGAAAATGGCTGCGAAAACTGTATCTAACTCATAGAGAGTGTAGACAAAAGTGGAAGAACGTCTCAATGACGCAAAATGGAACGCACGGCGAGCGAACCTATTGCGTGGTCCGAAAGCAAAAGCTTACCGAGTGGGTGTCGCTCGCAGTCTGACCGTCCCTGGTGTGTGCTGAGCGATCAGGGGCAAACGGGTTGCCCAACACATGGAAGTGAGGAACTAAAGCAGCCATGAGCAGGACGTGGCAACTCCTCGGGTGAGCCCAGTCACAGAGCAATATGTGCCGGCTCTGCAATTATGGAAGCCTCCTTGGATAGCGAGGGAATGCTCATGGTCTGCCCCTGCCTTCCCTTGAGGGCCGACCACGATGTCGTTCATCGTTCTATCTTGACCAGCTGAGATGTTAGCCTCGAAACCAGAGGAAGGTTAACCTCATTAAAAAATGCCCGCTGAAGTCGGAAGTGTCGTCCTACGGGTGGCAAACTAAAAATTGACACTACGCAATTACGTCCGAGTGAAATGTCTCGTCCGAATGTCTCTCGTGCTAGGAACAGCTCTGACTGGGTGGTTTTCCGAATGTCTGTTGCGCCTGGAAAAGCTCTGATGGGCGCAACGACAAGCACATGTCCGAAACACCTCGCTGAGTGGATGCCGTCTGCAAACCTGTCTGGTTTGTGCGGGAATGACCCGGGGAAACGAAGTGACCAATATATTGAAGTGAGGATTTAAAGCAGCCATGAGCAGGACGTGACGATCTCCCTCGGTGAGCCCAGATCCAGGGCGTTATGTGTCGGCCCTGCAACTATGGAAGCAACCTTGGATGGCGGAAAATGCTATGGACTGTCCCTGCCTTCCTTTGAGGTATGACCGTTGTCTTCGACCGTTCAACCTTGGCCAGCATGGTTGCAGATGGCACCACAAAAGTGAGAGTCTCCCAGGAATGCTACCTGGTCAAAAAAGCACGCTAAAGTCGATGTGTTGGCCTACGGGTTTCGGCCCAAGGGTGCATAACAGACACACCACAATCACATCTGAAAAAACACTCCGGATGAACGAAAAGAAGAAGAAGAAAACTCTTGTCTTCCAAAGAAACATACCAACCCAGCCAGCCATGTACTGTATACACACCAAATTCTTTGAGTTGTTTATTAAGGAAATAACTAGACATAACCAGCACAAGATTTCTGTAGACAGGAATGGGGGATTTTTGAGTAAGGAACATGGGTTGACTTGTTTGCTGCACAATTAATAAATAATAATCATCATGTGTCCTGCAGAGTGGCATAGGCTTTCTTGATTCTCCACAGATCTTGGTCCTTGGTGATTTTAATCAATTATTCTTCTTCTTCTTCTTCTTCTTCTTCTTCTTCTTCTTCTTCTTCTTCTTCTTCTTCTTCTTCCTCTTCTTCTTCTTCTTCTGCATTCATCCAGAGAGTTTTTAGGACGTGATTGTGTTGTGCCTGTTTACAGCAGAGCTGCGTTCTTGCGCCATTAGGCCAACACATCCGACTTCTGCGGGCATTTATTGACCAGGTTAACCTTCCCGGGGGAATCAATTATACTGATAATATTTTTCCATGCCATCATCTTAGGAGCTGGGATAGCATCGTGGCTAGACACTTGCCTGCTGGGCCGATGGTCATGGGTGCAAACCCACATTGAGGTTGACTTTTTAATTTGACCTGGGCTCCCAAACTGACTCATCCTAAAATGAGTACTAGAAAATGTCTGGGGAAGTAAAGGCAGCAGGCATGATACTGACCCCATCACACACCCAGAGCTGATTGGTCTATGAAAATATGGGTCTAGCACCAGATGCCCAGTGCACATTAAAGCATATAAAGATCCCCTTTTATGCCAGTATCGAAGGCCATCAAGCATCATTTCTCTTGGTCTGCCCTTGATCTGTCCTGTTGTCATGATGATCTCCAGTGTCTCTCTTCTCATTACATGACCAAATAACACAGTGTCTCTTCGTTATAGTTGTGTATAATGTTCTACTTTTATTCACGTCTTCCAGGCATATGCTAGTTACTCGGGCCATCCAAGGTGAATCAAGAAAATTAAACCATTCATGGTTTCATTAATTGTCCATGGATGTATACTGAATTTTAAAATCAAGTACATGTAGTTTCCAATATACCGAACATTGTGTAGCAGTTTACAATAAATAACCAGTGTTCCTATCTTATGAAAAAATCAATATGCTACTTTCTACAGATCAGATTCTACTATCATATGCATGGTTCCAACAAAGGGCAGCTCACTGTGTATATACGTCTGAAAACCTCCGGGCGCTTGCAGCAGATTGACCAGTACTGGACAACACTGAAGGACTCCTGGCTCTATGGCAGCAGTGTGTTGACTTCAAATGACAGTTTTCAGGTACACAATTCTATTGGAAACAAATTTGGGTTTTCTTTTTGGTCAAGAAATACTTTCATTGCTGATGTGGATTACTTTTCCTGATAGTGATACATCCGTTTTCCAGCAAAGTATTCTTTTTTTTTCATTGTTTTAGTTTCAGTTCATTGATAAAGTCTTGTCAACCCTGCAAAGGCATCGGTTACATGGTTCTCCCTAAACAACCATATTGTGAAAACAGACATGCCAGCAGTAAGAATGGATGGGAGCATTTTGAGTAGAACCCAGTCAATGACATATCTTGGCGCGAGGCTTGATCGTAGCCCGTCCTTCAGAGATCATGTCGATTATGTCATAACGAAAGCTCGAAAAGGTTTGTCAGCAATGAGAGTCATGGCGACTGCCAATATCGAGCAAAGACTGCTAATACTTCTGTTCCAAGAACTTGTGCTTTCACGCATCGAGTATGCCCTGGCCATCCTCACTGTCAGCCCTACACAGATTGGAAGACTTGAAAAGGTACAAAACGAAGCCATGCGCATCATTTTGGGCTGCACGAGAGACACCAGCTGTGTAGCAATGAGATACCTCCTTGACTTCCCGACAATGGAACACAGGATCAAGATCTGGAGAGCTCGTGCATACTTAAAAATAAGTGCAGATGAGCAGCACCCTCTTCATGACGCTATATTCAGAGAAAAGGGTGACAGGCTAAAGAGGGGCAAATCATGGATGGGTCGGGCGGAAGATGTCGTCAGACAGGTCTGCAGTCTTACCAGTATCAACCCCGGCAAGGAATGGGTGCCGGTGCCTCCAGCTTTTAAGTGCACTTTCTCCTGCATTATCACACTCGACAGACGGTGCAGAGAGCAGAACCCTGCCGCTGTCAATGCATGAGGTTAACGCGCTCATCTATGAACACTCAGATAGCCCCGAAGTGCTCATCTATACAGATGGATCTGTTGTAAAGCAGCAGAGAAGTGCGTGGGCATTTACAGCCCGTTCAGCAGGCCGAACCGTTCAAGAATCCAGTGGTGCCCACTCTATGACCACGAGCAGCATGACGATGGAGGTGATGGCAGTTACACAGGCTTTCATATGGCTGGAATCACAGCATTATACCAACGTGTGTGTACTAAGTGATTCAATGAGCATGATTCAGAAGGTCGAAGCTGGATCTGTACGTAGACAGTGGACTGAGTCGCTGCGGAAGTCTGTTGTCCGTAAAGTCACCTTCATCTTTGTCCCGGGACATGCGGGAGTCGAGGGAAATGAACGAGCTGATAAACTGGCTGGCTCTGCACCCCCTGTAGATGGCCAGCCCATGGATCGTGCCGATGTTATTAACGTCCTCAAAGATATGGCGAGAACAGAGGACTTTGACGTCAGTGATTCCACATCGCTGTCCAGGATGAAAGACTTGGGAGTAAGAATCAGCACAGCCAGACGCGAGAGGTACATCGGGAAAACAAAGCGCCTCGTCAACCAACACAGAACTGGCACTATTAGCCACCGGACGCTGATGCATATGCTGGGGGGAGGATCTGAGCACCTATGGACATGTCCGGAGTGCAATGAAGATACCCCAACTGATAACTGATAACTGATAACTGTCTTTGGTCAAAACGTTTGCTTGTATCTATGTGTGCCTTTCCTTTTGTCAAGCTTCCTGTTATGATTTGTGTTCATTCTTCTTCTTCTGCTGTGTTCATCCTTAGTTGTTTTTTTTTCGGATGTGATTGCGTTGTGCCTGTTTACAGCAGAGCTGTGTTCTTGCACATGTATAGCTCATTCAATTTGTAATGGGCATATGAATTATGAATTTCCCTCCTCAACTGGTTTTCCCAATATGGTGCATGGCACAACACACCCTATTGACCAAATCTGCACATCCAACGGTTTGTCAGAACAATAGAGAAATCAGACGCCAGGACTGTGATAAAATTCTTGATGTTACAGGGAAAAACACCTACAGAAATACACAAGGAGATGGAGCCAGTGTTTGAGGAAGTCTGTCCTTCGTATGCTTCTGTAAAAAATTGGTGTTTGCAGTTTAAGTGTGGCCGTTCCCAAGTTGCTGATCTGCCAAGATCAGGACGACCGTCCTCAGAGTGCAATGATGCAAATGTGAAGAAAATCATAGACTAGGATAGGAAAATGACAATTGCAGATATATCGGGTTCAGCAAAACTGAGTAAGAGTTTTACAATTTTACACAACAGACTGAACATGAGAAAAGTGTGTGCCCACTGGGTCCCGCGCCTGCTGACATGTGAACAGAAACAAACACGGGTTGATTGCTGTGGCCAGTTGCTCAACATGTGGCGGTCAAAAAACATGTTGACGACCATGGTGACGGTTGTGACGAAGTCCCCAGCTTCCTCATCATCTTTTGATTAAATTGGAGAAAATTCTCCCTGATGTAATTATATAAGAATCTAGGTTCGTTTTTATTCCTAGATATCTATGTATAGATAGTCCCTGTCTATAGTATAAATCAACGGCTAGGTAAAGTTATTAATCTAATATGAAGAAATACGTTACATTAGTATAGGGGAAGAGGCTTAATTTACAAATTAGTGTACTCAACCAAATCTACAAATTTGGCTAGGACAGTTTCACACTTTGGTCGGCGATTGTCACGGCAACGAACTCCCTGGCACGGCAACTTCCGGTCAGGGAAAAGATAGCGAGACTCTGCCCTTTTGCAATCCAGACGTCGGTGTAGAAGCATCTGCTAGTCACTAGGCTCTTATAGAATACTTTCTAAGTTTAAGAGTTTGTTTTTCTTGTGGCGCTTATTACGGCCATATATATATAAGCATATATATTAAATTGAAACCTAGAGCAGTTTGCGAACCCGACAAGTGTGGTAAGAAAATAAGAAGGATTTGACACCTTCAGCGCCAAGCTTTGGATGCGCCAACCTGTGTGACTGACTCTGTGTGAAGCATCACTTACCACCATACCACTTACGATACCTACCTAATAAGGTTAACACCCACTGTGCAACCCAGGAGTACAAGATAAGTGGCCACAATTTCCCGTTGCCCACCCCCATCAGCATTCAACTCAAAATATAGTGCAGGCCCAAGAGTTTACATCAATGATTAGACAGTTCAGTAGATTCAAACCATAATACTAGTTGTTCAATATAATACAGGGAAGTGTATCCCTTTTATGTACAGGGCTGCCTCCAGTGGAGCACCCAAAGTGCTATCATATATTAAATATTAATGTGATTTTAATTTTACAAACTCTAGTTGTCACCTAAGTAATCTTAGTCATAGTAGAGTGAGAAGTTACGAAAGTTTGTCTCTTTTAAATATTTTACTCTGTCTTTCTCCGTGTCGGTGAAAGTGATTAGAGTTTGGGGGCTCGAGATTTTTATTTCAGGCACATAGCTAGACAACCTTGGCAGACTATCTTTATCATACAAGTATAGTTGTATGCCATTCCTGTCTGCCTGAACACTGTCAGAAGATTAGACCTGTTCTGGGACCTTTACTCCATCTAGAATTACAAGCTATTCAGTCTTGTCTTCTCCAGTGACTTATTTTTCTATTCACAGAAAGTCTATCCGCAGCAACTTTGATATATTCTCTATAATCGTAGCTGACGCTACGCTACAACGTAGATGAGATTTGGATTCACCATTATGACCCAGAATCCAAAATTGCAGCATGCAGTGGAAAACTCCAGGCTCGCTAACACATGTCAAGCCAAGAGCACAAAAATCTGCAAGAAAAGTGATGCTGACTGTTTTTTGGGACGTCAAAGGTGTCATATTGAAAGATTACATGCTTCATGGCAACACAGTTAATGGGTAGTACTATGCAAATCTCCTTATCAAACTAAGAAAAGGCTGTGACCAGAAAATGAGGGATGGTGCGTACTCAAATTCTGCCTTTGCTTTAAGACAACGCGCCCTCCCTTAAAGCATGGCTTGTGCTGCAAACTGCCAATGGTTTTAATATTGAAATTCTTCCTTCCCACCATATTCTCCAGATTTGGCTCCATCAGACTTTTTTCTTTTCCCAAATCTTAAAAAACAGCTGAAAGGAAATCGTTTTGACAGTGACGAAGATGTCATACTGGCTTGTGATAGCTGGTTTAGTTCGAAAAATAGATTGGTTTATTCTGAAGGTCTTTTCAAGGTCACGCAGAGATGACAGAAATGCATAAATTCAGGTGGTGGCTACATTGAGAAGGAATAAGCACTGTGCCAAAGTTAAGTTTTTTCCGCCTACTCCTTCATGGTCAGGCTAAAGATTTATGAGAAACCCCTCTTGTGTGTGTGTGTGTGCGCGTGCGTGTGTGTGTGGTTTTTTTTTTCCTTGCCACCTGACTCTTTTCCAGAAAAGACTCCTATATTCACTTCCACTGATTTATTATAGACTTATAAGGTGTCACTGTTTTATTATGACTGGTGCCTTGCTGTCTTTATAGATGATAGTTTGTAAAATGGAGTTATACCTCTTCGTAACACAAAGTCTGAATTTAGAGACCATGTGTTGCCCATGCAGCATGATCCCTCTCTTGGCCTGTCTAGTTTTCTCCATAGGAAAGGTAACACTAATACATCCTAATAAGACAAGCTGCAGATGCTGTCAGATCAGCAAAGCAATGCTCTAACTGTTCGCCTGTTGGAGCTTCCATCCTAGACCAATTGCCGACCAAAGCTTAGGGCCTGGTCTGCCCTGCTATGACATTTAGTCTTTAGGTTGCATGTCCTCGCGCTAGGGTAGGCTTGTACCCTCCCAACTGCACACCTCCACCCGAAGCCGTTGGCACAATGTAAGGTGTCGGGTTTGGTGAGCACCGTCCAACATTCAGCACTAAGAGAAATCAGGTAATACTGTCTACTGGCATATGGTAGCTCAATCATTTGTGTTTTATTATAGACCTGTAAGTTGTCACTGTTTTATTATAGACCTGTAAATTGTCACTGTTTTATTATAGATTTGTAAGTTGTCACTATTTTGTTATAGATTATAGATTTGTAAGTTGTCACTGTTTTATTATAGACCTGTAAGTTGTCACTGTTTTATTATAGACCTGTAAGTTGTCACTGTTTTATTATAGATTTGTAAGTTGTCACTATTTTGTTATAGATTATAGATTTGTAAGTTGTCACTGTTTTATTATAGACCTGTAAGTTGTCACTGTTTTATTATAGACCTGTAAGTTGTCACTGTTTTATTATAGACCTGTAAGTTGTCACTGTTTTATTATAGACCTGTAAGTTGTCACTGTTTTATTATAGACCTGTAAGTTGTCACTGTTTTATTATAGACCTGTAAGTTGTCACTGTTTTAATTATAGACCTGTAAGTTGTCACTGTTTTATTATAGATTTGTAAGTTGTCACTGTTTTATTATACATTTGTAAGTTGTCACTGTTTTATTATAGATTTGTAAGTTGTCACTGTTTTATTATACATTTGTAAGTTGTCACTGTTTTATTATAGATCTGTAAGTTGTCACTGTTTTATTATAGATCTGTAAGTTGTCACTGTTTTATTATAGACTTGTAAGTTGCCTGTTTTATTATAGACTTGTAAGTTCCCTGTTTTATTATAGATTTGTAAGTTGTCAATGTTTTACTGCCTTCAGGTTGTGTTTGAAGGAAAAGTTGTGGGACAACACTCAACTGATATTGGCCTTGATGACGTCACATTTACACCTGATTGTCGGCTGATAAACACATGTGAGTATGTCAAACTTTTTTTTTTTAAACTTTTACTTTCATTATCTTATGTGTTCATTATCTCACGTGATCACAGGTCTTGTATCAGGTTTTTCATTCCTGTCCCAGTTATTCCATGTGGACAAGCTATCCAGCGACGCTTTGTCACAAAGATCTGCTTCCCGGCTAATTTTTCCCCACACCAGAAGCGACCGGACCAGAAGGTTCGTGCTACTAATTTCTCAGACCAAACTGAGAAAATGTTGTAGCCAAATCTGCAGATATTGCGTGGTACACTACATTACCTAGGGACATTTATAACATCAGATTGAAGATGTACAACAGAGATTAAGAGCAGAATAGGGCAAGCAAAAGCTGCATTTAAGAAAATGAAGAGTATCTTATGCAATAAGTTACTACCACTGAATGTAAGAAAGAGAGTGCTGAAATGCTATGTAGAACCAGTTTTGCAAATTTAGAAGAAATTAGAGGCAACAGAGATGTGGTTTCTGAGACGAATGTTGCAAATTCCTCGGACTGGTAGAGTAACTAACAATGACTGCCTGAAGCAGGCTAATGAAACTAGAACATTATATACAACATTAAGAAGGAGACAAACATCTTTCTTCGGTCATGTGATAAGAAGAGAGGTGTTGGAGAACATCGTGACAACTGGAAAGATCGAGGGGAAAGAGGCAGACCAAGAGAAATTATGCTGGATGGATTGAGACGGTGACATGGAGGAATATCAGCAGCAGAGTTGATCCAGAAAACCAAAGACGGAGATCTTTGGAGAGCCATGAACGCCTACGCCAGCTGGCAGGGCACTTGATGATGATGATGACACTACATTGTACACAATAACTCTATCACTATCCCCTTGAATATATTTATACGTGAAAAATTAGGGATATTGGTTAGGAGTATTCTACTATAGACATGCCCCATATACACATAGATATAAATATAAAATCATTCAAAATTACATAAAGGTTTTAAAGAGATATATCTCTACTATAAACAAAATATGATGGGGAATCTGGTCAGTGAGATGGTATCCACTGTATGGTGACCTTACGCTAGCTGCAAAGTTAAGAAAATAATGTCCTTAGTACTGGCAATTTCCCAGGCAAGAGCGCCTTAAGTACTGATTTTGCATCAGTCTATAGCATCACAGGTTGTGTGCACATGGCTGGTGTTTAATAATTTCTCTGTTGCTATCTTGATTGCCTCGATTTCTACATCATAGTTATGGCAGTACTTTCCTGCTGGTATTCTAGCCACGTCCCTAGTATTATTTGGATATTCTATATACACTCCCGCTCCTCTATTTCGAACAGCATTTTGTGCTGACCCATCTGTGTAGACTTGGATCCAGAGGTCCTGTGAGTATCTGTCATCAAGAAAACTGAGTTGCTATAATTTTATGAGCCTGAGTATTCAGTGCTCAGATCTTGTAGAATATCATTATTTTTTTCTCTTCATGGTCCATGATATTCTAAGACAGGTTCTGTAACATTTAAGCTCAAAAGTCCCATATTTCCTCTGTAGTATTGCCAGTTGGTCCATGACACACATCCATTTGTTGCCACAGACAAGATGCATGTTCTCAAAGATTTTACTTGTTTGCTGGTGCTGTGCCAAAGGTTCTTAATACTGTTTAACCCTGTATTGCTATGGCCAGCTTGCTGTTTGAATCCCTTTGAACAGTCCCACTAGTTGTTGATTATTAATTCTGTAGTCACTTTATTAACAAATACTGTGTCACTGGATAGATTTGTTCTCTGTTGATTCTCAAAAGACTAATATTAACGTTTACATTTTGTCAAATTTCTTAGCCACAAACAGACCAGGAACAACAAAATTAATAACAACTGCTAAATCTAATGGACCTACAACCAAGCCAGGAATCACTACCATCCATGCAGCTGCAACCAAGCCAGAAATCACTACCAACCATGGACCTACAACCAAGCCAGGAATCACTACCAACCATGGAGCTGCGACCAAGCCAGGAATCACTACCAACCATGGAGCTGCGACCAAGCCAGGAATCACTACCAACCATGGAGCTGCGACCAAGCCAGGAATCACTACCAATCATGGAGCTGCGACCAAGCCAGGAATCACTACCAATCATGGAGCTGCGACCAAGCCAGGAATCACTACCAACCATGGAACTGCGACCAAGCCAGGAATCACTACCAACCATGGAGCTGTGACCAATCCAGGCATCATTACTAATAAGGAAGCTACAACCAAGCCAGGAATTACTGCTACCAGTCATGAAGGCACAACCAAGCCAGAAATTACTACTAACCATGGTGCTACAACTAAGCGTAGCGTTACATTTAGGTCTCATGCTACAAGTGAACATATGTCCACAGGAAACCTTCCTACTGAGGCAGGTTTTGCTGCTGAAAGTACAAGCTCAGGTAACAAATCTGCATTTATAATTATTTAATAGTAGAATCAGGATGGCCAGTCTCCGTGGCTAAAGGCTTGCGGACACGATTCGTGAGTATGCTTACCTGCGTTCGAAACACAGCTGCAACTGGTTTGGCAGCAGACCGTGTCATGTTGGGTTTTTAACGTGTTGGTATGGGAGCCGGTCGTTCACAAAGCAATAGCAAACTACTGAACGTAAAAACTTGCCACGACATCAACAACAGCAGTAAAATGCTGTGTTGACAGCATGGCGGCTCTGTTGTGTAGGGGTTATGGACGCAGTTCGTTCAGAAAGCAATGGCAAACTACTGAACGTAAACTTGCCAAGAGATCACATCCTGTAATGGATATGTAACTAACTTTTTTTTAAAGTAGTGGTGGTAGTAGTGTGTATGGTTGCAAATCCTGGACATTAGTAAACAGGTGAAAAAATATCCCTAGAAGCCTTGGAGATTTAGTTTTATAGAAGGATGCTGAATTATTCATTGGACAGCTAAAATCGGCAAACTGGACATTTTGAGGGAGGCTAAGTCACAAAGTCAACTTAATCACAAACATCAGAAAGAGGCAGTCATAATTTTTGTGGCCACATTATGAGAAGACTGAAACTGGAACATGTTCTGACAACCAGAAAGATTTGTTGAAAGAGAGATAGAGGAAGAAAGTGAGAGAACATTCTTGACAGTCTTGTGTCATGGCATGGAAGGGAGAATTGATCCATGCAATTGAACAGAGATGCAGTTTGTGGAGAGGCATGATCACCCATGCCAGCCAGCAAGGCACCTGATGACAATGAGTAGTAGTGGCAGCAAAAGGAGTATTCACAAGAAATACACTATCAGAAATGTGATGAATAAGAAGTTAAGAACGCAGGAAATCCCTGAGATCACCAGCAGAAGTCTTTAGTAGTAATAATACTACTAGTAATAGTACTAGTAGCCCACTCTTACAATTTGGACTAGTTTACTATACTTACTATATACAGAATACATTGTACATGTGTACTGTCACTTGTTTCTGCTTCCATTAATGCAACAATAGTGCTATAAGGACCCCTTCACACATCTAGAGGCACATTGGATATATGGTGCTGGCTCCATATTGTACAGGCCAATTCAGCACTGAGAGGGGACATTTTCTAGTACCCATTTTAGAGTAGTTCAGTCTGGAAGCCCAGATCAGTTTTAAAAATCCATCCAACAATACTTGTATGTGCCTGTACAAATTCCCTGTCACCAATGTGTTACTAGGGCTCATCCATCCATCATGTGCCATATCGGAAAGAGTGGGCAGGTCATGACTCGCCATTTCACTCGAACACCAGAGTCGTGGATCAGCTCAGTGTTCCCGTCTCGGCCATGCCATGTGGCCAAGCCATCTAGGTATTTACTTCTCAGGTCTTCCCCTTGGTCTGTTCCCAGTTGTCACCAAGTTCTCCAATTCATTTCTTCTCATAACATGCCCAAAAAATGTTGACTGTCTACGTCTAATTTCTCTAATCAATTTACGATTTTCATTTGTTTCCTGTAGTACTTGGTCATTGGTTTTTCTGTCTGTCCATGGTATTCCTTGCATTCTCCTCAGAAACCACATTTCCACAGCCATCAAATGTTTTTCAGCTTGACTGCTCATTGTCAAAGTTTCACATCCATGACAAAAGTACAGGCTCTATGTAGCACTTCAACACTCTTTTTCTCGTTTCAATTGACATCTTTTTATTGGTCAGAATGTTTTTCAACTTCCTAAAGGCTACTTTCACCATGGTGATTCTTGTTCTAATCTCTTCAAGGCATCTCCCATCATAATGGAAGCAAACAGTAATAGCACCTGTAGCCAACCAAATATGTAGTAAGAGGTAACTGGAGTTTTGGCATGAGAGTGGGCACCTCATCACATAGATAACATTCACGATAAATTCCAACCAATCATGAACAAGTGTATGAAGGGCTTGGTGTGAGTTGGTTGAGAACTTATACTTATTCGGAAATGAAAGGAGGAGGAGGATGAAAGAGGAACTAACTTGTACATGGGTGTTGAGTTGGTTGAGAACATAGTTCAATTGAAAGGAGGAGGAGGATGAAAGAGGAACTAACTTGTACATGGGTGTATTTTTTCAGTGCAATAGTTAGCTTGTTAATTAGATGTCAGATTATTCTCACTCCACATTGGCCAATTCAGTCCATAAGTGCTCTAATTCCCGTTCTCACTATCACTCTCTGTGTGAAGTGGTTGATGATACCAGTTCTGTGTAGGTTGAATATACTTGGCCCCTGTGCGGCACTCCTGTCTGTTTCACTGTGGTGAAACTAACAAAATATATTCTCTAGCAGATTCATGGAGAGTACCTGTTGGTGTAGTGCTAGGACTTGTGGCACTTGTGACAATCATCGCTGGTGTTGTCATCTATATGAAACGTACACAGAGATTGTAAGTTGTATTTTTCATTCTCAAAACACATGCAAATTGTAAATTACTAAACATACGTGCAGATTGTAAGTTGTATTTTATATTTTCAGTAGTTATGGGTCACTAAAGCTTCTAGACCAAAACTAGGTTTCAGACTGGTCAATTAATATGGAGCACCAAGACAAACCTCAGAGCACATCCTATAAGACTACCCTGACTTGCTCACACAGAGGGTGAAAATCTGGCCAAAAGGGACGATCCTTCGAGACAAATTGGGGGGGGGGGGGGGGGGGGGGGGGGGGAGGGAGCGAACCACTCTTTTTTTTGTTAACCCGTGCCAGAATAGATGGACAGCAAACATTGATCACTGAAGAACCGGCCAAGATCTTGAAACAATTGTTTTTGGTGCTGTCAATCCACAAACTGTCTCAAGTTTGGATATCATTCTAATGATCGCCAGCAGTTGTAAAATTTCAGTTCTGGTCATGCAATCTCCTCTGTTTTCTAAGCTTGGGGAGGGGAGGAAGAGCTCTATAGCACATGAAGATGGTACTTCAGTACCAATGTCAGGATAGTCAATACACCGACCTCATTCCAATAGATGCCAGCCCTGTTCAGGACTCAGACAACCTTAATGTCAATGTGTCAGACATCAGATGTAGAACTCCCAAAGTCTTCCAGTGGATTCTTCTTCTGCTTTTATTTCTTCATTCATGCAATGTTTTTCTTGTCTTGTATGTAATTGCATTGTGCCTATATGACTGGCACCTTGTCGTCTGACAGACTATAGTTTGTAAAATGGAGTTATACCTCTCCATATCACAAAGCCTGGGCTGAATTTAGAGACCATGTGTTGCCCATGTGTCATGATCCTTCTCTCTGCCTGCCTAGTTTAATCTAGAGGAAAGGTAACACCAATACGTCTGGAACAATACAAACTACAGAAACTGCTGGATCAGCAAAGCAATGCTCTAATTGTCCGCCTGTCAGAGCTTTCATCCTAGACCAGCTGCCGACCAAGGATTAGGGCCTGTTCTGCCCTGCCGTGACATTTAGTCTTTAGGTTGCATTTCCTCTCTCTAGGGCAGGGGTGGCCATCCTTTTCAGCAGGCGGGCCAATTTCAGAAATAATATTTCCTGCCGGGCCACGCACCTAATTTTTTTTTTTTTTTAATTAAAGTAAACAAGCAAGCATGCTACAGCTTCAACCACATCGTCGTTTCCCACTCCGCGGGCCGCAACATGACTACAGGCGGGCTGCATGCAGGCCCGCGGACCTCGTGTTGGCCACCCCTGCTCTAGAGTAAGGCTTGTACCCTCCCAATTGCACTACTCCGCCCGAATCCATTGGCACAATGTGAGGTGTCAGATTTGGTGAGTGCCGCCCAACATTAGGTGCTAACAGAAAGCAGGTAGTACCATCTACTGTCATATCTGACTAAGACCTGACATAAGTGCCTATATAGAGTTGCAATATTTGCACTCTTTGGTTGAGGCATCCAACTTCTTTCTGAAATTTTTTTAACAAAATTAGCAGATTCACAATCACACAACCATCTAAAAAGTCATGATATAAACTAAATGTTGAAGTAAGGGGGTCTCAATTTTAGGAGAAAAAACTGTCTGTTGCCATTGACAAGTGTTGTATCATGATAAACCAGTGAATCTGTGTCTTTGAGATGTTTGCAAACATTTTAACAAACATAAATATTCTAAGTGTTTCCTCAACTATATGTATTCTATGTGTTTTCTCAAACATATGTATCCTGTTTTCTCAAACATATGTATTCTAAGTGTTTTCTCAAACATATGTATTATATTTTCTCAAACATATGTATTCTAAATTTTTTCTCAAATGTATGTATACCAAGTGTTTTCTCAAACATATGTATTCGAAGTATTTTCTCAAGCGTGTGTATTCTAAATGTCTTCTCAAACATATGTATTTAAAGTATTTTTTCAAATTCATATCTAATGTTTTATTTCTCATCTTCCTACATGATATTCATTTGTCTGTGATTTTCTTGTAATGATGCTAAAATATATTCATATTAATAATTATTGTGAAATAGCCCTAATTCCGAACACAGAGTATTAATTTTGTCATCACAAATGTTTTCAAGTAAGTGATATGCTATATTTTTAAACTAAAATTGTTACTGTTAATGTACTGTTAATTTCATAGAGTGGAACAAGTCAAAGAATGTATTTCAATATTACAGAAGATGGTTGACCATTCCACTGTTAAAGAAGAACACAGAAACTGCTGATGTCAGCCCCCTGTGTGAACTTGAGTTACAAAGCTAGAGGTAACTCAGCAAGCCAGTCCATTCACATCACTGCCATGCATTAGTGAATTACATGCAGAATAAATTATCATCATCATCATGTGTCATGCTGATAAGTGTTGGCAGTCATGGTTCGCCATCTGACACCATCACCAGTCTTGGATCAGATCTGTGTTCTTGTCCCAATTATGCCATAAGCTAACTAGGTATTTCTCTCTCTTTGCCTCCCCTTTACTCTTTTCCAATCAATTTTACCAGTTGTCACTAAGTTTTCTTGTTTATTGATCCGCATAATGTGCACCTATTTTAGGCTAGGTCGACCTGGGAGTCCACGTCAGTGTTCAAAATCTGTGAATTCAAACACACGGCATGCAAGCATCTTGCCACTGCGCTTCTGTGGCTCCCACTTAAAAGATTTATGAACTTTAATGTCCTAGTTCAGCAGCTAGTTAATTTTCCTATCACTAATCTTCTCGTTTTTTTTTTTTTTTTTGCAGCTCCTGCTATTTAATCGTTAATGCTTCAGGTTTTTCAATGCACTATTGTATTATGGGTCTCCATGGCCAAAGGCTTGCAAACGCGGTTCTTAGCCGCTTACCAGGCGTTCAAAACGCAGCCGCGACCGATTTGTGCTGCAAACCATGTTGTCTTGTGTTATAACGTGTTGGTATGGGAGCCAGTTGTTCAGAAAGCAATGGTAAACTACTGAATGTAAAATTTGCCTAGTACATCGACAGCAACTGAAAAATGCTGGTGTTGACTGCAACGTCCTGCAAGGGATATGCAACTTTAAAAAAAAAAATTGTATTATGATATTGTTGCACATTTGCTGGATCTTAAGTAATATTTTTAATTATATTTTAAGTTATAATTTTATTTCTATGATTTAGCTTTCAAACAGATTATTTTTAAGAGACAAATTTATCAGCATTTGAAAAGTATTTGGAATGTTTATGGGAAACGTTTAGAAAAATCAGTATCATAGGCAAATAATATAGAACATCCATTTTAATGTGTACACATGAAGTCTACAAAGGAAGAAGAAATTTAAAAATAAGAATGTGTGTCAAAATGAGGAATAGAAAGATCACACACAGAAAAAAAATATCAATTGTAATTTTAAGAGAAAAAGGAAAATCAGCAGTTTTCCTACATTATACTAGGAAAGTGAAGAATGGCACCATACAACTTAATAAAAATGAATAAAACAGTACAGAACTAACACATTGGAAAATCATAGAGAAGAATGTAAATGCATTGTGCTTATAGAAACAATTCAAAACTAAAATACTTTGGCCGTATTAAGCATCCTAGTGGCCTGAAAATAACACCAATCGAAGGCATCGTTCCTGCAAGAAGATGCAGGAGTGGACCGGCATGAGGATGGACACAGGTCATTTCAGACATCTTGGGCATGAAGATAGACACAGGACATTGCAGACATCTTGGGCATGAGGCAGGAGTGGCCCAGCATAAAGATGGACACTGCAGACACCTTGGGCATAAGGGTGCGTGAGGCGGGAGTGGACCAGCACGATGATGGACACAGCGGACACCTTGGGTGTGAGGGTGCATGAGGCAGGAGTGGACCAGCATGATGATGGACACAGCGGACACTTTGGGTGTGAGGGTGCATGAGGCAGGAGTGGACCAGCACGATGATGGACACAGCGGACACCTTGGGTGTGAGGGTGCATGAGGCAGGAGTGGACCAGCACGATGATGGACACAGCGGACACTTTGGGTGTGAGGGTGCATGAGGCAGGAGTGGACCAGCATGATGATGGACACAGGACACTGCAGACACCTTGGGTGTGAGGGTGCGTGAGGCAGGAGTGGACCAGCATGATGATGGACACAGCGGACACCTTGGGTGTGAGGGTGCATGAGGCAGGAGTGGACCAGCATGATGATGGACACAGCGGACACCTTGGGTGTGAGGGTGCATGAGGCAGGAGTGGACCAGCACGATGATGGACACAGCAGACACCTTGGGTGTGAGGGTGCATGAGGCAGGAGTGGACCAGCACGATGATGGACACAGCAGACACCTTGGGTGTGAGGGTGCATGAGGCAGGAGTGGACCAGCACGATTGTCAGAAGTCGGGGTGCCCCACCGGCTAGATGAAAGTATTTTTCACTGGCGAGCAACCCCTAATAGTCAGAAACTGACTAGGGACAAAATCTATATGGCTGAACTACAGATTAAGCCCATGAATATCCATCGTACAGCTCCAAGTGGCTCGTTACAAAATTGAAATGAACTGTGCTGAATATTCGCCAAGGTATAGGAAAGAGAAGGTTAGCTTAAGATAGATGTTTTAAGTCTAAATATATTAGTATAGACGACTATCTCAGTACAGGTTTTCTCCCTGACTGCTCCTTTCCTTGGTGTGTAAGTGAACCCCCACCAATGTACACAACAATACGTATGCACAATTGGAAAAAATATAATGACAGAACTATGAGTTACAATACTACAACATTTATTTGCTAATCATAACAATAGACATCGGATGATTGTCAATATGAGGATGATAAAATCATATAACATATTGTGATGAGAAACATTACGTAACTTTACTTGTTACTTCATCTATCTGGAACTGTGGTCCAGATCCCCACTCTCCAGTAGACTCAACAAAAGAACAGCTTGCCGGTATTCTGACGACTGCCAGTCCTGGCTCTCCCTAGTCATAACTCGTTCTTGAGATCTATAACATAGGTGCTCCTTGTGAGAGCTTGAAAGAAAGTCAAGAATGTGTTATATCAGTTCTACATCAGCGCAATCCTAATTAAAACATATCATAACACAAACATATACAATGACCAGTCTGGCCAAGTTTATCTTCCAGCTCTACTGCGTTCACCATCCTCCTTCTCCCTACTGTCTTTAGTCTGGGACGGGCTTTTCAATTGTCTCACACGCCTGTAATGATTACATTTCTGCCGCCCCATGTCCATGTCGCTAATACAGAAATTCTGTGTCGTACAGCCGCTCCGTCCAATGTTAGTTTAGCAGCTCACAGGGTCGGTAAGGGTATTATAACAATGCCTGATCATCCGGGCTTGCAAGCCGTGACCAGTAGCTGTGCCAGGTTTCCATGCATTACCGTGGACCCACGCCCACAATACACTGAGAAAGTTTAGCACCATATACCCCATACTACCAATTGTGGGTAATGTCTGTACCATTACACCTCTGCTTCCAACACAATCATTGGCCAATGTGCCAATGCGCAGACAATAGCATAACACTTCATATTGGTAAGTTTGCATATGACAAATCAATATATCAAACATCCAATACACATAAACATATTGATTAAACTAGACATATTATGATACTTTAACATCATAGCATAATGCACTAGTTAGTTACTGCTGTTGTAAGAATTAAATAAATAGTCAGTTGACTATCATCTGTACAACAAATGCACACACCAAAAAGAGACTAGTCTAGTTTAGAAAGAAATGGCAAGCATCTGCTACGACACCTCAAGTATATCTAGACAAGACCTGCCTTCCATAAGTTTCTACTTCTCAGAAGAGTAACACTTAAAGCACAATGATATTGAACACAGAACTTAGAAAGAACACTCAAGTACCTACGCCAAAGATAGTTCTTGGAATAACCTAGATCAGATATAGACTGAAAGTTCATATGTCTAAAAGACTGTTGCATAGTTACTAAGAAATCCTTCATAGAAGCCAACATAAAAATCATGCATATGACTACAAACATTGAGATAGTTCCTACCTGTTCTGAAGTCAGATTTAATCTAAAGGGAACAGGTCTAGTGGGGTTTTTATACCTAGCCTAGCAGTAGACACTTATCTCCCAGGAATTCCATTCTTAAATTCTTCTTATCTCCTCCTGACGTTAATTGCAATTAACTCCAAGTCTGTCCAGTCATAAAAATTCTGTCTGCATGCACACTAGCCTTCACACCTGTGGGTCTGACCATTATTAGCCACCTGAGTCTTATCAGTGATTTCACACCTTCCTGAGTCTGCCAGTCCGAGTGGACGGGGCTTGTTTACCGCCCTGGGGCTATTATCTCTCCCTGTGTCAATGTTGTTCACGCCTGGGTGGTTTTATTTCACTCACTGGCCCAGTTCATTGTTGATTCAGTCTGGGTCTACCTGGGCAAGAAGGTGCCAATGCGTCTGTGTGGTGTCATAGCCCGTCTGGGTCAGCAGTTTTCTAAGGTGTAGACTAATTTAAATTATCTAGTTGTGTCCGTCTCAAGTAGCCCATTTTACTTGCCATCTGCAAGCTTACGTCATGGCCAGAGGCTTTTTGTGAATAATCTTACCTCACGACTAGATAGCCTTGAAGTAGCGTGATTAATTCATTCTTTCTCAATTTGGCCTCTCAAATTTGGAGACTGAGAAAAATATTCTGGGATGTTAAGGCGGCATTTCGCGACAACGATGATGGACACAGCGGACACCTTGGGTGTGAGGGTGCATGAGGCAGGAGTGAACCAGCATGATGATGGACACAGCGGACACCTTGGGCATGAGGGTGCGTGAGGCAGGAGTGGACCAGCACGATGATGAACACAGCGGACACCTTGGGCATGAGGGTGCGTGAGGCAGGAGTGGACCAGCACGAAGATGGACACAGGACACTGCAGACACCTTGGGTGTGAGGGTGCATGAGGCAGGAGAAATGGCGAGGGATTGAGAAACTTGTCAGCTGCCATGATTAGAGCAGTATTCTGCAAAGGACCTCCTACATGATGGTATGAGACTGTGACATACATACATTAGGATCCTTGCCATTGCTGGCAAGTCTGTACACCTTGTGTGGTGTATGCAAGGAGACTACAGTGCTTAGGAGATGTATGTACAATAAAAGTGGTCTTTACCAAAACTAGACCAAACCAATAGTTTAAACAAAAAGAGCTTTAACATGAATTTTCTTTGTTTCCATCCCTCTTCTTCATTCCTCTTTCGAGGGGACTGTGTCACACTTAGTGATGCACCTCAAAGGTCAGTGTGTCCGGCTTCAGCATGCATTTGTGTATGGTTTACTTCCTCTAAATATATCCTATTCAAGGTAGCAGGCTCTGTCTACCTGAGGGAAGGTTTCATTTTCCTTACAGTTTTGTCTGGGCAGTGTCTTTACAGCCTACTCTTTGCAATTTCTAACTTCCATGGGAGTTTTAACATGCATAAGTTGCATAGAGGTCCTCCTATTTTTCATCATTATCGAGATGCCTTGGGATTCGATCTCACTACCCAAGAGATCAGAGGAATATTTGATTATCATTAGATACTAAGAGTTCCTTGGACAATTCCCATCCTGTGCAGGGATCAAACATGGCAGCTTCTGAGCCTGAGATGGACACTGTACCTGTCAGCCATGGCTCCTGCCATATACCTGGATCAGGCTATGGATTGTAAGACACACTTTGCACGGCATTAGTTTCAAAAGAATGAAAAGTGTGCAAGACGTTTTGGTGCAAGCACGAAAACGTCACGATAAGATCAGTTAGACTTTAGCTGGCGTCCACGTCGGACACGGTTTTCTTGTCACTAGAGCACGGCTAATATTATGCCGCTTTTTTAGAATAGTGTGTGTAGGTTGTCAGGTATGGTTGGAACGTTCTGTGGAGTGACTGCTTTTGTTTCCGATATGTCAAAATCGTCGTATTAAAGTAGACTGTGGGAAAACTATTCAGTGTCATGTTGTGGAGGTTTGGTTGCAGTGGCCATCTTTGGTTTTCACTTAACAATCAAGGAGGATTAGACCAAATATACGAATTTATATGTGTATGCTCTCTTGCTCCTTGGCAGCTCCCCCTAATATGAATGACATAACATTAGCAATGTGTCATAGCAACTTATTCACCCTGAGGACTGGTGTATAGTTTCTCATTGTATCGCTCCTTCCTTCCAGATCTGGGACCTGTTCATAAATGTATTCTATGTGGTGGTTTTCTTTGCATTACACATTCACATGGCTGGTTTGTGACCTCCACTTCTGACAGCAATTTTCAGCTGTCTGGATAAGTGAGTTCCCTACTCTGCTGCCGTGCAGAGTTGTCCACTTATTCCAGTAAATATTGTGTATCTTCAACTGCATCTGCCACACTTTTGTGGCTTGCCTGTCCTCTACCTCATGGAGGTGCAATTTGCAATGTATTTTCACATTTTCCTTATCAGGATAAATCTGCTTTAATACCATCTTATCATACACAAAGAATCAAATGACGCCATTAAGTGTCATTTTGACTTTGATTTAGTTGAAGAATCCCTTCACCTCTTGTCATTACCTGTTTTTGAAACATATTTGTTTGGTTGTGTTTTGTTGGAAACAACATAAATATTTGTGTATACCTCTTAACAATTTGACATTATTGATGTGAGATTTGGAATAACTCTACTATAATAATTGACACATAATGTGTATTAAGTATAAAATAATACATTCATCTGTTGCTTTTGTTTCCTTATAATATTTCAGGTGTAGATGTTCATGATATAGGTATTGTACATCCATGAAAGCCTGAGTACAAGAGAGGTCTGCATCCGCAACATCACATGCACCAGTTGACAGTGTTGTAGTGTACAAACATGTCTACATATTTTTTCCTATATACAGTTTCAGTTATATTGTCACCTCTCTCCTTTCCACTCCTGCTAGTTAGTTTTTGTCACAAGTATTTTGAGGTTAATTTGCCAAATGAATTGTTGAAAACTCACTTATTATTATTAAATGAAGATATCATTGTCTTTACTGCTCATGTTGTGCCAGTTTTTGTTACATGAATATGTATGATTAGGAATTTTATACTTTTTTTCGAAGCCCATAAAGGATGCAGGTAATAGCAACACTGCACCCTATCAAGCATGTTCTAAGAGGCGACCAAGAAAGGTTGTGCTTTTGGCAGGCTTCAACATCATGTAGAAAAACGGCTACAAAACCCAACTAACCATCAAAACATGAAATTAATATAATGTAGAATATCTCAGAAACTAAGGAACAATTTACAGTCACAATCTCTAATAAGTAGAGGTCTTCTAATAAGTACCTAGGTCTTGCAACAGTTATTAGATGAGATGGACATGGAAGACTGTTGGCAGCAGGTTACAAGCATTTAGAATGACTCGTGTATGGACTCTGAGTAAGCAACTCTGGTGATTTGGCCTTCATCGACAACAATGCACTCCTGTCACACGCACATGTTCAGATGCCAGATTAACTGCACTTTATGAGGTCACAATAATTTGGTCTAAAAATTAATAGGGTAAAAGCACAGGTAATGAGATTAAACCAAACAAATAACTCAATCTAACTTGGTGAAATATCACTTCAGGAAGAAAAATCATACACCTATTGGGTAGCAATGTGGACAAAGATGGGGGAAATAGATAAAGATATTAAAATAAGATTACAGAATGCAAGAAGAGCTATCATAGCACCAGGAAATTTATGGACGTCAGAAGGAACTAAATTTAGAATATTTAACTCAGATGTTAAATGGGTACCACTGTATGGATCAGAAACACGGAGAACGACTAAAAGAATTACTAATCGACTACAAAAATTCATTAACTGGTTCCAGTGCAGAATAGTGGGACTAGAATGGTATGAAAGAACCAATCATGTAGAGTTGATGGAGAGAACTAATCAAATTCCAGTGAATCAAGAGAAGGAAATAGCGTTGGATAAGACACACACTGAGAAAAACCTGAGGACAGTATAAAAAGACACTCTTGTCTGGAATCCACATGGTGACTGAAATAGGGGAGACTTCAAAACACATATAGAAGAGAATTAAAGACAGCAATAAACTATATGGGAAGGACATGAAGGGAGCTACAGGAGATGACAAAAGATAGGATGGCTTGGCATGAAATAGATTACTAAACTTTCAAGAAAACAAAACAAGATTTTAAACAAGTAGTCACAGAATTTATACTGGATTCCTACTATATTTAGATTGCGCATTATTATCCAGTTTTCTTGTTATTGGAAGCCAAAAAAGGCACAACTAGTTTGGTTAAAGATTGCAATTTCAGTTTTTTGCTTCAATGTTTTGTTTATTGGTAAATAGGAGATTTTCACCCATGTGTTACCGGGCTCACAGGGTAAATAGAGAATAGTAACCCACCTTGCATGTCTTAAGAGGCAACTAAGGAGGGTTGGCTACCTCATTCCTTAGAAAACTTTAGTTACCTATTCAAGTTAATAATGAATGAACAAGGCTACACAAAGGACTTGATGTGAGTACGTTGTAAACGTTGGGAGATGAAAGGTGGAAGAAGAAGAATTGGTGGAGGTTTTGTACTGGAAATTGAAATGCATAGTACAGTGCAGACCTGATAAGGGGACTTCACCTAGGACCCAAAAAATAGTTCTTCTTATCAGAAATTCCACTTATAAGAGTTCAAGCATATAGTAATGCATTTACAACATACAATACAATATTGTTCTTCACAACAGAAATTCGCCAAATCCGAGATCGCCTTAAGCAGTTTGCACTGTACTTACTTTCATTGTTAGTTTTTCAGTGATTCTTCATTTCATTGAATCATTTTCAAATATTCATAAGCAATATAGTTTGTACACTAAACTCAGAAAAGTTTGTGTTTGTTGACTTGATTGAAGAGGCTTGAGTCTAACTAACAACTGTCTTTAATTGCCTACAGGAAAGAAGAAAACACCTTAAATCAAAAGACATTTTTTGTCCTCTACAGTTCATTTAACGGCTTTGTCACAAAAAGCACCTGAAGATTTCTAGATGACCTGAAAGAACACTAATTATTATTTCACAGTTTAAAATAAATATTTATGAATTAATTGAATACATTAAAATGGAAGAGGACAGCAGATAACATCGAAGAATATTATGAGCATGAATAAAAGTTAGAAGGACTGAACAGGCAAAATAGGAATATTCCAAAGCCAAATAACCCAAAGAAGCAAATTTAGTTTCATTTGAGAGAAAAAGTATTCAAATATTATGAAACGCATTTGAAAAAGATATGTCCTGAGGTCGTTGCTGAGGAAACTTTAGTCAGAATTTGCACCAACCCAAGTATGAAGATGGAGTGGGTAGCAGGTCAGTCAGCAGTATAATTATTGTTGGATTCTTAGTATGTAAAAATTCGAAGCATAGACAGCTCTCTCTTGTACGAACCTAACCACTAGATATGATATACTGTTCAGATCCTGCTGGAGTGCTAGGTAATGAGTAAGTAAATCGGTTGTCTTCTAAAGTGCCAAGTCATCGCAGATATACTGAAGACTATGAATGACTGCTAGTTAACAATAACAGATGAAACAGATACTCCATATTAGGAGCCAAGTGTGAATCTCACAGGGAGGGGCGTATGGAAGGACAAATTCGGTATGTTTACAACCAGTATGTCAGCGGATCGATTAATATCTACACCTTTCAGTATTTGCTGAGTTTGCTCCGATGGTTATTTTCCTTTCTCTCACTCACGCTCCTCATTCTCCTTAATTATTTTTATGAGATTCAAAACTATATAGATGTTCTAGGTGTTTTTATTTGCGCTTGCTCGCTTTGAACTCAAGCGTAGTCCATGCACACAATTTACAGTAGTGATGGAATTAATTTTGCGTGTGTATTAGCTTTCCCCATTAACAGTGTCCCTCACCATCAGGAGAACCCACTCCAACTTCAGAGGTAATTCTAGGTGGTGATAACGAGAATGTTTGAAAATTATAACATAAATAAATTAGAAGTTATCCTAACAATTCACATCAGCTCATTTGGGACCTTTCCACGCATATTGTGTCTCTCACTTAAAAACCACCAAGGAGTTCCAATGTCGGTTGTTCCAGTAGCAGTTTGATTAAAAGTCATTTGGGCTTGTCGTCTACTCACACTATCTTCTGAACCAATGTATCCATTAGTGGATACTCTGTTTAGTTGACGGATCAACATCATGGCATACAGGTGTAACCCATAAGTGATCCGTTCAACTCCTAACTCAAGCCTGAGTCTAGAGAACCTCAGCTCAGTGCATGAACTCCGTAGCTCCGGCGAGGATCCTGAAATACTTTGGGTAGATTTTTAATTCGAAATTTTTCGCAACCCCGTTAGGCTACTCTTTTTTGATTTCCAACTGCCAAAGGATGTTTTACGTGCGAAACAATACACACAGGCATCCGATCTCACTATCCAGAGACCAGGGGAAATTTTGTTACTAGAAGTCCACATGAAAAAATCCTGGACCTCACCGGGGCTCGAACCCGGAACTCCAGCACTTGAGGCAGATACCATACCTCGAGACACTCAGCCCCCCTGGATACTCTGTTCTTTTGTACTCTCCACCATGTAGATCCCAGGGAGTCTCACAACATCACCCTTATCATATAGTAGTTCTCTGCCCAAAGGGGCAGCAGCCAGTCTATATATCTGTTCATTGCTTGCTTGTGTTCGTTGGCTTGAGCTCCAACGCGCAGTATATCGGATGAAGACATTCTGTTGTCCAACATCAGTATGATGTCATACAGTACCTGAGGTTTGCGTGAGTATCCGTTGTCCCATGTCTGGCTTATTGGTGTGCAGACTGGTGGTTCCTCGCCGTACAGGAGACACTCTCCGACTTCGGAGGAGTCGGCGATCCTACTGACTTTAGCCAGGACCCCGAAGGGACCTGTTGCCCAGGACGCTCGACGAGGACGCGCCAATAGGTCTTGGCCAGTATCTAACCCGGCCCTGGTGCCTTGGAAACACCTCTGCGTCCTTATCTGTTCATTGCCCCGCACACCTTCATGTCCTGAGCAGAACATTCTTGATGTGCTCTCAACCTGTGTCTTGGAGAGAAATGCGAGCCACTCTACCAGAAACATTTTTCAAACTTCAGAAGTTACTGTCATTCAAAAACTGGTTTTGCTGAGTGTGACGAAACGACGCTTTATCTGTCTTTTGTCTATTAGGTTTCGGCTAGATTCGGCTCGTCATCAGGGACTTTCCCGGTTATTTATAGTCTGGGGGAAGTCTATGGGATTTTCCGTCTAGAATCTTCTCGAAGCACCTGGATTTGAGTGACCAGAGTGGCTGGGTGCTCCATCAAATTCTCGTGCAGAAGAATCTGGAAATTCTAGTACGTGGAATGAATGTTGTCCGTGAAGTTGACTTGCAACAAGAAGCACTCGTCTCTCGTGCGCTTCGGTACGCACGTAGGGAGAAATGCGGCTGGAGGTGTCATTCACTTTCTACCTCTCAAGGCATGAGGACGCATGGCTCTGTTAGGCCAATTGTATAGCGTCTCACCCCAACCAAGTTGCAGCTGACTGTTATCACATTACGGCATGCTTGCCCATGAACAGTTCTGGTAGCTGACTGGAGTCTGGTTCAAGTAATTCAGGTATTTACTTGGTTAATTAATTTAACTTTGTAATTTATCACAAATCGCAATCGTTTTAATCTCATTAAATATGCGGTTGTCTTTGCATCGCTAATGAGAAACCGATCGATAACGTAGTTGAGAATCTAAGCCGATCTACACCTGCGCGTGTCGCGTTTGTTGACAAGCGTGTGTAGTTGCGGTAACTGCTTGAAATGTAGGCCTGCAATATTGGCGTATTGTGTTCAACTAGTATTTACCATGTGTGGCAAATCGTTGCATATACTATGTTGCTGTTCTATAATAGGGCACAGTTACTAGTGTATGATATGAACCTAACTTATGTCGGTCAGTAGCTGAAGCTAGAAGAACTGTTGGATAGACAGGTAAGTTGTTAGTTGGAGAATTCAGTGATGTGCTTAGCTACTAAGTAAAGAGAGCACTTAATGCTCAGCCACAGGGAATGATGTAACTATTGTGTGTGAACGTAATAGTGAATTCATTTTGTGGAACTGTCGAATTCTGTGAGAAGGCAAGTTCTTCATTGATGATATATATATGATGTGTATATATATTAGATCATGCTATGTGATACTTCTAGGAGTGATACCGAACACCGAGTGGGTCGACGCGTGATAACAATGCGTTACCGTCGCGATGTAAACATGCGTTCTTTATTCTTTTCTTTGCTCTCCTGTTCTTTCAGGCTTACATAAGTGCGAGTCAGTACTGATGTGATAGAAGTATGGAAGGACAAAAGGAGGTTGGAAGAGGCATGGGGAAAAATGGGATATGGGGATTGAGAGCAAGTTATGAAAGTATGAGTCTGGCAAACCAGGCCAGCTGTGAAGTTCGGCCCAGGCCAAGGCTAATCCACTTGGAAAGTCAGAACTGGAGCAGAACCCTTGGAACATGTGGGGAACATGTTTTGCCAACATGACTTCTTGACTCTAGGGAAGAGTCTAATAAGAGTTTCGCTACAGGGTGAACAGGATGTTCTACCAGCGAAATAGAGTGTGTATATACGTTATGTGATCATGTATTATTACTATATCCCGAGTGATGGTACATTGATCGTTATTATATTTATTATTGAGTGTATACTGTAAGGTTGGGGTTCAGTGACGCCTCATCTTAATGTTTTGTTCTGTTAACTCTAGAACTAGGATAGCTATTGACGTTAGTGACAACTGGTAGATGAATAGGGATATGTGAGACGTACGTTCAGACTCGTCATTCTTGGTACATACTCTGTTTGACAGGCTGTTCTTAGAGGCCATCTGACATTGACGGATACCCATGCTTTACTACTCTCCACATAGAGATGATGCTCTAGTTAGTTGAATAACTAAGTAGCCTGACTGAGGGTTGAGTGGTCAAGGATTTGATGCATGTGGACCAATGTTTGGGGGCCAACTACTCTCACCGATTGCTCTTCCTTTCAGGAGTTGCCTGTTGAGGAACCAGCCTACTACAATTGTTGTTTGCCTGAAACCACTTCGTGTACCATAGCGAATGGTAAAGAAGCTACTTACCACGCCTGACTAAACCACATCATAGGAAAGGGTGAATCTTCCTGACTGAATGATTCTCACCAAGTTGATTCCAGTGCCCTGAAATTGCACATGTGGGACGTGATGGTTTGTTTATTTTTCTGACAGTTTGAAGATGCTCTATTTCAGCAAGGAAATGTTCAGCAACCTGAGTAATCACGCTTATGTGTGTAAGAGACAATTGACTTTCTACGGAATGATGATGCTATGGTTACCCAGTGAGATCTATCAAGGTGGGATAATCTCAGCTCTGGGAGCTCATCAAGTCCAAGTCTTTTGTTGATCCGCCTAAACATCGGAAACTTACAGCAGAGAGTAGCACATAACCTTGTGCGTTCCTACGTCAGCACTAGTGGCAGGTCATGATGAGACCTACATCAGCTTACGTATTGTAACTAAAAGTGTTAACAGGTATATAGGACAACTAATTATTGTCCCAATGAACATTGTTGCCGTTAATTGTGAAATAGAGGCTGAATCAAAGGGTGTAACTATAGAGTTGACGAACTGTGAAATGGTTTTCTCAGATGACTCTTGTGAACTCGCAGCAGAACTATACTATTACCCAACCAGGGGTACGTGATATTATTCAGGGACCATTAGATTGTTCATTGGCTACAGACATTTGTTGAAGTCTATATAGTAACTGGGGTCACCTCAAGGAGGAGGGTCTCCCAGCCAGGCTGTCTACAGAGAACTGTTTAGTGCCTTTAACAGTGACTCATTAGGAAGTGATCGAAGTGCAGTTCGTCCAGTTGAGTGAAGTCCAAGTGGTTAACTCCTCTTGTTGTCGATCCAAGCTCGGGGAACGGAGTGGTCTCCAAGGTTCTAGTCATCTCACTAGAAAGAAGCCGGGTGAGTGGCGGACCGGCTGGACGGGACATCTGCATCCAATCTACTTCTCAGCCTAATGATGATTGAGCCATATCTCTGATTTGTCTCTACTCTATCCTCTACTTTTGTAAATAGAATTATTCTATCAGGGTGTTCAATTCAGTTCTATATTCTCAAGGGTAGAATAAACTTTGTGTATGTTGACTTACTATTTGTACAATTATTGAGTGTGGTCTCGGACGATGCCTCATTGTTCATTGTCCCAAGGGAGTAGGTAGATAGTGGGGGTCTAGAATCTGGAGGGGCTTGTAGACCTAATTAACTAATACGAGGTCAACAGCAGAGAAAACAATGTATCTACCTGTCCAGCCCCTGGGGTCAGAATACACGGGAGTGCTAGAGACACCTCGGGTGTGGTTAACTCTCAGTACCCTAGGCGATCTTGTCACAACCGTCGAGAGGCTGCCATCACAGCCTCGAACTCCATTCTCGTTCTGGATATAGTATTATAGACTTCCATCTTTTAAACATTGTCTATCTGTCTTACAACTCAAAGACTCTTTGACTTTGCAATCATACAGCTCCCGGGCATTATTTGGCCTTTATAAGCTGTTGTGCCGATACCTCTGTATCATTAGCTGCACATTTCTGAAGGGTGTAACAATAACTCTATAAAAGGACCATTTCTCACGTCTTAGGCGCATTGATCATATGGTGCAACATACATAAATATTTGTATAGACTAAATCGGCACTAAGTTGATATATGTATCACACCGGCATCCATTACTTCCTACGACATTTCCTGCCACGCATTTTAAACTAAGTTGACCTGAGAGCCGATATCAAATTTAAAAACCGCATCGATGCAGATTCCTCTTCTTCTTCTTCCTCATCTTCTTCTGCGTTCATCCGGATAGTTTTTTTCGGACGTGATTGCGTGGTGCCTGGTTACAGTAGAGCTGCATTCTTGCGCCGTTATGCCGACAAATCCGACTTCTGTGGGCATTTGTTGACCGGGTTAACCGTCCCGGGGGATGCAGATTATAACCCATGATCACCAAGTCGACAGGCGAGTGCCTAGCCACTAGTCTACCACGGACCCCAACTAAATCTCTAGGCGACACATTATTGTTACTCGACACCATGACCCGTTCTTCACGTGCTATGCTACCAACTCCACAAACTTGACCTAAGTGCCCTGGTATCGCCTTTAGCTTCCAACAGGGGATGCTGCCTATCTGCTGCGATCTTAAGGTACCACGGGTATCTGTCATATAGGATGGCAAGGCGAGTATATACTGCATCTACAGAATAAGCGTATCCCGTGTACAGTTCATAATCTACTGCATGGTCTTCAATTTGTATGCGCTCCATGGTTGGCTATAAAATAATTTGAATAGTCTAAAACCATGCTTACCATAATAAACTTATGCCGGTATGTCCGTCGCTGCTTGATTGTTAGAGCAATAAGTCCCATCTTGGTTCTTGCCATTATCTTCACCACATGATCCTTGATGAACAAACTTCTGTCGGTGGGGTGGGGGGGGGGGGGGGGCTGCGTGGTCTCGAGGTATGGTGTCCACCTCGAGTGCTGGAGGTCCCGAGTTCAAATCCCGGACGATCCTCCATGTGTCTCGATGCGCCTACACCGGCAACAATCGAGGTATCAACTCGTAAAAATGCAAAACAGCAACGAAGGACGAGGAACTAAACTTGCGTCCTTACCTTGAATAACAGTGACAATCAAGGGTACACTTCAAGATATCAAAGCGCTACCAGAAGTTTATTCCGTAGCAGACACAAGGACATAAAACTCTCGCAGACCTGTAGGTTGATCCCTATAGACGGGATCGGCACCTACTTTACCAATCCACCGATGAGCGCCCAGTCCACCGCGCTCTGCTTGAAGCCATGATCCACCGATTCTCTATTCAGGCTATAATTCCGATCTAGGTTTTAGCGCCCGGTCACTTCACTGCTGGATCATCATCATCGAATCCCTCTCCTGACTCAGAGCTGCCTCACGCTCATATCATCGCGTCCAGAAGTCACCTCACACAGATCCTCCGAAAACACGTCCTTGTTCGAAAGCACAATCACAGCGTCTCCGGTTGCCGTCCAATGACGTTGTCCACATTCTCCTTGGATTCCTTTGTTGACGTCCACTTTAGTGTTCGAGTGGGAAATTCCAGTTTTCCACTATACTTTTCGTGGTGATGCGTGCCGCCGTATGGCACAGATCCCCTTGTCACACCTCGCTGTCTCATTCTTACCAGACTATGGTGATCCATTTGTTCCCCCGAGGTGTACACGTGTTGAGGTATCTCTAGGATTTGGTAGAGAGTGCGTCTGAGCAGATGGGGTATCCATAACTGAAAATTTAAAAAAAAAAAAAACGCACACACAAGTCCAGAAGGGATTGAGTGGAGGGTAAGGACGATAAAAAAGAATAGAGGAAATGCCTGGTGGACTTTTCACCAAATAGGTACTGGAATAGTAACACGGTAACTTTTCAGTGACTCTTGAAGACGGGCAGAAGCATGTGTTGAAATGTCCCCGAGTGCAGTGATGTTAATTTTTAAGTACATATTAATCAATATCATATCCCCCAGTTCCCCCCTCCCCCCATTATGCCGTGTCGCCAACCCAGACAATACAACCGTACTAATGCGTTTATTAGACAGCAGAATTGTCAAGTCATCATGGATGGCTCAGGCGGAGGATACGATCAGACAGGTGTGCATCTTGGAGAACATTAGGCGAGGAGAGGAGTGGGTCAGAGTACCAGCGGAGCAGTCAGGCTTGTGCAGAGTTATAATCACATTGTGCAGGGAGTGGCCAGCAGGGGCCACGGAAGTGGAAATCCAGCAACTAATTCAGGATAATGCTCGCCCGGGTGATGAGATTGTATACACAGATGGTTCGGTAATGAGAGGCAGGAGAAGTGCCTGGGGGTTCTTAGCAAAAGCTAATGGTCGACGTTTGATGCAGGAGAGCCTTGCATATGATACCACAAAATCTAGTTTAAGAATGGAGGTGGAGGCGGTCAGTGCAGCTTTCCGCTGGATGGAGAATACGATACACACACACACATCGTGATTGTAACTGACTCAGAAAGCATGCTGAGTAGGGTGAGGACAGGCAAGCTTCGTGCAGAGTGGCTTGCTTCGCTTCGGAAGTCAAGGGTGATAAGCATCGTCTGGATCTTTTCTCCGGGGCATGCTGGTGTGCTGGGGAATGAACAGACGAACAGATTGGCTGCTCTGCAAAACTTGGAGTATTGATACATGATAAGGCAGACGTGGTTGCGGCCTTGTGGGAGCACGTGTACACCTCGGAGGAGCAAATGGATCACCATGGTCTGGCAAGAATGCGACAGCGAGGGGTGTCGAGGGGATCTGGCTGACGCTCAACGCTCAGAGGAAAGGCGAAACGGACATATAATCAGATTTGCTACTGGTACTATTAGTGTTGGAACTCTTCGCCGGCTGCTGGGGATGGGGACGGAGCGCTTATAGGAATGCCCTGAATGCTGTGATGTCGGTTCCTAAATCAATCAATCAATATCCCCCAGTCCGCTTGGGAGAAATCTATGTCTCTCTATGTGCTTTTGCAGTTTTCTCGCTGCTATCTTTTCCCACACCTTGCTGAAAGTATTTTGTAACGAAATGACCCTATAACCATCTAATCTAGTATGACCTTCTTCTCTTAGAGAGCGACATAAGCTATCTATACAACCATTCTGCAAACACAGACGCCTCAACGTTCCTGTTGAAGCAATTCTCAATTACATCGAGATCTGCATCACTTAATTCTTTCGCTGTGAGTCGCACCTAATCTGGAGCTGATGCATTGTCTTATTGATTTCTTCAGCACTGATATGGTATATTTTATCAGGTCTACGACATCAACAGCGGCATCTCTGACATTGTGTTAGTCTGCTCCACAAATCTTCCAAAAATGCCACTTGCTTCTCCTTTTCAATTATCAAAAGTTGACCATTATATATTTATGCCAAATAAGGTAGGCCGTTCCTTTTATCCTCATTTGGCTATGCAACTTCCACAACTTGCTCAATGTCTTACCCCCTTCAATCGCACCCTGAACTGCTCTAATTTTCCTTCTTGGCATATGCGGTATAACTGAAAGGCCATGCTATTTACCTTCCTCTTGTCTTCCACTACCTTCAGCTCATCAGGAGATATTAGAAACAGCCCACGTACTTTTTGTCTCTTCGATACCATCACTATCTTTTCCCTTTTCTTCTTAGACTTGTTCCACCCTTGGGGTGTACTATGCTGGTTTATAAATAATGATTTCTTTTTACTTCGCCCGATAAACAACTTTGTTACATCATACTTGAAAGCTTTATCTGCCTTTCTGACCTTGACTTCGCTTAATTTACACATCAGAACAGAACAAGGCAGACGATCACATTCACGATCACTTAATAAACTCTTACAGTTTCGGAGTGGCCAAACGAGATCAATGACAGTATATGTATTTCATGGCCTAATTGCCGTTCTTATTCAACCTTCATTGTTAATACAGTTTAACTCCAACAAAATGTCATCATGGGATTTTATTTGTTTTCTTCAGACCTATCCCATTCCCGGGCGAATGCATTAAAACCTCCTCATATAAGGAGCCCGCTACTGTCTTGAAAGTTTGGAGATATCGACCACAAACACTTGTCTCCTGGCCTTTATCAGTTAATATGTCTAAACAATTTTAACACTGGTAAATCCGATGAAGGCAGCCGAGACATGGCTCTCAGTAAATAACAGTATTATAAATAGCACAATTTGCCTAGCAGCAGTGGTCATGTACTCCGATCCGCACCAGGGCGGATTTGTAAAATTGATCTGGGCTCCCAGGCCGACCCAGCGTTAAATATGTACCATGAAATGTCCTGGGAAATAAAGGCGGTCGGCGTGATACTGACCACACCACTCACCAAGAGCCGATTGGTCTATAAAAATGTCTAACACCATATGCCCGATGCGCCTCAAGCGTGTAAAAGTGTCCATTACTTGCTTACAGCTGCTAAATAGAAACTATAAGCTCATGCCCAGAAGACGTGGAAAGGACGGACGCAGTGAAGTAGATAAGAGTGCTTTTTGGTGGGATTCTGGCGTTTGCTGAGCATAACCATGTGGTAATGAAAGCAAGGAGTGGCGTGGGAACGATGAGGGTAATGGCGGCGGAAAACTATGAGCAACGTCACTTATGTTACATACCAGGATCTGGTTCTTACGGTGATTGAATACACCATTACGATCTCCACTCTCAGCTGTTCTCAGATATAGAGACTGGAAAAGCTACATAATGAGGCGCATCATACAGAAAGCACAAAATATACAGCAAGCAAGGCATGTGGTTCCTCCTTAGTTTTGCCAGTCACGAGAGACAGAACAAGGATCTGCAGAGCACGTACCTATCTTTGAGTCAGTTAGTTGCATATCCTTTACAGGGCGTAGCAGTAGTCAACCCCAGCATATTTTTGCTGTTCGTGATTCCTGGGCAAGTTTACGTTCACGTAGTTTGCCATTACTTCCTGAACGACTGGCACCCATACCATTTCTTAAAAAACCAACAACGCAAGACTCTCCAGCAGCTGTGTATCGAACTCGGTATGCGGGATTACGAACTGCGTCTGTAACCCCTCGCCACAGAGCCGGCTTTGAATCAGTGCCGACACACAATATCGAGATAAAGATAACAAAGGCAGCAGGTTAAAAATAGGAACATTCTGGATGGGCCAGGATGTGGTCATTTTTCAACAGGTTTATTCACTTGACGACAATGAACCTGGTGAAGAATTAGTAAAAGTGTCAAAATAGTGCATTGCGTCTTTTTCAGACTGCATCGGAGTAGATAGGGAGTGCAGACAGCAAAATTCGGTATTTGTGAAGGCAGAAGTTTATTTTTGACACTTCATATTTGAGAATTTTATTGAGGACTAGCTGACCCGGCCCGGCTTCGCCCAGGCCCTGGAGGGGATCTATCTATCTATCAGTCTGTCTGTCTGCTTGTTTGTCTGCCTGTCTGGCTGACCCGGCCCGGCTTCACCCAGTCCCTGGTGGGGAGCATCTCATTTAATTCATATAAGTAGTCACATAAGCTCTCCCGTTCCCGACTATCTGTCTGTCTGTCTGACCGGGCCCGGCTTCACCCAGTCCCTGGTGGGGAGCAGCTCATTTAATTCATATACGTAGTCATATAAGCTCTCCCGTTCCCGACTATCTGTTTGTCTGTCTGTCCCGGCCCGGCTTCATCCAGTCCCTGGTGGGGAGCATCTAATTTAATTCATATACGTAGTCATATAAGCTCTCCCGTTCCCGACTGTCTGTCTGTCTATCTGTCTGTCTGACCGGCCCGGCTTCACCCAGTCCCTGGTGGGGAGCATGTCATCTAATTCATACAAGTAGTCAAATAAGCTTCCGTTCCCGACTATCTGTCTATCTATCTGACCCGGCGTGGTTTCGCCCAGCTCCTGGCGCACAGTAACTTAAAAGAATGTCCTTCCACACACCATTCAATGAAAACTGTAGAAAAAGATGGGTTACAATGTTATGCATTATGCATTATTTTTATGCAAACTTTGAAAATGCCTTAAAGATTATATCATTATTTATTATAACTTATATGCCTGAAAATAACTATAGACAAAGAGTTTAACAATAGTGCAAGTAAGTCCAACAATATGACTATAAAGTAAATAGAAATGTTATTAAAAGTTATGCCCCTTGAAATAACTTTTCTAGAGTGAAGTCCCCCTGCTATATAGACATTATATAATGAAAATGGAAAAGTAAATGTTATTAAATAAGTCGAAGATTTTACATTAAGAAATATTATAGTCGGTTGCACAGGAATGAAAGGAAGACGTGTAGAAAATTTCATCTCAATCGGATGTACCGTTATCGAACGCATCCAAGACCCACAAACCCACAAACAAACACACACTCTGTTTTATAGATATAGATAATGTAATTAATCATCTACACATATTGACCTTTTGCTTGACACATGAAAAACTCAGATTCACTCACTCACTCACTCACTCACTCACTCACTCACTCACTCACTCACTCTACCTAACTGACTGAACTAACTAATTAACTAAACTAACTAAACTAAACTACTAGAGGTTAACGTCTTTCTCCGTAATCCCGTATATTCTCGTGAGTAATTTAACCTGTGCAAGAATCGGTAGCGGTAGGCCTAACTTACGGGGTATGTGAGCCGGTCGCTCAGAAAACAGCGGCAAACTACTGAGAGTAATCTTGCCAAGTACATCAACAGCAGCTGGAAAATGCTGATGTTGACTGCAACGTCCTGTAAGGGATTTGCAAAAAAAAATATAACTAAACTATTTTATTTAATTATTTATCTTACAGGAGTTATGTAATTCTGTATTTATTGCAATCCCAAAGAAATCCGGAGCCTTGGAATGTGATCAACATCGAACAATTAGTATAATGAGTCACATCACGAAGATTTTGCTAAGAATTATCATGCAAAGAGTTAGGAGGAAAATACAACCTGAAATAGGAGAAGAACAATGTGGTTTTGTAAAAGGCAAGGGTACAGTAAATGCTGTGCATATACTGAGAACCGTAATCGAACGTTCTATAGAAGTAAACAAAGATCTACACCTTTGCTTTATTCACTGCACAAAGGCTTTCGATAAAGTGAGACATGTCAACATGATAAGGATGCTTGAGGATCTACAGATTGATGGAAAAGACCTTAGACTTGTAAAAAACATATATTGGAAACAACAAGCTGCCATAAGAGTTGATAATGAAGTAAGCCAATATCAGCCTATTAAGAGAGGTGTGAGACAGGGATGTGTAATGTCTCCAGATCTGTTTTCCCTGTACAGTGAAAGTATTTTCAGAAATATTGAAGATATGGAAGGAATCAACATTGGGGGACGATGCATCAATAACATTAGATATGCAGATGATACAGTCTTGATTGCAGACAATGAACAGGACCTGCAAAATTTAGTACATGCAGTTGTTACACACAGTGAACAACTAGGGTTAGAATTAAATTGTAAAAAGACACAGACTATGGTCGTCACTAGGAAGAACGAAATACCACAATGTAATATACAAGTACATGGGAATAATGGAATATTCTTCAACAAGTGAATAGGTACAATTATCTTGGAACAGTAATAACATCTGATGGGAGATGCCTTGAAGAGATTAGAACAAGAATCGCCATGGAAAAAAGTAGCATTTAGCAAGATGAAAAACATACTGACCAATAAAAAGATGTCAATTGAAACGAGAAAAAGAGTGTTGAGATGCTACATAGAACCTGTACTCTTATATGGATGTGAAGCTTGGACAATGAGCAATCAGGCTGAAAAACATCTGATGGCTGTAGAAATGTGGTCTCTGAGGAAAATGCAAAGAATACCATGGACAGCCAGAAAGACCAATGAACAAGTTCTTCAAGAAACAAATGAAGATCGTAAACTGATTAGAGACATTAGTCATTAGACGTAGACAGTCACAATTGTTTGGGCATGTTATGAGAAGAAATGATCTGGAGAACTTGGTGACAACTGGTAAGATCGAGGGGAACAGACCAAGGGGAAGACCTAGAAGCAAGTACCTGGATAGCTTGGCCTTGTGGCATGGTCGAGACAGAAACACGGAGCTAATCCACGACTCTGGTGATCGAGTGAGATGACAGAACATGACCGCCCACGCTTACCGGCATGGCACATGATGGATGGATGGATTTATCTTAGCATTTCACGTCATCTCAAGTGTGAACTAATTAAGTACAGTTAAAAATTAAAAATAATTTTAAACATAACAGTAGTACGACATAAATGCATTTGATATAATAAATTAAAAACAGAGACTTATATGCTTGCGTCACCAGAAAAGAGTTCTAAACTGTTGCCCGCTTATGTGTGCAAACAACATTACATTGCAACTATCATTATTATAAATTATATAAGGCGAAACAGTGATCGTCCGTATGGAGAATGAATTATAAAATTGTCGAACTTGTTTACGTTGAAACGAAACATAATCGTCCGTGGGATTGCAAGAACGCATGGTTATTCCCTGCACGCAGACAATTTAAAATAACAACGCAACAGTTTTAACTACTTATGTAAGTACAATTGTTAAATTAATTGTCTTGATATTGTTAAGGGATAACAGTTAACTTAATGCTCGCTAGTTTGTGTGGTGATTGAAATATGAAATTGAAAAGAAAAAAAATGAGGTGTCAAAATAAAATCATGTGAAACTGAAATTTTAAAGAAAAATTAAAATTGTCTGTTTCACTTCAGTTATGCATTCATTATACTATTAACTATTATTATGAACTCATGGACTGTTCCAAACTGAAACTGAAGTCTCATTCAACTCATTGTGAATTTTTATTATTTGACTAATTATATTCGGTTATATTAAATTCAATATCTGGAGAATTAAGTACACGAAACGGAATCTTTTATAGGGGAAATTTTATAGAAGAGCAATCATTCACGCTGCATAGAGCAGACTGACCAGAAAGATGAGCCCGCCAGACAGGACCACAGTGACACTCTCAGTTGTGCGAGGGGGTCGGTACAGACGAAGAATGCATAATCACAGCTGAGACAATAGGTGCGATGCTCAAGAAATCACCTAGCACCGCCCCAGGCCCAGATGGCATCTGGGCCTGGGGCGGTGCTAGGTGATTTCTTGATGGCAGATGGCATCTGATATGGTGACCTACTGGTGATGTCAGATGATGACATGGAAGAACTGTCCAGAGAATTCAACACCAGTACCAGTATCCAGAGGGGTCAGAATTAGTCAGATCAAAGAGGAATGGCTGCACAGCTACTTACTGCCACTGCCAAAATTGAACAAAGACCATTCCAAGATAAGCGGCTACAGAATCATTACGAAGCAGAACACTGCTGGCAAGCTACTGGAGAAAATTGTAGCACAAAGACTTGCTTGTGACTTCGAACAACTCGGCTGCTTCCCGCCCACACTTGGAGGATACAGACGTAACTGTCACCGACCGTTAGGGTGTTTCTATTGAAATAGACAGAAATCCCTATCCAAGAGTTTGCCGACAGTCTCTAGAAATTATGGCTCGTTACAAGAATGTCTAAAGGGATGGTCCCGATAGAAGAGACTGGGATTCACTTGGTAGACAAAGGCAGAAGGTGAAGAACACTCGTGTATGTAGGAAGACCTAACACGAATGTCCTAGTTTATCTGTCGGTGATCCTTCGTCAATTGATGGAAGCCCCCTGTTTTAAATACTTTCACGCACTCACGCGCACACCTTGCGTTCAAATGATCACGAGTGGAGTACGTTGGTGACAAGTATAAAACAATAATACTCTTTAATAAGTAAAAGAGATAATGAAAATTGTCGTTCAACTGGTGAACTATGATAGTTACATTTATGTTACAGGTACAAAAATAAAATAGTTTTCTGATGCTTAGACCGATAGCATATCATCATTCACACCATCCAGACAGTGACACACTCAGAACACATGTAGACACAGAGTCACCTGAGATAATCTGATCTCGTTTAGGAATAGTGCTGGCTTTCGTTTGGATTATGTCTTGGAGTCGACCCTGGCATTCGACAGGTGTACGATGCTCCTCCGGATTCCAGGTTCCGTCTCCACTAGTTGGTGGCTCAAAGTTTCGGTAACCGGACCGGTTAGGTGTCAGCAGTATCAGCAGCGAGGCTCCCCCAGTCTTATTGCAGCACTTAAGATAGGTTTTGGTATAATCTACCAAGGATGCAATTGGATATGGCAGCTCACTTCATATAAGGTCTGTTTAGCACAGCAGCTATGGTCGTTGTGAACCGGCCGGAAGTGGTTAGTCACAATTTCCGGTGCAGCCGTACTATTAGCATATCGCTGTTTTCCCGTTGCTAGGGAGTGACGGCCATATACTTGGTATTAATGATAAGGGTAGTAAAACAGGGGATTTCCCTTGTGACATCATTTGATGACGTGAAAATATGTGCTGTCCCCAATAGTACAGTGTGTAGTTTTAGTGCAGCAAATGTCTGCGTCGCCAATATGACGTCATTATTAGTAATTTAGCTGCCGTACTGAATCCAGAATGTAAATTAGGAATTCCACTAACGTAGTAGTGGTAGTGTTTGCATAGTGATCTAGACTCATCCCGTCACATATGCCGCCCCTAGAGAAAAGTACGGCTCAGCGAACTTTTAGGGTGGATGAGCCTAGATCGACTATGCATTCTCACCATAGTTTATATCTGAACCAATTGTTCCCCTCTAGAGAAGGATCTATTAGACTTCTTTCGACTCCGGGGCTGGCTTGGTACTTTGGTATGACCTGGCGTTTTCTCCAGATAAGTTTAGTGAGGATCCAGTCAGAGGTGGGTATGGAAAGCTAAGAGGTTCTTCCCTCCTCCCTACTTTCTGAACAACATTTAGAGCTACCAGATGTACTGGTCGTTCTTTTGCTCTGTCATAATATTTGCGGAGCAATTTAATGTGGTAGATTTTCATCTTACCTTTCATGAAGATTTTATATTTGGTGTTGGACACTTTCTCCATTATGGGGAATGGTCCTTGCCACTCAGTCTCCTTATTAGTCCCACTAGATCTTAAGAGTAACACTTTGTCCCCTACCGCTAGCGAACGTTTAGAGGAAGAAAATTTTCCTCTCTGGGGAGTCTTCCTAGCACTAGGAAGTTGGTTACAGCCAGGTGTTAGAGTTGGGATATGGGTCAGTGCACTGCCTACTATCATGGGAGTGGATGGTTCCCCTAAATAAACATATTTACTTCCCAGTATTATGTCATAGATAGGATCAGTCATCACTGCTGCCGATATAGTTCCCTTTACAAATCTAGAGTTAACTAACACTTGGGCTATTGGTAAAGTTAGGGTAGGCGAACTTCTTGTCGCACCCATAACTTCAACCATGTTTTGCGTCAACTGACCAGGTTTTACTAAGTGTGATGCTATTATGGCATCATACGTTAAACCCGTATCATGCAGACACTCGACCAACTGTCCATTGACATTGATCTTCTCTACCACTCGATGTCCTCTCATTTCGGGAGGCGGTGGTAGTGTAGTGGTTTTCTTCCCTATCGAGAAGCAAGCCGCAATCTGGGGTTTTGCTCTGCGCTTGCAGTCTGCCGTACTGTGGGAATTATTATGACAATTCGTGCAGTATGGTTTTCTAGCCCCAGATAGGGTTTGTTTTTTGTTATGCTGCTGCTGAGGTTGCCTCTGGTTTGCTAGTATATTGCTAACGGTTTGTCCCTGATTGTTTGGAGGTGAGTTCTGTTGAGGTTGGGGAGGTTGTGTTGGGACCGAATCCCCATGGGCAGTCAAATATCTTTCAGCCAAGACTATCATTTCCTCCAGTGTTTGTGCCCCTTGTTCAATGATGAAAGTTTCCATCGGCTTCGACATACAGTTCCTCAGCTGCTCACACAAAACCATCTCCCGCAAGCCCGCATAGGAGTGTTCATACTCTCCCAATGTCTCCCATTTACAGAGATAACTCTGCAGACGAGCGGACAATTGTGAGAATGACTCACCCCTCAGACGTCTTGCGGTTCGGAATTTCCGCTGATAAGCAGCTGAGGTTAACTCATATCTCTTCAATAAAGCCGATTTCAAACTTTCATAAGAGTGTTCATGGCCTGGAGGTAGTCCCTGAAAGACTACATACGCTTGTCCCCTCAGTGCCTGAGAAAGCTTCAAGTTCCAGTGTTCCCTAGCCAACCCAAATGACTCAGCTAATTTCTCGAATTTCTGAAGGTAACTATCCAATTGTTCCTGATTTTCCTCGAACGGCATCAATGGAAAACTCATAGGACCCACATGAGAAGTCGAATGTAGCTGGGTTTCAATGCTGGGTGCCGGAGAGCTGGCGTTAGAACAGGTTGCTGATAGAGCTTGGTTTTCTAGCTCTTTCATCCTAAACTCATGCTGTCGGATTTTTTCATTTTCCTGTAACTGCCTAAGTTCTTTCTCAGCCTCGATTTTCTTAAGCTCTGTCTCTGCTTCCAGTTTCTTAAGCTCGAGTTCATGCCTACGTATTTTATCTTCCCTGTCTTCTTTCCTTAACTCCCTCTCCATATCATGGACATATTTGGCTGCTTCGGGCTCCGATAACCCCATAGCTACCGCTGCTGCGTGCAAATCTGCTGATGAACTCATGACTGAGTTTTGACTGAGAGGGTGAGTGATCAGTGGACTACAATTTCTATATCAATATTATACTACTTCCCAATTCAAGTTATACTAATACAATTGCAATAATTTACAAATCTTATTAGTACATACACAAAAATGGTTAGTACAAACAATGATACAAAACACACTTTCACTCTCTCAATCGAATGGAAACAACTAATTACAGAGTTTCCTAAACTACTCTACCCTTTACTGAGATGAGAAAAAAAAAAATTTTGTACCAAGTAAGACAATTTATTATAAATATTTCTAATTAGCTGGGTAGATCCCGGACCGAGACCACAGTTGTCACCGACCGTTAGGGTGTTTCTATTGAAATAGACAGAAATCCCTATCCAAGAGTTTGCCGACAGTCTCTAGAAATTATGGCTCGTTACAAGAATGTCTAAAGGGATGGTCCCGATAGAAGAGACTGGGATTCACTTGGTAGACAAAGGCAGAAGGTGAAGAACACTCGTGTATGTATGAAGACCTAACACGAATGTCCTAGTTTATCTGTCGGTGATCCTTCGTCAATTGATGAGAGCCCCCTGTTTTAAATACTTTCACGCACTCACGCGCACACCTTGCGTTCAAATGATCACGAGTGGAGTACGTTGGTGAAAGTATAAAACAATAATACTCTTTAATAGTAAAAGAGATAATGAAAATTGTCGTTCAACTGGTGAACTATGATAGTTACAATTATGTTACAGGTACAAAAATAAAATAGTTTTCTGATGCTTAGACAGATAGCATATCATCATTCACACCATCCAGACAGTGACACACTCAGAACACATGTAGACACAGAGTCACCTGAGATAATCTGATCTCTGTTAGGAATAGTGCTGGCTTTCGTTTGTATTATGTCTTGGAGTCGACCCTGGCATTCGACAGGTGTACGATGCTCCTCCGGATTCCAGGTTCCGTCTCCACTAGTTGGTTGCTCAAAGTTTCGGTAACCGGACCGGTTAGGTGTCAGCAGTATCAGCAGCGAGGCTCCCCCAGTCTTATTGCAGCACTTAAGATAGGTTTTGGTATAATCTACCAAGGATGCAATTGGATATGGCAGCTCACTTCATATAAGGTCTGTTTAGCACAGCAGCTATGGTCGTTGTGAACCAGCCGGAAGTGGTTAGTCACAATTTCCGGTGCAGCCATACTATTAGCATATCGCTGTTTTCCCGTTGCTAGGGAGTGACGGCCATATACTTGGTATTAATGATAAGGGTAGTAAAACAGGGGATTTCCCTTGTGACATCATTTGATGACGTGAAAATATGTGCTGTCCCCAATAGTACAGTGTGTAGTTTTAGTGCAGCAAATGTCTGCGTAGCCAATATGACGTCATTATTAGTAATTTAGCTGCGTACTGAACCCAGAATGTAAATTAGGAATTCCACTAACTAGTAGTGGTAGTGTTTGCATAGTGATCTAGACTCATCCCGTCACACAAAATTGAACAAAGACCATTCCAAGATAAGCGGCTACAGAATCATTACGAAGCAGAACACTGCTGGCAAGCTACTGGAGAAAATTGTAGCACAAAGACTTGCTTGTGACTTCGAACAACTCGGCTGCTTCCCGCCCACACTTGGAGGATACAGACGTAACAAAGAGTCATGGCTGAGTGCGGCAGTCTTTGCTCAGGATGTTTACGAAGGATTTCAGGTCAGAGAAGAGACATGTGCGACCGCCATAGAGGACGCATACAATAGAGTATCCTTTGAGCACTTGATGCAAACCCTCCTCAGACTGAAAGTGTACCCTCACCTTTTACGATGGATAGCTGCAGTCCTGCTCCAAAGGAAGGTGATGCTAAGATGTGGAAGTTGGTCTTCTGATCCGATAACGATATGTCCAGGATTGCCGCAGAGTTCACCACTGTCTCCAGTACTATTCAACGTGTATACGTTGCCGATCACTGAACAACAGTTGGACGGGAGGCGTAGGACTGTCATTTGCTGACGACATTCTCGTGTATCGACAGGGTCAAGATAGACAGGCGGTTGCCAATGATATGCAGGGTGAACTAGATCAATGTTCCTCATGGTGTGCTGATGCCAGTGCCCTTGTCAACCCTGCAAAGGCATCGGTTACATGGTTCTCCCTAAACAACCATATTGTGAACACAGACCTGCCGGCAGTAAGAATGAATGGGAGCATTTTGAGTAGAACCCAGTCAATGACATATCTTGGTGTGAGGCTTGATTGTAGCCTGTCTTTCAGAGATCATGTCGATTATGTAACGAAAGCTCGAAAAGGTTTGTCAGCAATGAGAGTCGTGGCGACTGCCAATATCAAGCAAAGACTGCTGATGCTTCTGTTCCAAGGACTGGTGCTTTCACCCATCGAGTATGCCCTGGTCATCCTCACTATCAGCCCTACACAGATTGGAAGACTTGAAAAGGTACAAAACGAAGCCATGTGCATCATTTTGGGCTGCACGAGAGACACCAGCTGTGTAGCAATAAGATACCTCCTTGACTTCCTGACAATGAACCACAGGATCAAGATCTGAAGAGCTTGTGCATACTTGAAAATAAGTGCAGATGAGCGGCGCCCTCTGCATGAAGCTATATTCAGAGAAAAGGGTGACAGGCTAAAGAGGGGCAAATCATGGATGGGTCGGGCGGAAGATGTCGTCAGACAGGTCTGCAGTCTTACCAGTATCAACCCCGGCAAGGAATGGGTGCCGGTGCCTCCAGCTTTTAAGTGCACTTTCTCCTGCATTATCACACTCGACAGACTGGTGCAGAGAGCAGAACCCTGCCGCTGTCAATGCAGAGGTCAACGTGCTCATCTATGAACACTCAGATAGCCCTGAAGTGCTCATCTATGCAGATGGATCTGTTGTAAAGCAGCAGAGAAGTGCATTTACAGCCTGTTCAGCGGGCCAAACCGTTCAAGAATCCAGTGGTGCCCACTCTATGACCACGAGCAGCATGACGATAGAGGTGATGGCAGTAACACAGGCTTTCATATGGCTAGAATCACAGCATTATACCATGTGTGTACTGAGTGATTCAATGAGCATGATTCGGAAGGTCGAAGCTGGATCTGTACGTAGACAATGGACTGAGTCGCTGCGGAAGTCTTTTGTCCGTAAAGTCACCTTCATCTTCATCCCGCATCATGCGGGAGTCGAGGGAAATGAACAAGCTAATAAACTGTCTGGCTCTGCACCCCCTGCAGATTGCCAGACCATGGATCAAGCCGATGTTATTAACGTCCTTAAAGATATGTCAAGAACAGAGGATTTTGACGTCAGTGAATCCACATGGCTGTCCAGGATGAAAGACTTGGGAATAAGAATTGGCACGGCCAGACACAAGAGGTACATTGGGAAAATGAGGTGTCTCGTCAACCAACACGGAACTGGCACTATTAGCAACTGACGCTGATGCATATGCTGGGGGGAGGATCTGAGCACCTATGGAACTGTCCGGAGTGCAATGAAGATACCCCAACTGATAACAGGGAACGCCAGTCAACACCACCATCCCATCACCATCATGATGTGTCTTGATAACGGCATAGCCGTACTATCTTAATAGGCAATCATGTTTCTCCACAGAATCCTAACCTTTCATTTTTTGGATCAACTCTGCTAATGATATTCCCCCATACGACTATCTCAGTCCTTTCAGCATAAATCATGGTAATCATTAATCTCTCTTGGTTTTTGTCTCAACCTCTTTTCCAACTTTTCTTTTAATTTTGATCATCAGGATGTTTTCTACTCCACTTTTCCATTGCTCCTCTTCATATTGTGTGTGTATGTATATGTATATACAAAGATGTGTGTAAGCGGGACATGATTGATACAGGCATTGATAATGCACATTGGGAGCAAGTCGCAGATGAACGTGTTGCATGGAGGGCAAATATCAGAAATGGAATAAAGTCAAAGGAGAAAATTATTGCAGAAAAGTCACACACCAAGCGTTTGAGACGTAAGATGGTGCATGATGGTGGAAATGACCACGTGTTCACATGCACCCACTGTGAACGGACATTTACAGCGCAAATTGGCCTTATCAGTCACACTCGCTACCGCCATAGTTAAAAGTTATTATGCCTTTTTAAAGCACAAACTATCGTCTGTCAAGACGGCAAGGTGCCAATGATGATGATGATATATATATATATATATATATATATACTAGCTGACCCAGCCCGGCTTCACCCAGGCCCTGGCGGGGATCTATCTATCTATCTGTCTGTCTGCTTGTTTGTCTGTCTGTCTGACCTGGCCCGGCTTCGCCCAGCTCCTGGTGGGGAGCATTTCATTTAATTCATATAAGTAGTCATATAAGCTCCCGTTCCCGACTATCTGTCTGTCTGTCTGTCTGTCTATCTGTCTGTCTGACATGGCCCGGCTTCGCCCAGCCCCTGATGGGGAGCATCTAATTTAATTCATATAAGTAGTCATATAAGTTCCCATTCCCTTCTGTTGCCTGTCTATCTATCTATCTATCTGCCCGCCCGTCCGTCTCTCCCTCCCTCCGTCTATCCCACCCTCTCTATCTATCGGGTCAGATCTATCTATCTATAGCAAGGGGACTTAACCTAAGATATAGCAATGCTACTAAAAGTTATGTCCCTTTATATATTATTTCTTATGTTAAGTCATGTAATTTAATTATTAAATTTTAGTAAGTAAATAGCTGATTCTACAATAAAAAAAAACTATGACAGTTGGTTGCACCGGAATGAAAAGAAGACGTGTAGAAAATTTGATCTCAATCGGATGGACCGTTATCGAACGCATCAAATACATCCCTACCCACATACATACATTGTGTTTTATATATATATATGCCAAAGGATGCTTGTCTTTTTCTTGTCGTTGGACATATATATGCCAAAGAATGCTTGTCTTTTTCTTATAGTTGGCCATTTGTAAAAATGTTCTTCTTTCATTAGCTCTTTCCAGGCAGTGGTGTGGTTGTTAGCTACTCTGGCAGTCCAACATTCATCTCATGAACCACATCTCCATTGCTAGAGCAAAACAGAGATGGTTAAATCTTGCTATTGACTATATGAGTCAAGATGGATGAATCAAGAGTGCCTGCGAAAAGTAAAAACTACAAATGATGATTTATTGTTATAATGCTAAAGCGCTAAAGGAATACCAAGAATAGTATAGATTTTATCAAGTGTAAATTACACAAATTCGACACATTGGACTTAAGATGGAGAAAACACTACATTTGTACTGTCACACATTTTTCTTCAATCATTCAATATTGTTTTGGTTTAGACATTATTGGCAACAATGTCCAATATTGCATTGTATCTGTTTTTACAGCAGAACTTTGATGTTTGTGCCTTTCAGCTAACATATTTAGCTCATCCTGGCATTTGCTTGTGTGGCTTCATAGGACATTCCACAACCTTGGTGATGTCACCTTCACCATTCCATCAAGTCTGCAGGTGTTTCCTCCAACATGCCCATCCATATCAAATGTATGCATGCTGGTTGGCCCTTAAGGGAAGGCAGGGGCAGAACATGGGCATTCCCCACTATCCAAGAAGGCTTTCATAAATGTAGAGCTGAAACATGATGCTCTGGTACTGGGCTCACTGAAGGAATTGTCATTAATGTCATGTCCATACATGGCTGCTTAGCCTCAATTTCGTATATTGAGCCTCCTTTTAGGACCAGAAGTATGCAGTTTGATTTGGGACTGTGGTAACCTCCACACGGTGAGCAGTTTGATCCTTCAGCGCAGAGCCAAAGCTTTACTTATAGTGTACTTTGCTGATTCAGTGTTTCTAATAAAGTTTGATAGGCGATAAATGTACCGGACTGTCCAGTAAAGTTGTAATTCTTCAACATGACAACGCAAGACCCCATGCAGCTGCCAAAACTATGGTAATTATTGACCAGTTGCATTGGGAGATACTGCCACACCCACCTTACAGTCGTGGCTTGACTGAGTGGTTTTCACATTTTTGGCCCCCTGAAACAGCATCTCAGAGGACAAAAGTTTGACACAGATGATGAAGTGCATCAGGTAGTTCCAGTGGCTCAATGACCAGCCAACAGAATGTTATGCTGTCACAATATAGAAGGGGTTATGGACGCAGTTTGTAATCCTGCATACTCGCGTTAGAAACACAGCTGTGGGTGATTTGGCAGCAGACCACCTTGCATTGGTTTTTATGAAATTGTATGGGTGCTGGTCGTTCAGAAAGCAATGTCAAACTACTTAACATAAACTTGCCCAGGAATCACAAACAGCCAAAGAACACTGGGGTTGATTGCTATGTCCTGTAAAGAATATGCAACAACAATACATAAGCTCGTAGCCCATTGTGGCAGGTGACTATATAGAAAAATAGTAGAGTTAATTTAATCTCTCATAGTTATCTAAAGATTACATCAGTCTGGATACTTACTGAACGACCCTCGTATACTACATGGGATAGTCTATTTGGTATACTGACTATAAATATGATAATCACATCTGGAGTAAAGAATTAGTGAATCTGGCCTCTAGTTTCTAATCTGAAGAGTTTAGTTTCCACATAAGAGCACACAATAACCACAGTTTATAACAGGAATTCATTGCAGAAATTAGAAATAAAATGTCATCTGGTAAATTGAATGTCATCATGATAAGCAAAGTAATACATTGAATATCATGACAAGTCAATCAATATAAAGAACAAATTGAAGTCCTTCAACACTTTCATGTAGAAATCTTGACTGTGGTATTAAAATGGCAACCTTTTTTCTCTTCTTCTTCCTCCTCTTCATCTCCCAATGACCAATGCAACATACAACATCAGCCAAACCCTTTGTAGATTTGTTCATGATTGGCAAACTTTTGCAGCTAAAGTTTTATACGTAATTGTAATGAAGTAGCCAGTGTCGTGGTATCTCTTCTTAGTCACCTCTAATCTAATGGTGGGTTATAGTTTTACTATTCTTTGCTTTTTTATGGACCCTGCTAACATGCAGGTGATGCAACATTATCTGCCATGTACCAGCTGTTCACATTTTTGTCCGTTGTTGACATGTGTATATTTTTTTTCTTTACAGAATACCTCATAACTGACTACTTTTGTAGTTCATGAGCTAGTCGTAACATTTTCAAGCTAGAAAATGGTCAGAAAAAAGATTGATAGTCGAATCCGTGTTATGATCGAAAATGGGGTGGCAACCAGGCATCGATCCATGTTTGTTATTGTTGGAGATCAAGGAAAGGACCAGGTAAGTCTCATATCCAGAGGTAGAAAAAAAAACAACTAAACAGGTCAGTAGTCAGACCTATTTTCTTCGACACCAGCATGTGTATTTTTACAAATATGGGCTAAGAAAATGATTGAACATTCAGATGCCAGGTAGAAATATTCAGGCACCATGGCGACAAGGCTCCTGGATGTTTCAACCTCATCATTTCTGATGTAAAATAAGTTTATATCTGCATATAGAGTAGAAGACCAGAAGAAAACTGCATTAAAATTCTGTGTGTAAAATTATGTAAATTAGCTAAGCAAGCACAAGGCAAGTTTCTAATAATGTTATCGTCGCCATGGGTAAGCAAAGGATCCATTAACATGTCTTAAGGTGTATTGGGCATATGGCATTGGCACTCCAGAGCTCATGTGGTCAATATCACATCACCCATACTCGCTTCCCGAGACATCTCCTGGTACCTGTTATAGGCTGGGTCGAGTTGTAAGCTGAGGTCCATTTGAAAAACCTTCCCTGGTGCGAATGATCACAGGGCTGACAGGCATGTCCCTAGTTACTACGATACACGGCTCCCTCATCATCATGTGCCACGACAATATGGGTGAGCGATCATTTTCACCATCTCACATGATCACCAGTCACAAATCAGGTCAAACCATCTAGGTATTTATCTGTTTTCCTCTTGCTCATTTTGACCTTATTTGTCATTAAGATTTAAAGTTTATTTCTCATCATCACATAGACAGAAAATCTTGCCCGTCTACATCAACTTCCCTAACCAATTGCAGTTTTTACCTGCTTCTCGAAGGACTATCGCATTCATTTTTATGTCTGTTTAAGGTATTCTTCATATATTGCTGAGAAACCTCGTCTATTGCCATCAAATGATTCTTGTCTAGTCTGTTTATTATCCAGGTTTCACCTGCGTACAGTAGTATAGGCTTTGTATAGCACATGAGAATTTATACAGGAGAAGACAAATACAGGTACCCAGTCACCATGGCACCTGAAAATATTTACCTGGAGCCTGAATTTTCAAATTCAATTCTAAAAGATATTTAAAAAAATATTTTGACTTCCCTTATAAACATTTCAATTATTGTTTAAAAAAATGAGTACGGTATATGTTTTTGTTTGTGTTGTCTTGTTTATCTGGTGTGTTCTTAAACCAGAGTAATAAACATAGCATTATATATTTGTGCACTATTGCGAGCTGAGTTTTGAATTCTGCAGTGATACGGTGGAATCAGCTTGTTTTTGCAACAACAACAAATGTTAGCTCCTGAGAAAAAGAGGCGGCTTCCTGAATTATTGTTAGATTTGTCTGCTGCTGCATGTGTAGAAGATTATGTTGAAACAGGCAATGGGATGCATTTGTTTGAATTAGCTAATGGACTGTAACCTTTACATCAATTTCTCCAGGTTGTGATTCTTCATCACATGCTGAGCAAAGCTGAACTCAAGGCGAGGCCATCAGTTTTGTGGTGCTATAAGAAGGAGCTGGGATTTACCAGGTAAAGTGTTACAAGTCTGGTTATTCGGTCCAAAGACTGGATGGATGTTTGTGAAACAGATCTAGCTTTGTGAATGATCCTAAATTTATTATTGGGAAGTTATTGTGACATGTTTTTAGTGACCTCAATATTAGAGTTAAATGATGTAAATTTTATGTTGTGGGTAGGTTTTTGAATTATCTAAACATTTTGTAGATAGTGGCCAATTGCAGCGTCCCATTTTTTGTCCTTTTTTCAAGAAGGCTAAGGATCCAACCCTCTACCCTAGGATCATAGGTGGGGAGGATTCCTTGTATTCTATTCTACAGTGAGAAAATAAGTGCTAATAGAACCTATACTATTATATTCATGTGAAACAGAAATAAGCAGGCAAGCTGAAAAAAAATATCTAATAGCAGTGAAAATGTAGTTTCTAAGGAAAATGCAAAGAATACAGTGGATGGACAGAAAAGTAAACGAGATACTTCTTCTAGAAACTTATGAAACTGCAATTTGATTTGAGAAATTAGGCATAGACAGTCAACAATTTTTGGGTACAGTATGAGGATAACTAAACTTGATGATGATGATGCCTGTTAGATTAGTTGACTGATGAATATGATTGTAAACTTTGTCTTTTCAGTCATCCCCGAAAGAGGATGAAGGAATTGCAGAAGAAAATTAAAAGTGGGAAGCTGAGTGCCAAAGAAGACGATCCATTTGAGTTGTTCATCTCCGCCACAAACATCCGTTACTGCTACTATGCTGAGACGCACAAAATTCTTGGCAACACCTATGGAATGTGTGTATTGCAGGTACAGTAGATATTTATATTGTACTTTTACAATGTTTAGTTTGTATTCATAATTTTGTAGAAAGAAAAGGCACCAAATATGGAAGTTGGCCGCCCCCTTATTATGCTGTGACCTAACACTATACACCCATGCGACTCTATCCTGTTTATATTTATTATTTGTGTATGTGTCTGTGTGTGAACATTCATCTGTTGCTTCATCATTTTGGGTTTCCTTTTCAAGTGTTGTTGAATTTTAGATGTTTCATTGTTAATAATGAGAGCACAAACAATATGTTGCACAATTTATTTTAAAAAGTTAGTAGCATGTCCTTTACGGGAGTCACAATTGACCCCAACATTTACAGGCTGTTTGCAGTTTTCTAATCAATTTTACATTCAGTGTTTTGCCATTGCTTTCTGAATGGCCTATGCTTATTCCATTGTGAACTGCTCAAAATCACCCACAGCTGATATAGAACCCAGTATGGTGGATATGTGAGACCGTGTTCACTACCTCTGAGCCACAGATGTCTGGCATAATTCACTGTCTCGCAAGAAGCATACTGCAGAAGTAGGTCAAAATGTATTACATCAGTGTAATGAATCCTTTTGCTGAAATACACAATACACTGTCTTACGTTTTACTGTCTGCATTAAAGAAGGAAAACAACGGTAAACTACCTTCTTTAAAAGTGCCTAGTTCATTATGATTCGCTTAAGGCGATGTGCGGCAGTAAAAACATCGATTTTTGGTAAACTTGGCTATTTTTGGAATAGTTCATTTTTAGACACATTATCATGTCTTCTATCAGATTCTGTACTTGTTTTTGTTTCAAAACTGTTATTTTATGCAATATTCATAATTTACTGAACCCACCCTCTGTGTAAAATCGTATAATTATTGAAAATTGTTGCGAAATTGACGGTTTTCAAATCCTAGCAACGAAATCTCAGGAAAACACGACACGCTCGTGTAAGGTATCCCTGGAAAGGTCGTGAACTTCCGTAACTGTTCGTAAAACTACGAGTTCGTCTAATCGGAAGCTCTTCTGTGTACATCGGGTTTATTCGTGTCTATCATCTTCCGGAAACTTCCATATATGGAACATCGTTAGCAATCCGCGTTCGCCGATGGCTGAAATTGATCACGTGGGTTTCCAAAATGGCGGCTTTGTGTTGTTTACACCTGGCGACGTGCTGAAAGTTCATTGTTGACGACAGACTGACACGCATTGAAATATGCCTCGTTCTAAGAAATTTAACATAAAGTCATCTACTCAACGTAAGTAATCTCTCAGACTACACCTCGCAAATGCTGGTAAGCAGCGAAAAGCCTATCAGAACGTTGTAAACGATACAGACAATTCTGAAACTACTGAAAGCGACCCAGCTAAAGTGCGCACATGCCACTTCCAAATCCAAGTGTTTTGACAGTGAACCTGAATGAATCAGTGCTATCGTGTTCTTCTCAAAGTTGTGGAAGTGATTCTTTTATTACCCGAAGCCAATTTAAAAGAGATACGTATAAATACACAACATCCACTAGCAGCAAGTATGATTCTGGTGACGACAATGGATATCAAAAACGGGAACACAGAGCAATAGTTGATTGTTCAGAAATTGAGGCAATAATCAAATTGTTATGTTGTCCAGTTTGTAAAAATGATAGTCTTATTTTGAAAACTGACAGCAAGAAAACCAAGGGATTAGCTGTGTATGCAGAGGTTTACAGCTCTTGTTGTGAAGCTTTGTGTGGAAGATACCTATCTGCAAGAAGTAATGATGGGGATAGATCTTTTGCTGTCAACAGCCAGTCAGTATATTCAGCATTAGTCTGTGGGATGGGTGCAATGACATTCAACAATTTTTGTGAAAACATGAACCTGCAAGGTCTTCATCACAAAACATTTCACAGCAAAGCGAATAAACTATATTCAAAGATAGAAGATCTGGAGGACACTGTTTTTTCTCAAACCGTAAAGTATGTTCGACAGGCTCATGCACAACAGTCAGGCATAACTCTACATGACAATGATGTGCTAGATATTAGTGTCAGCTTTGATGGCACTTGGCTGACTAGAGGCCACACATCCCACATTGGAGTTGGCTGTGCAGTGGATGTTCTTACAGGACTTTGCATAGATGCCCATGTTATGTCCACATATTGCCAGGTGTGTGAAACCACTGGTAAGACACATTCCAGGGACAAACCAGATGAATTTGCAGCATGGAAGGCAGAACATCTTCTAAACTGTGACAACAATTTCACAGGATCTGCTGGAATGATGGAGGTGAAGGCTGCAAGGGTGCTGTGGCGACTGTCTGTGGCCCGTCATAAACTTCGCTACACGTCAATACTTTCTGATGGTGACACCAAAACATTTGCGGAACTTACCAAGATCAACCCATATGGGGATGACATTCAGATAGACAAAGAGGAGTGTATCAACCATGTCAGTAAACGCCTTGGAACAGCACTGCGCAAACTAAACTAAACTACTTAGTAGATGTGTGTCAGGACAAACTCAGAATTCAAATGAGTGAATTTGACACAATTTTTACACAGCTTGATATGGGCTCGACAACTTTGCCTCTCGCAAGCGCGTTCAGTTTGCAGTTATAACTGCAGCAAGAGAGTTCAACTTTGGAGCTGCTGCTGCCCAAGACACTGCCCAGTTTTTGGACCTTCTACAGGCCTGCATATGCAGAGACTAGGAACATTTAGGATGCAGAAGCAAGTAAGAAATAGTCTGAAGTACAAGAAGGACAAACAAACTAAAAGACGCGACACTGTACGAGCGGCCAAACTGAAGAGACAAGGTGAGCTGCATGCTCTGGAGGGAGGTCCTGCATATTCAACAGGACAATTTTAACACTCAAGATACAGTTTTACACTTTTTTTCTCTGTAAAAGAATGCATTAGTAATAAAAAACAAAAAAATAATTAGTTTTTCCCCGTTTTCTCATTTCGCCAGTTTTTTATACATAAGTACAATTGTTTTAAAAACTATTCATTAGATTTCACTCAAACTTTGCAGAGATATTCTTTATTATATCGCTTACATTGTGAGTAGATTATTCTTCAAAATTACATTTTAGTTTTTGTGCTACACTAAAAAAAAAAAAAATGTCATGAAAAATGTCATTACCATTTTCACATTTTGAAAAAAAAAACTGCTAAGAGATATCATTAAAATATTCTACTAAACTTGTAAAGGGTCTATTTACTTACACATAAAACAAAGAATTTAGCCTGTACATTAAAAAATAAATGTTTTAGAGGTACATTAAGAAATTCAAGATGGCCGCTGTTTATCTTGGTTTCCATAGCAACCGTTAAGTGCAAAGTCAATTTGACAATATTTTATCGATCAGCAGTCTTTAATATCAAACCCTATCCCATAAAAGAACATAGAAATTAAGTATTATGGAATTAAATTTTTTTAGGTTAGCATCGCCTTAAAGATATAAATGGAATCAGCCTTGGAGGACGAAACATCAGATATGCAGATGATACAGTACTGATTGCAGACAGGATCTGCAACAATTATTAGATGCGGTTGTTGCACACAGTGAACAACTGGGATTAGAATTAAATTGTAAACAGACACAGATTATGGTCGTCACTAGGAAGAACGAAATACCAATATGTAATATACAAGTAAATGGGAATGTTCTTCAACAAGTGAATCGGTACATTTATCTCGGAACAGTCATAACATCTGATGGGAGATGCCTTGTAGAGATTAGAACAAGAATTGCCATTGCGAAGGTGTCAATTGAAATGAGAAAAAGAGTGTTGAGGTGCTACATATAGCCTGTTCTTTTGTATGGATGTGAAACTTGGACAATGTGCAGTCAAGCTGAAAAACATCTGATGGCTGCAGAAATGTGGTTTCTGAGGAAAATGCAAAGAATACCATGGACAGACAGAAAATCCAATGACCAAGTACTACAGGAGACAAATGAAAATCGTAAATTGATTAGAGAAATTAGACGTTGACAGTCAACATTTTTTGGACATGTTATGAGAAGAAATGAATTGGAGAACTTAGTGACAACTGGCAAGATTGAAGGGAACAGACCAAGGGGAAGACCGAGAAGTAAATACCTCGATGGCATGGTCGAGCCAGGAACACTGAGCTGATCCACGACTCTGTTGATCGAGTGAAATGGCATGTCATGACCGCCCACGCTTCCAGCATGGTATATGATTGATTGATTAAAGCGACTATAATTTCTTTTTACATACTTGTGGTTTGCATGTATGTATTGCAGCCTCCTTTGCAGATACCAACTTTGGTTATGTGTGGTAAACAGCACATGTCATTTCATTGTTGCATTTTATTTGTATATTATATTGATGGCATTTTTCCCCCCTATTTTTTGCATGCAGTGTTATTCAATAATGTTAATTTTGAAATTTAAGGTAAACAATCTGAAGTTGTAATTGTAAAATACAATTGTTAATATTAAATTAAATTACTGAGTGCAAGAAATGTAATGTGTACATTAGTTAATTGTGTAAAAACATAATTTAACATAGTATACGGGAAGTCTTGTTTTCTGTTAAAGTGGTTTTGTTTCCTCTTTCTCTTGTCAAAGGACTTTGAAGCTTTGACCCCAAATTTGTTGGCAAGAACAATTGAAACTGTGGAGGGTGGTGGACTTGTGGTGATTTTGCTTCGCAGCATGTCATCTCTCAAACAACTGTTTACAATGACAATGGTGAGTTGCAGATTTTGTTTATCATATCTGTTTGTATGTGCTTTTATTTCATAGTCTAGATTCTGCTGATTTGTGTTTTTGTGTGTGTGGAGAAGAGTGACAGAGTGGGTTTGCTGGAGCAAGGATGATGTGGGGCTATAGGATCCTTGAAGCCAGAAATATACATGAGATGTGCTATTAATGTATGTTCACTGGAAAACTCACATTAGCAGTGCTTCATCATGTTCATACTAACATGTACAGTCAATGGAAAACTCACATGAGTAGTGCTTCATCATGTTCATGACCTGTGCTGTTAGCCTTTCTTCATATCCATGCTAATATATGTTCAGTGAATGGAAAACGGGCAACTCAACAACAGGATGGTAGCACACATGCAGAGAGTGTAGTAATGACATTACATTTCATGACATAAATGTAGTAATCTGTATGTGAGAAACCTACTGCGCCACTTGCATTTGGTTTAAAATTATCACACATATTAAATGTTAATGAAATATAGACTGCATGAACATAAATATAACAAGTACAAATCTGCCTTAAAGGTTTTGTGTAGTCCTTTGCTGCTGTAACGGATGTCCTGTGTCCATCTTCATGCTCAAGGTGTCTGCAATGTCCTGTGTCCATCTTCATGCTGGTTGATGCCCGCCTCTTCTCCTAGGAATGATGATATCTTCCATCACTGTTCTTTCCAAACCAGTGGTGTTTAATATGGCCAAAGTATTTCAATTTCCGAGACATGATGATCTGTATATGCCAGGTTCATTCAGTGTTTAAATCTTGAAGAAAGTCAGTAGTTCTCTTTTTCTTGGTCCACAATATTCTAGAACCTTTTGGTAATATTTAAGCATAAAAGCTCTGATTTTCTTTAGTGATTGTGGAATGGTCCATAACTCACATTGTTATATTGTCGCAGGAAAGATGTATGTTCTACAAATGTTACTGTCATTTCTTTGCTGGCGTTGTGCCATAGGTTCTTAATACTGTTTATCCTGTACATTTCTTTGACTTGTAGATTGTGATTGATGTCTTCATTCAACTGAGAGGCTGTTTGCTTGAACATTGAGAAACAATTTATATCAGTATTAATATCATACATGTATTGAATGCTTGAAATAATTACTATACTTATTATGAATAAATAAAACACTATTTGTTTCTTTAGTATAATTTCTTTTCTTGTTTTTGTCATACTAGGACGTTCATTCCAGGTTTAGAACGGAAGCTCATCAGGACATTGTAGGTCGCTTCAATGAACGGTAAATATTGTCTCAAATTTACAATATTTTTTTACATTGGCGTTTAGGTAGCTTTCTGAACTATGTGATTGCAGTCCTAATCTCTATTGCGTAATTGTAGCTTATTTGTTCTGTGCATAAACACTAAAATACAGGCTCAGTTAATCAGAAAAGCCTGCTGCTAGTTTTGTTATATCCAAAATTATGTTTTACAGTATTATTTGACTGTCTTCATAAATTGAACACACACGTTTGTTTTACCTATTGCATAATTGTAACATATTTGTTATGTGCATAAACACTAAAATACAGACTCAGTTAATCAGAAAAGCATGCTACAAGTTTTGTTACATCTAAATTTATGTTTTAAGGTATAATTTTCTATTGATAATTTATTACATGAATTGTCTCTTAGGTTTCTGCTTTCCCTGACATCATGTGAGAGCTGCGTTGTGGTGGATGACAAACTGCACATGATCCCAATCTCGACTCATGCAATCACTCTTGAGCCTATACCAGCAAAGTCGCTGGTATGTTGCAATCTTAATCTACCGTGTGGTTTTTGTAATTCAAGTCAAATTTACCATGTCATTGTTGTAGTTTGTTAAAATCAAATTTACCATGTGGTTATAAATCCTTAAGTCCACCCATATATAACATGTCACTTCTCCATGTCAAGTCTGTGACCTCATAAAGTTATGGCCCCACGGTGGTATGATGGTAACTACATTAGCCAGCCAAGGCAGGGGTCCATGTTCTATCCTTAACAATGGCAGGATTATTTTTCTGAATAGTATGGCTCAGGTGTTGACTCAGCTTCGGGAACTAGGAACCTGACAGAATGTTTGGGGAATTTACTGGAAAAGAAAGGTGGCATAGAACATGCAACAGCCCAGCACCTTACACTCCTGCGACAGAATCTGCCATGGGATGTCTCATCCTAGTATTTATTACCATCTAGAATCCTTATGGTAGCTCATGTTTCATTTGTTGATTTTTATGTTCTATAGCAATGATTCTAAAGGTAGGTTATTGTATTCTATTAAAAATGTTTTGTTCATGATCAGGACAAAGCCTTGTCAGCCCAAGAAGTGGAGCTAGAGGAGCTGAAGATATCAGTTCAAGATATGGATGTTACAACTGGCAAAATTATCAAGTTGACCCGTACTTTGGATCAGGTTAGTCACGTGTTGTATCTACAGTAATGGTTGGCAGCAACAGATATTCTAGATTCTGTTCTGCGTTCTAATGGTATGCTCTGAAAGACTGCTGTTCATCTGTATCTGCATGTTATCTTCCCATTTGCATTTCTACTTTCTGCTTGCTGGACTTTATTTCAACCTTTGCCACCATGCATGGTTTTTATAAGAGTGTTATGTTTTTCAATGAGACTAGAACATCTGATTTGTTTCTTCTTTATTTCATCCAACAATCCTCTTATATTTTCCAGCTTTTGTAGGAACTCAATTTTCTCGTTTTTTTTTTTGGGCGTAATATTAACTATTTTGTTATGTTTTTTTTTGCTTTGCTATTGTGTAAATCTGTTTTTGTAAACATTTTTCCATTCTTCAAATTTTTAAAGGGTGTACAGCGTTATTCATGCTTTATGTATTCGTACCTTTTTTTTTGCAAGTATATCTATACACCATTCAGAAGTAAACATTCCAACTTCTATTTAGGCTGTTTTATCCAATCTAAATTGTAGCATGATAAATTTGCTAGCATAACTCAGAATAACAAATATCACTGTAAGTATACATTTCTCTCATTTTAAAGTGCCTGTTCAGCTGTGAAATGTGCCACATAAGAAAAGAATGAAGCTGATCTAGCCTGTTGCATTTTTCAGGCTCATGGATTTCTCAAGTTTGTGGATGCAATTGTGGAAAAGACTTTGCGTAGCACGGTTGTGATGACAGCGGCAAGAGGTCGAGGCAAGTCAGCTGCTATTGGCCTCGCTATGGCTGCTGCTGTTGGATTTGGGTAAACATGTTTCTTCTATACTTGTGTTTGTATTAGAATGTTTATTGGAATGAATATCTTTTCCTTCGTGGTTGTGCTTGTTACTGTTATTTGTCAAGAATAATATGTTTTCATCTGTAGTTGTGCTTGCGTTGTTATTTACTGAGAGTAATATGTTTTCTTCTGTGCTTGTGTTATTATTTACTGAAAAGAATGTGTTTTCTTCTGTGTGTTATTGTTATTTACTGAGAATAATGTTTTCTTCTGTGTTTGTGTTGTTATAATTGTTCTTATTTTCTATGATAATGCTTATGTTATGGTTGTTTATTGAGATGAATTATTGTTTTGTGAACAGTCTTTTAATTAATGAATTACGATTGGATTGAAGTCTATAGCTTAATACATCGATTGTCATGGGATCTGGTTAAAGCCTGTAATTTTCATTATGCACTGGGTTTTATTCCATATAACTCAGTCTCTCCAACTGCCTAAAGTGTTGTACAGAGCATAAACTTTATGTAATCCCCAACGACCCCCCTAGGGTGTTAAAAACTGAATGATTGAGTCTGAAAATGAACCCATGACGGTTTGAGCATGAAGCAGACAATCTAACCACTTACCACAGATACCCCAACTTGGTGTCGGCCTGCATCCCATTTAATGTTCTTGTATAACTGCAAGCTTGCAGCTTACCCTGTCTTCTGTATTTCTGCTCTCGCACCAGATGCATCAGACATGCAGTAATAATATCACTACTTCTTATTTTGCTTGGTAATATTGTAATAACAAACTAGTCCCCACACATATCAATTCTATCTCCCCGGGAAGGTTAACCCTGGTCAACAAATGCCCGCAGAAGTCGGATGTGTCGGCCTAACGGCGCAAGAACGCAGCTCAGCTGTAAACAGGCACAACTGCAATCACATCCGGAAAAAAAAACTCCGGATGAACGAAGAAGAAGAATTCTATCTTGTGTTATTTCTCTTCTTCCATATGTAACTGTTTGCTTGACAATACTTAATTGTGTTTTTCTTCACATTTTTCAGATACTCTAACATTTTTGTGACTGCTCCTAGTCCTGAGAATTTGAAAACCTTGTTTGAGTTTATATTCAAAGGTTTTGATGCTCTTGACTATCAGGTAATCATTTATTATTGTCATGTCTTTGTTAGAGATAGTATAGCTTTGTTTTACTTGAAGGTTGCAGTTTATTTCTGTTGATTATAATATATATTGATTTGATTGGTTGCGGGATTTGAGGTTTAAAGATTGAGCACAACCCACTATTGGCAACACTGATCAGTCGCTGAACGCCCCTATGATATAGATAGTAGAAGGATAAGAAGTTTGCAGATGCATAGGTTGATAAGAAGTTTGCAGAAGCATAGGTATGCAAGTTAGATAACCAAACACGATGCATGGGTAGATAGCTAGATGAATAGGTAAATAACTAGATACATATGTAGATAAATAGGAAGATAACTAGATGCATGGGTAGATAACTAGATGCATAGGAAGATAACTAGATGCATGGGTAGATAACTAGATGCATAGGTAGATAACTAGATGCATGGGTAGATAACTAGAGGCATAGGAAGATAACTAGAGGCATAGGAAGATAACTAGACGCGTAGGTAGAGCACTAGATGCATAGGAAGATAACCAGATGCATAGGAAGATAACCAGATGTATAGGTACACACATAGACTGACTGACTGTCTTGTGAATCATGTTTGTCTGACAACTTGCAGGAACACATTGATTATGAGATCATCCAGTCCACAAACCCAGAGCTGAACAAAGCCGTAGTGAGAGTGAACATCTTCAGAGATCACAGACAAACTATACAGGTAGCTGATGTTTGTAGTCGTGTTTGTTTGTTACATCTTTTCTTTGCAAACACAATCAGTATTTATGAGGGTGAGTCAATAAGTAAGTCACAAAGTTCTGTGGGATGGCAGGTAAATGTAGTTGGTGTTTTCTACAGGTGTCATTAGGTGACAGCAACATTGAACTTTATATACCTGTTCGTCAGGTGGTGCTAGGTGTCTCATGTGCATGCACAGTGCATAAATGAAATGGTGATTGTACTTACGGAGTGTACAACCAAAGGGCAACGTGCTGTTGTGCGTTTTTTGTGGACAAAAGGACTGCCTGCAAAGGACATTCATAAGGAAATGCTTCCTGTTTATGCTGACTACCAGTCCGAATCAAAGTGTGCTTCAATGCAATGGAAACATCCTTCTTCGTCTTGTGTCCAAAGATGCAAGGTTATGCCATTAGCAGGGAACGTTATGCTGACAGTGTTCTGAGATTTCAAGAAGAAAGGTGACAATGTGAATTCTGAATAGTACTGTGAAGTTCTATCGATGCTTCATAATGCAATTCGAAGAAAACTTCCAGGACAGCTTACTAGAGAAGTGTTGCTTCTTCATGAATGCCAGACCGCATACGGCTCGATTAACTCAGGAAAAAATTAACCAAGGTGGGAAGTTCTGGAATGTCCACCTTACAGCCCCGACTTAGCCCCTTGCGATTTCCACCTTTTTGGTCCACTGAAAACCCACCTTGGCGGGAGACATTTCGTGAATGACGCCGAAGTTGAATGTGAGGTGAAAACGGGGTTTAGAAAACAGAGCACTCAGTTCTATGCAGCTGGTTTGGGAGGACTGATAAAACAATGGGATAAGTGCATCAATGTTGGTGGAAATTATGTTGAGAAATAAAGGAACAATATATGTATAAAAAATAAACTGGTTTCAAGTTATCATATTTAGTTATTTTTCTACAGCCACTTGTGACTTACTTATTGACTTCCCCTCGTGGGTTGCGTTGGCCATTGTACTAAATAATTGACTGCCTTTTGCCATGTCGTTGATCATGTTAGCTGCTCTGTCAGGCCTGTGGCCATTAAGTTTGATGGTTTGAATCCTTATCAAGGAGGGTTTACAAAAATTATACCTGGGTTCCCAGGTTGACCCGGCCTGAAATGGGTACCAGGAAATCTTGTGGGAAGTAAAGGTGATTGACATATTTGACCACATCACACATCAAGTGCTGATCTACAAATTGATCTAAGAACATGTGCCTGACACCATATACCAAATATGCCCCAAAGGGTCATTGACTTTCCTCTGTCATGGCGACTTGGCTTCTGTGAGAATTAAACATTCCACAGAGTTTTTTTTATATTCATGAAGCTAATTGCCGGTTTTATTGTCTAGTTTCTGGCCACTGCATGCTACTTGGCCACCTTATGCCATGTCAGATTTTCCCACGCAAATGAATGTTTGTGTAGATCTGAGGTTTAGAGCATTGTTGACATCTTTAGGAATACCAAGTCTATCGAGACCTCTCTTCCAGGTGTGGCTAAGGCAACAGTTATAGGGCTGCCACAAGGATCTGGAGAAGGCTATAGTCTTCATCCTTGTCAAGATGGCTGCATAGCATGACCAATGGCAGAGTTTCACCCGTAGGTTATTGGAACCCATATGGGAAACAGAATATTAATGCTGTAACCTACCGTGCATGTTATATGTGGTAACTAAGAAAGATAGGCATGAGACTGCCTACCTCAACCTGTAGAAGATTTCAACGGCAAATTCCAACCAGTTATGAAAAGTCTACAAAGTGCTTGGTGTGGATTCGTTGAAAGCATATGCTCCATTGGGAGATAAAAGGAGGAGGTGAAGAACAACCAAGTTTGTTGTCATAGAATTGGTAGATGAAAGGTAGAAGGAGATGGATGACCAAGTTTGTTGTCGTAGAATTAGTAGATGAAAGGCAGGAGATGGATGACCAAGTTTGTTGTCATAGAATTGGTAGATGAAAGGTAGAAGGAGATGAATGATGAAGTTTGTTGTGTTAGAATTGGTAGATGAAAGGCAGTAGGATATGGATGACCAAGTTTGTTGTCGTAGAATTGGTAGATGAAAGACAGAAGGAGATGGATGACCAAGTTTGCTGTCGTAGAATTGGTAGATGAAAGACAGAAGGAGATGAATGACCAAGTTTGTTGTCATAGAATTGGTAGATGAAAGGCAGGAGATGAATGACCAAGTTTGTTGTCATAGAATTGGTAGATGAAAGGCAGGCGATGAATGACCAAGTTTGTTGTCATAGAATTGGTAGATGAAAGGCAGAAGGAGATGGATGACCAAATGTTGAGATAGTTTAAATGAAAACATGTCTGCTAACGGAGGTCGAATGGTTAAGAGCACTCGTTCTTAAACATCTGGTGTGGTGATGCTTAGGTAAGGGATTCATCCCTAAACTGGACAGTTGAACTAAAATGTTGGCTTCTTGCCCTTGACTTGGGGACGTAAATTAAAAGTACCGTTGAAGTCGGTGTGGGTTTGCCTGATGGCGAGGGACACTGATAATAGGTTAAGCTAATTCACACGCAAATTTCAGTCCGGTGCTACTAGTAGTGTGTGTAGACTATGCTTGATTTCAAAGCAAGTGAATGCAAGAAAAACAATATCTACTACTAAATCAATAATTTCAGCAATAAAATAAGATTGTTTAATGTTAATGTTGTTTACTGTTTCTTGTTTATCTAGTACATTCACCCAGCAGACTCCCATAAGTTGGGACAGGCAGAACTCGTGTGTATTGATGAGGCTGCAGCCATCCCTTTACCTTTGGTGAAAGATTTACTGGGACCCTATCTTGTCTTCATGTCTTCAACTGTTAATGGGTGAGTGACATTGCTAGGCAGTTCAGAATCTACATCGTTGACCATTATAAATGTCACATCTCCACACATCCTTTGAATAATGAGTCAGTTGTTTTTAAGTTTCATTCATTCCAGTACATTTAGTTATACAACTGGAGACTTATTTATGAAGAACATTGGTTGTTAAGACAAATAAAATAAAGGAAAGTAAACTATTTTGGACATGTAAACCGATATGAATTTCTGGAACAGATAATGGATAAAAGTGTATCTGTGAAGTGGAGAAGAGATTGATCACAATGTTCATTGGTTCAAGATGTGTTGGATAATATACACATGAAATTATAACAGTAAGGGAGTTAGCTTAGTAGTGGAGAGTTAATGAATGCTGCGCATTCATTAACTAGTGGGGAATTCATAGTTGGTGAACGTGTGTGCACAGATGGGTTTAAGTATCCAGGGGTTGCACACACGTCACTTGGGACTGGGGACTTGGGACTCAGACATGAAAGGATAAACAACATGTCTGCATGTACTTTGACAGCATGAAATGTAATGGATTGAACAAATAAAACTTTTATATAATACAACGCAGAGTCTGTCATCTATAAGTGATGTCAACCACTAACGATCTACGGCTAGGCCATGTTCACACTGTGATAAAAGCCAACAAATGTACACATGGAAGCAACAGAGGCAGGGCATCTGGCTTATGATAGAAAAGTCAAAGACTTTTATAGGGGCAACATTCTGAGCAGGACAAGCCAATTGGATGATGACATTAAGTTGTGCGGGAATCATAACATAAATACCCTTAACGAATGTGAGGGCGAATGAGTAGGAGAAAGGTCAAAACATAATTCTACAAAAGGAAAACTAATCCTTTGTCGTCAATAGTGTCAGTTGTGTGTCTGATAAACACTGTCTATTTTGTTGTTAAAAACTGGTTGATTTCTGGTTGTTTACTCATGTACAACTGTCGAAGTTGGATGATTGTGTTCACTTCGTTCAGTTCTGGCAGGCAAGCAACAAACTTATACTAGTAAGCTCATCAAGTGCTGAGTACAAAACTTGGGTGACTCTCTTGTAGCCTCAAGTATAAACAGTTTATAGTCCTGGTCAGGTTTTTATCATGGAGGAGACCATGGTTGATTCTTCCTTCTTTAGTCAGACAAGTGTCTGGCCAGAATGTGAGGCCAGGTGAATAGAGGTTTATGTCAGTTTAAGCTCTGTATCTTTGTGCATCAGAATTCCACTCTGTCTATGTAAATTAATGACCTGTATTGAAAACCAGGATAAGTTAGTCAGAATAATCTGAGGTAAGAATAGTATAGAGGGGAACTGGGTGCTGAGCCATTGGTATTTGTAGAGAAATGTGATAATTAGTGTGAGTTGTTGCGCCATTGGAGATTGTGTGATTTAAAAAAATTATGATAATCAGCGTCAGTTGGTGCAGAACTGAAGTATAATGCTACATATGCCAAATAAAAGGTAATTTATTGTTGCGATATGCAGGACAATTTGTCATTTGGCATTGCATGATAAAGTTAATGTGAAGTGTTTTGTAAAATCTGTGCTTGTAATAGTTAATATTTCTTGCTGTAAACACTCGCAGCTGTTTAAGACCATTCCTGAATTGTCTGCAGATATGAAGGCACAGGGAGGTCACTGTCACTCAAGCTGGTCCAGCAGCTAAGAAGGCAGTCCACCACATACGGTGGCAGTGTCAAGGAGACCAGGCTGGCGGCTAACATGACCAAGCAAGGAGTGGATACTTCAGCATCTGGTCTGTCTTAGTTGTTCACTTGACAGATTTGTGAAATGTCTGTGTGTTATTATGGTGCTTAGTCTGGTTTATCATAGAATCATTGAATTAGCTGGACAGTTGTGTGGTCAAGTGTAACTGGACAGAAAATGTGACACTTTAAATTTAACTGGTTGAGCAGTGGCTGGCCCAGGGGTTTGGAAGTCCGGAACACACATTGTGGGATGTGGGATTTAATTCCTGGTATGGCAAGGGGTTGTTATCTAGTGTATGTTAAATAAAAATCTGTGCTTACACAGTCATCATTGAAGACTAGACAAATAGCACTGAAGCAGGAGATAACAAGATGGTGGTGCTGAATATGGGATGGGGGGGACACACATTGAGAACACTTGGGGGTGGGTTGTATTACTAAAAAGACCCTTGTCTAGAACACAGGACAAATGAAATAGAGGGAGACCTTAAAAAATATACTGGGAAAATAATTCGAACCAGATGAATGATTTGAGGACATGTACAGACCTGCGATAAATATCTGCAATTCTTTGTCAGTTCTTCTGCCTCATGGATTTCAAGCTCAAGGTGTCTGCAGTGTCCTGTGTCCATCGTCCTGCTGGTCGACTCTTTTTTTCTAGAAATTAAACCTTCCATCACTCTTCTTTCCAAACCACCAGGTTTAATATGGCCAAAGTATTTGTTTCCAAGACATTACGCTGTTAATGAGTCGGGTTCCTTCGATGTACAGATCTTGAAGAAAGTGTTTTTGCTAGAGATAACAAAGTATAGGGTGACTTGGAGTTAGTTGAACACCTATGTATGCTTCAGTGGAGGATAAAGGGCAGAAACAATCGGATACCTGAACAGCTTGGACAAATGATCTGTATCTCCCAGCGCTTCAAAAACTTTCTACCTTACACCAGCGATGCTGAAAATGCTATTATAACAGTTTTTCTTTCACCATTGGTATGCTTGGCAATAAAAATACTGCAGTCTGCTAGGGGAGATTTTCGTGAATATTGTGATCGATTCACAAACCAGCTCTTGACATCACTTCCATACATTAATTTATTAAATGTCAGTCCTTGGCTGGTATTGAAACTAACACATCATATTGTGCCAGCTTGTTTGCCAGTCATGATACTTCTGTACATCCACATTGTACCGTCATTTGAGTGCCTTGCTCACCAATCTTAAATTTATCTGTCCTGTTTTTATTTGTTTTACCTATCACTCATTGATATGAATGGCCAAACATGGATCTTCAGTTTGCATCTATATTACCTAGTTATCACTATCATATGCCATATTGCTTCCACCTATAACAGCACTGTCACATCATTTAAATAGCATAGGTGTGTTGTTATATCATTATATGTTGCCTGTATTTTTGTTTTAACTGTCATAAGATTTTTCATTTTTATTAGTGATTGTTAAATGAGAGCAGTGTCAAAATAGTACCAGTTTATTGAAAGTAGTATCAGACTGCCTGTTTGTTACTGTGGACCATGAGAGAAGCAAAGATAGTAGTAATATATGTTTGTTACTGTGGCCCATGAGAGAAGCAAAGCATAGTGATACTATATGTTTGTTACTGTGGACCATGAGAGAAGCAAAGATAGTAGTACTATATGTTTGTTACTGTGGACCATGAGAGAAGCAAAGATAGTAGTACTATATGTTTGTTACTGTGGCCCATGAGAGAAGCAAAGGATAGTAATACTATATGTTTGTTACTGTGGACCATGAGAGAAGCAAAGATAGTAATACTATATGTTTGTTACTGTGGACCATGAGAGAAGCAAAGATAGTACTATATGTTTGTTACTGTGGCCCATGAGAGAAGCAAAGGATAGTAGTACTGTATTACTATATGTTTGTAGTGCCCCTATTACCAGGGGTCCATTAGAGAAGCAAAGCATTGTAACACTGTAACCTACATACATGTCGTAAGTGGCAGTGGAAGGTTGCTGTGGAACTGGCTATCTCATCCCATAGAAACCTTAGCTGCAAAATCTAACCAATCAGAAACAAGTCTATCAAGGTTTTTTTTTCTCGAGAGTTGAGGGCCTTTTCGCATGGGGAGATGAAATGCAGAAACAGAAGAAAGTATGTGCTGACACAGGTGGATGAATCAACATAACTAAGAATTCTGGCAGTGGCATAGGTTTGGAGCAAATTAGCATTCCTAGATTCCAGCATCTGTTGAGGAAAATTCAGCTTTTATGGATTTATTATGAGTGCTGTGACATTGATTAAACAATCAGTCAGTAATAATCATTGGTTCTGAAAACAAGTTTCCATCAATTATTTCCCCAGTACTGGGCTTGAACTCATCACCTTTGACACAGCCCTTACTATGAAAAACCGCACAGATAAGGTTGCTTTTAGTTTACAGCTGAGTATGGAAAAAATCTACGCCCACTCTGAATGTCAGTCATGGCTCCTTGGACCTCCAAGGAGGTTGAAAACCACTGATAGACTAAATAAAGTTTTAGACTAAAATTGCTAATTAGTTGATGATATTTCATTTTCGTTTTGTCTCCCCTTAAATAAAACTTCATTATTTCCCTAGGCCGAGTTCTTCATGAAGTGGAATTGAAGGAGTCTATTCGATATGCCAATGGTGATCCTGTGGAGTCTTGGCTGAACCGTTTATTGTGTCTGGATGCCAGCTCCATTCCACGTTCAGTATCAGGATCCCCCCTACCAGCAATATGCCAGTTGTACTATGTCAACAGAGATACCTTGTTTTCATATCATCCTGCCTCAGAAAAGTTTCTCCATCGAATCATGGCACTGTATGTGTCATCCCACTATAAGGTTAGTGAGATGAAAGCAGTGAGTCAGGCTGCTTGAAAGTTTATTCCTTGGTTGTCATGTAGATAAATCATGGCACTCTATATGTCATCCCACTATAAGGTTGGTGAGATGGGAGCAGTAGTTGAGTCAGGCTGCTTGAAAGTGTATTCCTCGGCTGTCGTGTAGATTTCAGGTTGTTGATGATGATGAATTTTAGCTCTTCAGACTGATGCCTTTGTGTTCAGATAGTTTGAGCCCTGAAAGGGGCTTTGCACCTATCAGAGCGAAATTGGCATAAAGTCTTTTCTTCTGATCCAATACCAGAGACTGTTGTGAAGCTCTCCTTCCCCTCTCCAAATTCAGAAACCAGCATGGTGTGCAAGACTGATATTGGAACTTAATAATAAGGTGTTACCAAGTCATCATTCAGCACAGCACATGCAGACTGTCTGAGGTTAGGCTTATGTTGGTAGTTTCCGCTGTGGGTTGAGATGTTTCATTGTCAAAACATTCCAACCCAATGCCGGAGATAAGAATTTAGATTAGGAAAGGGGAATTCTGTCTCAGAAGTCTGTCTCACAAGAAAGAAGAATTAATAACTGAGCTGGATAAATATAAAGACAGCAGCAGTCAACATGAGGTTGCTGTCATAAGTGAGTTTGTCCTCAAATGGTGTGTGTGTAGGCTAAAATAATTTTATTTTCAGTATATGTTGGACACACTTGCGGCAAATTTTCAGCTGTCATTTTACCAGGTCCACATTGTCATTCAACACTTATCTGCTGTCTTTAGCGTATTGCATAATTTCACAGTCACCTGGGATACCCAGAAATATTCTAGACAAACTCTCGAAACAGGCATTTGGGAGAAGATACTGGCCCTGGACAGAGCACATTGAAAGTTGACAATCAAGTAGAGTAGATCAGTTTCATACAGTGAAGTCATTGAGATGTGATGCTAGGATTATATTTTCTATGACCAGTGGCACTCGGAGGGGGGGGGGGGTGTCTTGCATGAGAGTTCCATACAATCAGGAAACTATCTCTTGGTGCTCATAGTGGGGATCATCAATCAGTCAGGTGCTGTCTCCACAATGAAGTTTGGCTGCATTGGATCTCCAACACTGCCTGTCTTGCCTTGATTGTACATTCTGTCAGCCTGCTGTTTGTCCATCTCTTGATATCCTCCCACTTGCAAGGATATTCCTTTATATGGGACACTGCAAACTAATTATATAATTTACAACTACTTTGATATATTTAACCTGCACAATGTTTGCACAAGACCTTCATTGTTCACCTCTGCTTGGCAACAAACCCACTGCTCCCTGAACATGGGGTAGGGGGTTAGGATAACATGTTTGGGTTTCTTATATGTTTGAATAACAATAGGTTACACAGTTTATTGCCTGGCATATCTCACTGTCTTGTGAAGTGCATACTGCAGGAATAGATCAACAGAATAAAGCAACACAATGAATCCAAAAGTTGAAATACACAATACATGGTCTATTGTTTCAGTGTAAGTGTTGTCACGGCAGTTTTAACTACCATTGAAACATAGAACTGTGTGTTGTGTATTTCAGCTATAAGGATTCATCTTGTTGTTTTATTCTATGTGGATCTAATTCTGCAATATGCACCTGACAATATTCAGCCAAGTATAGTAACTAGTACAGTAAATGACCCTTTTCCATGCCTTCAGGTGCATTGGACATATGGTGGTGGCACCCTTTTTTGTATACACCAGTTGGCACTGGGTGGGCCATGTTTTCACTAGACATTTCCTGGTGCCAATTGTTGGCTGCGTCTACCCAGGTGTGCAGGTTATTTTGAAAAAGATCTGCCTCCGTGGGTTTAAACCCATGACCAGCTGCAGATGGTTGATTAGCCACATCGCTGCTGCAGCTCCCGCAGCAAAATATGCCAGGCAATACATTGTGGTATTTTCATTATACAAATCTACAATGGGAAAATATTGCTTTCAATTTCTTATATATAAACGTTACCCACATCTGGATTCAGACCTAGTACCTCTGAAGAGCTAGATGCCATACCTTTGAATTAAGTATGTCAAGGTGTGTGCAAATTTCCAATGTAAAAGTGTGGTTGAGAGACAGTGTTGAGAAACTCCTGTTATGCAGCAGTAGATTAAGCAAGTCATTAGAAGGAAATGATGACTAATTTCTGGCCATGGTCTTAATTTACACTTGTTGATTTCTGCCAGAACTCTCCCAATGATCTCCAGCTGCTGTCAGATGCACCAGCACATCACATATTTGTCTTGTTGGGCCCGGTTGCTTCATCTAAGGGGGAACTTCCTGAAGTGTTGTGTGTCTTACAGGTAAGGACTCTTCTATGTTCTTGTTTTCCCCGTCTCTAGGGCTTTAAATCCACTTTAAGATGAGAAAAGGGCAGGTCTGCCTGAGAAGTTGCTTTATAAAAAGTGAAAATATACATTCAAATACACATTAAAGGGAAAATGGATGTACTCTACAGAGATGTAAATTATTTTCTGTTTGGTTGATGATTATTCTTCCATTTTTAGCTTTCAGATATTTTACTGGATTCATTCAACACTATATTGATGTAATACAAGGTCATTAGTTACAACACCCTGGGGAAGTGATTTATACCATGCACCCTGCAGTAGAGATTAAGCTATGATTTTTCAGACAATTAATTGGTCACTAGTTGGTGTAACAGTTAGGAAGTTGCTCTGACAATAGCATGAGTATGGTAGGACAAGGGTTCGATACCTGGACTCGCCGTTCACGATGGGAGAAGACTAGCCACCATTTTCTCTTCACATACACACACATGTTCTTGATACAGGACTTGATTTGAATTGGTCACTACATGATTGAGATTCCTGAGAAGAATACTCAATGTATCAAGAAGAGATAAGATCAGAAATGAAGAAATCAGGACTAAAGTAGGGGTTTAGGCTGCGCTAGATTTTATTAGAAGGCAACAAGTAAAATGGTATGGCCATGCGAGTAGGTTACCAACTAACAGTATACCACAACAAGCAATGATGTACAGACCAGATGGAAGCAGAGGGAGAGGCCGACCACGTAAACGATGGACGCAGGGAATAACAGAGTCCATGGGAATATCGATACATGAAGCCAATAAGCGGGCACTCTCCTGCTGTTTATACTTCACCTCGACACCGCAAGGTACAAGAGGAACCTGATGAGATGAGACTATATGATTTCTTGATGGAAAAGCAAGTACTAGCAAGATGTGCTCTTGTGGCCTGGATAACATAACATGTGAGCCCACACTGCAGATTTGTTCCTCTTACAGGATGCAGCAAGATACCATGACCAACAGTATGTGAGCGAGCTGTGGATGAAAGAGGATTGTGAAATATTTTGACTGAGAAATAATTTTGTGAGTATTTATTTGATCACAGAAATGTGGTTAGTGAAACAAATGTTGCAAATACCTTGGACTGCCAGATTAACTAATAATGATTGCCTGGAAAGCAGGACATTATATACAACTATAAGAAGGAAATAAACAGTGTTATTTTGTCATATAATGAGAAGAAAGGTATTGGAGAATATCATGACGACTGGAAAGAGGCGGCAGAGGTAAACACAGAGAAATGATGCTTGATGGACTGAGATGGGGGCATGGAGATATAACACCAGCAGAGTTGTTATAGATCACTAAAGACAGATCTGTGGAGAGATATGAACAGAGACACCAGCTGGCAAGGCACTTGATGATTTATTTGTCTGATGTGTTTGTTATTTGACTTAAGCTTAGTGACTGGAAACATCTGAGACCGTAAGTGCTATCAAAATAACTAGGTAGGACCTATGTTCACATTCCATAGCTATCAGTTCTGGTGGATGATGACATACCTGGCTAGTGGTAACATCTTCCCTTGGGGATGTTTTATCTGTACGCAGGCAAAGTACATTTGTTCCTTCTGTGGGACTCTATTGTCACCTGGAGGTGATAGGTTAATCATTAGTTGCTGTTTCAACTTTACAGCAAAGGGTCACACACATTACTGCACAGGGCAAAACCAGCTAGTTCAGCAACCGACCGTCCACCGTTTGTCTAAACATGCAGTTCACAATACAAACCACCACAGACACATGTAAAGGCATTCCACATGAAATCCACAGCTCACAATGTCGCTCCATGCACTTAACTCAGTAGCTGGGCTGCGGAACTGTGTACTACCAGTCCAAAATGAGGAAACTGCGTAAGCAAACTAGCCAGAAGCCAAACACTCTAGAGGCCTTAACAGCTCAACAGCCTGTCCACCTATTGGACTTGAAGTCCAGTGATAGTTTTCAACCTGGAATGCCTGTAGCTTTCAGTATTCTGTTTTCTAGTAGGTCCTCTAATGTGTGCTTTTCCTTGTCTTCTGCAAGTGCTAATCAATATCTAACGATGCAAGAGAAGGATGTGGCAACACACCATAAAGAAGAAGCCTGTATGAGTTCAATGTGAAGATGTTGGAGGCTCATTACTGCTGACCTTGAGTGTGGAGATGGCACTTAATAATGATGATTAAGTACAGTGTGGGAGCAGCTATGGCATAGTGGTTAGTTGGCTTGCTTGCCAAGAGTGTTCTGTGTTCAATCCTCAGCAGAGGCAGGATTATTATTGACGACCATTATAGCTGTGGATGTTTACAGTCTAATAAAAATGGTTGCCCAGCAGCTTTCAGAACTTGTTGGGAAGCAAAAGTGACAAGCAATGGAACTGGCCACACCACCTCATATGTCATTGCCTAGAATGCTCAAAGAGGGGGGGCTGAGTCGTCTCGAGGTATGGTGTCCGCCTCGAGTGTTGGAGGTCCCGGGTTCAAGATGCAGTGAGGACCGGGATTTTTTCACATGGACTTCTAGTAATAAAATTTCCCTTGGTCTCTGGCTAGTGAGATTGGACTGCCGTGTGTATTGTTGCGCACGTAAAAAAATGCCTTGGCAGTTGGAAATCGAAAAAGAGTAGCCTAACAGCGCTGTGCGGGCAAAATTTCAAGTTAAAAATCTACCCAAAGTATTTCAGGATCCTCGCCAGTGCTACGGAGTTCGTGCACGAGCTGAGATTCTCTGGACTCAGGCTTTAGTTAGGAGTAGAACGGAGCACTTATGGGTTACACCCGTGTGCCGTGATGTTGATCCGTCGACTGATCTAAACATGCTCGAAGAGCTAACACTTGACTCTCCAGTGGCAGTTTCTGCTATATGACTTTAGTGGTAAAGTATGGTAGAGCATATCCTGGTTTGACAACCTTGTCTCATAAATGAATACCAGAGATTTAAATGGGGATGGGTGGCGAGGGAAGGTGGGGATGAAATCCTCATGTCACCTCACCTCGTAGTGCTGTCATAAGGTATGCCAGGTCATATCACATTGCAGTATATGACATAATGCGGCCTGTTGTGTGTGTAATTGTGAAATATGACGATTGTTCTTTCCATTGTGAAGGTTTGTCTTGAGGGTGAGATATCAAAGAACACCATCATCAACAGCTTACAGAGAGGCAAGAGAGCATCAGGGGATCTCATTCCATGGACAGTGTCTCAGCAGGTCAGTTTACATGTTCTAACAAATACAATGACACTGGTGTCTCCGTAAGTAAGATTATAGTTAATTGTCCCTACAAGTAAGGGACTTACTGTCACTACAAGGAAGATTTTATTTCACTGTCACAAGTAAGGTTATATTTTACTGTCCCTAAAATGAAGATTATAGTTTAATGTAATGAGATTCCTGAGAATACTCAACGTATCAAGAAGAGATAAGAAATGAAGAAATCAGGACTAAAGTGGGGGTTTTAGCGGCCGCTAGATTTTATTAGAAAGCAGCATATCAAATGGTTTGGCCATACAAGTAGGTTACCAGTCAACAGCATACCATAACAAGCAATGATGTACGGACCAGATGGAAACACAGGAAGAGGCTGACCACATAAACGTTGGACGGAGGGAATAGCAGAGTCCATGGGAATATCGATACATGAAGCCCATAATTGGGTACTCTCACGACGTTTATACTTCACCTCGACACTGAGCAAGGTACAAGAGGAACACAATGAGATGAGATGAAGAGAGGAAGAGGAAGGCCAAAGAGAAGGTGGGTGCAGGATGTTGCGGATGATCTCCATACAGGTGTATCGGACGCGGGATATATTGCTTATGATCAAGAAGTTTTGTTGATGTTTGTTATGGGGGCGAGGTTCTGCAAAGGACATGCTACTGAATGAATGAATGAAAGGAGATAGGTCAGCAATCTAGACTTCTTCCGGAAACCTAGACTTCTTCCAGCTTTCTCCACAACATGTTATAGGAGTCTTTGAGGAGAAGAGCCTTCTATCATCTTGGTAGGCTGAGTTATTTTTCTTTCCTTTGTTAGACTTGTTCATGTTTGGTTGGATTTTGCTGCTGCAGTTTTCTGCAGGATGAGGTAGCCAGTCCTGTGCTAATCCTCTGCAGTTGCTCGTTAGGATGGGCATCGAGTATTGCAATTCTTTGCTTTCCTTGTGGGCCTTGTAAACACAAAGACAACAATTATGTTACTTATTTGTATTTTACCCCAATTATTAGCTTTATAGCCCTGTTGTTCGAAAATATCTTTTTATGATTCTAATGCCATTTTCAATTTTGTGATTACTAAAGAAATTAATTGGGGCTTTTGAGCTCAAAATAGAAAGGGATTGAGAGGTTTTGTTTTGACTTACCATGATGAGAGTGATGTTTTGCATAGGACATACAGTATGATGATGAATGTCATATTTAGTGGACATACAATATGATGATGAATGTCATATTTAGTGGACATACAATATGATGATGAATGTCATATTTAGTGCCCTGGATACGATTAACAAAATGTGATTGTTTTGTATCAGAAATGAATGTTCTCATTCTTGAAGACTTCAACAATGAACATTAAATAACCAGTGGTTGCTTTTTGATATCAGTATCAGGATGAAGATTTCCCAGGACTGTCTGGTGCTCGAATTGTGAGAATAGCCACCCATCCAGACTACCTAAGAGTAAGTTACATCTGTTGATGATCAGTGTTTGTTTGAATGATGTCTATTAATGATTAATTCTTGTGTTTATGACTTCTCTTAATGGCCTATTCTTGTGCTAGTAACTTTTTATTACATTTTATATGTTGCTGTTTCACATGTAACATATTTTTGCTGTTTCACATATGGCATGGAGTGAATACACATCTGACAAACCTATGTAGAAGCTTATACAACAATGAATGCAGTGAGAACAACTGGAGGACACTCAGAACCCTTCACCATAAGATCTGGAGTACGACAAGGTTGTGTCCTGTCCCCTCTCTTGTTCATAACATATATAGGCAACATATTTAAAGAAACCAGCCAAACAGAGACCGCAAGAACATCGCATGACGAGAACACGGAAGAAGAACCATCTGCAAATCTAACCATTAGAGAACTCCTGTTTGCGGACAACCAAGCACTAATAGCAAAATCAGAAGCTGAATTGCAAGACCACATGAATATTCTAAACAAAATGTGTAGGGAACATAACATGAAAATTAGAACAAGTAAAACAGAGGTAATGACTGTAATTAAAGAAGAAAAAGCAACAATGATTCACCTAAACGAACATACCTTGAAACAAGTTTCAAGTACCTAGGAAGTATAATATCATCTAATGGCAAATCAGAAGACGAGATCGAAAATAGATGCAATAAGGCAAACCAACTCATTGGACAAATGGCACCAATACTAAAGAACAAACAATCAATAACTACTAAGAAAGCACTTTACAACACAATCTTCCTACCAACTCTATGTTACCAATGCCAAACCTAGACAATGACAGAAAAAGAGAAAAGAAAAATCACAACAGAAATGAAATTCCTGAGAAGGATAATCAGTGTATCAAGAAGAGAGAAGATCAGAAATGAAGAAATCAGGACTAAAGTCGGGGTTATAGCTGCACTAGATTTTATTAGAAGGCAGCAAGTCAAATGGTTTGGCCATGCAAGTAGGTTACCAACTAACAGTATACCACAACAAGCAATGATATACAGACCAGAGGGAAACAGAGGAAGAGGTCGACCACGTAAACGATGGACACAGGGAATAACAGAGTCCATGGGAATATCGATACATGAAGCCCATAATCGGGCACTCTCACGATGTTTTATACTTCACCTCGACACCGCAAGGTACAAGAGGAACATGATGAGATGAGATGAGAGATATGGCATGTTGTTGCTGTTTTACATGTTACATGCTGGTTTTGTTTTACTTGTTACATGTTGTTGCTGTTTTACTTATTACATGTTCTGTTTTACTTGTTACATGTTGTTGCTGTTTTACTTATTGCATGTTGCCGTTGTACTTGTTACATGTTGTTGCTGTTTTACTTATGACATGTTGCTGTTTTACTTGTTACATGTTGTTGCTGTGTTACTTGTTACATGTTGTTGCTATTTTACCTATTGCATGTTGCTATTTTACTTTTTTTTGTTACATATTGTTGCTGTTTTACTTATTGCATGTTGCTGTTTTACTTGTTACATGTTATGGTTGTACTTGTTACATGTTGCTGCTGTTTTACTTATTACATGTTCTGTTTTACTTGTTACATGTTGTTGCTGTTTTACTTATTGCATGTTGCCGTTGTACTTGTTACATGTTGTTGCTGTTTTACTTATGACATGTTGCTGTTTTACTTGTTACATGTTGTTGCTGTGTTACTTGTTACATGTTGTTGCTATTTTACCTATTGCATGTTGCTATTTTACTTGTTACATATTGTTGCTGTTTTACTTATTGCATGTTGCTGTTTTACTTGTTACATGTTATGGTTGTACTTGTTACATGTTGCTGCTGTTTTACTTATTGCATGTTCCTGTGTTACTTGTTACATGTTGTTGCTGTTTTACTTATTGCATGTTGCTGTTTTACTTGTTACATGTTGTTGCTGTTTTACTTGTTACATGTTGTTGCTGTTTTACTTGTTACATGTTGTTGCTGTTTTACTTGTTACATGATGTTGCTGTTTTACTTGTTACATGTTGTTGCTGTTTTAATTAATACATATTGTTGCTGTTTTAATTATTACATATTGCTGCTGTTTTACTTGTTACATGCTGGTGCTGTTTTACATGCTGTTGCTGTTTTACTTATTACATGTTGCTGATTTACAGACTTCATGTCGTTGCTGTTTTACAAATTGCATGTGGTTGCTGTTTTACTTATTTCGTGCTGTTGCTGTTTTACATATTACATGGTGCTGCTTTTCAATATTATCTGCTGTTTTACATATGACACATGTTGCGGTTTCACATTTCTGTCAGATGGGCTATGCGTCTAGAGCTATTGAACAGCTGCAGCAGTACTATGAAGGGAAATTCCCCAACCTCAAGGAAACCGAAGAAGAAGAAGACGCGGAGAATGATGGCAGTGATAATGACGATGGCAGTGAGGAGAACACAATCAAGGAAGTATCTGATGAGGTCTGTATGAGTTGTCTCTTGCCTATGTTTGTTACAGTTGTAATCTCCCAGAATCATCATCATGTTACAGCTGTAATCTCTCAGAATCATCATCATGTTACAGCTGTAATCTCTCAGAATCATCATGTTACAGCTGTAATCTCTCAGAATCATCATCATGTTACAGTTCTAATCTCGCAGAATCATCATCATGTTACAGTTCTAATCTCGCAGAATCATCATCCATCCATCATGTACCAAGCGTGGGCGGTCATGTTCTGCCATCTCACTCGATCACCAGAGTCGTGGATCAGCTCCGTGTTTCTGTCTCGACCATGCCACAAGGTCAAGCCATCCAGGTACTTGCTTCTAGGTCTTCCCCTTGGTCTGTTCCCCTCGATCTTACCAGTCGTCACCAAGTTCTCCAATCCATTTCTTCTCATAACATGCCCAAAAAATTTTGACTGTCTACGTCTAATTTCTCTAATCAGTTTACGATCTTCATTTGTTTCTTGAAGAACTTGTTCATTGGTCTTTCTGGCTGTCCATGGTATTCTTTGCATTTTCCTCAGAAACCACATCTCTACAGCCATCAGATGTTTTTCAGCCTGACTGCTCATTGTCCACGCTTCACATCCATATAAAAGTACAGGTTCTATGTAGCATCTCAACACTCTTTTTCTCGTTTCAATTGACATCTTTTTATTGGTCAGTATGTTTTTCATCTTGCTAAAGGCTACTTTTGCCATGGCGATTCTTGTTCTAATCTCTTCAAGGCATCTTCCATCAGATGTTATTACTGTTCCGAGATAATTGTACCTATTCACTTGTTGAAGAATATTCCCATTTACTTGTATATTACACTGTGGTATTTCGTTCTTCCTAGTGACGACCATAATCTGTGTCTTTTTACAATTTAATTCTAACCCTAGTTGTTCACTGTGTGTAACAATCGCATCTACTAAATTTTGCAGGTCCTGTTCATTGTCTGCAATCAAGACTGTATCATCTGCATATCTAATGTTATTGATGCATCGTCCCCCAATGTTGATTCCTTCCATATCTTCAATATTTCTGAAAATACGTTCACTGTACAGGGAAAACAGATCTGGAGACATTACACATCCCTGTCTCACACTTCTCTTAATAGGTTGATATTGGCTTACTTCATTATCAACTCTTATGGCAGCTTGTTGTTTCCAATATATGTTTTTTACAAGTCTAAGATCTTTTCCATCAATTTGTAGATCTTCAAGCATCCTTATCATGTTGACATGTCTCACTTTATCAAAAGCCTTTGTGTAGTCAATAAAGCAAAGGTGTAGATCTTTGTTTACTTCTATAGAACGTTCGATTATGGTTCTCAGTATATACACAGCATTTACTGTCCCTTGCCTTCTACAAACTCACATTGTTCTTCTCCTATTTCAGATTGTATTTTCCTCCTAACTCTTTGAATGATAATTCTTAGCAAAATCTTCGTGATGTGACTCATTATACTAATTGTTAGATGTTGATCACATTCCAAGGCTCCTGATTTCTTTGGGATTGCAATAAATACAGAATTACATAACTCCTGAGGTATATTTCCAGTATCATATATTGTATTAAGCAGACTGGTAACTTTATCTACTCCATATTCTTCTAAAGCATTAATCATTTCTGTTGTGATGCTGTCTGAACCGGGGGTCTTGCCAGATTTCATATGGTTAAGAGCATTCTGAACCTCCATCTTCAAAATTGCTGGTCCTTCATTATTATTTTGAACATTATACTGTTCGTCTCTGTTATCGTCATACAGGTTTTTCACGTAATCTGACCATTCATGTAATATCTGATCTTTTTCTATTATGACTCTTCCATCTTTTGTCTTTAGGCAGCCTGCTGATGTACGTGTTCTTTGATTAGTAAGCTCCTGAATTCTTTTGTGCATTAGTTTCGCATTGTTACTGTTGTGTTGTTTTTCAATTTCTCTGCAATTTTTCTCAAGTCATGTTTCTTTTGCTTTCTTACATAAGGTTCTCACTTTTCTGTGAATTTCTTCATATTTGGCAGGATTATTTTTGTTCTGTCTTCTTGTTTCCATTAGTTGTAAAATTTCTTCAGTCATCCATGTCTTACGGCCCACTTTCTTTACTTTTGGAATAGTTTTTTCTGCTGCACAACTGATTGAATTCTTCATCATTTCCCACTGATCATCTACATCTTGAAATAGGATCTCTAGATCAGACAATATATCAAATTTGTTCTTTACTTCTATGTTAAAATTATCTTGTATTTCTTTGTCAGTTTTCAATTTGCACAAGTCATATTTAGGGTTTCCTGCTGTATACTTTACTTTCTTTAACTTTACCCTCAATGTGCCTGTAATTAATCTGATCACTGTAACAGTCTGCATTTGGAACTGTTTTTACGACTGTTAACGCATTTCGAAACCTTTTGCTAATCAGGATGTAATCTATCTGGTTTTTAATCCTGCTGTCTGGACTCCTCCATGTCCATAATCTTCTAGGATGCCAGGTGTTTCCTACAACCATTTCTTGTTCTTTTGCCCATTCTACAAGTCTGTATCCTCTTTCATTTCTGTCTCCCAAACCATGGTTGCCTACACTGCATCCATCGCCTTGCTGTCCTATTTTTGCGTTGAAATCACCCATTATGATATTTATTTCTGATTTTTTGCAGTTCTTCAAAGCAGACTCCATGTCATTATAAAATTCCTCTATGCTTTCTTCACTGCATTCACTTGTTGGGGCATATACTTGAATGACATTTATTTTAAAAGGTCTTCCGTTTAATTTTACTAATAGAACTCTGTCTGACACAGCCCGATTCTGACACATCATATTTCAGTTCTAATCTTGCAGAATCATCATATTTCAGTTCTAATCTTGCAGATTCATCATATTTCAGTTCTAATCTTGCAGAATCATCATATTTCAGTTCTAATCTTCCAGAATCATCATATTTCAGTTCTAATCTCCCAGAATCATCATGTTTCAGCTCTAATCTCCCAGAATCATCATGTTACAGTTCTAATCTCCCAGAATCATCATCATGTTTTGGTTCTAATCTCCAAGAATCATCATCATGTTTTGGTTCTAATCTCTCAGAATCATCATGTTACAGTTCTAATCTCTCAGAATCATCATCATGTTACAGTTCTAATCTCGCAGAATCATCATCATGTTACAGTTCGAATCTCGCAGAATCATCATATTTCAGTTCTAATCTCGCAGAATCATCATATTTCAGTTCTAATCTTCCAGAATCATCATATTTCAGTTCTAATCTCCCAGAATCATCATGTTTTAGTTCTAATCTCCCAGAATCATCATCATGTTACAGTTCTAATCTCGCAGAATCATCATATTTCAGTTCTAATCTCGTAGAATCATATTTCAGTTCTAATCTTCCAGAATCATCATATTTCAGTTCTAATCTCCCAGAATCATCATGTTTCAGTTCTAATCTCCCAGAATCATCATCATGTTACAGTTCTAATCTCGCAGAATCATCGTCATATTTCAGTTCTAATCTCGCAGAATCATCATATTTCAGTTCTAATCTTCCAGAATCATCATATTTCAGTTCTAATCTCCCAGAATCATCATGTTTCAGTTCTAATCTCCCAGAATCATGTTTCAGTTCTAATCTCCCAGAATCATCATGTTACAGTTCTAATCTCCCAGAATCATCATCATGTTTTGGTTCTAATCTCCAAGAATCATCATCATGTTTTGGTTCTAATCTCCAAGAATCATCATCATGTTTTGGTTCTAATCTCTCAGAATTATCATCATGTTTTGGTTCTAATCTCCCAGAATCATCATGTTACAGTTCTAATCTCTCAGAATCATCATGTTACAGTTCTAATCTCTCAGAATCATCATCTTACAGTTCTAATCTCTCAGAATCATCATGTTACAGTTCTAATCTCCAAGAATCATCATCATGTTTTGGTTCTAATCTCTCAGAATCATCATGTTACAGTTCTAATCTCTCAGAATCATCTTACAGTTCTAATCTCTCAGAATCATCATATTTCAGTTCTAATCTCTCAGAATCATCATGTTACAGTTCTAATCTCCCAGAATCATCATGTTACAGTTCTAATCTCTCAGAATCATCATCTTACAGTTCTAATCTCTCAGAATCATCATGTTTTGGTTCTAATCTCCAAGAATCATCATCATGTTTTGGTTCTAATCTCTCAGAATCATCATGTTACAGTTCTAATCTCTCAGAATCATCATCTTACAGTTCTAATCTCTCAGAATCATCATATTTCATTTCTAATCTCTCAGAATCATCATGTTACAGTTCTAATCTCCCAGAATCATCATGTTACAGTTCTAATCTCTCAGAATCATCATCTTACAGTTCTAATCTCTCAGAATCATCATGTTACAGTTCTAATCTCCAAGAATCATCATCATGTTTTGGTTCTAATCTCTGAGAATAATCATGTTATAGTTCTAATCTCTCAGAATCATCATGTTTCAGTTCTAATCTCTCAGAATCATCATGTTACAGTTCTATTTTCGCAGAATCATCATGTTACAGTTCTAATCTCTCTGAATCATCATGTTACAGTTCTTCTTTGCGTTCATCCTGAGTGTTTTTTCAGATGTGATTGCGGTGTCTCGTTAGGCACGCTTGGGTCGAAAACCTTAGACCAACACATCCGACTTTTAGCGTGCATTTTTGATCAGGTTAGCATTCCTGGGATGTTACAGTTCTAATCTCTCAGAATCATCATGTTACAGTTCTAATCTCTCAGAATCATCATTTTACAGTTCTAATCTCTCAGAATCATCATGTTACAGTTCTAATCTGTCAGAATCATGTTTCAGTTCTAATCTCTCAGAATCATCATATTTCATTTCTAATCTCTCAGAATCATCATGTTACAGTTCTAATCTCCCAGAATCATCATGTTACAGTTCTAATCTCTCAGAATCATCATATTTCAGTTCTAATCTCTCAGAATCATCATGTTACAGTTCTAATCTCCCAGAATCATGTTACAGTTCTAATCTCTCAGAATCATCATCTTACAGTTCTAATCTCTCAGAATCATCATGTTTTGGTTCTAATCTCCAAGAATCATCATCATGTTTTGGTTCTAATCTCTCAGAATCATCATGTTACAGTTCTAATCTCTCAGAATCATCATCTTACAGTTCTAATCTCTCAGAATCATCATATTTCATTTCTAATCTCTCAGAATCATCATGTTACAGTTCTAATCTCCCAGAATCATCATGTTACAGTTCTAATCTCTCAGAATCATCATCTTACAGTTCTAATCTCTCAGAATCATCATGTTACAGTTCTAATCTCCAAGAATCATCATCATGTTTTGGTTCTAATCTCTGAGAATAATCATGTTATAGTTCTAATCTCTCAGAATCATCATGTTTCAGTTCTAATCTCTCAGAATCATCATGTTACAGTTCTATTTTCGCAGAATCATCATGTTACAGTTCTAATCTCTCTGAATCATCATGTTACAGTTCTTCTTTGCGTTCATCCTGAGTGTTTTTTCAGATGTGATTGCGGTGTCTCGTTAGGCACGCTTGGGTCGAAAACCTTAGACCAACACATCCGACTTTTAGCGTGCATTTTTGATCAGGTTAGCATTCCTGGATGTTACAGTTCTAATCTCTCAGAATCATCATGTTACAGTTCTAATCTCTCAGAATCATCATTTTACAGTTCTAATCTCTCAGAATCATCATGTTACAGTTCTAATCTGTCAGAATCATGTTTCAGTTCTAATCTCTCAGAATCATCATATTTCATTTCTAATCTCTCAGAATCATCATGTTACAGTTCTAATCTCCCAGAATCATCATGTTACAGTTCTAATCTCTCAGAATCATCATATTTCAGTTCTAATCTCTCAGAATCATCATGTTACAGTTCTAATCTCCCAGAATCATGTTACAGTTCTAATCTCTCAGAATCATCATCTTACAGTTCTAATCTCTCAGAATCATCATGTTTTTGGTTCTAATCTCCAAGAATCATCATCATGTTTTGGTTCTAATCTCTCAGAATCATCATGTTACAGTTCTAATCTCTCAGAATCATCATCTTACAGTTCTAATCTCTCAGAATCATCATATTTCATTTCTAATCTCTCAGAATCATCATGTTACAGTTCTAATCTCCCAGAATCATCATGTTACAGTTCTAATCTCTCAGAATCATCATCTTACAGTTCTAATCTCTCAGAATCATCATGTTACAGTTCTAATCTCCAAGAATCATCATCATGTTTTGGTTCTAATCTCTGAGAATAATCATGTTATAGTTCTAATCTCTCAGAATCATCATGTTTCAGTTCTAATCTCTCAGAATCATCATGTTACAGTTCTATTTTCGCAGAATCATCATGTTACAGTTCTAATCTCTCAGAATCATCATGTCACAGTTCTTCTTTGCGTTCATCCTGAGTGTTTTTTCAGATGTGATTGCGGTGTCTCGTTAGGCACGCTTGGGTCGAAAAACCTTAGACCAACACATCCGACTTTTAGCGTGCATTTTTGATCAGGTTAGCATTCCTGGGATGTTACAGTTCTAATCTCTCAGAATCATCATGTTACAGTTCTAATCTCTCAGAATCATCATTTTACAGTTCTAATCTCTCAGAATCATCATGTTACAGTTCTAATCTGTCAGAATCATGTTTCAGTTCTAATCTCTCAGAATCATCATATTTCATTTCTAATCTCTCAGAATCATCATGTTACAGTTCTAATCTCCCAGAATCATCATGTTACAGTTCTAATCTCTCAGAATCATCATATTTCAGTTCTAATCTCTCAGAATCATCATGTTACAGTTCTAATCTCCCAGAATCATCATGTTACAGTTCTAATCTCTCAGAATCATCATCTTACAGTTCTAATCTCTCAGAATCATCATGTTTTGGTTCTAATCTCCAAGAATCATCATCATGTTTTGGTTCTAATCTCTCAGAATCATCATGTTACAGTTCTAATCTCTCAGAATCATCATCTTACAGTTCTAATCTCTCAGAATCATCATATTTCATTTCTAATCTCTCAGAATCATCATGTTACAGTTCTAATCTCCCAGAATCATCATGTTACAGTTCTAATCTCTCAGAATCATCATCTTACAGTTCTAATCTCTCAGAATCATCATGTTACAGTTCTAATCTCCAAGAATCATCATCATGTTTTGGTTCTAATCTCTGAGAATAATCATGTTATAGTTCTAATCTCTCAGAATCATCATGTTTCAGTTCTAATCTCTCAGAATCATCATGTTACAGTTCTATTTTCGCAGAATCATCATGTTACAGTTCTAATCTCTCAGAATCATCATGTTACAGTTCTTCTTTGCGTTCATCCTGAGTGTTTTTTCAGATGTGATTGCGGTGTCTCGTTAGGCACCCTTGGGTCGAAAACCTTAGACCAACACATCCGACTTTTAGCGTGCATTTTTGATCAGGTTAGCATTCCTGGGATGTTACAGTTCTAATCTCTCAGAATCATCATGTTACAGTTCTAATCTCTCAGAATCATCATTTTACAGTTCTAATCTCTCAGAATCATCATGTTACAGTTCTAATCTGTCAGAATCATGTTTCAGTACTAATCTCTCAGAATCATCACATTTCATTTTTATTCTCTCAGAATCATCATTGTACAGCATGTCTTGTAGAATGTCGCCCTTACCATATCGCACCAAAAAAGATTCTTGATACTTTGCCAGTTCTGCATCATGCATTTTCTAGCCCAAGCTAGAGTGGTCTGAGGGGGACTGAGTGGTCTCGAGGTATGGTGTCTGCCTTGAGTGCTGGAGGTTCTGGGTTCAAACCCTGATGAGGGCCGGGTTTTCTTTCACTGGGACTACTAGTAACAAAATTTCCCATGGTCTCTGGGTAGTGAGATCAAAAGCCCATGTGTGTTGTTACGCACGTAAAAAAATCCCTTGGCAGTTGGAAATCGAAAAAGAGTAGCCTAACGGCTCAACGGGCAAAATTTTGAGTTTAAAATCTACCCAAAGTATTTCAGGATCCTCGCCTGTGCTACAGAGTTCATGCTGCTACCTCCAGGTTGACTAGTGCCGCTACCTCCAGGTTGACCCCTGCCGCTACCTTCAGGTTGACCCCTGCCGCTACCTCCAGGTTGACCCCTGCCGATACCTCCAGGTTGACCCCTGCCGATACCTCCAGGTTGACCCCTGCCGCCTCCTCCAGGTTGACCCCTGCCGCCTCCTCCAGGTTGACCCCGTGCCGCTACCTCCAGGTTGACCCCTGCCGCTACCTCCAGGTTGACCCCTGCCGCTACCTCCAGGTTGACCCCTGCCGCTACCTCCAGGTTGACCCCTGCCGCTACCTCCAGGTTGACCCCTGCCGCTACCTTCAGGTTGACCCCTGCCGATACCTCCAGGTTGACCCCTGCCGCCTCCTCCAGGTTGACCCCATGCCGCTACCTCCAGGTTGACCCTTGCCTCTTCCTCCAGGTTGACCCTTGCCGCTACCTCCAGGTTGACCCCTGCCGCCTCCTCCAGGTTGACCCCATGCCGCTACCTCCAGGTTGACCCTTGCCTCTTCCTCCAGGTTGACCCTTGCCGCTACCTCCAGGTTGACCCCTGCCGCTACCTCCAGGTTGACCCCTGCCGCTACCTCCAGGTTGACCCCTGCCGCTACCTCCAGGTTGACCCCTGCCGCTACCTCCAGGTTGACCCCTGCCGCTACCTCCAGGTTGACCCCTGCCGCTACCTCCAGGTTGACCCCTGCCACTACCTCCAGGTTGACCCCTGCCGCTACCTCCAGGTTGACCCCTGCCGCTTCCTCCAGTTTGACCCCTGCCGCTTCCTCCAGTTTGACCCCTGCCGCTTCCTCCAGTTTGACCCCTGTCGCTACCTCCAGGTTGACCCCTGCCGCTACCTCCCTTGCCGCTACCTCCAGGTTGACCCCTGCCGCTACCTCCAGGTTGACCCCTGCCGCTACCTCCAGGTTGACCCCTGCCGCTACCTCCAGGTTGACCCCTGCCGCTACCTCCAGGTTGACCCCTGCCACTACCTCCAGGTTGACCCCTGCCGCTACCTCCAGGTTGACCCCTGCCGCTTCCTCCAGTTTGACCCCTGCCGCTTCCTCCAGTTTGACCCCTGCCGCTTCCTCCAGTTTGACCCCTGTCGCTACCTCCAGGTTGACCCCTGCCGCTACCTCCCTTGCCGCTACCTCCAGGTTGACCCCTGCCGCTACCTCCAGGTTGACCCCTGCCGCTACCTCCAGGTTGACTTCTGCCGCTTCCTCCAGTTTAATCTCTGCTGCTACCTCTAGTAACCATGCCTTCTATCTCTGTTCTTTCCGAATCTCTGTGTCCAAAGAGTTGCAGTTTCTGAGACATGCTGCTGAGCCAGCTTCCTTGGATGTTAGATCTTGTAGAATATCAGTATTGTTCTTCTGTTGGCTCCACGATATTCTTAGAACTTTTCTATGACAAGTTCAAAAGCTCTGGTTTTCTTCTTTTATGGTCCATGTTGCCATAGGAAAGATGCATATTCTCAAAAAATGTTTGTTTAATTTGTTTATTGGTGTTGTGCTGTAGGTTCTTAATACTGTTTAACCTCTGCAATGCTATAACCATGTTCTGTCTTGACTTTTTTTCAACAGTTCCCATTGTATTTAAAGTTTTTTGACATTTTCTGTTTCTTTGTTGGTGATTGTGAGTTTTGGTTGCCTTCTAGTTTGTGGGTATTATTTCTCTCTTTTAATAGTGACATTTATTCATCTCAACATCCAACTCAATCTCTGTAGTAAGGATTGGCAAGAATGGATATCCAGCAATTTCTGTTCTAAGCTTTCATTGTACATTCAACTAGGCTGTATCCTTATGCCATTGCCTGTCCATTGACATCTTTGATGCTTCCCGGCTCTTTTGCTTTTAGCATTTTCCTCCATTTTGGTCTTGAGAAGATTATGTTATGTTATTTGATGTGGTCTTAAAATACACATCATGGCATTTATGACGATGATCTTAAATTGCTAACAATCATTTTGTTTTCATCAGAAGCATGAATATAAAGTTAATTGCATTCTGACTGACTAATTTATTTGAAATGCACTTTCTAGGGGTTCAACACTAATATTTGTATGATTTGCACATATTTTGTATTGGTCTTTGCAAGGGTTTACTTTACTCATTTAGTATGCTGTCTTTTGAAAGATGCTTAGTAGCCACTGTAGTAATTTTTTCTAAATTGCTTTTTAATTATATAACCTGCATAGTTGGATAGCTCTTGAAAAAACAAATCCAACGATACCTTATTCAAGTCTGTGGGTCAATTTTAAACCGAGATATTAATGTTTGTGTGTAAGTTTATAATTTACAAGGAAGATATAAAGAAAACGGTTTTGACCTTTCCACTTTTTGTGACCCTGCCTACACACTCACACAACTGTTGGTTGCACTGTCGTCAAGGAGATTAACACCCACAAGGGCTTATAACTCTGCCAGTTTATATATATATACACCCAGACACTCAGATGTATAAATCACACCATGCCGTGATGACGTCAGACCGCGCACAGACTACGTGTGGCGAGACTTGTCAGCCAGCGAGGATTGCCGTAGATAGATGCATTTTGACAAAAGATGTTCCGTTAGAAAGATTAAAAATTATCAATGAGCCCGCCCATGCAGAGTGATGAAAATTTATACACAAATACTAAATTTGACGTTGAATGCAATCATGCATTCATTGGCATTCACATCGCTGTGAATATTCCATAACAATATTAAATAGTCATTGCTGACAAGGAAACGGCTATTTCCGGCCATTGAAATATCACATCAGAGCATGCAATTTTCATCATTTTCATTTGGGATGAGCCTCCCGACTTTAATTGTCGAAAATGACAAGATTTACATAAAAATGGATGATACATCTAATAACACATATTAGAACAAACAAATACATCTACATAAAACGTGATTTGTGGGTATACTTACGTCTGAAAAGGTCACTCTGTATCTCTGTGTGAGAAACGAATTTCAGAAACACGAGATGTACACACGTAAACCGAGGAGGGAAAAACTATATAAAGTAATTGGTCCTTTTTTTAACACGAACTTGAAATAATCGGGGAATTTAACATAACGAGTACTCTATATATCCTTAATATCGGGGTACAAGAACAAGAAAGCGAAAATCGCAGTAAAAACATCTCCGGCAACGTTCGGCAACAGATAAACGTAGTGGCTATGCTTAGCCTGTTAGAAAGAAAGATTACTTTTAGCAGAAAGAGAGAGAGAGAGATGCTGGTATCCTACAAGATCTGAACATAGAAGAACACTAGCTCATAAACAGCATGTGTAGGAAACTGGAATATCTTGGCTATATTAAACATCTGAATAGTTTGGAAAGAACAGTAATGGAAAGCAAGGTTCCTGGTAGAAGAGGCAGGGAATCGGGCTCAGGACATTGCAGACGTCTTCGACATGAACATTCATGAGGAGGGAGAATAGGGGCAAAGGGTTGATGAACTATTTGGCAGGTAGTGATAAGTTCTAAGTCGCTGCAGGGAAAATTTAGTCTACATATCAATTGGTTACTGGTTCCATATATTGATTGTTTGTGGTTCTCTATATTTTAATTGATTGTTTGTGGTTCTCTATATTTTAATTGATGGTTTGGGATTTTATCTTCAACACAGAGCCTAACATTGCTGGATGAGCAGATCCAGCCGCGAAAGAACCTACCTCCTCTTTTGGTCAAACTAACAGACAGACGCTCTGAAAGTCTGGATTATCTTGGCGTGTCATATGGCTTGACCTCTGACCTTTTCAGGTAATTCATTTTACAGGAGAGTGCATGTATTCATAAACTATAAATATCATGTCTGTTCTCTTCTAAGTACCTTGTTGTAGAATAGTTACAGAGATAAAAAAAATTTCCATTGTATAACTAAAACCTGATAAACAAAATCCTAGTTTTTAGAAGAAAGAAGACTGCAACATTGTATATTATGTATTGGTAGATAACACATCAGTTATAGTGACCTTGTAAACATGATCACCAGAGATGTTTCTGTGAGGAAAATGTGACAGTGTAGGAAATTGGTAACACCACCATGATCTAGTATATGTGAAGACCAATACTTACGACCCTATGGTAGAAATGTCCTGGACTTCCCTTACCATGTATAAGTCTCATTTCATTTGTTATCTCCCTTGTGCAGTTTCTGGAAGAAAGCTGGCTACATACCCGTGTACATGCGGCAGACTTCGGTAAGTGTCCGGGATTTATGTGCACATGTTTTGTATAAGGAGAGAAGACTGATTTTTGTTGTTGTTGGATGTTTCCCAAATGAAATAGAATAGGCAGATTTATTTGTTGAATGTCTCCCACATGAAATAGAATAGGCAGCTTTATTTGTTGAATGTTTCCCACATGAAATAGAATAGGCAGCTTTATTTGTTGAATGTTTCTCAAATGAAATAGAATAGGCAGCTTTGTTGGATGTTTCCCATAATTAACAACAGGGACTATTTTTTAAAAACAAAAAATCAGAAGGAGACTGGTTCTAGCAGTGCAGAGCTAAACCACATGAAGAACCTATGGCACAAAGGCACATTAATTTGTTCCAAGTAAACACTTTGAGATAAAGTTTGTTGGATGTTTTCCAGAATAAAACAAGTGGCAGAGTAGGCAGCTTTGTTGGATATTTCCTAGAATGAAATAAGTGATTCAGAAATAAATCATTGCTAGGAATCATATCAGAAAAAGATAAGTGAAGAACTAAAGATATGAGAATAAGAGGTAGAGTATTACAAATGTAGTAAATATGAAGCCATGATGCCATAGTGGTTAGTATAATTTCCTGCCAAAACAGTGATCTGGGTTTAATCCCCAAGCAAATGCAGAATTATTTTTTTCTGACCAGTATGGCACTCTACCACCTACATAAGTGCAGATTACGGACAATTTTCTGTGTACCACCACTTGCAGTGAATTTATGGAGAGACAAAGCAGATCTGACATCTTGTGATGATGAAGCCTTAACAGCCACTGCTTTGTGCATACAATCCAGATAACAAAATGAAGTAGATTTGCATTCTTGATTAGATATTTGTTGCTTAATTTTATCATTTCTGCTTCTGTGTATCATTGCAATCATGTCAATCAAAAATGACAATTAGCAATGAAGAAATTGAACATGTCACAAAATGTGAAGACCTTGGCTCCATAATTAACAACAGTAGGAGCTCTTCAAAAGAAGTCAGACAAAGATTGGTACTTCCAGTCCAATAGGTAAAGAGCATTAAGAACCTATGGCACAAAAGCACATTAGTTTGTTTAAAGTGAAAACTTTAAGAACATGCATTTTTCCCATGGCAACATACGGATGTGAATAATGGACCATCTCATAATCACTAAAGATGAAAATAAAGACTGGAAATTCACTCTTATAAAAACATTCTTAGAATACCGTGGATCAAGAAGAAAGAATATTGAAATTTGAACAGACGTAGACATTGAAGAAAACTGGCACGTAAACGGTATCATGCCGTGGACTCTGAGATAACCTCACATCAAACGTCACAGGGGTTTAGAAAGAGGGATAATGGAGGGATGGCTCCAGGAAGAAGAGGCTGAGGTTCACCAGCACAGTGATGGAACATGACAGACAGGCTGGGAAGTGGCTCCAAATGTTTCCGTATGTAGCCGAGGGCGGGGTTGGGGTGAGCGCCCAACCTCGCATAAATACCCTAATGGCTCGTGTATTCATTACCTATGCAGCAAAAGTCCAACTCCTGGCCTTCTCGTGGCAGAACTGCTTTAACTAACAGGTACACGACAGAAATCAGGATGCCACACACTCATGTGTAATGAAATATGTCAACTACTGCTAAATGTTATGGTGCTCGCCCTGCTTTGGACCCTCCGGCAGGTGCAGTGCCGGGCCCTATGCCTCAAAAGGGTCCAACCCCAACTACTGGAGGTCCTTCTCAGATGTCCTGTGGAGCCAGGGGACATGAGAATAGAACGGCTGGCCATACCAAACAAGACTTAAAATAATGCACTGGAATGCAGAGGGAGTCAGCAAAAAAAAAAATAGAATTAGAAAACTTCCTGGACCAAGATAAAGTAAGCATATGTTGCTTGCAAGAAACTCACCTCAACGAAAATATAGCCTTCAAAATCAGAGGCTACCAGTGTTACCGATCTGACCGAAAGGACAAGCGAAAGGGTGGGATACTGACTCTTATAAAAAAATAACATCACTGCTTCCCAAATTGAAGTCTACATGGAGGGGGCTGAGTATCAGATGCTTAAACTTAAGACAGGCAATACAGACCTTCATCTGATCAATTACTACTGTCCAAGTGACCGCCCACAGGCACTGGACACACTACCATTAAAAGAAAAAATGATTGTGTGTGGTGACTTCACAGCCACTCGCAGAGATGGGGCTGTGATCACATGGACCAGAGAGGAGAGAGACTGGAAGACTGGCAGGATGAGAATAGATTCATCCTGATTAACAAGCCGTCCGACCCACCTACTTTCTACTCGAGATAATGGCACACTACAACTACACCCGACCTGGCTTTTCATTCACCAGACCTGGAGTGGAACATTACATGAATTGTTGGGAAACAACTTGGTGGCAGTGACCATCGGCCGGTTTTTCTAACTATAGAAAATGAGCTTGTAAGTGAAAGCAGCACCCTCTCAAGGTGGGACTACAAGAAAGCAGACTGGGCAATGTACAAGCATCACACCAACATACTGGTTAGAAACCTGAACACTGAGAAAGACAAATAAAGTAGTTGAAGAGTTTGGGAAATGCATACTACAGGCAGCACAAGAAACAGTACCAAGAGGAGCCCGTAAACAATATAAACCCTACTGGAGTAGTGAACTGGAACAGTTGCATAATGATGTGAAAATGTGTAGAAAGCAAGCAAGAGGACAAACCCAGCCAAGAGCACCACAATATATACTACCACACAAAAGCCATATTTCAAAGGGCCAAGCTGCAAGCTAGACAGAAAAGCTGGCAGGAGAAGAGTCTCTGAACTTTGAAAGAGACACAAGGAAATTGTGGAAGCTAATAAAACAACTTTATGATGAGGGAACAGGGAGAAACTCAAAAATTGCACTACATAAAGACGGAAACATCTATAGGAAAGCAAGCAGCTGACCATTTTGCGGACTCATTCACATAAGATAACAATATCGACATTAGTGCAGAGAAACAGCAAGAGATTTGAGAGAAATGGCAACATACAGGACAGTATGAAACAGTACATGAGGAGCTGGAGGCACAATCAGCTGAGCTGGAGCTAGCCATATCAAAACTGAAAATGGGAAAGTCACCAGGAACTGATGGTATCTCCAATGAAATGATAAGGAACCTAGGAACAGAGGCCCAAGCAAAGCTGTTGCAGATCTTCAATAACAGCTGGACCTTAGGCAGTGTTCCACAAGTCTGGAGAGAAGCAATCATGATACCCCTCCTAAAATCAGGGAAAGATAGTTCCATTGCATCCAGCTACATACCAGTTAGCCTCACCACCTGTCTGCAAATCACTGGAGCGCATCATCAATCACAGACTGCAGTGGTACATTGAAAGTGAAAACATCCTTGTGCCACAGCAAGCTGGCAGTGCTACTCTACAGAAGATCAGACAACCTACCTCTCTCAAGAAATTGAGGATGCATTCCAAGAGGAGAAGCTGGTGCTTGCTGCATGGATAGATCTGAAGAAAGCCTTTGACAAAGTCTGGAAAGAAGGTCTGACGAAGAAACTGAGAAACTGTAAAGTCAGTGGAAGAATGTAAAAATGGGTAAAAGCATACTTGCACAACAGAAGAGCCAGAGTCCAGATAGATGGACTCAAGAGCAAGAAAGTACTACTGCGCCACGGTGTTCCCCAGGGCGGAGTCTTGTCCCCCACACTTTTTCTAATCTTCATCAATGATCTTGTTGCTAATCTACCGCATGGAATTAAAGCGGCAATGTACGCTGATGACCTGGTTCTATGGAGCACAAATGAACATGCATCAGTGGCCACCAGATCGCTACAAAGAGCTGTAGATGCATTTGTTGCATGGGCAAATAAATGGTGTGTCAGCATAAACACTGACAAGTGCAGCACCACTCTATTTACCCTCTCTCAAAACAAAAGGCAGGGATCATCCAGATAAATGGAATACCCCTTAGAGAAGACAAAGAACCAACATACCTTGGAGTAACATTTGATGGCAGGCTGACATGGAGAAAGCACATCAACAAAGCAGTAGCAAAAGCCAGAAGGAAAATAGCCATCCTGAGAAAGCTAAGTGGAACCACATGGGGAGCCAGTGGGAAAATACTTAGCAAAGTTTATCAACAGAGCATACGACCACACCTGGAATACGGGTCAACTGTGTAGTGTTCAGCATCAAAAACTACAATAGCTGGACAAGGTGCAAAATCAAACACTCAGTCACCACAGGAGGGATGAGATCAACCCCTATAGTGGAGATGGAGAAGATGGGGAGGACACAAGCACTGAGAGAGCGCAGAGATACGAAAACGCTAATACAAGCAGAAAAGTTTCTCAGCTTGCCAGGTCACCCTATGAAGAACAGATTTGAAAACTTAGCTATGGGGCGATTGAAAATAAGCAGTTTTATCCACCAGGCCAAACGACTCTGCAGAGAAACCACCGATCTGCCCACAGTTGGTATCCCCCTGACAACTATTCCAGAGCGAACTCCATGGAAAGATGAGCATAGACTATCACTTACAAATCCAGACAAAAGTGAGAGGAGTATTTGACAAGGAAGAACAGAACAGTGTGCAGCGCAGAACAGCCACTCTCAGCTTCCTTGATGAAGAATACCCACAGGACCTCTGGATCCGAGTCTACACAGATGGGTCAGTACAAAATGCTGTTCGAAATGGAGGAGCAGGAGTGTACATAGAATACCCAAATAATACTAGGGGCACGGCCAGAGTACCAACAGGAAAGTACTGCCATAACTATGATGCTGAAATTGAGGCAATCAAGATAGCAACAGAGAAATTATTAAATACCAGCCATGGTACACAACCTCTGGTGCTATTGACAGATGCAAAATCAGTACTCGAGACGCTCCTGTCTGGGAAATTGCCAGTACTAAGGACACTACTTTCTGAACTTAGCAGTCAGCATATGGTTACCATACTGTGGAATAACTGGAACAACAGAGCTGATCGATTGGCTAAGGAAGGAGCAAAAGAAGAACAGCCTGATGTGCCAGTTACATACCACCAAAAGAAAAGAATGATCAAATCAGTCAGAAAGCCACCAAAACCTGCTCAAGATGACTATCACATTATGGACAGACCAGAACAAGTCATTATTCTGCGCCTCAGAACAGGACACAATAGATTAAGCAACCACATGTATACAAAATTCAAGATTGGTGAAACAGCCATGTGCACATGTGGATTGGTGTCGCAGACAGCAGAGCACATACTCTAAGACTGCCCAAAATATGACATATCTAGGCAAACCTTCTGGCTTAGAGAGACAACAGTGGAAGATAAACTCTATGGACCACTGAGTGAACTAAAAAAGACAGTTAAATTCATACAAGAGACAATATTGCAATTATAGTCGTATTTCAAGCGAACGAAAGAAGAAGGTTGGGAAGCTTGCGATGGATCAAGAATGTTCCAGGCAGGTTGTGATGAGAGTGATGTTCTGAAATTTGATAGTTGTAATTGTGCGTGTTGGTCATAAAAAAAGTTAGTTGCTTATCTTTTACAGGATGTCAGTCAACCCCAGCATTTTTTGACTGTTTGTTATTTCTTGGCAAGTTTACGTTCAGTAGTTTGCCATTGCTTTCTGAACGACCAGCGCTCGTACCATTTTATAAAAACCAACATAATACTCTGCTGCCAAATCATCTGCAGCTTTGTTTCAAGTGTGGTATGCACGATAGCGAATTGTGTCCGTAACCCCTTTGTCACTGCACTGGTGTTGATCGTAAACATGTGTTTATTGTGTTATCGTGACTAATGCTGAAAATTTATTTGTCTAATTGTCCCTGCTAATTTTTGTCTGTTGAATCTGATATTTGACAGAATGAGTTGACTGGAGAGCATTCCTGCATCATGTTGAAAACATTGAACACATCAGAGGAGGACCACGAGAGGCAGGCTTGGCTGGAGGCATTCTGGAAAGGTGATTGTCAGTTGTATAATCTGTCGTCTATAGATGTGTTTGTGTGTTCTGTTGACACTGCCATCATCCATGACAAGTATTCATGGGGGTGGAGGGCATATCATGATAACATGAAATAAACACACAGGTATGGTGTCCACTATCTCTGGATAATGAATAAGATGCCTAAAGAAATTGTATCCACTGTGACTTATGGGTAATGGATGGGATGGCTTGAGGAACTGCGTCTGCTGTAGTCTCAGGTTAATGGATGGAGTGCCTAAAGGAATAGTGACCACCATGATTTCATTGTATGTTTGGGACACCTAGAGGTATGATACCTGCCTTGGTTTATGTATATGAGGGGTCATGGTAGACCTTGAAAATGGAACATTCTTGGAATGGCAATTTAAAGTTTCAAGTTTGGAGGCAGTAAAGCTAGAGGTGGGTAGTGGTACAAGTGAGAGGATAACTTGAGATGGATGAACAGCAGTCTCTGAGTGTCCACAGGAGCCAGAAACAGTGTTGTAGAGTTCTTCACATTCTTTATTGTACTGTCAGTACTTGATTGATTGATAGTAAACGCAATTTATAATTGTTTGATGTACTCTTTCTTACATCATTTATTACGTTTGACATTCCAGATTTTCGCAAGAGGTTTGTTGCCTTGCTGTCATACCAGTTTCGTGCTTTCAAACCAGCACTAGCTTTGAATATTTTACAGAACAATGTCTACAAATCTTCAGACTCCGGTGAGTGTAAATATTTGACCCCAGCTAATCTTTTGTCTTTTAAAATCACAAATGATCAAACTAACCAGCTTTTGTTTTATTTCTCTATCATCATCCAGTGGCTTGACTGTACAGAACTTTCCCCACAAAACATTCTATTGAAATGTCTCTGCATCATAAGCCAGATGTCCCACCTCTGTTGCTGTCAATATAAATTATCTATCACACTTTAATCCTATGTTTTGGCCTTCTTCTTTTCTGCTGGTCTAGTTCTAGACATTTGTGTCATTTTACATGCCTAAAATATTTCATTTTCCTCAATTTTTATTTGTTTTATTAACCACACACAATATGCATACTTTTAGCACTCTTGAGACTTGATTTATTTGTATTTTAGCCCACAAAGGTTTTCTTTGCTTTGGTTTTTGCAGGGCAGTGTATTGCTCAATAATCTCTGTTAATAATTTCATTGGAAACTTATTGCAAATATTTCCACCAAACATTTACATAGAATCTTCAGTAAGGTACCCTATGAAAATATGTCGGTCATGTCTGCAATGCTGGTCTCGTAATTTTTATTTTCTGATATGAGAAAATGGAGTAAAGACCTGTTTGTGTGATTCCAGGTCAGCTGAGTAAATCAGAGCTTCTGATGAGCTTCACGACCTATGACATCCACCGCCTGGAGCTCTACGCCAGCAACATGGTGGACTATCATCTCATTGTGGACCTGCTGCCAGAGCTGGCCAAGCTGTTCTTTACAGGGAGAATCGCTGTGAAACTCAGTGTTGTGCAGAAAGTAAGTATTGTGTTCACTGTTTGCTTGTGTGTAAGGGAGGAACGATTCATGCACCTAAGTACTGTACAGAATGTAAGCATTGTGTTCACTGTTTGTGTGTAAGGGAGGAACGTTTCATGCACCTCAGTACTGTACAGAATGTAAGCATTCTGTTCACTGTTTGTGTGTAAGGGAGGAACCATTCATGCACCTAAGAACTGTACAGAATGTAAGCATTGTGTTCACTGTTGGTGTGTAAGGGAGGAACGTTTCATGCACCTCGGTGCTGTACAGAATGTAAGAATTGTGTTCACTGTTGGTGTGTAAGGGAAGAACGTTTCATGCACCTCGGTGCTGTGCAGAATGTAAGCATTGTGTTCACTGTTTGTGTGTAAGGGAGGAACGTTTCATGCACCTCAGTGCTGTACAGAATGTAAGAATTGTGTTCACTGTTGGTGTGTAAGGTAAGAACGTTTCATGCACCTCGGTGCTGTACAGAATGTAAGAATTGTGTTCACTGTTGGTGTGTAAGGGGGAACGTTTCATGCACCTCGGTGCTGTGCAGAATGTAAGAATTGTGTTCACTGTTGGTGTGTAAGGGAGGAACGTTTCATGCACCTCGGAGCTGTACAGAATGTAAGAATTGTGTTCACTGTTGGTGTGTAAGGTAAGAACGTTTCATGCACCTCAGGGCTGTGCAGAATATAAGCATTGTGTTCACTGTTGGCTTGTGTGTAAGGGAGGAATGTTTCATGTGCCTCAGTGCTGTATAGAATGTAAGCATTGTGTTCACTGTTTGTGTGTAAGGGAGGAACGTTTCATGCACCTCGGTGCTGTGCAGAATTGTGTTCACTGTTGGTGTGTAAGGGAGGAATGTTTCATGTGCCTCAGTGCTGTATAGAATGTAAGCATTGTGTTCACTGTTTGTGCGTAAGGGAGGAACGTTTCATGCACCTCAGTGCTGTACAGAATGTAAGCATTGTGTTCACTGTTTGTGTGTAAGGGAGGAACGTTTCATGCACCTCGGTGCTGTGCAGAATTGTGTTCACTGTTGGTGTGTAAGGGAGGAATGTTTCATGTGCCTCAGTGCTGTATAGAATGTAAGTATTGTGTTCACTGTTGGTGTGTAAGGGAGGAATGTTTCATGTGCCTCAGTGCTGTATAGAATGTAAGCATTGTGTTCACTGTTTGTGCGTAAGGGAGGAACGTTTCATGCACCTCGATGCTGTGCAGAATCGTGTTCACTGTTTGTGTGTAAGGGAGGAACGTTTCATGCACCTTGGTGCTGTGCAGAATTGTGTTCACTGTTTGTGTGTAAGGGAGGAACGTTTCATGCACCTCAGTGCTGTACAGAATGTAAGCATTGTGTTCACTGTTTGTGTGTAAGGGAGGAACGTTTCATGCACCTCGGTGCTGTACAGAATGTAAGCATTGTGTTCACTGTTTGTGTGTAAGGGAGGAACGTTTCATGCACCTCGGTGCTGTGCAGAATTGTGTTCACTGTTGGCTTGTGTGTAAGGGAGGAATGTTTCATGCACCTCGGTGCTGTGCAGAATTGTGTTCACTGTGTGTAAGGAAGGAACGTTTCATGCACCTCAGTGCTGTACAGAATGTAAGCATTGTGTTCACTGTTTGTGTGTAAGGGAGGAAGAGTTTATGGATGTTGAATGGACACTCTTAGTATATCTGGGGCCCAGAAAGAAAGTATAGTAATAACACAGTAACCTGTCATGCATGTTGCACCAGGTGGCTAGGAAGGGTGGGCGTGGCACTGGCTAGCTCACCCTGTAGAACATTTTAGCTGCAAAATCCAACCAATTAGGAACACGTCTACAAATGGCTGTGCGTGGGTTGGTTGAGGGTCTGTGCTCTCTTGGGAGATTAAAAGCAGCAGCAGAAGAAGATTGACATTCTCTGACAATAGAAATAAGAGGACACATTAAACAGTTGAACCATTGAAAGCATATCTACAAAAGTGGACAGCAGCTGCTGAAGTAACCAGAACTGATTTCATATGTAGGTGGCAGCAGGGAAGTGGGGGGATGTTGACGCAAGTCGATGAGTTAAAAATCTGGCCACCTTGATAACAAGAGAGTGAGAAAGAGAGAGAGTAAGAGTGTTTGAGCGAGAGAGATAAGCTGTAGAAATGCTAAAGTGAAAGAATCTTTTTATGCAGTGATATCTTTGTTGATGGAGATGAGAGACAATGTATTTAGAACTATATATATATATATATATATATATATATATATATATATATATATATATATATATATATATATATATATATATATAATATAAGTCAAATATTCACCAAGAAATACAAAATTCGATCTACAGGTACTGAAGAGTAAGGGAACAGAAAATAACGCAGAGGTAAAGAACAGATTCGATACATTGTCCGATATGGAAATATTATTTCAAGATGTCGGTGACCGATGGGAAATATTAAAGAAATCAGTCAACCAAGCTGCAAACACAACCTTCTAAAAAATAAAGATAATAGGACGGAAGAAATGGATAATGGAAGACAAAAATAAGGAAAAATATGTAGAGATTCATAGGAAAATTAGGAAGCTATGCAAAAAGGCCAAAAAAAAACATGGCTTGAGGAAAATTGCAAGGAAATTGAAAACCAACACAAAACCCGGAATACCAAATTAATGCACAAAAGAATTAATGACATCACTAACAAAAGAACACACAGATCAACAGGTTGCCTAAAAATGTTTCAGTATCAGGTAATGGCCGGCTTCCTGGCCTAGAGGTTAGCGACTTTTCTCCGTAATCTCGTATACTCTCGTAAGTAACGTGACGACGATGAGAATCAGCAGTGGTTCGAATCGTGTCGGTAACTTAGGGGTATGTGAGCCGGCCGCTCAGAAAGCAATGGCAAACTACTGAGCGTAATCTTGCCAAGAAATCAACAATCAGCTGAAAGATGCTGATGTTGACAGCAATGTCCTGTAAAGGATATCAATCAATCAATCATGTGCCATGCCGGAAAGCGTGGGCGGTCATGATTCGCCATTTCACTCGATCACCAGAGTCGTGGATCAGCTCAGTGTTCCTGTCTCGTCCATGCCATGTGGCCAAGCCATCCAGGTATTTTCCTCTCGGTCTTCCTCTTGGTCTGTTCCCTTCAATCTTGCCAGCTGTCACTGTAAAGGATATGCAAACATTTTTTTAAAATCAGGTGATGAGATCTGTCACATGCACACACAACTGTTCCAATATCAGGTGACAAGATCTGTCACATGCACACACAAAGATGGCAAAATCATTATAGAAAAAGATAAGATTTTACATGCATGATCAGATTATGGGAATGACCTTTATGGTGATACAAGAGAAGAACAATATGATAATCGGAATAATAATGAAGGACCATCAATTTTGAAGATGGAAGTTCAGAATGCTCTTAACCAAATGAAAACTGGCAAGACCCCGGGTACAGATAACATCACAATAGAAATGATCAATGCTTTAGAAGAATATCTAATAGACCAGGTCACCAAATTGCTGAAAACAGTATACGATACTGGAGATATACCTCCTGAATTATGTAATTCTATATTTATTGCAATCCCGAAGAAATCAGGAGCCTTGGAATGCAATCAACATCAAACAATTAGTATAATGAGCCACACCACAAAGATTCTGCTGAGAATTATCTGCAAAGAGTTAGGAAGAAAATACAACCTGAAATAGGAGAACAATGTGGGTTTGTAGAAGGCAAGGGTAGAGTAAAAGCTGTGTATATGCTGCGAACAGTTATTGTACGTTCTATAGAAGTAAACAAAGATCTATATCTTTGCTTTATTGACTACACAAAGGCTTTCGATAAAGTGAGATATGTTGACATGATAAGAATGCTTGAAGATCTACAAATTGATGGAAAAGACCTTATTGTAAAAAACATATATTGGAAACAACAAGCTGCCATCAGAATTGATAATGATGTAGGTCAGTATCAGCCTATTAAAAGAGGTGTGAGACAGGGATTGTAGTGTCTCCAGATCTTTTTTTCCTGTACAGTGAAAATATTTTAAGAAATATAGAAGACATGGAAGGAATCAACATTGGGGGACGATACATCAATAACATTAGATATGCAGATGATACAGTCTTGATTGCAGGCAATGAACAGGACCTGCAGACTTTAGTAGATGCGGTTGCTGCACACAGTGAACAGCTATGGTTAAAACTGAATATTAAGAAGACAGATTATGGCCGTCACTGGGAAGATAGAAATACCACAATGTGATGTATGAGTAAATGGGCATATTCTTAAGCAAGTGAATCGATGCAGTTATCTCGGCACAGTCATAACATCTGATGGTTGATGCCTTGAAGAGATTAGAACAAGAATTGCCATTGCAAAGGTAGCCTTTTGCAAGATATCAATTGAAACGAGAAAAAGAGTGTTGAAGTGCTACATAGAACCTATACTTTTGTATGGGTGTGAAGCGTGGACAATAAGCTGTCAAGCTGAAATAACAGCTGACGGCTGTGGAAATGTGGTTTTTGAGGAAAATGCAAAGAATACCATGGACAGACAGAAAAATCAATGTACAAGTCCTTTGAGAAACAATTGAAGATCGTAAACTGATTAGAGTCATTAGACATAGTCAAAAAATTTTTTGGGCATGTTATGAGAAGAAATGACTCGGAGAACTTGATTACGACTGGCAAGATCGAAGGGAAGAGACCAGGGGGAAGACTGAGAAGTAAATACCTGGATGGCTTGGCCACATGGCATGGTTGAGACAGGAACACTGATCCACGACTCTGGTGATCGAGTGAGATGGCAGAACATGACCGCCCACGCTTATTGGCATGACACATTAACAAATGTAAGGAAATGATACAGAGTCACTAGACAGGTGAGCATCCAGCCACCACGCTACCACACGTCCCAGCAGAGACAATGGAATATAGATGTCCAGCCGTACAGGAGGAAAATATTAGACAGGATGTATGTTAAAAGCTTAATCTGGGCAGGTCATAATATTCAGCTAGATGAACATAATGAACATATCAGAGTACAATTTGAGATGACAGAGGAATGGAAGGTCATGATTGTCAGTGTCTGCTGCAAGCAGGTCAGTGAAGATGAAGACCTACAGGAGGATATCAGCAATAATAGTTTCTCATTGTCATGAAGATGCACCTTGAACGCAGTTAAACAGTTTCTCATTGTCATGGAGATGCTTCTTGAATGCAGTTAAATAGTTTCTCATTGTCATGAAGATGCTCCTTGAATGCAGTTAAATAGTTTCTCATTGTAATGATGTTTCTTGGGTGCAGTTAATGATCCATGTACATAGCCACCTTGGGGGAGGGGGGGGGGGCATGGTAATGCAGTTAATGATTCATGTACATAGACACCTTGTGGGTTGTTGTAGACACTCGCCTGCTGTCCTGCTGGTCATGGGTTCGATCTGCAACTGAGCAGATTTGGATCCCTGGTTGAGCCAGCCTGAAATTGATGCTAAGAATGGCTTGGGAAGTACAGGCACTGACCACATGAGCCACCGAGTGCTGACTGATGTATACAAATATGGGTCTAGCACCATATGCCTGAGCGTTCAGGTCTGTAAAAGGGTCCTTTACTGTGGACTTGTGTGTATAGATAGCACTGACTGTGGACTTGTATGTATAGATAGCACTGACTGTGGACTTGTGTGTAGATAGCACTGACTGTGGACTTGTGTATGTAGATAGCACTGACTGTGGACTTGTGTGTAGATAGCACTGCCTGTGGACTTGTGTGTGTAGATAGCACTGACTGTGGACTTGTGTGTAGATAGTGCTGACTGTGGACTTGTGTGTAGATAGCACTGACTGTGGACTTGTGTGTGTAGATAGCACTGACTGTGGACTTGTGTGTGTAGATAGCACTGACTGTGGACTTGTGTATAGATAGCACCGACTGTGGACTTGTGTGTAGATAGCACTGACTGTGGACTTGTGTGTGTAGATAGCACTGACTGTGGACTTGTGTGTGTAGATAGCACCGACTGTGGACTTGTATGTAGATAGCACCGACTGTGGACTTGTGTATAGATAGCACCGACTGTGGACTTGTGTGTAGATAGCACTGACTGTGGACTTGTGTGTAGATAGCACTGACTGTGGACTTGTGTGTGTAGATAGCACTGACTGTGGACTTGTGTGTGTAGATAGCACCGACTGTGGACTTGTGTATAGATAGCACCGACTGTGGACTTGTGTGTAGATAGCACTGACTGTGGACTTGTGTGTAGATAGCACTGCCTGTGGACTTGTGTGTGTAGATAGCACTGACTGTGGACTTGTGTGTAGATAGTACTGACTGTGGACTTGTATGTAGATAGCAATGACTGTGGACTTGTGTGTAGATAGCACTGACTGTGGACTTGTGTGTAGATAGCACTGACTGTGGACTTGTGTGTAGATAGCGCTGACTGTGGACTTGTGTGTATAGATAGCACTGACTGTGGACTTGTGTGTAGATAGCACTGACTGTGGACTTGTGTGTGTAGATAGCACTAACTGTGGACTTGTGTGTAGATAGTGCTGACTGTGGACTTGTGTGTAGATAGCACTAACTGTGGACTTGTGTGTATAGATAGCACTGACTGTGGACTTGTGTGTGTAGATAGCACTAACTGTGGACTTGTGTGTAGATAGCGCTGACTGTGGACTTGTGTGTAGATATCACTGACTGTGGACTTGTGTGTAGATAGCGCTGACTGTGGACGTGTGTGTAGATAGCGCTGACCGTGGACGTGTGTGTAGATAGCGCTGGGTTTATGCAGGTTTCTCTCTGTCTCTAGAACATACTCCTGTCCCTGGGTCTGCAGCACAAGATTGTGGAAGACATTGAGAAGGACCTTGACCTGCCAGCCAGTCAAATACTGGCGTTGTTTAACAGATCTATTCACAAATTTGTGCAGGTGAGAATGTGTACAAGAGATGGTCTTTTTTACATGTACATTTTGTGTTGGTTGAGGAATATTAGTATTGGGTGAAGGAGATGAGTGTTGGTTGAAGGAGATTCGTATCGGTTGAAGGAGATGAAAGTTGGTTGAAAGAGATTAGAATTGGTAACAAAATTATCCTTACAATCAGCAAAAAACATTTAAATGGCAGACACTTCTAAATATGATCTTGTTTGATTTAAATGAATAATTAATAATGTATTAGGAACCACACAGTACTTTGGAAAAGGATCATTCGCTGAAAATGGTAGTAAATTAATGTATTTTGAAGAAACTGACCCATTTAGTTGTGGCTGATAACACAAATTATGGATATGTGTATTTTGATGAAATCATGGTAATGATGTATCGAAAATACAAATCATGCAATGTGTGACACACTACATCCTAGTGAAGTATGTCATGAGTTTTGGGGTTGTGATTGATACATAACGATGATGGCATTAATGTCATTTAGTCATTTTAATGTTTTATGACATTATGACTGAGCAAGCCAGGTTTCTCGGGTTACCTAAGAACCTAATATGTCAGAAAGTTAAACTACCCTGGAAAGCTAAATCCAGAATCCAGATAAGAAATGCCAGGATGTGTTGGCTGATGGGAGCCAGTATAACACATATGGGCATAGTGCATCAGCATCCTATTTAAAAAACCTGACAAATGAAGAAACAATAACTAAAATGTTGACACGGACACAGGATATGGTAATCTACCTCGTTAAACTCTCCTCTTGGTAAAACAGAAATGATGCAGACACAAGAAAACGGGAATATTGGTTGGACATTGAGCTAGCATGATTTTTCTGGTCTTAATTTTGCAAGTTTTTACAGTTGTTAAGAGAGATGTTTGTATTGCCTCTTAAATTATGTGGGGACATTTTGCACCTTAATATTTGAGGTATATTTATTTTAATTCTGCAGATGCACTTTACATTTAATAAGAAAGTGTTTATGTTGAAGAGCCTAATATTAATTCATGTTTGTACTTGCACAATTTATTGCCATTTATTATAGCTCATATAATTCTCAGGTTGCATACAACGTAAATTACTACACATAAAGCAATGTAATGTATCCTTAAACCTGAAATACGCTATCACAGGTTCCACTGTTGGTATTACAATGGTAGAGACTATCACATCTTTTTTTTTTTTCTTTACATAATTTGAATTTAAATTAATGACTGTAGCTCCTTCTGCAAATTAAAGAAACCGTTGGTTGTGTGTGGCCAACAGTATACGGAAAGCATTATGTGACCAGTCATTTTATGGGTGCTGCAGATTCCCTTCCTATTGGCTGGTTTAATCAGGTTTAGAATTGTCTGTTGTTTCAATCCATTTAGGGATGTATTCTGGTATATCATGTTTGGTCTCTCCATTCTCCGTGTATAAGTAGGCAGCATTTACATTGAAATTAATACTCACAGTTAGATTTGGCACACAGAGGTACAGGTTCTTTCACTGATGGGGTTGGTGTAGTGGTGGTATGATATCTCTCAGCTGAAACTGGTATGAAATGTTTGGCCAACTATTGTTTTGAACAGGTAATGTTACAGTCCATCACATCGACCTCTTGAAAGGTAAATTGAATACGTTTTTGGAGTTTGGGGACTATGTTTTGTTGGGTGGTGCTTTGGGTAGGATGGCCATTTAGATTAGGGTTTTCTTGAGGGTTTCAAACTCTTTTGCCACTGTATCTTGAGTGCATGTCCTGGTGTGGTTGAACAGGGTCTGTGCTAGGCCACATTTGTACTGGGCAGGTGCGAAGCTGTGGCCAGTCCACGGTACACTGATATTTGAATGCTGCCGTTCTCTCTATATCTAAATTAGTGTTTCTAAAAATGGTAGTGTCCATGTTTGGTGGCCTGGTTCTCGTGGCATGAAACAATGTTGCTTGTTTATTAATGCAAATTATACATTTTCTTCCTCAATTTTCAGTACTTCAATAAGATATTGGAAAAGGAAGCCGAGGCCTCCGTTGCTGAAAAGAAAGACGTTGTGATGGATCCCCTGAGAAAGACAATGGATCAAGAACTTGTAAGTCGTCAGTGTTTTTCTGCTTTCCCTGTACTTTGCTACATGCTTATATATACAGACTTGAAGCCCATCACATGGTAGAATGTGAGCCTGATATAGCATAAACAGAGGGGATGAACAGCCCCTCTTAATTCAGCTTGATGGTATTACAAATAGAACAAGTAGTCCAGGATTTAAACAAGATCATGCAGCAAGCAAGCTGAACTGGCTTCAGACATAGTCTTTGACCTCAGCCTACACCTGGGACAGACCCTACACACCTAACAGGTATCGATCATTTATGTCAAACATGTAAATGGCAAACTACAGACAACATTTACAGCTACATGTCAAGGAGAACTACTGTGACATTTGTACATGATGCAAATGTGGTTTCTCTGTGAAGATACAACATGATGACTCTTGCATGCAAAAAGTGTGGCTTATTCTGATGACTCTTGCATGCAAAAGGGTGGCTTATTCTGATGACTCTTGCATGCAAAAGGGTGGCTTATTCTATCCTGATTGGTGGTCTGCAGACAATGGAGTGAGCTCATTGCATTGTTACATTAAATGGACAGAGTAGCCTGATGACCTGGGCATTGCTTACAACATTGCCCTTCTGTCCCACACATGAAAACAGATGTGAGATACATAAAGCACATATGATGGGAGATCATAACAAACAGTTAGGTCTATAAATCAAGTAAATGATAATTTAAAATACCTTCATGAAAATTCATGCCATGAGTTGTAATCATGCACATAGTTAGCAATGTAGACCACAAATGGGGAAACATAGCATTAGGACATTTGAGGAAGTCAGCAGAAACATGGACTGCAAACATTCATCAACAGAAACATGGACTGCAAACATTCATCAACAGAAACATGGACTGCAAACATTCATCAACAGAAACATGGACTACAAACATTCATCAACAGAAACATGGATTGCAAACATTCATCAACAGAAACATGGATTGCAAACATTCATCAACAGAAACATGGATTGCAAACATTCATCAACAGAAACATGGATTGCAAACTTTCATCAACAGAAACATGGATTGCAAGCATTCATCAACAGAAACATGGATTGCAAACATTCATCAACAGAAACATGGATTGTAAACATTCATCAACAGAAACATGGACTGCAAACATTCATCAGCAGGTGACTGCACAGAATAGGAAGCCTGCCGTGATGTGACATGGCAGAATCACTCATGGAGAGGGGCGCAGAGGTGTTTCCAAGGCACCAGGGCCGGGTTCTATACTGGCCAAGACCTATTGACGCGTCCTCGCCGAGCATCCTGGGCAACAGGTCCCTTCGAGGTCCTGGCTAAAGTCAGTAGGATCGTTGATTCCTCCGAAGTCGGAGAGTGTCTGCCTGCACGGCGAGGAACCACCAGTCTGCACATCAATAAAGCCAGACATGGGACAACGGATACTCACGCAAACCTCAGGTCCTGTATGACATCACACTGATGTTGGACAACAGGATGTCTTCATCCGACATACAGGACTTCACACTGGAGGTTACAGCCAGCGAACACAAGCAAGCAAGCACTCATGGAGAGAAGCAAATTCCAGCAAATGAAAAGATGGATATGACGCATATTGAGAAAACCTGTGAATCATAACTTTCTAGTCTTCTTAATCATATAGGACAAAATAAATATAGAGAGACTTAGAAAACCACACAGAGAAGACAATTAGAGATGGAGATGAATAATATTGGGAGGACATAGAGGGAGCTGGCAAAAGATAGGAGTGCCTGGTGTGAGTTGCTTGAGGCAAGAGCTAATTACCTTTTTAAAAAAATTTTCTAAAATTTGTGACACATTTTGTAACTTTTATTGTATTTGCAACTGCAACCCACACAAGTATCGCTGCAGTTGTGGACTGCTTGTTATTATAGTGATATCAGTATGTATATTTGTGGGTAGATGTTATGCCTTTGTTTATATTGCCTGTGTTCAACAGAAAGAAGCAGGCGATGAGTTCAAACTGCAGCACAAGAAGGATGTTGCCTCTATCATGGGCAGTGACTTGTCTCAGTACGCCATTAGAGGGTCTGAAGCTGACTGGAAGGATGTCATGAAAGGCACAGGGAAAACTGTTGTCAGTATTAAAAGGTGAGCAACGTCAGTTAATAGACAGTTCTGTCTGTTCAATCAGTTTTCTTATTATGATGTTGTATATTAGTAACAAATCTGTCTGGCATTGTTGCACCACATAAGTTTGATGTCCTTTACTGTGCTAATTTTACAGTATTTTTGTCGTGCAATTTGTGTGTGTGGATTGGTGTTAGTGCTCGTGTGTTAACAAAGAATAGCGAGGCCCATTAGGAAAGCAAATATCGAGGCCCATCAGGAAGGCAAAGAATAGCGAGGCTCATCAGGAAAGCAAAGAATAGCGAGGCCCTTCAGGAAAGCAAAGAATAGCGACACCCATCAGGAAAGCAAAGAATGGGGAGGCCCACCAGGAAAGCAAAGAATAGCAGGCCCATCAGGAAAGCAAAGAATAGCGGGGCCCATCAGGAAAGCAAAGAATATCGGGGCCCATCAGGAATGTAAAGAATAGTAACACTAACGTTAACCGTGCCTGTCATAAGAGGAGACTAAGGGGGGTTGGCGTGAGAGTGGCTACCTCATCCTTCAACTTTAGCTGCAAAACCCAACTGATCATGGATTGCTTGGTCTACAAAGAGCTTGGCATGAGTTCCATTGAGAGATGAAAGGCAGAATTTTATTTGTGGTTCTTTCGTTTGTGGAAACCCTGTGGATTTGAGTTGTTCACTCGTATTTTTGACTTGAGCAATTGGGTCTTGATTCGGATTTGAGTTGAACTGATTTTATTGTTTGTGGGGGAAAACCTGGGGATTTGAGGTGTTCACTCTTGCATGACTTTGACAATAGGGACTGGTCATTTGTAGACATGAAATACATTCTAAGCTCTCCATGTCGTGGTTGAGACTTGGGTGATGACTCGTTCTCAGTGTGCAATGTTTGTAGTCTATCTGCAGGCTTCATGCACAAGAGCTGTACTGATCTCATTCCTGTATGTCCTCATTCTAAATGTATGCTCACTTGATTCCACGGGGATCCATTCTTGTTGATTCAGCAACCTGGTTGGGGCTGATAGTGTGGACTCCACCACAATAAAACATAGGAAAGGAACTTTAATCATCAAGAAATTATTTTTAAAAAAAACAAATTCCACTTTTGTAGCAGAGGATCTTTAACCAGAGTGCATGCAAAGAGAAAGACACTTGCATATCTTTCTGTGAGACATGTTGGTGAGAAGCATGCAAGAGGAGAGGAAGTGATAAACATGAGAGACTGGGATCCCACATGTAAGACAATCATGACAAAGAGAGTAATAGAGACCAACACGAGGCAGAAGAGACAAGAGAGGGAGGTGACTGACTGGTATTTGAGACAATGAAGAAAGAGAGAAAAGGTGAGAGATACATAAGAGGATAGTGAAATTGGTAGGCACGAGAGAAGGGAGAGCAAGTGTGATGAAAGAGACTCAAGCTGCGGATTTCAACTTTGCATGATCATCTCCATTTCATGTTGCACATTTCTCCCTTGCCTCTCCCCCCCCCCCCCCTTTTTTCTGTGAGAGGTGCTGGTGAGACAGACAGGGTATAATGATTTTGTGATGGGGAGGGGAAGGTTTACTCTGATGTTGTTTCTTTGTTTAGAGAGAGATTCTCAATTTGAAGTTGTCTTTTGTGCTCATAATTTTAGTGCTCACTTGCTCTTTCTCACTGCTCACTTTTGCTCTCTCTGTTTTAATCTCCCTCATGCGCTAAAAGAGTGGTTTTGTGTGAGAGACAAAGTGGGGAAAGGTGGAGTTGTCTCACATGCATGAATCTCTTTTGCATGTCTCTTTCATATGGGAGCCAGTTAGTGAGCATGCAAACATGAAAGATTGGAATTTTGGTGCAATGCCATGGAATGGAAGCAAGCATCACCTCTCTCAGTGTTTTTCAATATTCATTCACAATCTCTCTTCTAGCTTGGAGAGTTAAAAAAAGGCACATGATGTGGCCGGACATTTTTTTAGGGTGGCAATTGCAATAGTATTAGCTGGAGCTCTTAAACTTCCAGTGTGCTGATGCCATGCTAGTGGGTCCAGTTCCCTACACCGGTCAGTTGAGCTAAAATTCTTGTCCTTGACTTGGGGGACATTACAAGTACCTCAAAAGTCGGAGTGCTTGATGGCTGCTAGTCCACACAAAAATCAGTCAAGTCCATACATGTGCTACTACTACGAAGCACCCCAGGTCCAAGTTTTTTATTGTCCAATGTCCTTTCGTTGTTTGTTACATGACGCATTTCTGTTTGCTTCCAGCCACCTAGAGAAGAAGAGAAAGCTGGTGACAGAAGCAGAGCAAGAACCAGCAAACAAGAAGAAAAACAAGAAGAAACAGAAGAGCAAAAAATGACTTCAATCTCTGCCTGTCTGTCAGTAAAATCTTCCCTGTACCATTCTGATTAATTTAATGTATGGCTGGATCTGTAGATGTGTTAGCCTTGCTTGGGACATTATTTGCCTGTTATCTGTGCAGACTATCTATCATCAGTAAAGATTTCAGAAATGCTCAACAGTTGGATACGGTGAATTTTAACTCTTGTTGGTTTCTTCAAGTTTTCACAAATTATTGTTATTGTAAATGAGGTTTATTAATGACATTCATTAATATAGAAATAAACTGTTTGCAAGGAAGCAGTGTTTTTTCCCCCTTCTTGCCTACTGGTAATGTTTTTTTTTTTTTTTTTTAAATCTGCCTTTAAAATTAGCTATGGCTCCTAAATTGACCAAGCCTATAAAATGAGTACCTGGAATTGTCCAGAAAGTAAGTGACAAGAGTGTACTGTCATCACCCACCGAATTGGTCTAGAAAACCCAGGACATTTTAAGGTGTGTAAATAGGACTTGTATTTTGTAAAGTTTGTTAACTGGATGCAGAAGTGGTGAAATGATATAAATCACACCTACAACAGTGGAAATAGCTGCTTGTGTGATGTAGATGTGGTGAAATGATATAAATCGCATCTACAACGGTGGAAATACAAGTTGTTCTTCTTTTCGTTCATCCGGAGTGTTTTTTCAGATGTGTCTGTTATGCGCCCTTGTGCCGAAACCCGCAGGCCAACACATCCGACTATAGCGTGCTTTTTTGACCAGGTAGCATTCCTGGGGAAATACAAGTTGTACAAGCTGCTTGTGAACTGGATGCAGAAGTGGTGAAATTGTATAATTGATTTATTTGTTTGTTTCGGGGTTTGAGGTTTGAAGATTGAGCACAACCCACTACTGGCAATGCTAATCGTATTCTGATACGAACCTTGGGCCTTTTCTACGTCAGATTGGAAGCATTAGACTCGAGTTTTTGCTCTCATTTGAGCTCGTCAGTAGTGCATATCCCTGACTAGACCCGTGATTGAACTCCAGACCACTGGCATGTGAGGCAGGTTTGCAATCACTGACCACGCGTGTGAATTGGATGTAGAAGCAATGATATAAATCACACCTACAACGGTGGGACATTCCCACATATACCCGGGGCTCCCTGTCAAAAGTCATTGATTAAAAGTCCACGTGGCCTTTGATCTACTCTCTAGGTATTATTCAGACACCTAATCACTCCCTTCTGAGCCAGTCTCTCCAGATCTCTGTATCTCTGTCTAGTTGCACTCTCCGCCCAGTCCTTGAGTCTTCACATCATCAAAATTATCTAGCTCTCCACTTGAAAGGGGCGGCAGCAACTATTTTGTCTGCCCATTCATTGCCCTGCATGGCCGGGGCAGAAAATCCATGATATTCTCACAATCTCTGTTACGTAAAGTGAAGTAGTCACTTCATGCGGAACATCCAAGTTTACACTTTCCGAAGCATACTCTCTGAATCCGTTACAACCACTGGAAGGCTGCTGTCACGGCCTCAACTTCCATGCTCATACTTAATGGTGTAATTGTTTATGCCAGATTCTCCTTTTTGAAACAGTGTCCATTTGTCTTTGCAATAAAAACCTGTCCACTGTTTACCTCTTACCCACTCCTAGTGATAACTTATAAGGATGCAACCCGAGTTCAATCACTGCCAAAAGCCAGAACAGCAACAAGTTTAGTTTAGTCGATGGATCAACATCACGGCACACAGGTGCAACCCATAAGTGCTCCGTTCTCCTCCTAACTCAAACCCGAGTTTGGAGAAACTCAGCTCAGTGCACAAACTCCATAGCACCAACGAGGATCCTGAAATACGTTGGGTAGATTTTTTACTCAATTTTGCCCGGGCAGCGCCGTTAGGCTACTCTTTTTTGATTGCCAGCTGCCAACGGATTTTTTATGTGCGCAACAATACACATGGGAGTCCGATCTCACTACCCAGAGACCAGGGGAAATTTTGTTACTAGAAGTCCACGTGAAAACATCCCGGTCCTCACCGGGGCTTGAATCCGGGACCCCCAGCACTCAAGGCGGACACCATACCTCCAGACCACGCAGCTGCCGCACACACCCCCCCCCCCCCCCCCCCCCCCCTCTGAACAGCAACAAGATGGTATCTTCTGCGTTCATCCGGATTTTTTTTTCACGGATGTGACTGCGTTGTGCCTGTTTACAGCAGAGCTGCGTTCTTGCGTCATTAGGCTGACACATCTGACTTCTGCGGGCATTTGTTGACCGGGTTAACCTTCCCAGAACAAGATGGTATAATATCCTTACACTGACACAAAAGTAGCTTTTGCTTGCAGCTGGGAAGGATAATGTGACTGACTTTCAGGATAAATGAGATCTTGTTTCAGAGCACTACATGTCTAGAGGGAACATATCACCAGGGCCAACACTACATGTCTACAGGGAACATGTCACCAGGGCCAGCACTACATGTCTACAGGGAACATGTCACCAGGGCCAGCACTACATGTCTAGAAGGAACATGTCACCAGGACCAACACTACAGTGTCTACAGGAACATGTCACCAGGACCAGCACTACATGTCTACAGGGAACATCACCAGGACCAGCACTACATGTCTACAGGGAACATATCACCAGGGACAGCACTACATGTCTACAGGGAACATGTCACCAGGGCCAGCACTACATGTCTACAGGGAACATGTCACCAGGGCCAGCACTACATGTCTAGAAGGAACATGTCACCAGGACCAACACTACATGTCTACAGGGAACATGTCACCAGGACCAGCACTACATGTCTACAGGGAACATCACCAGGACCAGCACTACATGTCTACATGGAACATATCACCAGGGACAGCACTACAGGGAACATGTCGCCAGGGCCAGCACTACATGTCTACAGGGAACATGTCACCAGGGCCAGCACTACATGTCTACAGGGAACATGTCACCAGGGCCAGCACTACATGTCTAGAAGGAACATGTCACCAGGGCCAGCACTACATGTCTACAGGGAACATATCACCAGGGTCAGCACTACATGTCTACAGGGAACATGTCACCAGGGCCAGCACTACATGTCTACAGGGAACATATCACCAGGGCCAGCACTACATGTCTACAGGGAACATGTCACCAGGGCCAGCACTACATGTCTACAGGGAACATGTCACCAGGGTCAGCACTACATGTCTACAGGGACATGTCACCAGGGCCAGCACTACATGTCTACAGGGAACATGTCACCAGGGCCAGCACTACATGTCTAGAAGGAACATGTCACCAGGACCAGCACTACATGTCTACAGGGAACATGTCACCAGGACCAGCACTACAAGGAACATATCACCAGGGCCAGCACTACATGTCTACAGGGAACATATCACCAGGGCCAGCACTACATGTCTACAGGGAACATGTCACCAGGGCCAGCACTACATGTCTACAGGGAACATGTCACCAGGGCCAGCACTACATGTCTAGAAGGAACATGTCACCAGGACCAGCACTACATGTCTACAGGGAACATATCACCAGGGCCAGCACTACATGTCTACAGGGAACATGTCACCAGGACCAGCACTACATGTCTACAGGGAACATATCACCAGGACCAGCACTACATGTCTACAGGGAACATATCACCAGGGACAGTACTACAGGTCTAGAGGGAACATGTCACCAGGGCCAGCACTACATGTCTACAGGGAACATGTCACCAGGGCCAGCACTACATGTCTACAGGGAACATGTCACCAGGGCCAGCACTACATGTCTACAGGGAACATGTCACCAGGGCCAGCACTACATGTCTAGAAGGAACATGTCACCAGGGCCAGCACTACATGTCTACAGGGAACATGTCACCAGGGCCAGCACTACATGTCTACAGGGAACATACCACCAGGGTCAGCACTACATATCTACAGGGAACATATCACCAGGGCCAGCACTACGTCTACAGGGAACATGTCACCAGGACCAGCACTACATGTCTACAGGGAACATATCACCAGGACCAGCACTACATGTCTACAGGGAACATATCACCAGGGTCAGCACTACATATCTACAGGGAACATATCACCAGGGCCAGCACTACGTCTACAGGGAACATATCACCAGGGCCAGCACTACGTCTACAGGGAACATATCACCAGGGCCAACACTACATGTCTACAGGGAACATGTCACCAGGGCCAGCACTACATGTCTACAGGGAACATGTCACCAGGGCCAGCACTACATGTCTAGAAGGAACATGTCACCAGGGCCAGCACTACATGTCTACAGGGAACATATCACCAGGGTCAGCACTACATATCTACAGGGAACATATCACCAGGGCCAGCACTACGTCTACAGGGAACATATCACCAGGGCCAACACTACATGTCTACAGGGAACATGTCACCAGGGCCAGCACTACATGTCTAGAGGGAACATGTCACCAGGGCCAGCACTACATGTCTAGAAGGAACATGTCACCAGGGCCAGCACTACATGTCTACAGGGAACATGTCACCAGGGCCAGCACTACATGTCTACAGGGAACATGTCACCAGGGCCAGCACTACATGTCTACAGGGAACATGTCACCAGGGCCAGCACTACATGTCTACAGGGAACATATCACCAGGGCCAGCACTACAGGGAACATGTCACCAGGGTCAGCACTACATGTCTACAGGGAACATGTCACCAGGGCCAGTACTACAGGTCTACAGGGAACATGTCAACAGGGCCAGCACTACAGGGAACATGTCACCAGGGCCAGCACTACATGTCTACAGGGAACATGTCACCAGGGCCAGCACTACATGTCTAGAAGGAACATGTCACCAGGGCCAGCACTACATGTCTACAGGGAACATGTCACCAGGGCCAGCACTACATGTCTAGAAGGAACATGTCACCAGGGCCAGCACTACATGTCTACAGGGAACATATCACCAGGGCCAGCACTACATGTCTACAGGGAACATGTCACCAGGGCCAGCACTACATGTCTACAGGGAACATGTCACCAGGGTCAGCACTACATGTCTACAGGGAACATGTCACCAGGGCCAGCACTACATGTCTAGAAGGAACATGTCACCAGGGCCAGCACTACATGTCTACAGGGAACATGTCACCAGGGCCAGCACTACATGTCTACAGGGAACATGTCACCAGGGCCAGCACTACATGTCTACAGGGAACATGTCACCAGGGCCAGCACTACATGTCTACAGGGAACATGTCACCAGGGCCAGCACTACATGTCTACAGGGAACATGTCACCAGGGCCAGCACTACATGTCTAGAAGGAACATGTCACCAGGACCAGCACTACATGTCTACAGGGAACATGTCACCAGGGCCAGCACTACATGTCTACAGGGAACATATCACCAGGGCCAGCACTACATGTCTACAGGGAACATGTCACCAGGACCAGCACTACATGTCTACAGGGAACATGTCACCAGGACCAGCACTGCTTGTCTACAGGGAACATGTCACCAGGGCCAGCACTACATGTCTACAGGGAACATGTGACCAGGGCCAGCACTACATGTCTGCAGGGAACATGTCACCAGGGCCAGCACTACATGTCTACAGGGAACATGTCACCAGGACCAGCACTACATGTCTACAGGGAACATGTCACCAGGACCAGCACTACATGTCTACAGGGAACATGTCACCAGGACCAGCACTACATGTCTACAGGGAACATGTCACCAGGACCAGCACTACATGTCTACAGGGAACATGTCACCAGGACCAGCACTACATGTCTACAGGGAACATATCACCTGGGCCAGCACTACATGTCTACAGGGAACATATCACCAGGGCCAGTACTATGTCTACAGGGAACATGTCACCAGGGCCAGCACTACAGGTCTAGAGGGAACATGTCACCACTACATGTCTAGAGGGAACATGTCACCACAGCCAACACTACATGTCTACAGGGAACATATCACCAGGGCCATTACTACATGTCTACAGGGAACATGTCACCAGGGCCAGCACTACAGGTCTAGAGGGAACATGTCACCACAGCCACCACTACATGTCTAGAGGGAACATGTCACCAGGGACAGCACTACATGTCTAGAGGGAACCTATCACCAGGGCCAGCACTACATGTCTAGAAGGAACGAGTCACCAGGGCCGGCACTACAGGTCTAGAGGGAACATGTCACCAGGGCCAACTATACAGATCCTTTCAGCAATCATTAACCCACATCTCTACAGTGCCCTGCTGCAACAAGATAAAGCTAGACCACCAAACTGTTTGTACAATGACTCTAACCATGGAGATCCTTCACTGAACATCTTTCACATCCCCTGCATTCACAAACATAGCCCCAAGTGACTGCCACATCTTTGGACCAATCAGAGACAATGCGAGGACGGATTTGATCTGATGAAGTGGTGCAGCAACTGGTGTATGAGTGGCTGCACATGATGACAAGAACTGTCCAGATGACTCCTTGAACTAGACAGGTTGAGGAGGACTTCTACTGAACACATGGTCACTGTCGTAACAAAATACTTCAAATTTGAAGCACTAATTATTATTGATTTATTTGGTTGTTTCGGGATTTGAGATTTAAATATTGAGCACAACCCACTACTGGCAACGCTGATCATATTCTGGTATGAACCTAAGGCCTATCCACATCAATGTGGAAGCACTAATTATTATCACCGATTTTGTCACAAAAGTTGCAGGATTCTTCCATAATTTAAACAGCACATTAGAAAAATGCGTGGTTCTACATATGTATATATCACCTGTATGTATTAAAATCAAAATAAGTAAACAGGTAAATGTTTACAATACACACAAGTCATAAATGTGGTCAAAGACTAGATATACTGGCCGTTTAAAAATGAAACTTCAAACATAATTCTACCGCAAGTTTCAAGTCCAGCATTGGCACGCCTACTCTCCATGCATCTGGCATGAAGAATGACTGTCTGTCAAACAGAGCTTCCTGTCTGCATGGCTTTTGATTTAGAGTTGGGACAAAGATAACAGAATTTCAGCTCTCTATACTGTATGTGGGAGACACGGTAGCTAGCATGCTGGCCTGCCAGCCTGGTCGTTGTGTGTTCAAATCCCCCTGGAGATGGGGATTTGCCCCAGAGACACAGTTTCCTAGATAACTCCAGCTTAAAGAGTACCAGAGATTTCCTGGGAAGTACAAGTCGAGCAGTGTGCTACTGCATCATCAGCCAGCCAGTGCTGATTGGGCTAAAAGTATGGGGCCCGCACCATGGCGTGGAAGCGTTCTGACAGGCCAGGGCCCCGGACATAATCCCCACTTGGAAGGGGAATTTAACATGTCCACCTGGCAGGCAAGCATCCACAGCCACTGTGTGTGTGATTGTGTGTAAAACAGTTAATCATTGACACAAGTTACACATCTGTTAATAGTACATTCTGTAAAGAACAACTACAAAATGGAATTAATTGAATATCAGCTGCTATGTCAGGAGGAGCTAACTTGGCATAGTAGTTCAAGCTTACCAGCCAACACAGGAGCAAAATCTCTTGTTAAACCAATATGGTTTTGATGTCAACCCAAACTTTTGAAATGAATACTAGTAAGGGATCATTTTCACATTTTTGGAAACTGAACCATACCTCATTAGGCCATGACCCAGTATAGGCCATGAAATCACATTTGCTTACACTAAAGAATGGTATTCATTTTGACAGAATGGCTTCACTAGAATTCCATGCTAAACAATTTAGAGATAAAAACCAGCAATAAATAGAAAGTGGTAAGGATGTCTATACGCAACAAAGATTTCCTATTATGATGCAACAAAATGAGGTACACGTAAGAAATCTATTTCACTGAATTATCATCATCATCACAATCAAGTATACATGCAGGAAAACAAAGTTCTGCCTCAGCAACATTGGCAATGCATCTTGGAATATAAACAGATTGATGTCCAACACCAGAACATCTCATTCTAATAACACACAATTTGCTATAGGCAGTCATACAGGATTATATACAACAGTACCACACACATACACGTAACTGTCAGGCAAGAAATGTTTTGGTTTAGACTGAGCTCAATGTAAACATACAAATCACATATCATCTGCATAATAGTTGTACCCATTTATTTTGTGAAAATAGAAACATCTCATGAAATATCTCACACTGGATGAAATCCTTTTCAAATTGCCTGTTATAATCGCATTTCTGTCACTGACTGCCTGTGTGAGTTCTTTAATTGTTTTCTTCAGTTTCATGTTTCTTGGCTTTTCTATTCAGTGTTTTTTTTTTTTTAAAGATTTCTTGTCATTGTCACAATCATAGTTAGTGCTGTTGTATAACCACAACTACCACAATCAGTGCTGTTGTATAGACAACTATCACAGAGTCAGTACTGTTGTATAGTCACAAATGTATCACAGTCAGTGCTGTTGTAGAGACAATTATCACACAGTGCTGTTGTATAGAGAGACATGTCAGTCAGTGCTGTTGTATAGAGAGACACATATCAGTCAGTGCTGTTGTATAGACAATTATCAGTCAGTGCTGTTGTATAGACAATTATCAGTCAGTGCTGTTGTATAGACAATTATCAGTCAGTGCTGTTGTATAGACAATTATCAGTCAGTGCTGTTGTATAGACAATTATCATACAGTCGGTCCTGTAGTATAGACAACTAAGTGTTTTCACATACAGTTACTTATCAAACTCTCATTAAAAAGTGATGAAATGATCATATATTTATAAATGGCAAACTTAATGCATCATTTACAAATGTTACTTACTGAATAACAGTTGTGCACCAAAATACTACACAGACTTGATACATATCTTTCACAACACGGCAAAGCATAAGGTTAATTTTTATGTTTTTCTTGTATGAAGCGTACTATGTTTGTTAGACCTGGTAGTAGGATGATATTATAAGCAAGACATCTGGCAACAATGGGCTTTTCTTGTCAACATGCGTGTTCCCCATCTCTGCTTGTCACAGATATCTGTTCTCAGTACGAGATGATGTCTTAATATATATGTCATTTTGTTTGTTGAATAACCTTGGCTTAAGTGAATGTTGGGTTTAATTTCAGGATTTAATTTCTAGAACCACATTCAGAAATGATCTAATGTTCTTTTACAAGGGAGCCCAGGTGCAGCCATCACAGGTGCAACCAACCATCACAGGTGCAACCAGCCATCCCAGGTGCAACCAGCCATCCCAGGTGCAACCAGTCATCACATGACAACTTCTTATGCCCTCTATTCACCAGTGGGATATAGGCCGTCAACAAACCCACTGCAAGGCCCTCTAACTTCAGCCTTCCCATGCAGCTCTCCATGTTCTTCCGGTATTGTTCATTTGTTTCTACTATTCTCCTTTGCCAATCATCTAGTCCTTGCTCGTTAAGATGTGACACACTCCACGAAAACATCTAAGCAGTAGCTGTAGAACATCTTAGTCATAGGTGTTGGCTGGTAGCGTTTCTAGCGCAGCGACTTTATTCACACAACTACAAAGTTAATGTCTAGCAAATGTTCAACTTACGTTGTTGACTGGCCATCTTGGGTACAATGCACAACCAACCTTGACAGCCAAAAATGCGTTCAGTTTGATCTAAATTCATTGTTATCACTTGATCAGTTATTCTGGCTAGTCGCAGGACATCTTGACACACTTGTTAGCAGTGTTAATATACCTTATTTGCTGTTTCAAACATCTGAATCCATTTCTACAACCTCACAATCCAGCACCTTTTGCCTAACTGAAGGTCTCAACCTTTCTTGCTTGTAACATCTCCGTCTCATCACGTGATGTTTTTGAGGTCGTAACCTCGAGGAGTTTCCCTTTCTTGTGTTCATCGTTCCACTGCTGAACCATCATCACTATTCTCCATGTCTCATACTCTAATACGTTTTCGCGGTGATTGTAACTAAAATATTGTTAACTCTACTCTAGCCTGTTCTTGTCGACTGTAACTTGTACCGAAAACTCTATGTTTGTACATGGCATCCATGAGTTTTTATGTCTATCTCCTCTACTCTGTGAGTTTCAGACTAAAGTTAAACTCTATGTTGGTACATGGCATCCATGAGTTTTTATGTCTATCTCTTTTACTCTGTGAGTTTTAGACTAAAGCTTTTAAAGTTATACTATTCTTGGGTTTTCTCAGTGTGTGGCCTATCCAGCACCTTTTCTTCACCGCTTGGTTCATTTGTATTTGATGGTGTCTCTTAGTTAATATCCAGCTCCTGTTCTGCAGGAAACTGTCTATAAAAAATACAAAGATGCAACCAGTTGCCACATGGGTAGAGTTTTCAGATTAACGTAGCTGCCACATGTCAACTGCCTGTTGAGTTTATAGAAATTAAAATAACTACCAAATGGCAACTGCTGGTAAAGTGTAGAGAGAGAAATCCAGCCACACCTGGAAAGGTTAACCTGGTCTACAAGCGCCCGAAGAAGCTGGATATGTCAACCGAAAGGTGCAAATATTCCAGCTCTGCTGTAAACAGGCACAACACATTTATGTCCAAAATAAACATGGATGAAAGAAGGCTAAGAATCCAGCTACAGCATGGCACATGCCTGTAGAGTTTAGAGAGAGAGCTACCACATTGCAACTGTCTGTAGAGTTTACACAGATTAATTTAACTTCACATGGCAACTGCCTGTAGAGTTGAGAGAGAGAGAGCTACCACATTGCAACTGTCTGTAGAGTTTACACAGATTAACTTAACTTCACATGGCAACTGCCTGTAGAGTTTCCAAAGATTAATTCAACTCCACATGGCAATTGCCTGTAGAAAATGCAGAGATTACACCAACTCTGAAGTCTGTTTAAAAATTACTAATATGAGGGGAAAATCCAGTTACTCACCTGGAGCTCATAAATTGTAATCCCCTTAAAAGTCCTCTCCTTAGGACTGTACACCCTACTTCTTGGGACTGTACACTCTTCTCCCTGTGGTCCTGCGGTTGTTGGCAGCATTTCATAAAGGCCTCCTTGGGAATGCCTAGTTCCCATTACCCACATCTCCATCATGACATCCCACCTGTCCATTCCTCGCATCTAATTCAGACTTTCTTGATCTGACAATATTCCTCTGGTTTGTCAGGCTCCTTGCTCTCCTGACACAGCTTCTTACAATATTTGGCTGCTCATCAAACTGAAAATGCCACCAAAAGGGACCTCATTATGCTAAAAACAATGTCCACATTGTACTCAATTCTCAAAGACACTTTTCTGAAAAGCTTCCAACAATGACAGGACCTTTGAAGTGTGTACGTCTCATGGAGAGTATTATGAATGAGATTAAGATTTCAGACTTCCTGGTGTGTAATTGTGTTTTCCCGACCAAAGATTTGATACACTGTGAACATTGCGATCTCATACTACATGGCACCTTATTCTTCTTCTGCCTTTCCCAAAGGAGGAAAGGCCCTCAACAATTAGGATACCACAGCTGCAATAAGCCATTATGAGGCAACTCTGTAAGTATGTAGATATGTTAATGATTACCATGAGACAACTACCCAGAGGATCTGTATAGAATTGTATTTCCAGCTGCAATGTGGCAATGTCTATAAATACAGAAATGAAACTGATGACCATCTGGCCTCTGCAGCGAATACACAAATGCAACTAGCTACCTAGTGCTGAGCATTCCCAAGTGAATACACCCCACACTTTCTTAGCTTCAAAGAGACCTGCTGTCACTCTTCTCACAACTGGTACTTCAATTTATGATAAACACCTATCTCATTGCTCCAACTGTGCATTGAAAGGATGCCACAAGACTTCTTCATGCGTACATGTAGTAACATAATGCAGTCTCACCAGTCTAGAATCTCATCAGACCAGGATGCCTTGTCTCTCCCTCCTGTGCTCATCTTCAGCTGTACTAGGGAGGGCAGTTTTCAGCCAGCATTCACGGTCAACAAGCTAGTCAAGCCAGGACAGTGATCTTTCACCACTTGACAACTGTGGTTCTAGCAACCTTCTGCATTTGTGTTCTTTCCCTGAGTGAGTTCTGGAATCAACAACTTCATTTGGGACACTCTCACACATGCTCCACCCCCTTCTAAGGAGCCAGTGAAGAGATCCTCTGCTGCCTGTCTGCCTGAACTTTTCCCCACACACTGAGAGCTGTCCAGAACCTGTGCTAGCCTACCGTGGAATCAGCCTCACCAGGTTAATTCCCTAACAATGGTCAGTGTTTCAGGCTCTATACACACAACATATGTTAGATAGTGTTACAGGTTCTACACACACAACATAGGGTAGATAGTGTTTCTATACACACAACGTGTCATAGACAGTTTTGCAACATCTGAATTTCAAAGCCTGGATTCTGTGATGACATTAAACAATGTAAAGATAGTCCCACAGCAGATACTGCTGGCCGGGTATCAAGTGTTAGGTCCTCACACATTCTAGGCCACGGCATAAAGAGGTAGGGTGTTCTTCCCAAATAATTCGCTGCAAATTGTCTGGTAAACAATGTATGTCGTGTTCTAACCCAGAGCCATTTTGATTAGAAAATTCAGTCACTGCTGGGGGCTTGAGCTCAGGTGACTATCATGGCAGGCTGTGCTCTGATCACCATATGACCATGGCTCCAAACAGCTATTGCCAAAGCCTACATCAACTGAAATCATCAAGCATTCATGGCAGAGTTCGTTCACATCTCACTGAGAACAACGTCACACCTCTCAAGTGTTCTGCCTGATGATGATGATTAACATGCCCAGGCATGGACTTGTTTACATTCTGAGACAGCTGGAAGATGTCAATATTCTTAACCCATGCTGCACAATTCTACAGTTATCAATCGTGACAATGTCTCCATGTCTGCATTGATCAATTGTGACAGTGTCTGTACATGTCTTCAGTGATCAGTCTTGACCACTGTCTGCACTTTTCTACAGTGTATAATCTTGACAGTGTACACATTTATAAACAGATGAACCTTTACAGTGTCTGTACATGTCTTCTACAGAATGAATCTAGACAGTGTCTGCACTTATCTTCTGCAGTGAATAATCTTGACAGTGTCTACACTTTTCTACAGTGAGAAATCATTCATTACAGTGGCTGCACATTTCTACATAATGAATCCTGACAGTGGCTGCACATTTCTACATAATGAATCCTGACAGTGGCTGCACATTTCTACATAATGAATCCTGACAGTGGCTGCACATTTCTACAGTGTTAAATCTTGACATCATCTGTATATGTCTTCTACACAGATGAATCTTGACAGTATCTGCACATTTCTACAGAGATGAATCTTGACAGCATCTGCACATTTCTGCAGAGATGAATCTTGACAGAATCTGCACATTTCTACAGAGATGAATCTTGACAGAATCTGCACATTTCTACAGAGATGAATCTTGACAGCATCTGCACATTTCTACAGAGATGAATCTTGACAGCATCTGCACATTTCTACATAGATGAATCTTGACAGCATCTGCACACATCTTCTACAGAGATGAATCTTGACAGTAGTTGTACATTTCCAAAGTGTTAAATCTTGACAGCATCTGTATGTCTTCTACACCAGTGGTTCTCAACATTTTTTGGCCCATGCACTCTTTCACCATATGTTCAGAATGTCATTCCCCTCTTGCCAAAATGTCATCCCCCTCCCCCCCTTTTACACACACACACACGCACAATTTAAGAAAGGGGGACGATCGCGTTTTATGTAGCCCTGAAGCCAGTTTGAGTCTGCCAATCTGTAGTCTTAATCCCCCCACCCCCCGGAAACCCTAACATTCTCCACCGGTTGAGAACCACTGCTCTACACAGATGAACTTTTCCTTCCAGTGTCTGCACATGTCTTCTACAGAGATGATTCCGGACAGTGGTTCTACTTATCTTCTATAGTTCTACATAAAGATACACAAGAACCAGTCAGGCGAGGTTACGTATATTTGTATGAACTGCTTACAGCTTGCAGAAATTAATAGCAGAATAACCAAACAGTTAAGTAGTCACAGCACCATTTTGATTGTAACTGTAAAGGTGGGCAGTTTTGCTGACCATATACTGGTCATTTGTTTCTCACACAGACGATAGATGAGTATAGCATACAGTGAGGATTATGAGTGCAATGTTAGACAGTCCTGCTGTCAGTAATTCAAAAGGTAATAAAGCTGTATGGTTAAGACAGTTACTGACAGTAACAATTCACATTACTGTACTGACTAAAACAGTCATTGTAAAATAGAAATAGTAAAATTTGTGTATAGATTCAGGGGAAATACAGCATGTTTCAAATATATTATCAATATTTTGATATTATTTACATAATTTAAAAGACTCAGCTTAGAATAGTTGCAGTTTCTGATGGTGTAAACTGTATAATTGTAAACATTAAGAAAGACTATATTTTTCACCAGGTCCCCCGCTTTACACACTTTCATGCTCATGGTGTCTATGTCGTGTGATTACCTTGTGAGTCAGCTACTGTCTCTTATTCCTAGATCCACACCCACCACTAATGTTCTTTCTAAGCCATTATGATGTTTAATGGTCACAGTATGCCAGAGTCTGAGACATCATACAGCTTATGAGATAGTTTTTTTGTTTAGATCTGGTAGAATGGCAGTATTTTCTTGTTCTTCATCCATGCTATTCTAAGAATTTGACATCTCGGTACTCACTCAAGCAAATCAGCAATTAATATTGTACATTATTTATATGTAATTATATCAGTGCCTGTTTTTGTGCTGAAAAAACACTAGTCACAACACTCATTCTGTCATTTGTGACTGTTCCTTTTCGAGGATATAATTTTCAAGCAATCTGTGTTATATCTGGCTAACTTACCAATATTATTTCTGAAACACCCTGCATATAAACAACCTTACTTTTTTGCTTCCTAATTCTTGAGATTAATAATTCAAACATGGTATTTCATAGTTGCCTAACTGCAGCTGTTCTCATGATCAATCAGAATACATGCCTTTGAAAAGATAACGCAGTTACCATTTGAAAATGCACATGAAAGAAGATATAACACATCCTAAAGGCAGTCTGAATGAGTACAATTTTCAATAAATATTTGAAAGAATTTTTAAAAAAAGCTTCAATAATCTAAAAGTGTTAATGTTACATCAAACTAGATGAAAATATCCATATATAAGAATGTAATATAATCAATATACAGACATTACAAATATTTTAGTGTGCTCGCAGAAAGCAAACCTGAACTTCTGCCCACAAACTTGAAATAAGTGGCCTTTTTGTTCCATATAAAAAAATCAAGACAGAAATAAGCAGGAAGTGTGCGTTGTAAATGAAAAAGCCATTAGACATGTTATGTCTAAGTCAACAGAGACCACACTGTCATGGCTGAGACAACAGTTGCAGAAATAACATGTGAAATCTTCACACTCTCTTACTTTCAGCACTGGTGTTGAATGTTCTAGATACTCTATTCTGACCAGAGTCCGGTGGGATTGTCAGCATTCTCTTCATGGAACCACCTGGAGGTCAGCATGGCTGAAGATCCCTCAATCTTAAACATCCCATGTGCTGATGCCGAGATAGTGGGTTTAACCCCTAAACCAGTCAGTTGTACTTGGGGACGTAAATTACAAGTCATTCTGAAGTTGGAGTGGGTTCACCTAATGGTCAGGGATACTGGCAACAGGGAAAGCTAATCCACATGCAAAATTCAGTCCAGTGCACTAAAGTAGTAGCACATGTATGGACTACGCTTGAGTGAACCGGGAAAATAATGATATTAGTTTCTAATCTTTGTATTCAGTACCATGATTCACACACACACAATGGTGTAGGCAATATACGAGGCCTGTCCACCAAGTGTCGGAGCTTTGGCGAAGAAAGATACAATGACTTACCTGGAGATCTGAAATCCTGTTCCCCTTCAAAGTACCCTCCTTGGCACTGTACACACTTCTCCCAGCAGTTCTGTCATTGCTCAAAGCATTTCGGGAAGGCCTATTTAGGGATAGAGTATAGCTTGGTAGTCGCGATCCGCATGTCTTCTCAGGACTTGTCAGCTGCATCATGACAACACACCCACCTATTCTCTGCGTGTGATTGAGACTTTCTTGGCCTAACAATATTCTTCTGGTTTGTCAGGTCCCTACTCATCCGACATAGCTCCTTGTGATATTTTACTGTTCTCCAAGCTAAAAATATTGCTGAAATGAATTCGATTTGAATCAAAAGAAGACATGCTGAATGAGATGGCAATACGTTATTTCATTTCCAACAAAAACTTAGTTGCTAATCCTTTACAGGATGTCACAGTCAACCCCAGTATTTTTTGGCAGTCTGATTTCTTGGCAAATTTATGTATAGTAGTTTGTATTCCTTTCTGAACAACCAGCTCACATACCGTTGTATGAAAATACCAATGCAAGGCGGCCTGTTGCCAAATCGGCAGAACGTGTTTTGAACGTGTTATGCGTAATTACAAACCCCTTCGTCACCGAACCAGCTTTCCCAACAAAGCCATCCTGTAAGATTCCAACAATAGCAGAACTGCTGGGAGAAGTCTACAGTCCGAAGGAGAAGACTTAAAAGGAGATTAGGGATTCAGACCAAGTGAGTTATTTTTCCCCAGCCAAAGCCTTTTTGAACAGACCTTGCACAATCATCTAAGACTAAAATTTCCAGTTTTTAAAAGAAGAATTTCTTAAACAGGTAGGCACAAATAATTTATTATGGGGTGTAAAAAAAATATAACTACTATGAACAAATCATGTCTTCACTACTTTTAAAAACACTAAACACACAGGCCAGAAGATAAGCCAGACTTCTTTAGAAATCTCTGTCAAATGTAGAGAAAACATTATACAATGATTGGGATTCAAAGAGAAGAGCCAATCCTATCACCACTTGCTTGGGAATGAAAATGTTAAAGTATCACCTGACATTTTCCTTCATGATAGAGACCTGCTACCCTGTATTTTAAAATCATAAAACACTAGATAAAGCTAGCATGACTTCAAAACGTGATCTGATTGTAATGTGAGTCTTATTCTGTGAAACAAAAACATACCACTGCTCATGAAAATCCATGCAGTTCACCAAACACAGGGCAACTAGAAACTGTTAAAAACAGCAATAGGTCCACAGCTTATAATCCAGTGAAATAGAAGTTCTAATTTGTCAAAGCTTTAAATCAAAACTTAAAAAATATCTATTTCTTCCATGAAATGGAAGACATCTCAACTAATCATGTGGTCATTATTTCTGAGCTACTGACTACATTCCTTTCCAGCCCTTTTTCTACAATTGTATAGGAAGTTAGTTTTTCAAAACTGGAAACAATATTGTGAAAACCTATCCCCTGCCACAGATGGAAGACCTAACTCAACTAATCGTGTACTCAATTCTTATTCCTAAGTTGGGTTGAGGTCAGGATTGCTTTCTTTTCTGCTCCATGCCCGCAGCAATGTAGGAAAACAGGCAGAGTACTGCATAGCATATCTGGTCAGCCTGCAAACAAACCAGAGAAATGAACACTTGTCAGTTTATGTTAAAAATACTAGTTTACTGTTAAATAACAAATGTAAAAGACTCTTTAAGACACCTTGAGGGGTCACTGATATATGGTGCTATTGCTGTAGGGGTGGTGTGGTCAATATCATGCCAATTACCTTTACTTCACAGGACATTCCCTGGTACCAATTTTAATCTGGGGCGACCTGGTAGTCCATGTAAATTTGCCTCAGTTGGGATTTGAACAAATAATCACCAGATGGTCAGGCAAGTGTACTAGCCACTGTGCTGCATTGACTCCCCAGACTACTGCCAGTAAAGGACCCCTTAATATGCTTAAAGCACATTGCCAGCTCCGTGGCGAAGGGCTTACGGATACAGTTTGTAATCCCGCATACTGCATTTGAAACACAGCTGGGGGCGATTTGGCAACATACTGCCTTGTGTACAACATTCTCCTTCATTAATTGAACTAGAATAGGAACCAAACATAGATACCGTTTAGCCTGTTCGGCCACAAACATGAGATTCTAAGGCTAATATAATTATATATAGGTATAATTAGGTAATATCCTGTTTAACCCTTCTGGGTTATAAGTGGGATATATGGTGTGTGTTATGTCAGACCAAACCTACTGAGAAGCAGAGAAAGACACCAGAGTCGGAAACACAGACTCACCAACAATCAAGTGGGTTATCAAGCGTATCCAAGTGGAGCTATCAGATGAAGAAATCCTGAAGCAGCTATGACAGGAGAATCTCCACACCCAATTCTTGAAGGCTGAGTGGCTCCTCACCTATTCCAAGACTCCCACAACTTTGGCGGTGGTGATTACAGAGGGCAGTGAGATACTGATCACAGTATCAATCAACAAGAGAATGCAACAGCCAGAGAGATTCATCACAAGGATCACCCAGTGTTCCAGATGTCAGAGGGCCGGCCACAGCAGAGCAGCCTGTCGCAGTAAGACGGAAACCTGCCAGTACTGCGCTGATCACCACGCCTTCAAGGAGTGTCCGCTGGCCAAGCTGGACATGGACTTCCGAGCACCCAACAACAAATGAAAGTGCGCCAACTGCCTGGACAAGCATGGAGCAAGATACTTGGGCTGTCCGTACCTGCAATGACAGAGAGACGCCTTAAAGATCGCAATTACCACAAAGACACCATTCAAGGGAGCAATGCAGACGGGCGAGACAGCCACGGGTATAGCACAAGCTGAAAGAGATCAACTGCAAAAGTAGATAGACGAGTTGAAGAAACAAGTCAAGGCACTGCTGACGCCGACTCCGACCAGCGACAATGAAATACTGCTGGCTGAAATAAAGGAGATCCATCAAAACATCAAGCAAGAAGTGGAACATATGGCACTGATAAAGAAGAACGAAGAAATCCTACAAACCATTAAACAAGAGCGAGAACTACAGAAAGCTGAAATGGAACTTTTCCAAAACAAACCAACAGAAGCCATACAAGTAACCACAAAGAAACTGCAAGATGAAAACTAAGAGACTGCGCCTGAACCGCAAGCTAAGGCCAGCAGCCAAACCACAACGCCCAAGAGGGAACCACTATCCCGTTGGATCTCTGAAGGAGGCACGGAATACCCACTTAGCAGGGAGGAACTCCAGCACGAAGAATTCAGAAGGCGCTGGGAAGAAAAAGAAGAAGCCCAAGAAACCCAGGGGGAAACCGATGGAATACCCAGTCTTACATTACGACTGTGAGACCAACTTCGAGTACTATATAGATGACGGTAAAATCATCCCATGGCTGACCATGGAGGAAGAAATCTTAAGTCAACAGATACTCAAATGCGACAGTGAAAACAGGCGCAAGGAGGAAAATGAAAACGTCGAAAAGCTCCTACAGAAAATACACAAAAAGGAGACAAAAAGACCAAATAAAAATTCCTTATAAGGACTGCACCCAGCCAAGCCAGACGAGCCAGGAGCCTGCACCAACAAAGAAAACCACAAGAGGAGACGAGCACAAAGAATAGCCGCCGACCAATCCCCCAGCTGACGTCGCAGACACAAACGCTTACGTAACCAGTCCAAGATAGGACTCACTCGAAAGAGCGCACAAGACTAGAATCAGGGTGAATAAACTCACAAAAACCACTGCTCTCAACAATAACAACCGCTAAGAAAGCATGTTAGATGAGACCGAATTTGGAATTTTTGTTTTGAAAATGGAATTGGAATTGGAAGTGTTATTTCAGATAACACACATTTTGTCTTTTGATAATTTATAATATCCATATTGTGCTGTCCAAAACTTTTCAAGAGAATGTAAAATATTGTTCTTTTTCCTATTTCATATTCTGAATATCACATTTATATGAGGTTGTTACACAGGTTCATATTTTTCTTTATATATTGAGGTATCTTAAGAACTAAGCATGAAGATTTGTCTTGTTAAATACACAAGACAACAAGGTCCTAAATTCCTTTCAAAAACACAGGATAGAATAGAAACTAAACATAAATAAACAGAACAGGAAGTAAATAAATAAACCAATTAATATCAAACTAACAAGACAAAGGTTTTATGCTCCTTCACAACCTACGGTAGAAATGTAACTTATAAAAAATAACCATCAAATACATAAAGAAATGTTAAATATATAACTATGTGTAAAAAAAGCAATTGCGGGGCGGGTGGGTGTGTGTGTGTGTGTGTTTTTTTTTTTTTAAGTTTTATTTTAATCGAATTTTTAATTTGTGTTCTCCAATTCTAAATCCTTTGAAAATAAACTATGTTAATTCAAATTAAATAGTCTTGAATTCTTTCTCTCCCTAGATCAGAATAGGAACAAATCTAAAGAAAAACAGTCTTGTCAGAAGAATAGATATAAGCAGCATTTAAATACCTTCTTTCAAATTGTGTACCTACATCTATGTAACAATAATATTTGAACTAATATATATTAAGGCATTCTATACTATGCAAGTTATCGCACACTGAACAAAGACAGAACATTTTCGAATATTTGTTTGGGAACTCATTCCATACAAAAAAATCTCAACATAGGCTCACTGTTTATTCCATGCATGACATGCATTTCTGAAGAAAACTGGCAATGCTTTGATCATGCTGGGAGTAACTGATCAAAGCGGAGTGATTTGACTGATAAAGAATAAGTTTGTAAATAGGACAGATTCTTACTGCAACAGTCAATAAAATCTAGCCAACTTCAATTTTAAACAACTTTACCCATCATGTAGTGCACAGTATACAAATAAACTAAAGTAAAAGGTAAGTTTCTTTTAGTTTAGTTTAGTCAACGAAACAACATTACAGCACACAGGTGTAACCCATAAGTGCTATGTTCTACTGCACACTCACTAATCTCAGCTCAGAGCACGAACTCAGTAGCACTGGTGAGGAAGCAAAAAGTAACTTTCACCAACATGAAGAATATAGGACTATATCTATATTTTTGCTGACCAAATAGCACACACAGGTTGAAACCATAGTTTGTCCTATTCATAGTTTTAACATACAATAAACTGTTGGGTATAGAATGGTTGGGAAACCATGTTTTATCCTATTCATAGTTTTAACATACAATAAACTGTTGGGTATAGAATGGTTGGGAAACCATGTTTTATCCTATTCATAGTTTTAACATACAATAAGCTGATGGGTATAGAATTTGCCGGGAAAATGTGTTTTGTTCTATTCATTGTTTTAACATACAATAAGCTGATGGGTATAGAATTGGTAAAGAAAGAAGTGTTTGACTGTGGTCAAGGTTCACATTACAACAATAAGCTACTAGGGACAGAATCAGCAGAGAGAAGTTGTTTTCTATTCATAGTCCAACATACAATAAGCCGATGGGTACAGAATTGGGAGCAGAAAACAAGTTTTAAAACATAGAGGCCACAAACTATAGGTTGAACAATTTATTGCCTGGCTTATTTTGCTGCAGCCTGTCACATGCATGCTGCGGAGCTGTATATCACAAGAAGTAATTCTGCAGTATGCGCCTGAAGATATTCAGTGATGTATGCTAGGCAAACAATTGGACAACCCGTTTGAGGCGTCTGTGTTTACATTCCCTAAGGAATTACATTATGAGTGAATCTTGAAAATTAAAGTGTTTAGTTATAATTCAGCTCATTGCTTAAAGTCAAGAAAAGTAACAACACTTAGTCATATGAATAATTTCAGCATACAACATGTTGCCTAATACAGAGGGAATTTCAACACAATGAAATGAGTATAGGTGTATTCACAATTCAATTTATGAAGACAGTTAAGAGGTTTGCTTAAGTTTATAAACTGAACTTCTGTAAATTTTATCAAAGGCAAAATCATTTGTTAACAGATTCAGTGCCAAACAAAAAGTAGATTTGGACCATACAAAACTGGATGCAGGAAAATGGGAAACGGGTGCGTCACAGTTATGACATTTGTTAATATGGTTGCAGACATGTTGTATTATATATCAAATTAAAGCAGGTTGCTTCAAGAAAATTACTGTATTGATATTTTAATTGAGACATTTCATATTGACAACATTTAAGTGATATATAAGCCTATGGCAGATATGGGAAGTTGCTTAAGGCAATCAATCCTCCCACGGCACTTGATCAGTTAAATAAATCATCACCAATGACAACTAAACAAAATAAACCAGTCACATGTAAAACAACATGATAACTAAACAAAATAAACCAGTCACATGTAAAACATGTGCATGTGAATAATAAAGACAGACAGTATATTGCACAAGTTCTCTAGCGAATAGGAAAAATTAACACTTCACGCCCCCATACAGAACCTGCCATTTGACATTACAATCATCACACAGAAAGGCATCATATAGAGGTGTGTCTTTATCTTCAAAACTGCTAGATTTTAATCCCGTTAAGGAAAATTCTTTTTCGTTTTATTTTATTACCCAATGAGGCCCAGACTCTTAAAAACTATTTGTCAGATTCTCATTTCACTTGCAGCTCCTTCTCTATCCTTCCTATATTATTAATCTGTCTTTAATTCTTTTCTCCATGTCTTTTTAGTCTCCCAATATTTCATTCGCCCTGTGGATTCCAGACAAAAGGCATCTAGTTATACTATTACCAGGTTTTCTCTCTTCACAACTTGCTACGATTCTTTAAACAAACAAAAAAATCACTTGTAATGTTTTGCTGTTCCAGATGTAAAACCAGTCTGGAGTGTGTAAATGTGTTCTTTTTAAACTTCAGCCTCTGAATGTGCAGAAACAACAAAGTGCTTGCAAATTGTGCAGAAATGATAACTACTTGCAAATGTGCACAAAAAAGCTTTCAAAAGTGCAGAAATTACAGACATTTTCAAATCTGAAACAAATGAATACAGTGTGCAGCAGATAAACAAACACATGGTTACAACTGTGCAACTTTCTAAATGATTTTAGATGTGTAAGCATGTACAAATTCCATAAAATGTTTAGGAATGTTGTATACGCTAAAAATATCGGAATTTGCAAAGTTACTGAAACTAGGTGGTCATTTACAAAATATTTGTAAATATTGAAAACAATGACCAAACATATTTAAGTATTCATGCATTATTAAATGCTTGCCAATGTACAAACAAGTGTACAAGATAGAATGATTAATTTGTATAGCTTAAACAAACAAACCATGTTAGATAAACAAATGAAAACATTTTGCAAAAAGTTATGTTGAGAGCACCCTGTCCCTGTAAGGTTACCATAAAAGCTTAGGGAACAAGTAGGGAATAAGCAAAAGATGTTAAAATGTAAGAAACAGTGAAAAGTTAGCATCTGAGTGTTGAAAATGAAAATATAAAAAGGTAACAACTATAATTACTCTCTATAATAACTCCAGGTTGTGCCAAGACCACGCTTATCATGCGGTGAAACATAATTGCAATCTCGTATGCCTGTTTTGGGAACACATGGGAACAAAAACTAAATTAAAACAGTCAGCAGAAAAGGTAACAACGTGATTATAAAGCTCTCACAGCTAATGACAAAACTAAATGATGCTTGGAAATTAGGTGAAACAAACGTCACAAGACTATCAAAGCACTACAACAAGGGGATAATGAGCAGATCTAATTTCAATAGAAAATTTGATAACATACAACAAATAAGAAAAAGTGGACATCAGATTAGAGCTTCATATACTTAAAAAAAAAATGACATGTATGGTAAATACAGCATTTCTTTTCTTTCTTAGTTCTGTATTAATCTGCTGCTGACTTTTATACGAGCTGCATGAAGCACAGTCGAGTCTTTAGTATGTGTGGGCATTTCTATGTCTCAGAGCTGGACCCAGATGTTCCATACATGATGGGACATTGTCTAATTACCACCAAGTTCCTCTTTGTACTTCTGCTGACATGTCTAATTACCACTATGTCCCTCTTTGTATCTTCTGCAGACACTGTCTAATTACCACTATGTCCCTCTTTGTACCTCATCTTCTGCCCTCAATCCCCCACCCAATGGAGCATAAGCCTTCAACCAACTGTAGCCATGTTGACCTATCTTTTGCTATCCCCTGCAGCTCCCTCCATGTTCTTATCTTATTAATTTATGTCTTTAATTCTCATTTGCATGCATTCCTAAGTCTGACTCTATTTCATTTGCTCTAAAGTACAGAACTTTCTAGTGTTACTATTGTCAAGTATTCTCAATGTGCTATCTATTCAGGGTCAGTATTTGTTTATTTCTCTCCATGAATTCTATATTGATGATACTTTTTCTATACAACTATGTGTTTTTAATTATTCTGAACAGAGTTGAATGCTGTCTCTTAAAGATTATAGTTATGCAGTTACATAGTAATTTCTGTCTCATGATTATAGTTTAAGTACCGTTAAATACTGATTATCTCTTGCACGATTATAGTTTCAAATACAGTTAGAAGTATAACTTGTGATTTCTGTTGTATGACTATAGTAATAAGTAGTTAAATAGTGATATTTAATGTACTAAATATATTTATAAGAACAGTTAAATACTAATTTGTCTTGTACGATTATAGTTATAAATACAGTTAAATACTGATTATCACATACAATGTAGGTCAGCATGGTCGAATGGAACGTGTTCTTAAACATCCGGTGTGTTGATGCCAGGTAAGGGGTTCAACCTCTACACCTGACGGTTGGACAGGCAGAATGCTGACCTGTCGTCCTTGACTTGGAGATGTAAATTACAAGTACCTCTGAAACCGGAGTGGGTTTGCCTGATGGCGAGGGACACTGTTAATAGGTAAAGCTAATCCATATACAACATTCAGTCCAGCACTACTATAAGTAGTGTGTATGGACTACACTTGAGTTCAAAGCGAGCGTGCGCCCCTAAAAAAATTTCATTCATTGGCACCTTGCCATCTTGACAGACGATAGTTTGTGCTTTAAAAAAGCATAATAACTTTTAACTATGGCGGTAGTGAATGTGACTGATAAGGCCAATTCGCGCTGTAAATGTTTGTTCACAGTGGGTGCATGTGAACACGTGGTCATTTAAACCATCATGCACCATCTTACGTCTCACACACTCGGTGTGTGACTTATCTGCAATAATTTTCTCCTTTGTCTTTATTCCATTTCTGATCTTTGCCCTCCATGCAACACGTTCAGCGGTGACTTGTTCCCACTGTGCATTATCAATGCCTGTATCAATCATGTCCCGCTTACATACATCTTTGTATCATAGTAGAGGCCGACCCTGAGATCTCTTACCCATCTGTAATTCACCAAAAAAGATGTCCTTTGGTATTCTATCATCATCCATCCTCCTAAGATGTCCTATCCATCTAAGTCTACGAAGACTGAGCATGGAATAAACCGTCACACAACCTGATCTTTCCAATACTTCAGTATATGTGATTTTGTCTTGCCACTTAATACCAAGAATTCTTCGCAGACATCGCATATGAAAGCTGTTTAAATGTTTCTCTTGGTGTGAGTAAGTTGTCCAGGTTTCACTGCCATAAAAAAGAGTACTGAGGACACAGGCTTGATAGACAAGGATTTTTGTTTTGACAGTAAGCTTCCTGTTCTCCCACACTCTTTTTCTTAACCTGTTCATTGTTGTTGCTGCCTTACCAATTAAGATGTTGATTTCCTGATCTAGGGATAATTTGCTATTTATCACTGATCCTAGATATGTAAAATGGTCTACCATCTCTAGTTCAGCGTCGTCAATAAAGATTGATGGTACCCCCATGTGCACCTTGTGACATAATCTGTATCTTCATTTTGCTAATTGTTAAACCAAATTCAGAACAAGCATTGGAGAATGCAGATAGTAGACATTGCAATTCTTCCTCAGAGTGGGTCGTAACTGCAGTATCTTCTGCAAAAAGCAACTCTCTGATCAGTACCCTCCTTATTTTGGTCTTGGCCTTCAATCTCTGAGCATTGTAGAGGCCGCTATCTGAGCATGAGTGAATGTATATACCACCATCCTGATCACGAAAGGCATATTTCAGTAGAAGTGAGAAGTATATTCCAAAGAGGGTGGGAGCTAGTACACAACCTTGCTTAACTCCACTCTTGATTTCAAACTCTTCAGAAGTTGCACCATCAAGCTTGATTATACCCTTCATGCCTGTGTGGAACGATTCCACTATGGACAGAAGAGTTGGTGGGCAGCCAATCTTCTTTACTGCCTTGAACAGACCCTTACGACTGGCCCCCCCCCCCCCCCCCCCAAAAAAAAAATTTTTTTTCATACAATTATAGTAATAAGTAAAGTTAAATACTAATTTCTCTTGAATGATTACAACTAAATAATTATCTCTTGAAAGATCATAACTATAAGTAAAGTTAATGGATTGTTCATCTTTTATATGATTATAGTAACAAATACTAGTAAATACTGGTTTCTCATGTTTGCCCTTATTATTCTAATTCTAATATCATCCATCTTCCCATCTTTGTCTACACTGCAACCTAAATATGTGTACGATTACTTCTCTATTGTTGCTTTATCCACTACCAAAATTCCCATTTGATGTGTCCATGTTTTCAGTTGCTTTTACTTTCAATAATCTACCTGAAGGGGCTGCTATGGCATAGTGGTTAGTGTGCTTACTCATCAAGATAGTGGTCTGGGTTAATTCCACAGCAGAACTGGGATCCTTAACAGAGGCAGGAAACCCCCCCCCCCCCCTCCCCTCATATATTAAAAACAAGAACACCAGCCCATCATGCAAGCATGCTAGCCACTGTGATTCTGCAGGGAAAATATTGTGTTAGACCCCATGTATTTTATGACAAACAGCACACCTGGGTTAATATGGTCAGTTTTAAGGATGCCTGTATTTTCCTATCTGATGATAATGGTTCAACTTCGGCGCCATGCTGGCCAGGAACAGCTACATCCTGCTGGTGAGCGAGCTCAGCACCAGTGTTTTGGCAGATGAAGGCAATAATCACTACATCACCTGGACTCTCAAGCTAGCTAAACATCATTTATAATATTAAACAAAAATAGTTGCATATTCTTTACAGGATGTTGCTATCTACCTCAGCATTATTCATATTGTGTTTGTGATTTGCTGTGCAATATTACATTCAGTAGCTTGCAACACTTTCTGAATGGCAGACGCCTCATACCATTAAAATACACGTAAAGTGATCTGCTTCCAAATCGCCCCTGGCTGATTTACAATCCTCGGCTCGGTTTGTCAGAGAAATGTGAATCTGTTTAATTAACCATTAAGCCACAGATGCAGACCATATACCGGGTGTTTGTAAAGTCTCACTACACTTTGAATGTAGAACAAATCTGAAAAATGGAGTACATGATTTAATTAAAAAATGTGCTTCACTGTCCATCGTGAAGCAATATGCAGCGAATGGCTGTCGTCTGCTGGAGTAATTCTTTGCACTCAAATTTGTTCTACATACAAAGTGTAGTCAGACTTTACAAACAACTTGTGTGTATGTGTGTGTGTATATGTATATATATGTATTTTAAAAAAAATTATATATATATATATATATATATATATATATATATATATATATATATATATATATATATATATATATATATATATATATATATATATATATATTTTACGTCTTTTTTGAAAACTCATATTGGCTCAAGTTGTGACCATATTTTAAAAGTTGATTTTATATATATATATATATATATATATATATATATATATATATATATATATATATATATATATATATATATATATATATCTTCTTCTTCTTCTTCTTCTTCAGCGTTCCTAGCCATTGAGGTTCTTTGCTGCAAATACAATCCGTATTATATATAATTATTATATTATATTATTATATTATTAAGCCTCGATATATATATATATATATAAAATCAACTTTTAAAATATGGTCACAACTTGAGCCAATATGACAGTTTTCAAAAACGATGTAAATTTTTATTCTCCATAAACACCAGGAAGAAAAATAAATTGTGCATACACGGATATGATTAAATTTATGTATGGCAAATTAAATTATCATAACACATCTGCAAATGCAGATACAAACAACACCATACAAGAAGGGAAACCACACACAACACAAGCAAAACATCAGACTTCTACGAACACAAACTACCACATGGGCTGTTTCTACACCGCAAAATGTTTGTACAGAGAACAGGAACCAGCACTTACCATACTGGACTTGAACTTGTGCTGGATTATTTGCTTCGTTTTGGGGTCTGAGGAGTAAATACAGAGGAAAAAAGTGTAGTGTAGTTGACATTTGATTTTAATAAATCAGTGTTTCAATTGAGTACAGTTTCATATATATATATATATATATATATATATATATATATATATATATATATATATATATATATATATATATATATATAGAATGTATTTTATACAATTAGTCTTTGCAATATATTATATAAAATAGACATTTAGTCAATCAAGTTTTTCCACAGACTTATAAATATTATTATTTTGTAGTTATAGAACAAGAAATCCTGTAACATGAAACATGTTTAAGTAATGTTACTTAAAATTAGAGTTTGTAGTCACAATAAACCAAACCGGAATAATTATGCAAGCCAACAATAACTCCACTTTTTGCATGCACACATACATACAACACACATTCACAAAATAAAACAAAGTCCTGAAACAGGAGCTCTGAGATGTGTCAGGACCATCATATCTGACAGACCTAAATACATGGAGGAATAGGTGGCCAGTCTTTGCCTCTCTCAGCAGACAATGAACGAGTCTTCAAATTCACATCCTGCTCTGCTGAGGATTACACTTGGACCACCGTCTTGGCAGGCAAGAGCACAAACCACTATGTCATTGCAGCTTCATATTAACCTAACTAAAATTGGAGGTAAAGATAAAAGATACTGTGAAAACTCTCTGCTTTAAGCCAATTAATGAATGGATAGAGTTGGTTAATGTAAGGACGAACAGAAATTAAATTAAGAAAGTCCTACAAGAAATAAATGAAAACTAAATTGGTTAGAGATATTAGATGTAGACAAACAGGATTTTTCAAACATGTTATGAGGAGAAATAGACTTGAAAACTTACTGACAGTTGGCAAACTGATAGAAGAAGAGCCAGGGGAAGGTAGAAGAATATTTGGATGGTGTGGCCTCATGATATAATTGGGGCAAGAACACAGACTTGATCCAAGATTGTGGTGATAACGTGAGACAGCAAACCTAATCCGCCCCGACACTTATCAGCATGGCACATGATGATAATGGTTAATGTAATAACTGCCAGAGAGACGAGTTGAGGAAAGTACATTGCACATGCAGTAACAAAAATATGTAGTCAACTGAGTGGTACAGGCAGCAGGAGCTATGCTGGTAATGTAAAGAGCATGGTTGGACGGGGTTCAACACTTAATGTCTGTCGTCCTGTTAAGTGAGGGAAAGACTGGCTACGTATTCCTCTGTGCAGTCAGGCCTACAAACGGTAGTGGCACTATCACATCACAGGTTCATAGCAAGAAACTGCTTTGGGACATTTAAGTTTGGTACAGAAATAGCTGACCCAGTTTGTAATGTGTGAGAAGTCTTTGGCCAGATCCAGCCCCGTGGTCAAGCATTTGAATCTCTACCACACAGCAGATTATTTAAACTTTGACCGGGGCTTCCAGGTCGACCCAGCCAACAATGAGTAGCAGGAAGTGTCCTGTGAAGTAAACCCAGCTGGCCAGACACTGACCACATGACCCCTGGAGTGCCGATTGGTCTAACAATATGGGGCTAGCACGGTATGTCCTATACACCTAAAGGAGCATACAAAGGTTCCTTTATGTACTTTACTATACTTTATATACCCAATATGTACCCTATGAAATGAAAAGGGTGTCTTTTACTTGTTACCACACACCCAATATGCCTCATGATATTAAAAGGGTGTCCTTTACTTGACTTATGACTAAGTTTCAAAATGCTTCATGGTGTTAAAAAGGTGTCCTTTACTTTACTTATTACTATATACCCAATATGCATCATGGTGTGAAAAAAGTGTCATATACATTATTTGCTACCATACATGGTATCAAGAGGTGTCTTTTACTTGTTAGCATATGCCCAATATATAGCAAGAAAAAAAAAAGGTGTCCTTTACTTCACTTGTTACCTTATACACAATATATGGCATGAAAAAATGGGTGCTTTACTTTACTTGTTACTATATACCCAATATATGGCATTAAAAAGGTGTTCTTTACTTTACTTGTTACTATATATCCAATATATGGCATTAAAAAGGTGTTCTTTACTTTACTTGTTACTATATACCCAATATATGGCATTAAAAAGGTGTTCTTTACTTTATTTGTTACTATATACCCAATATATGGCATTAAAAAGGTGTTCTTTACTTTGCTTGTTACTATATACCCAATATATGGCATTAAAAATGTGTCCTTTACTTCACCTGTTACCTTATACCCAATATATGACATGAAAAAAAGATGTCCTTTACTTTATGTGCTAATATATACTCAATATATGACATTAAAAAGGCATTCTTTGCTGACTATCTGACAAGAATTCAGAGGGCTTGGCAATGTTACAAGAATGGATGCACACAGGAGACTAAAGAAGTCATATACTGGGTGCATAGAAGGTACACAACCCAGAGGACTTCCCAATGAAGATGGTGAAGAACTAGATCTAGTATTGAATGTGGGCTGCAGCAGTGACATCAGTTACTCAAAGACATGGGACAAGAATATGCTAACACCCATAGGCCTAATAGACTCAAAAATTATAGGTGGACTATTAGCAATGCTCCTTGAAGAAAGACACCTTAATGTTAAGCCATCTGTATATGCAGCTAAATGAAATGTTCATAGCCCATTTGACATACAAACACATCTGGGAAGTCTGATCAAATTATCATCATCATCATGTGCTATGCTGATAAGCATGGGCGGTCATATTTTGCCATCTCACGCGATCACCAGAGTCGTGGATCAGCTCAGTGTTCTTGTCTCCACCATACCACCTGGCCAAGCCATCAAGGTATTTACTTCTCTGTCCTTCCCCTTGTTCTTTTTCCCTCCATCTTGCCCGTTGTCACTAATTTCTCCAATTTATTTCTTTTCATAATGTGTCCAAAATACTGATTGTCTACATCTAATTTCTCTAATCAGTTTACGGTTTTCATTTGTTTCATTTTACAAATAATACCTTGGTACACTCCACTCCCTGCTGCATGTATAAAGTTTTTTTCCCCTAATGTAAATACAAACTCTGAAACCTTGCTGCAAGATCTCTTCATAATTCCACCAAACAAGGTCTATCCACATTTCACAGTAGAGTTGGTCCAACTCAATAATTCCTGATTTACAGAGGTAGATGAATATATATCCTAACATTTGCCAAAGTATGATTTATTTTTACTGATAAACTTTGATTGACAGGTCAATACTAAATAACTACCATCAAACTCATTCTCTTTGTGTGTTACCAGGGCCCCAGAAGGGAAATAGAGAGTGACCTGAAACCTCCTGAGTAGATCTTAAAAGAAGACTAAAGAGAGCTGAGCTGAGACCAGCTACCTCACAGTCTAGAAAAAATAATCAGCCAACATGCAACTAATCATGAAATGACCCACAAAGGGCTTGGCATGTGTGGCTGTGAATCTATACTCTTCTAGGAGTCAATGGCACAAGAGGCAGCAGCTCAATTTCTACAGAATATTAAACAATGGCTAACTTTAAACTCTTTCTGTGACATTTATTTTTAATACTAAAGCAAAGTGTTATTTTCTTAGCTCTGTTCCATAGTTGTTAATATTCTTCTTGTACCACACTATTATTTTAACTCTGTCTGACTCGAACATTTACTTTAAAGTAACAACTGCCAGCAATAGAAAATGTTAGACGTGTGTGGTATATGGAGCAACTAAGTTGCAATGTAAATTAAATGGGTTAAACTATGGTAAAGCTGTGGAAATGGAAACAATATGAAAACATGAAGTAGTAATTACGTAAATAATGTATATATATATACATATATGTTGAGTTACTTCCTACAGAATGGGCTAACTACTTTTATGTACAAACAGAATGGATTTTAAAAGCAGCATGAGTTAAGTTGTCAGATAAAAATTTACTTCTTTCTTTCTGGATAAATAATCTACAAAGATAAGCTTCTATTTATTTTACATGTAACCTGTATACAATACATATTCTGATAATTTAAATCACATTAAACAAACTTGTTAAGGTACGTTTACTAGCAAACAAACCAATAGAATCTACTCCTATTGTGACATTATATACAAAGAGACTCTCTGGTACATTATTTATCTCTTACAATCAATGATTATATTCAATATCTGGGATATCAAAAACAAGGAGCACTTTAACACTGAAAATAAGAGGATATTGAAAAGTAGCTATCTAAACAATTGCCCTGTATCTGCATTTAGCTTTCATCAAGATTACATTTATTTAAATTATAAATTGCAGCAATTGTTAGATGACCCTTGTTATTTTTCTTGGCATCAATAGTGTTTAGGCCTATCAGAAACACAAAAAACAAGGGGCATTTACACAATGAAGAGCAAAGAGAAACTGAAAAAAAGAACAGCTCTCTTGTTTACAGAAATACTTTTAGATTAAACCAAAATTATTTACTGCATATTTCTGCAACTGTTCAAATGAAACTATCATAACAGCAGGTTAAATATGTACTGACAATGCTTACCTACCACATAAATGTGTAACAATTTACAAGAATTTCTATAAGAATGTATAACATTTTTACAGAAAAGAAAATCTGCAGAACTATTTACCTGCAAGTCACAATCTAATGTTGTCCATAGGTTTTATAATCCACTCTGTTGTAGCCTGATACCGACCCAGCGGCACATATGCCCATAAAACTATAATTAACGTTATCACAATACTGTCTATTCTAAGTGTGTCATATATACAAATTGGTATTTAATGGAACAAAAGAAAGCGTGCATAACACATAAATCAATGTCACCTTCACACTATGCAACAATCCGAGAGAGACAAGTGCTTGAGCTGAATGTTTCCCTACATATCCTTCCTACATTTATACATGTTAAACAGTGCCCATAAAGTCCTTGTGTAGTTTGAAACTTTAACAACTTTATATGCATTGATGTTGCAAATACATCATAATATGCGCACTGAGTTACTGAATTTGAAAAAAGATAATCATTTGCTATATGATGCAGAGGAACGAGCGATAAACAAGCAATTATACAAGCAAACAGATACCCAGGAAATGTAGATGCACATAAGAATAGGTTGTTTCATGAAACCAAAAACAGACAAATCATAGTTTTAGGGAAACGTCTGTTCACAGCTCTATCTTCTGTGCTGCCAATCATCTTATAGTCCATGCCATGTGGTGTTGGTGATCATGTCTATCCACAGCTCTGTCTTGTGTGCTGCCAATCTTCTTATAGTCCATGCCATGTGTCATTGGTGATCATGTCTGTCTACAACTTTGTCTTGTGTGCTGCCAATCTTCTTATAGTCCATGCCATGTGGTGTTGGTGATCATGTCTATCCACAGCTCTGTCTTGTGTGCTGCCAATCTTCTTATAGTCCATGCCATGTGGCGTTGGTGATCATGTCTGTTCACAGCTCTATCTTCTGTGCTGCCAATCATCTTATAGTCTATGCCATGTGGTGTTGGTAATCATGTCTATCCACAGCTCTGTCTTGTGTGCTGCCAATCTTCTTATAATCCATGCCATGTGGCGTTGGTGATCATGTCTCTTCACAGCTCTATCTTCTGTGCTGCCAATCATCTTATAGTCTATGCCATGTGGTGTTGGTGATCATGTCTGTCCACAGCTCTGTCTTGTGTACTGCCAATCACTTTAATACTGATGTTCCTCCATGCCACAATGTTGAACTGTCCAGCAACTTTTCTCTGGGTCTCCGACTGTCTCTCTTCCCTTCCAACATTCCTGTTGTGACGACATACTCCAGCTTTCCCCTCCTCATGACATGCCCAAAGAATGTGGCTTCTTCTGATGCAAGTAGCCAGTTCTCTTTGTGAATTAACTTCTTTCAGGATTTCTTCATTGCTCTTTCTATCCACCCATCGTGTTATTCTATTAGTTTAGTTTTAGTTTAGTTTAGTTTAGTCGATGGATCAACATAACGGCACATGGGTGTAACCTATAAGTGCTATGTTCTCCTCCTAACTCAAACCTGAGTCTGGAGAAACTCAGCTCAGTGCATGAACTCTGTAGCACCGGCGAGGATCCTGAAATACTTTGGGTAGATTTTTAACTCGAAATTTTGAGTAGCCATTAGGCTACTCTTTTTCGATTTCCAACTGCCAAGGGATTTTTTACATGCGCAACAATACACACGGGCGTCCGATCTCACTACCCAGAGACCAGGGGAAATTTTATTACTAGAAGTCCACGTGAAAAAATTCCCGGTCCTCACCGGGGCTTGAACCCAGGACCTCCAGCATTCGAGGTGGACACCTTACCTCGAGACCACTCAATTTTACTATGACACCACATATCTACAGCCTCTGCATAATTCCTCACTTGTCTGCTAATTATGCATGATTTGCAACCATACATCAGGACAGGCTCAATGTAGCTGTTGAGATCTCTTTTCTTTATCTCGATTGACAAAGATAAATTGAAAAGAATGTTCATCTTGTGAAATGCTGCCTTTGCTCAAGCTCTTCTACATTTAACTTTCTAAATACAACTTCCATCTGCGTTTATTACAGTACCCAAATAATTAAATACACTGCCTTGTTTAAGATACTTCACTTTGTTGTTGCACTTGGATGTACAATTTCTTTCTTTGTAACAACCATTACTTCTGTATTTCTTTTATTTAGACTAATTCCTTTGTTTTGATTTTCTGTTGCAATTATATCTATCCTTTCTTTTAACTGTGATACATGACATTCTTATAAAAATCATACTGAACAGAAAAGTGACAAGCATGAGGCAGGCAGCGATTCAAATAGGAAAATAACATCAAGTGAAGAGATTTATCAACAGTATCAGAGACAACAACCAGAGCAAGATAACAAACAGCAGTTTCGGAACTCAGAGAGTATTATCAGAGTCAGATAACAAATACCAGTCTCAGAGAGTACTGTCAGAGCCAGAAACAAATAGTCTCAGAGAGCACTGTAAAAGCCAGATAGATAGTCTCAGAACTCAGAGTACTATTAAAGCCAGATAAATAGAAGTATCAAAGAGCACTATCAGAGAAAGATAACAAATAGGAGTCTCAGAACCCAGAGACTAAAATCAGAGCAAGATAAATATTCTCAGAGAGTTTCATCAGAGACAGATAAATAGCAGTCTCAGAGAGTACCATCAGATATGATAACAGATAAACGTTTCAGGGAGTAAGAGAGCACTATCAGAGCAAGAGATGAATAGAAGTTTCAGCAGCAAGAGACGAATAGTAGTCTCAGAGAGCACTATCAAAGTAAGAGAAACAAATAGCAGTCTCAGAGAGCACTATCAGAGCAAGATAACAAATAGCAGTCTCAGAGAGCACTATCAGAGCAAGAGATGAATAACTGTCTCAGAGAGAACTATCAAAGTAAGGGAAACAAACAGTAGTCTCAGAGAGCACTATCAGAGCAAGATAAATAGCAGTCTCAGAGAGCACTATCAGAGCAACATAAATAGCAGTCTCAGAGAGCACTATCAGAGCAAGATAACAAATAGCAGTCTCAGAGAGCACTATCAGAGCAAGATAACAAATAGCAGTCTCAGAGGGCACTATCAGAGCAAGATAACAAATAGCAGTCTCAGAGAGCACTATCAGAGCAACATAAATAGCAGTCTCAGAGAGCACTATCAGAGCAAGATAACAAATAGCAGTCTCAGAGAGCACTATCAGAGCAAGATAACAAATAGCAGTCTCAGAGGGCACTATCAGAGCAAGATAACAAATAGCAGTCTCAGAGAGCACTATCAGAGCAACATAAATAGCAGTCTCAGAGAGCACTATCAGAGCAAGATAACAAATAGCAGTCTCAGAGAGCACTATCAGAGCAACATAAAAAGCAGTCTCAGAGAGCACTATCAGAGCAAGATAACAAAGAGCAGTCTCATAGAGCACTATCAGAGCAAGATAAATAGCAGTCTCAGAGAGCACTATCAGAGCAAGATAAATGTAGTCTCAGAGAGCTCTATCAGAGCAAGATAAATAGCAGTCTCAGAGAGCACTATCAGAGCAAGAGATGAATAGCTATCTCAGGGAGCACTATCAGAGCAAGATAAATAGTAGTCTCAGAGAGCACTATCAGAGCAAGATAAAATACCAGTCTCAGAAAGCGCTATCAGATCAAGATATGAATAGCTGTCTCAGAGAGCACTATCAGAGCAAGATACTATCAGAGCAAGATAACAAATACCAGCCTCAGAGAGCACTATCAGATCAAGATATGAATAGCTGTCTCAGAGAGCACTATCAGAGCAAGATATGAATAGCTGTCTCAGAGAGCACTACCAGAGCAAGATAACAAATACCAGTCTCAGAGAGCACTATCAGAGCAAGATAAACCACAGTCTCAGAGAGCACTTTCAGAGTAAGAGATGAATAGCTGTTTCAGAGATCAATATCAGAGCAAGATAACAAATAACAGTCTCACAGAGCACTATCAGAGCAAAATAACAAATAACAGTCTCAGAAAGCACTATCAGAGCAAGAGATGAATAGCTATCTCAGGGAGCACTATCAGAGCAAGATAAATAGTAGTCTCAGAGAGCACTATCAGAGCAAGATATGAATAGCTGTCTCAGAGAGCACTATCAGAGCAAGATAACAAACAGCAGTCTCAGAGAGCACTATCAGAGCAAGATACTATCAGAGCAAGATATCAAATACCAACCTCAGAGAGCACTATCAGATCAAGATATGAATAGCTGTCTCAGAGAGCACTATCAGAGCAAGATAACAAACAGCAGTCTCAGAGAGCACTACCAGAGCAAGATAAACAGCTGTCTCAGAGAGCACTATCAGAGCAAGATAAATCTCAGAGAGCACTATCATAGCAAGACATGAATAGCTGTCCAGAGAGCACTATCAAAACATGTAGCAGATCCTATTTTGCAGGATGTTGCTCTTATCATGACGAGCCGTAAGGTTTCTCGATCTGTTTACCATTTCTCCCGCCTCATTCATCCTCATGCCCTGCATCTGCAAAGTTCTGTGTTCATCTTCATGGTGGTCGACCCCCCCCCCCCCCCCCTTCTCCCACAATACTTTTATGACCAGCCTTTGTTGATATTCAGATCTGTAGAATTTCAGCATGTCTCTTCTTCTTGGTCCAGAATATTCCAAGAATTTGTCTAACATTTGAGCTAAAAAGCCCACATTTTTTTCTTTAATGATTACAAAAGGGTCAATGACTACATCCAAATGTTGCCAGGGAAAGATGCATGTTCTAAAATATGTACATTAGCCTGTCTTTGTGCTATGACACAGGTTCTTAATACAATTAAATCTCTGCATTGTTATGGCCAGCCTGCATCTGACTTCTTTTATCAACAGTCGCCACTGTTATTGTTTACGGAGCCAAGTTATTCAGTTAGAGACATTTTAAAATATTTCATTGTTTATTGTGGTCTCTGATAAATATGTAGTTTTGTCCATGGATATTTTTTTTGTTTCGTCTAAATGCAGTAAACAATTTTGATTTTCACCTTGTCTCTTGACAGACAGGATCAACTCTTATAATCCTTTAGCGCTATCTGAGAGGAGGGCTGTGCCATCTGCATGTCTAAGTTCTGGAATTGGATTTCCACCAATTATGATGAATGGATCAAAACTATCTCTGGTCTCATTTTTTATGTTTCTCGTTACATTTTCTGCCTATGTATTGAAGAGATATGGAGAGAGAATGCAGCATAGGTGGGAGCGCAAGCGCAATTGAAATACCACTACTTTTATCCTTTCATTACTTATTCAGTCTCTCGGTAGAGATTTGTTCGCAGCAGATGAGCATAATCTCCGGCGGGCCTATTCTCGCCGGTCGCGAGATCCGCACAGTGGAAGGATGGGGGATTTGCTCGCAATAGACAAGCAATATCTCTTGAGGTAGCTCTGGCGGGCCTATTCCTGCTGGTCGCGGGGTCCGCTAAAGTCAGGTGAAGAGTCTGACGAGAGTGCACGCTTTACACAGGACTGGACACTTGTGATTGACAGATGTGCGCACCCCTACGGTCCGGGCTCGTATGAGGCCCTCACTTGGGGGACTAGGCTGAACGCCTCTAAGCCGGGTCCCTTGGGTGTCAGGGTCTGGCCATCACTCGCCACCTGTTTGTGGTGGCGAGGTCTCGGAGGTTGACGCTGTGCCGCTAGCGTCTGCAGCCTACCTTGTGCCAGATGTATTGGTTACCCATTCCTCTGGATAACACAAGATTAGGTCGAGAGAGGGATCATGTCGTTTGGGCACCACATGTTTCTCTGAAGCTCTGCCCAGGCATTGTGATTGAAATATTGGCCACATTCTAACTCACATACTTTGGTCTGTCAAGACTGCAAGGTGCCACAACTACAAACCAGTTTTATGTTTCACTAGCTACTCTGACAGCTCCTTGTTGATCATGATATGATTCTATCAGAACAAGAGACAGAATGTTGCAGGTTTATTGCAGCCAATCTTATTTGTGGAGACAGCACCTGGTTTATTTAATGAATCACCTGTACTAACTTTGACATATTTTTCAGTACTATTAATTTAACTGATTGGAAATTATTGTCAAGTCAACTAAATGCTTCGGTAACTATAACTAAGCCATAAACAGCACTTAGGAGAAAGCGCACTTTCTATCATGGCAGGGAAGTAAGTACAATAATTCAGCTTTCAAACAATGCTTATTGTAGGTCTTAACATTTATCTTTAGACAAAGTTTAAAACTGCACAAAGGCCACACAAACACCTCATACATTATATCTTTTCTACAAAATAATACACGTCTTCATAAAAAAAAGGAAACAATGAGCATGTGTTTAACCAGCACCTATTATGAAAATGATAATTCAGTTCACATATGTAGCATAACATATCTTAAGCATATAAATAACCCACACTTAACTAAATCTATTACCAAACATAAAAAGCATGAAGCATCATACATGGAAACATGTCACATTTAGCTGGTTATATAATAAAAAGCCACAAACCTGTGGGTATGTGTAAAATGACACAGTGAACTCAAACAGAGAACATAACAGTTTTGCTTAAAATAAACAAAGGCAAGAAGTCCTTAGTTAAGTACCCCATTTTCAGAAATGAAATGCAGAAATGTAATAACCACTTGAAACTAAAGGGAAAATAAAAAATTGAAATGAAATGCAGCATCTTACCAAATTCTTCTAGAACAAATATTCCACCTTTCTGTGTGAAACATTTCCGGATTCTTGCTAGCCCAATAAACAACTGAAAGAAAAACCATGTGACAAACATAACAGAAAAGAACGGAAAGAAATGTTAAACAGTGCCACTACAGACAACACAAATGTAACAATCTCTTCTAATGTATGCATGGGAAAAGAAATCACACACACACACACACACACACAGATAACAGAGTTGTTTATGAAGATAAGACTGAGGTTTTGAAGCATGTGCTCTGAGTGATGGTGGTCACTAGAAGATGGCTAGAGGAAGGAAGTCGTGAATTCAGCAAGGTCTAAAAACAAAACAACCACCTGTGGGAAAAGAAGGTCCTGAAATCATGCGGCAAAGCAAATACCACATGTTCAAGACCTGTCCTTTCATTATGAACTGTATCAATGCTTCTGCTAAGATAACCAGCAATATCAAACATGGAACAGTGCAGACTAAACTACATCCTTCTTCAACATAAGGACATTGAAGATTGCTTCTCTGACATGTTTCAGCTTTTGTTACCTTCCTAGCTTGTAATACTTTGGCACCATAATCACACTGGGTTAATTTATGTTCACTAGATGAAAAACCTAAATATTCACTCTTATCTAGCGTTAGCCTTATGTCCAAGTCGTCTGCCGTCAAATATGATCAAATGATGCTTCAAGGGAAAACAAAATTTACTACAAATTATAAATACCTTTCTTAAATTTAACAACATAATTTATGAAATTTCTCAAACTTACATATACATATGACTGAGAATGTTTGTATAGATACTTTTTATGCAATTATGTATCTTATATAAGTAAAGCATTTATGAGAGTCAACTTTATTATTTAATGAAAGTGCATTCCATATGTCATTTCATGAAACAATATGTCTTATGTCATGAAAGCAAACCTTATATGTTATAGCATGAAAATGAAGCTTATGTTATATATATATTACAACAGTTTATTTTATCTACTGAAAGTAAACCTATTATAAAGGTTAACTCGTTATATTATGAAAGCAAATCTCATATCTAGTATTAAGATACTAAACTTCATATGTGACATCATGGAAGTCAATGCCATGTTAAATCATGGACAGTGAACTCACAATTGACTCGATCATGAAATTGAACCCCTGTGTGAAAGTCCCCCCACCCCCACCCACCACAGTTATCATGCGAAAGTGAAATTTATCTATTATTTAATTCGACAAAATTTAGACTGTTTATTGTATGATAATTGTGATATGATGTTTGACCTACACCTCTTAGTTCATAAAAAACTGCATATTATATACTGTACATTTATTTTATCACTGCAGTATGCCACGTTTTCCTGCATGGCACATGATTGATTGATGCAGGGCACATTTTAATTTTAAATATTTGAACATTAAATTCCAAGTTAATTTGTTGAAGCATCATTTGATCAAGAGAACAAGACAATTATAAACAAATATCCATGGGAAGTAAATAAACAAATTATGCTTGAGGTTCCTCACAAGTGGCTACAAATGTCACCAGACAACAGTTATCACGAAGCAGACTGTAAGCTCAAATGTACAAATGAACAATAAGATGCAGTTATCAAATTGGCTACATGTCACGTCATGGTGTATACAATTACCGGGTCCTAGTATAACTTTATCCTCTGATAACTTTATCCTCTGATAACTTTATCCTCTGATAACTTTATCGAGTGCTGACCGATCTAACAATATTGGAGATATAACCAACTTGCCTTAAATGTGAAAATGGGTTCTTTACTTTTACTTCATTAACATACCCAACAAGTGTACTTATTAAAATTAACCTGTTTTGATAATTTGATAATGTCTTAGAATGTACTTGTTTTCACACTTGTATGTGCTGGACACAACTAGTGACTAAAGTAATGTACTTTACCTTTCATTTTTACTTGTCAAAGATGAAATTTTGAAATGATTATGTTTTAACAGTTAATGACTGCCACATCCAGGCCATATGTTAAAATCAACATGTAAATTTGTGTAACCAACTTTAGATTCAGAAATGGTTTTTGAATAGTTGGAAATTTAATTTACACAAATGTATGAATGCTATTATTTTCAAAAGCGTGCTAGTATAAGCAAAGAATCTGTGTAAAAGTAAATTTCCTTATATAAAAACTCTATAGTATTAATGCAGTAATGACATCTTAAGCAGCACCTGTGGCTTTGGAGATAGAGAAATGTGCAGTTTTATCATTCCCCGACAAATTCTAAATCAGCCACAGAAGGCAACTGTGCATTGCTTTCAGTGACATCAGACTTCGGCTGTTTGGCAAGCAATGGCGAATTACTGAACAAACTTGCCTAGTAAACCACAAACAGCCAATAAATGCTAGGGTAGATTGCAATGTCCTGTAAAGAACACACAACTTTAACTATAATGACATTAATACCACAGTGAATTCATTATTTAACCATTAACTTAACTATTGAAATAAAATTTTCATTAGTACCCATGACACTGCCTACATTTATCATTAAACATATCTCTATCAAATTTATCCCAGTAAATTTTATCCCCAGTGTAGCATTTATATGACACACTAAATGCCCTCAATTCCTGCCAGTTGTTACATTAACCATTATGCCTTCGCTGTTACAGATTCAGTGCCAAACAAACAATAGGCTTGGACCAAACAAAAATGGATGGCGGGTGATGGAAACTAGGAGCGTATCACAGTTATGACCTAAAAGTTGTTAATATAGTGGCTAGCCATGTTTTATTATATATCAAATTAAAGGAGATTTGTACTACAGGCAGTAGATGCATGTGTGTGTGTGTTTGTTTTTTTTTAAACAGCTCAGGAAAAACTACTATACTTATATTTTAATTAAGATGTTTTGCAATGACAACATTTCAGTGATATATAAGCCCATGGCAGATATGGGATGTCGCTTAAGATGATTAATCATCCCACGGCACTTAATCAGTTAAAAGCCTGATGTCTTAAACCAATTATTATTTCCCCAAATCCAGACAGTTTTTATTTTAATGCAACATCAGCTTGGGACTAAAAGAGTTAAAACAACACACTTAACATTCCCAAGTTTTGTCAGATTATACAGTCCGAAGCCCAGAATGAAGTTTATGTAACTAGTAGCTCCACCACACATCTAGCTTTGTGACTGCCCATTAATTAATCATTGAAACATTAATGTGGTGGTTTCCCCCTATCTTCCATACAAACAACAAAAGGTTTAAATGCAATAAGGAGCTACAGCAGCTTCATGGTCAATGCGCTTGTCTGCTAAAACAGTGGTCCCAGTTCCATCCCCAGCAGAGGCAGAATTATTATTCTCCAAACAGTGGTCCCAGCTCCATCCCCAGTAGAGGCAGAATTATTATTCTCCAGCCTGCATGGCTGTAGGTCGATGCAGCCTATAGAAATGAGTACCAGACAATTGTCGATGTGATGTGGGACTTGGAAGGAAGGGCGGTGAAGAAGTGAACCGACCATCCCACCTCATGTCATGGCCTAGAATATGTGATGGCCAACACTTCACATCCTAAAGGCTTGATCTGCTATGGAACTACATTTCCCTTATTTTAAAAACTGCTTTAAAAATTTTACTGTGGATAATTTGATATTTTCAATATACTACTATAAAACATTCATAACAAACATATTTATCTGGAACTTCCCGTGAGCATTCTGATTATAAGGCGTGAACAGTGGCGTGCCAACAGTTAAACCATATTTGCAGGATAAGATAAACACAAAACAATAAAATGGTGCTCACTAAGCTTACATTTGATGACCAGAAGCCCTGTGATATATTCATAGTCATATATATACATACATTGTCCTATTAAAACTGATTTTACAAGTTTTAATACTATTGATAAGTTAAACTGTATTGCAACTAAAAACATTACAGTGAGATTCATTTTATCATCAGAAAAACAATTACATTATTTTCAAGTGTCAGAATCTGACAGCTCGTTACTCTCTATATATTTAAAGAACTATATTCTTATACATTAACTTTTGTCAGAAGGCATATGGTATAATTATTATACAAATGTGCATATCGACTGATTTTTAAAAAAGACCTAAAAATCTTCTTCTTCACACCGTTCAAAGCAAGTGTAATTTGTCAAAGATATTCAAATAAATAACAAAAAATGGAAGGACTAAACAGAAACATATCTCACAAATGTGTCTACACACTCAGTGAACTACACGGGCAACTATAACAGATGTACAGCACGCCTACTACACACATGTGTACTTTCGAGTATGCACAGAAGTTGTGGGTATCAATTGATGTGTTCAGCATAGAAAATGGGATGAACTTTTTTTACCTCCATTTCCTGAGTACCATGGCGTGAAGTGATCAGAAAGTAAGGTAGAGCATGTCAAATGAGAAGGAGAGGGTTTAAAAAACTTTGAAAGAAAAAAAAGACAATCAAACAGAAGAATGAAATAAAAATGTACTCTGTAGCCAGTTTTGTCTTAGCCATCAAATCTGAATCCAAATTCTGCAAGTACTGATCAACATTTCTTATTTCCTGAATACAAATTATTAATGAGTCAAACTTATGATCATGGACTGTAGGAACTGTCAAACAATTAATCTGATTACTTTGTTTTTAAACTTGGTGATTTCATTTATCTCCTCCTAACTGAATTAATGTGGTGGCAGTATCACTGTCTTCGTATAAAGCTAATATACACCTGAGGGTTCATTATGTCTGTCTACTGTCAAGAAAGGAAGGAAGGATGGAGGGAAGGAAGGAAGGAAGGAAGGAAGGAAGGAAGGAAGGAAGGAAAACACCAATGAGAGAAAGCAACAATTATCTGCTTGCTGTTTCTGTGTGCTAAGAATAAATTGAAAAAAATAAGTGAGAAAAGTGTTTTGCTATCATTACGAAGACCTGACATTGAAATCATGAATCGGAAGAGACAAGTATAATAATAAGAACACACACACATGGTAGTTATTTCCCTGCATAAGGTCAACATTTAAACAAAACAGGTGTAGTCTCAGTGAAAAAAAAAACAACATAAAATGAGTGTGTTATAAGTATGTCAAAACAATAATCTGAGTGATAAGAGAACAAATGAAACACAAACAGAATGTTTAAAACATGAGAAAAATCATACAAAGCTGACTGGGAATGGAATAACTTTCAGTGATATCTCATTTCATTTTATGGGTGCAATGACATAAATGCAGGGGAAGGATGGGCCGGGAGAAGCCATTGTCAAGACAATACGTGGATGTTTTCAATAAGCTACAAGCTGAACAATTACCATATAATAATTGTAAAAAAAGAACATGCAATAAATAAGGACATTTGAATAACAAAAACACAAACAATAGATTGCACGATTTATTGCCTGGCACATTTTGCTGCATCTCATCAGGTACATACTGCAGAATTCACACAAGATAAAGTAAATTAACTAGATAAATCCTTCAAGCTGAAATATACACACGTTCGCACAGTAATGTCAATTGTCTACCACAGTAATTTTAAACTGAATAACATGTCTTTCTGTTTGCACAAAACCGGCTTGCGTAGATTATTTATTATGGCTTCTGCAAACTTTAACAAGCGAGTATTTTGTGTGTTAACACGTGAAAGGCACTGTCTCTATCAATCACATGGCCGCTTTCCATTACAAATGCCTAGCAATTGATGAAGCGGGAAGCTTCCGGTGTGTCGGCCCCACTAGACTCTCCATCATCACCTGTGCGTAGTATCTTGTCAATCCATTGAGGTATGTGTTCAGCAACTCTTTTGTTCAACTGCCGCTTTATTCTGCTGATGTAGGTAGACTATATGTGAATTGGTAAATACAATTGTTTTTGGCATACAGAGGAACACGTTCGTTTACTACTGGGGTAGGAATCGGCATGGTTCTTCTTCTTCTTCTTCTTCGTTCATCCGGAGTTTTTTTTTTTTCTTTTTCGGATGTGATTGCGTTGTGCCTGTTTACAGCAGAGCTGCGTTCTTGCGCCGTTAGGCCGACACATCCGACTTCTGCGGGCATTTGTTGACCGGGTTAACCTTCCCGGGGGTTTCTTAGGACGTTTGACTCTCACTGTTGTGGTGTTATCCCCCATCCCAGCTGGTCCATATAGAACAGCCAAAGATCCTGGTCAGCCCTCAAGAGAAGGCAGGGGCAGACCATGGGCATTCCCCGCCATCCAAGGAGGCTTCCATACTTGCAGAGCCGATACATAGCGCTCTGGTACTGGGCTCACCCAAGGAATCGTCACGTCCTGCACATGGCTGCTTAGCCTCACTTCCGTATATTGGGCCTTCCGTTCACCATAGGCTGTTCTTCCGGAAACCAGAAGTATGCAGTCTGCAGATGACATCCACACAGTGAGCTTTCGATTCGGACTTTCCATGTAATGGATTTGCTAGCCAAGCAATATTCCATTTTGTGCCACTAGGACACTTTTCCACCTTTTATGAAGCCCACACAGTGGGCTTTTGATTCAGACTTTCCACGTAATGGATTTGCTATCCAAGCAATATTCCATTTCGTGCCACTAGGACACTTTTCCACCTTTTATGAAGCCCACACAGTGGGCTTTTGATTCGGACTTTCCACGTAATGGATGTGCTAACCAAGCAATATTCCATTTCGTGCCACTAGGACACTTTTCCACCTTTTATGAAGCCCACACAATGGGCTTTTGATTTGGACTTTCCACGTAATGGATTTGCTATCCAAGCAATATTCCATTTCATGCCTCTGGGTCTTCATGCACCTTTAAATGTCAACCTGTATATAGTTAAAGTAATCTGCGGTCAACTTTAGCTTGTTGATATCTCCATAGAGCTTGTCCTCAAATGAAGCAGGTGTGGGCCAAAATATCTTTCTCTGTTCTGCATACGTTGGGCAATCCTGCAGCAAATGTTTTGCTGTCATTTTTCCAGTTCTACAATTACATTCATCGGTATCTCCTATCTTTAGTTTATTGAACAAGTGGTATTTCAGCCTGTTATGTCCTGTGCGGAGTCTGAAGATTGCTACTTGTTCTCTTCGGTCGAGTTTGTAATATGCATCATCCTTCTGATGGCCTGGATGCTCTGATTCCCATTTGGTTCTATAAGTGCTTTTTATCAACCTCTTTGCCTCATTATAGGTTATGTCTATGTCAGGCTGTGGTAGTCGTCCGCCCTCTTTTGCCAGTCTGTCAGCCTCTTCGTTTCCAGGTATACTGCAATGTGATGGGATCCACTGTATTACAACTTTTTTGGATTTCTGGCATAGACCATGGAGTGCTGCTCTTAGGTCAGTTAGTTCTGTGCTGTTATTGCTCTTCAGTATTGAGACAGCTGACTTTGCATCTGTGAAGATAGCTATTTGCTTCTCTTTATTTTCCTCCATCAGGAGCATTTCTGCTGCAGTTTTCAGAGCCTCTACCTCCGCTTTGAAGTTACTTGAAAATTTTCCAGTTGCCATTGAATGTGTTTTTTTCGCTCCATTTTTTAAATTTAGGAGAATTCCTCCTCCTCCATTCTCTATTGAATTTTTGGCTGATCCATCTGTATATGCATGGGTCCAATTCCTGCTTGGGTAATGTTCTTTTATGTAGTTTAGGGTTATTTCTCTTCTTTCGGTTTCATGCTGAGTGTTCTTTTTCTCAATACCAGGAATGTTTTCTATCATCTCAGGCAGTTGCTGCTGTCTCCAAGCTGGGAACTTGTGTGCATTGTGTATGGGCTTGACTGTTGATACGTTAAGAATAGGATCTGACCTAATCCTTCGTTTTGCAGTTTCTACAAAGTTGCTACGCTTCAGTCTTCCCTTTCCAAAACCATTAAATCTGTTGTACATAGGGTGGTCTGTCAATCTTCTAAATTTTTCTGCTTGTTGCTGGGCTCTGCTATCTCTTCTATCCTGCATTGGTTGTAAACAAGTGATCTTTTCTAATTCATTAATAGGCGTTGTCTTCAGGCTTCCAGTTATGATTCGCATTCCTTGATTTTGGACTCTACTTATTTTGTTAAAGTTTGACTTAGCTGCTGTTGCCCAAGCTGCAATGCCATATTCCAGTACTGGCCTCACCCGTCCAGTATATAACTTCTTGAGAACTTTCTCATCTGCTCCCCATGTTGTACCAGCAAGCTTTTTCATGATTGCCATTCTTTGCCTTGCTCTTGTTCGATTTTTCTCAACCTGTGTCTTCCATGTCAGGCGACGATCAAAGGTGACTCCTAGATAGTTTGGATTTTCTTCATGGCGCAATATTTTTCCATTCAATACCAGCTTAGGTTGCTGAGTTTTAGTTGAGAGGGAGAACACTGTGCATGTTGTTTTCTCCTCACTTATCTTCACTAGCCATGATTTTGACCAGTCCTCTAGCGCTAATAGGGCTTTCTGTATTCTGCTGTTAGCTGTACTAATATATTCTTCAGATGTCCATATGGCTAGGTCATCTGCAAAGGATGATGTGTGTACTCTGGCTGGAAAATTTTCTGTGATGTCGTTTATATATGCTATGAATAATGTTGGTGAAAGAACTCCTCCTTGGGGGACACCTTGCTCCAACAGCATCATTTTGCTGGTTTGTCCTTGTACTTTTGTCCTGGAAGTTCTGTTCTCAAGGTAGTGGCTGATCCATTTGTACATTTTCCCGCAAACATGCATTTTTTGCAGTTTTACTTTCAGTCCTTCCTTCCATACTTTATCAAATGCTTTTTCTAAATCTATCCAGACTGCTAGTGTGTGCTTTTTCTCTTGGAAGGCATCCTCTATTTCCTGAGCTATATAGGTTATTTGATCTTCAGTAGATCTGTACTTTCTGAATCCTGCTTGGTGAGGTGTTAAGAGTTGGTTTTCTTCCAGATGCCATGTTAGCCTGCCATTGATAATGCGTTCCATTAATTTTCCTACACAGCTAAGAAGACTGATAGGTCGATAGCCATTTGGTTCTTCCAGGTCTTTTCCTTTCTTTGGGACTGGTATTAGTATAGCTTCCTTCCATGCCTGTGGGACTATTCCCCTCTTCCAGCTGTAATTTAGGACTGCTAGTAGTTTCTTTTTTGCCTTAGTGCCTAGTCCTATTAGCATTTCATTTGTGATTCCATCCTTTCCTGGTGATGTCTTCTTTTTTATGGTATTCATTGCCTGTTCCATTTCTTCCATTGTTAGATTTGCCATCATATATTCTGCTGCTGTCTCTGTATATGTATGATGTATCTGTTTATCTTTGATTGCTTTCTTCTGTTCGGCTGTAATATCAATGTGGTTTGCACTGGCATAGTGTTCCATTAGTGCATTTGCAGCCTTTTTTCCTGTAAGCAAGGCATTTCCTTGTTTAATTGTTATTTGTTTGTTTCTAGGTCCTTCATTGTTCATGGCTTTCACTAGTTTCCATAGTTTGTTTCCATCCCTGTCAAAATTCAGGTTTTCTGTTTTTTTCCTCCAACAATCTCTTGTTGTTTGATTTACTGTTCTTTTATATTTTGCTGAGATGGCTTTGAGAGAGATGTTCGCTTCAGTTGTTTGTTCTCTCTCTGCGGTCTTCCTAGCATCTTCAACTTTGTCCTCCAAAAATTGTAGTTCTTCAGTCCAGTATGGTTTGTAATTTTTCCTTGCTCCTCTTGGAATAGACTCAGTGGCCGCCTGTATTATTGCTCTGTTTAGACTTTCCACCATTTGCTTCATGTTACCATATCGTGTATTCACGTTTTCACAATATTTGTCTGTTAGTATGGCAAATCTGTCCCAATCTGCTCGTTTGTAATTCCAACGGGGCAAAGGCTTTTGCTCCTGTGGAACATACTCCATATTTATTACAAGCTTGATTGGTCTGTGGTCACTACCTGCTAATTGGTCAAGCACATGGCGATCGATTTTGTGGAGGATGTCTCCTGTGCAGAAAGCTAAGTCTGGAGTAGAAGTGGTAATCCATCTTCTGGAGTAGAAGCTCGGTGTGTCATCCGCTTTGTTAAGTAGATGGAGATTTGAGTCTATTTCCCAGTCCTCCACTTCATCTCCTCTTTTGTCAGTATCTGGGTATCCCCATCTTTCTGAACGGCTATTAAAGTCTCCGACAACAATGCAATTTGTGTCAGTTATTTCCATGTTTGAGAGTGTAAGATCCTTATCTGCCGGGCTATATAGATTGTAAATTCTTATTTTCACGTCCTTTATCATTATATCAACACCTATAATTTCCGTTTGGTTGTCAGAGATCACAGATACTTCGCTGCAAGGTATTGTATTTCGTGTAAGTATTACAACTCCTCCTTTGTGTCCTTCGCGGTCGAAACGTGTGGCCTGATATCCCTCGACTGAAAATGTGCGATTGGCGTTGAGGTGTGTCTCTTGAATGCATGCCACATCTATTCTATCTTTATGAAGACGCTGTGTTAGGGAGGCTTTCTTGTTATAAACTCCTTCTGCATTCCATTGTAGTATGTTGAGTGTCCGGGGTGTTTGGTCAATAGCTCTTAACCTACTCCTCTGTGCCTTGACTCCACAGCACAGGGGAAGGTGACCACCAGTAGTCATGGGTGGACCCCCTCGAGGCAGGGGGCCCGGCACTATCACCGCCTGATGGGACTTCACGGGATTAGCACCATAACGATTAATTTTCATCTGTGGCATCATGAAATGATAAAGTTACGTTGCACTTCTTTGTCAAGCCTGTGGCTCAGTACATCCGATTTCGACAAGCATTTGTTTGGGATGCTTTCCCTAGCCTTTGACTGTCCCCAGTCTACCTACAAGGCAGCAGGTTTGTGCGTCACTTCGTCTGGTCCCTCTCCCTTGACCTGTCCGACATGGGTGACCCTACCAGTAGCTGTGCTACCGTCGGCATAGCTCTTGGGGTCATTGGAACGCTCAAGCCCCTCTACCTCGTCAAGGTGGACGCACGGCAGAGGGGGGCATGGTTCTGTACCTAATGATTGGAGTTGCAGCACAGAATGTTCGGCCAACTGCTGTCATGAGCCGGTCTTGTAGAGCTGCATTACATCATCCCCTCGAAAGGTTAGCTGGATGAATACCTTGAGTTTATGGACTGTAGTTTCATCTGGTTTTGGTTTGGGCTGTTGGCAGTGGAAGATATGCACCCAGGACACACTGACAGAGGAATTTGAAACTCTGAAGAATGTCTTAAAACCTGAATGGGTACTCCACAGGATTTATAAAGCTCCACTGCCAAGAGCCTAAACTAAAACCAGACGAAACTACAGTCTCTAAACTCAAAGTATTCATCCAGCTAACCTTTCGTGGGGATAACGTAATGCAACAACTACAAGACCGGCTCAATACAGCAGTCGGCCGAACATTCTATGCTGCAACACCAGTCATTAGGTACAGAACTACGCCGATTCCCACCCCAGCAGTAAAAGAACCTGTTCCTCTGTACACCAAAAACAATTGTATTTACAATTTCACATTTAGGTGCCAGTCTACCTACATGGGCAGAACAGAGCGGCAGTTGAACAAAAGAGTCGCTGAACACATACCTCAATGGATTGACATGATACTACATACAGGCGATGGGAGCCTAGTGAGGCCGACACACTGGAAGCTTCCTGTTTCATCATTGCTAGGCATGTGCTGGAAAGCGGCCATGTGATTGATAGAGACATAGCCTTTAGCGTGTTGTTTAACACACAAAATACTCGCTTGTTAAAGTTTGCAGAAGCCATAATGATTAATCTACACAAGCCGGTTTTGTGCGAACAGAAAGACACGTTAGTCAGTTTAAAATTAGCATGGTAGACAACTGACATTACTATGCGAACATGTGTATATTTCAGCTTGAAAGATTTATCTAGTTAATTTACTTTATGTTGTGTGAATTCTGCAGTATGTACTTGACGAGATGCAGCGAAATATGCCAGGCAATAAATCGTGCAATCTATTGTTTGTGTCTTCGTTATTCAAATTCACTATGGGAAAACATTGTTTTGAAATAAGGAAATGCTAAGTGTAAAGTGGACTTCCGCTGGATTATCAGCACGTTGGTCCTGTTTGAATACCGGCTGAGGTATTTTTCTTTTAACCACAAAGGGGATGAAAGGTAGTGAGAAAGGGAGTTGACAACTTCACCTGTTAAGTGTTCTATGCATATGAAGTATTGTCACTTCATACCTGTATGAAAATCACTGCTATGGGATGCCTTATTGGCTTGCATTTCTTGAAAGAAAATAGCATGAAAAGGGAAACTGGTCCCCCACCATATTATAAATTAAGTCCTGTCACTTCACACCTCAAATTACAACTTCATCTGCATTTGATCACAATGTGTTGAAGGTATTAACTATAGGTTAAAAAACCTGCCAGAATTACATTAAGTTAGATTACAAAACCACATATTTCTGACATTCTTTAGCTTTGAATTAAGTGACAAGATGGAGACAAATGAGAAATTCTCAACAAAACTTCAATAAACAGACAGGTGATCTTTGCAACAAACAAAGCTAACCGAGGAACCCAGACAATAAACAACAAAATAAGTAACCCAAAGGACACTTTCACAAGCCTTGAGGCCCATTGTGCATATGTTGCTGGCCCCATATTCTTTAGAGACCAATCGGTCAATATCACGCTGGTCACCTTTGACTTTGCAGAGTACCCATTTTAGGCTGGGTCAACCAAGTTCAGGTCAATGTAATAAATTGGCCTAGATGGGGATTTGAAAATATGACCACCTGGCCAGCATGCTAGTCAATGCACTACTGTGGTTCCCTCCCCCCCCCCCCCCCCCAAATAAAAACCCCAAAAAAATTATATAATAAACAAAACAAACACACCACTACTCTATCACCAGGTTCTGTTCTGTCCAACACATGTCACAAAAACATACCACTGGCAATGAAATTTTGCAAGCTGTTCATGATGAACCCAATGGTCAATCTGTGTCTCAAATCATAAGAAAAATGAACTGAACACTAAAATGCTACTATTATAAAATTGGATCTAACAGTTATTTCAAGTCATTCAAGATGTCTGCAAACTGAGCACCATAGCAATTGGGGGGAGGGAGATATCGGGAAGACCTATAATTTAGTGACAGTTTTAAAAAATACACATGCAAAAACAGCTATGAAAGTTTCCATTTCTTAGCACCATCCAGTTATGGGCAATGTCTTCACAGGAACCTGATGATGTCATTGCTTTGTTTCAAGTCAGATAAAGTCTGACATTTATCGAAGGACACGGGTCAAGGAAGAGAAAACCTAGTATGTGAGACAGACCGGTTGAGCCCAGGAATGCTAACCTGGTTTTAAAAAAACACGCTAAAGTCAGATGTGTTGGCCTAAGGATTTTGGCCCATGGGTGCCTAACCATACACACCGCAATTACATCTAAAAAAACATCCGGATTAATGCAGAAGAAGAAGAAGAAGAAGAAGAAGAAGAAGAAGAAGAAGAAGAAGAAGAAGAAGAAGAAGAAGAAGAAGAAGAAGAAGAAGAAGAAGAAGAAGAAGAAGACCGGCTGAGTGCTCAGCCAAAGAAATAAAGAAAAGCGGGGAGTGCCATGGACTCAGGTAACATGAGATGTGAAGAGTGAGAAAAGATCCAGAGAGAAGTAGCTAGGATCTGCTTTGTCAGCCTTTGTCCTGTTGAAGCAAATTTAAACAAAGGCTAACATTTGATTATAATATATGATTCTGTTGACATTGTGAAACACCAGCTACAATGACAAAAGTGTGAATGCAGTATGTATATAAACAGTTTACATTGCAAACGCTGCACATGTGAGAAATTTATATTGGCAAGTACATTATTGTAAAAGTATTCTGCATGAAGATGCAACTCAGCAGTCATAAGAATTAAGATGAGTAAAAGCGAAGTTGTTTGAAATAAGGATCTTGGAACCATTCTCTTCATAAATATAATTCTGGACCACTCTGTAAAATTGAGTTATACTTCTCCACAGCACAAAGCCTGGGCTAAATTTAGAGCTCAAGCTCAAGTGTTGCCCATGCAGCATAATTCCTCTCTTTGCCTGCATAGTTTACTCCAAAGGAAAGGTAACACCAATACGTCTGGAACAAGACAAGCTGCGGAAGCTGCCTGATCAGCAAAGCAATGCTCTAACTGTCCGCCTGTTGGAGTTTTCACCCTAGACTAGTTGCCGACCAAGGATTAGGGCCTGGGATGCACTGCAATGACATTTAGTCTTTAGGCTGCATTTCCTCGCACCAGGATAAGGTTTGTATGCGATCCTCTACCCATACGCTCCTCTACCCTAAGCCGTTGGCACAATGCAGGGTGTCAGGTTTGGTGAGCGCCACCCAACATTCGGTGCTAACAGTAAAGAAATAATAATTGGTGGAGCAGCTCTAAAGTTTGGCAATGGAAATATAACGTGCATGTGAACATAAGAGGATATATAAAGACAGACAGACTCTCTGCTGAATGACATCAACACATTATAAGACATCATGTCTGGGATAGCTGTCGAGGAGACAGTGAGAGACAGACACAGAGAGGTTGAGACAGACAAAGAGAGGTTGAGACATAGACAGTGAGAGAGAGAGAGAGGGACAGACAGTAACAAAGAGCGAAATACTGTGACATTCATAAGAAAACATGCTTTTGTAAAAAGATATATACCACATTTGTTGGAAATAGTAACATGAAAAAGTTGAAAATGGCAAGCCATGGAATACAGCCAAAGTGGAAAAAATATATCAAAAGGTGGGAAATATACTGAAAGTAGAAAATATAACAAAGTAGGAAATATAAGCTTGGCAAATACAGGAAGTGGAAAATGTACAGAAAGTGGCAAATATGCCTATTGTACATGCAGTGTTTAGTTAAGTCTGAAAAAGAGAAAAATCAAGACTTTTGGCAATTATGACATAGTTACCATGTGAAATGTTTTCTGGTACAGTACTGTGGTTTATTCTACACGATTACTGGAAGCTTGTGTCCAAGATACTGACCAATGCTAACAAATGTATGTGTCTATTGTGTATATCTCTCTCTCCCCTCTCTATGCGTGTTTATTGGTAAGAGAGAGTGAATGTGAGCACAGACATGAGTATGCATCTAAAGTGTAATCATTATCATCATGTGCCTTGCCAGCTGGCATAGGCATTCATGTCTTTCCACAGATCTCAGTCCTTGGTGTTCTGGATCAACTCTGTTGATGATATTACTCCATCCATCATCTCAGTCCATCCAGCACCATTTCTCTTGGTCTGCCTCTGTCTCTTTTCTCACCAATATTTCTAGTTTTCATGATATTCTCCAATGCCTTTGTTCTCATCACATAACCAAATAATGTTGTTTGTCTTTTACTTATAGTTCTATATAATATTCTAGTTTTATTAGCCTCTTTCAAGCAATCATTGTTAGTTACTTTGGCAGTCCAAGGAATTCACAACATTTGTCTCAGGAATGACATATCTGTTGTTTCTAAGCTTTTCTAAGTTGTTCCGTCATGTTCCATAATTTGATGTCATACAGGAAAACATGTTCTATGCTAGATTTCAGCACTCTCTTTCTTGCATTCAATAACAATAACTTATTGCATATGGTATTAATTTTCTGAAATGCAGCTTTTGCTTGACATATTCTGCTTTTAATCTCTGTTATGTATCTTCCATCTGATGTTATAATTGCCCCTAGGTATTTAAATTTATCAACTTGGTGTGAAAGACTGGAGATAATGAACAAAACTGAACACAAAAGATCATCCATATCTCACAAAATGTGATTTCATGTAATAGAAGTAATGGAATTAGCAATACAGGTGTGATGAACACAAGTTTGACACTTGCATTTGATATTAATATCACAAATATGACTACAAATTAACAGTAACCTTTACAGAAGAATGTCAAACATAACAAGGACAGCTAACAGATACTAACTAGAGCTTAAGTTACAGAAACACCTCTAAATGACAAATGTAAATTTATTCTGCCACATCCTGTTTTAATGGAATATTTAACGACTTCAAATGTATGTGGCAATAAGGGGTAGATGTAGTTATACAAAGAACAGACTTAATGACAAGCAGAATTATGGCAGTGGTTCTAGATGTGTTACTTAAGTCCAAAAGGGAAGCAAAGAATAACACCACCAAATTATACTCAGTGGGTCATAACAGCTGATTATCAAGCGTCGATGAGGAGCTGGCTATATCATTCCAAATCCAACTAACAATGAAAAATTCTGGGAAAATAATCACAAGATACTTGGGTATGAGATAGAGTGTGGCCTATGCTCTCTCAGGGGTGACAGGTAAACTAATACTGGGCAACAGAAGAAAATATGAAAACAATAAATAATTTTATGTACAGAATCTTGAGATAAATGTGAACATAAATGACATTTGACAAGCATATGACCTAACATATAAGTTTCAAAATATAACAACCTCAGACAAAAGAAAGCAGTATGGAGATAAAGTTCTGAAAACAATAGCCATGTTTTGTGTGAAAAACATGAAAATGACTCAAGGCAATAACAAATGGATTCAATATCCAAGATAACTTTTTGTTTTTTGCATATCCTATTTACAGGAATCGCTGTTAACACCAGCATTTGACTGCTGCTGTTGATGTCTTGGCAAGTTTTACGTTCAGTAGTTTGCCATTGCTTTCTGAACGACCGGCTCCCATACTAATATGTTAAAACCCCAGCACGACATGGTCTGCTGCCAAATTGGTTGCCACTGTGTTTCAAACACGTGGTAAGCAGCTCATGAATTGCGTTCGCAAGCCTTTAGGCCACAGAGACCGGCCCAAGATAACTATTGAAATAAAATGACATACAAAGGTATAAAACAATTCTTGTTAATGATGTATGCAATGGGCATTAAGACACTCAGCACACAGGAAAACAGATGGAGAGGAAGAAAAATTCAGGCAGCAAAAGAGGCTACGCCCGTATATAACAGGGCTGGTAAGGGAAGCAAAGAATAGAGACACTGTACTCTATCATGCATGTCATAATATAATAAGAATACAACATGCAAGAAGAGTTTTTATAGCACTAGGAAATTTGTGAAAGTGAAAGGAAGTTAAACTTAGCACCAAACTGAGAATGTTTAACTCCAGTGTTAAATTGGTGCTACTGTGTGGATCAAAAACATGGTGAGAATGATTAGATGAATCACTATAAACTACGAATATGCATTAATTGGTGGTTATGCAGGATTGTGGGACTAAAATGATATGACCAAATTATGAATGGGAGCTCATGAGAATGAAACTAATTCATGTGAATCACCAGAAGAGGAAAAGATGCTGGTGCTGGATAGTAAAAGTAAAGAGAACACCTGAGGATAGTTAAACTAGATATGCCCTGTCTGGAACCCACAGGGCAAATGAAATGTTGGGAGACAAATGCACATGGAGAAGAGACAAAGACAAATTAAGCACAAAAGCAAGGACACTTAGAGAGCTGCAGGAGTTAGTTTTTAAGGTCCTGTGTCTCATTGGAGGAGAAAAGGCAAATACATTGGAATTTTTCTAAGGAGGATTTTTTGGCAGATTAGTTATAAAAAAGGTAAATCCACGGTCGATTATATTCAGAATTAACCCAAGTCTAACAGATATAGAAAACCAGAACCTTCTGGCTGTCAACTCTACTGTATTACAGTCCCACTCTACACACCAATGTACACACTTTAATTTTCTGATGATCTAGCCATAATATGGACTGTAGCTTAACTGTAAAATAATTTTACAATAAATTATCGGGGAAGGAGGAGCAGGTCATGGCTGAGAGATTATGGTATCTGCCTCAGGTTCAATAGGTATCATGTTTGATCCCCCTGATATCCTGAGTAGTGAGATTGAATACCTAGCCTTCTTGGATTAGGACAAAATGCAGGAGGTCCTGTGTGCAATTTGTGCATGTTAACATCCCTGGGCAGTTGGACATTACAAAGAGTAGGCTGTAAGGCAGCTGTCCTGGCAAAAGTGGTAGGGAAAGAAATCAACCTACCCACAGGTAAGATAGTGCTGCTCCTTGGATAGAATCTGTCTAGAGTAAGTAAACCTGATACAAACTGCATGCCAAAGTAAGACACATTGACCTCTGAGGTGCATAGTTAGGCCTGACACTCTCCTCGAAAGAAATAAAATACAATGGTGAATACCATCAGCTTTAGATGGAACAGAACAATCCACAAATCTTTGAATGCTGCAAGTAAAATACAAGAAAACAAAACATACTGTGGCCTTATTGTCACCAGCGGGTGCACTGGCGTAACAGTTAGAAAGTTATGCTGACAATGACATAAGTGCTGTCAAAAGAGGGTTCGATTCTTGGGCCCTCCACTCACTATGAATGGGACAGACTGGCTACCTATTTCTCCACACATACAGGCCTAAAAAATGTGATGGTCTGAGCAAATCACAGACACACAGGAGATCCCTGCTTCACTGTCACCTAATTTAAGATTCTTAAGCTTTTCTGGAAGAGTAATTTTCTGGAATATGACCCACAACCCACAGTCCCTGGAGTAAAATCTGATCAAATAACATGGAAATCACAATTCTACATTGCCAGCAAAGAGCAGAGACTCATTTCAATGAAAACGACTGCACGTATAAACTGGGGGTGGATTATACAAAAGAAATATACACATTGGCAGAATCAGAGCCTAGTTAAAAATAAAACATTGCATTCTGGTCAACCTGTGGCCTGTAGTAATAGGGAAAACTAACCCTCACACAAAACTAGTCCAGTGCTCTCACTGCTAGAGGTGTTTCGTCCATCAAGAATGATGATGACCATTCATTTCATCCAGTGGGGCTGAAAGTTTGAAGCTGGGAGTTCTAAGATAGCTGGTAAGGTCTATTATGGCTTGAAATTGTCTTTGACTATGTAGGCAAAGAGATGAAGAATGACTTGCGCAATGAATTGGATTAAAGTGACGAAGAGTTCCGCAATTTGTCGACCCCACTAGCAACACATGTGTGAACTACACTTGAGTTCAAAACAAACAAAAGGGGGGGGGGGGGAAATAATCCCTTGACTAATGTGTAGTACGGTTCCAGTGTTGTAATTATTGATTGTGTCCCTTCATATGTTGCACTGTCTTCAGTTCCACTCTTTCTCGCTCCCTCTTTTGTCTATTCATCGTCATTTGTATAATTTAGGAAATTAAGAACATCAACAATAAGTAATCTGTTCATGATGGAATCTTAGGGGCAAATAACAAAAACAACAAAGTAAATTTGTTTACAATTGTGACTAACAATGGTTTGAAAGACAAAACAGAAATTAAATATTAACAAATGAGAATCTATTAATGGGATGTGCCTGATGTTCACGTTAAAACACTGCCGAATCAAACCTCCCAACACATTCTCAGCAAGTATGTAATATTACACAATAAAAATAAACAAAATAATCATGCAAAAAAAAACAAAAAAACATTCCATGTGAAAGTTAACCAATGTGAGAGAATGTATATTCTCGAGTAACCATGTGGAACCAGCCATGTTCAGTGAGAAAATTCTTGACCTTAGGAATATGGTTTCACAGAAGAATATACAGAACACCAGGTTAAAAAAAAATAACAACTGAGGTGACAATGTGAAACAAGTATGTATTTACTAAATATCAAATGTAAGCAGTGTATGTTTTTTATATAATGAATAGACACCTAGCAGATTGCTATCCGAAAGAACACATTTCTACATAAGATAAATGTATTAGAATCTTGAGAGCTTATAAATAATAAAGTAAGTATCACAACTGCCACACATGAAGCAACCAAGGACAGCACAGGATTTCTTTGTGTAAGATCTTGGACGGCTTGGCAGCCTGTTAAAGACTTTAGTTTAGTTTAGTCGACGGATCAACATCACGGCACACGGGTGTAACCCATAAGTGCTCCGTTATACTTCTGATTCAAGCCAGAGTCTAGAGAATCTCAGCTCAGTGCAAGAACTCCATAGCACTGGCGAGGATCCTGAAATACTTTGGGTAGATTTTTAAGTCACATTTTGTGTGGGCAGTGCCGTTATGTTACTCTTTTTCGATTTCCAACTGCCAAGGGATTTTTTACTTGCGCAACAATACACACGGGGGTCCAATCTCACTACCCAGACCAGGGGAAAATGTTTTTACTAGAAGTTCATGTGAAAAGATCTTGGCCCTCACCGGGGCTTGAACCCGGGACCTCCAGCACTCGAGGTGGACACCATACCTCGAGACCACTCAGCCCCCCTGTTAAAGACTTTAAAGGACAACAGTCAAGCAAGGAAGGATAATTGAAGTTAAGTTCGTTTAACAGGATGTAGCAATCAACTCAAGTCTTATCAGATACTGGACTATCTAACAAACAATAATGACTTCACACCAATCTTGCCAGGAACTGGGAAATCTAGAGAGACAAAGATTTCTTATCAAGAACTACAGAGCCTAGCAGAGACAAAAACAACATGCCAATCAGTATAGACCTTGATAAAGTTAATGACATCCTGAGCAGGTTAACCCGGTCAACAAACACCTGAAGAAGTCGAATGTGTCGGCTGAAAGGCAAAAATATCGCAGCTCTGCTCTGCTGTAAACAGGCATAATGCATTCATGTTCAAAACAAACGTTTCAGACAAACAATGAAGAAGATAATGAAACTTGGGATTTCAAAGAGAGGTTATATCTGTCAGAGACGATCTTAAGATATACAGCACAACTGAAAGTTTGGATCTACCCCCATTTACATCACTGGTATTGTTGAACTGGATTTTCCTGAAACCTCAAACATTTAACACATTCAGTTGTCTCTCGAACAGCAACAACAAAGAAATAGTTTTCTAAGAATGAACCCAACTCTATCAGATGCAGAAAACATCCCTAAGAAATTAACCAAAGCCTCTGTGGTAAAGTGGTCAAGTTGTCGGCCTTGTGCTTTGAAGGTCATGGGCTCATTTTCTGACTGTCATTCGGTTCTTAAGTGCAATTTGTTTGGAGATCCCTGGGAGGTTATCCTTGGAGCTACAGAGGTTGTACTCTGTGTGACGCTTTTGCTGAGAGAGACCGAGCCATATGGGATAAAACTCAGTGCAATAAGTTGATCTGCCTTTAACTTAAGTCCAACAGATACTGAAAAGTCATACCTTCCTAAGAATTAACTAACAGCCACAGAAAACCAAAACCTTCCAAAGAGTGGCACTGGGACAACAAGAGTAAACAATTCAGCAGCTACAGGCTTGCAGCAGCAACAGCAACCAACCATAAGTTTCATTAAAACATCCCAACTATAATACCCATTACGAATTACGAATATCGTTACAGAATATATTTGCATGCAAATGTATTTTCCAGCTTGTATCTTAAACTAGAAAACAAGAGAACAGAACACATACATGATTATTTTACTTTGATCCTTTCAAGCAGCAGACTAGTATTATGTCTAACTCTTGAAAACAATGAAACTGCTATGATTACCTTCAGATCAGACATATAACATCGTAGTACATATGAAACACAAATCTGCCAGAATAAAAGGAAACCTGATCATGTGACATTTCCTTGTTTGTCTGGACCAAAGGCTGCTGGTATCCCATCATTCACTTCAAACAATTTTCAAACATAATTAATCAACTGTCTGTTCTCTAGGCACAATGCAATCAATTAGAAAGTTGATGACTGCATCAGGATGTGCTAATATATGTTAACCAGGGTAGGCTGAGATCCTGCAGTGAAAGAGGAAATACAAACTCCAAATACCATACCTCTTAGAGAAGATACCTGCATAATAATTAGTTGTTTCTTAGAGATTTCTTCTTCTTCTTCCGTTCGCTTGAAATATGTCTATAACTGCAATAATGTCTTTTGTATAAATTTAACTGTCTTTTTTAATTCACTCAGTGGTCCATAGAGTTTATCTTCCATTGTCGTCTCTGTAGGCCAGAAGGTTTGCCTAGATATGTTATATTTTGGGCAGTCTTGGAGTATGTGCTCTGCTGTCTGCGATGCCAATCCACATGTGCACATGGCTGATTCACCAATCTTGAATTTTGTATACATGTGGTTGCATAATCTATTGTGTCCTGTTCTGAAGCGTAGAATAATGACTTGTTCTGTCCATATCGTGGTAGTCATCTTGAGCAGGTTTTGGTGGCTTTCTGACTGATTTGATCATTCTTTTCTTTTGGTGGTATGTAACGAGCACATCAGGCTGTTCTTCTTTTGCTCCTTCTTTAGCATATCGATCAGCTCTGTCGTTTCTAGGTACTCCACAGTGAGATGGTATCCACTGTATGGTGACCTTATGCTGACTGCTAAGTTCAGAAAGTAGTGTCCTTAGTACTGGCAATTTTCCAGACAGGAGTGCCTTGAGTACTGATTTTGCATCTGTCAATAGCACCACAGGTTGTGTACCATGGCTGGTATTTAGTAATTTCTCTGTTGCTATCTTGATTGCCTCAATTTCAGCATCATAGTTATGGCAGTACTTTCCTGTTAGCACTCTGGTCATGTCTCTAATATTATTTGAGTATTCTATGTACACTCCCGCTCCTCCATTTTGAACAGCATTTTGTGCTGATCTATCTGTGTAGACTCGGATCCAGAGGTCCTGTGGGTATTCTTCATCAAGGAAAATGTACTATCTCTTATCCTTTTATTTTTGTAGTTGCATTAGCATTTTGCCTGGTAACATGGTGGTCATGCGTTTGTGTCCCAATCAAGGTGGATTTTAACAAACTGTCCTCGGCTTCCAGGTCGACCCAGCCTAAAATGGGTACAAGGAAACCTTGTAGGAAGTAAACTAGTCTCAGGGTAACAAACTCAGGAGAGTCTCAGGGTAACAAACTCAGGAGAGTCTCAGGGTAACAAACTCAGGAGAGTCTCAGGGTAACAAACTCAGGAGAGTCTCAGGGTAACAAACTCAGGGTAACAAACTCAGGAGTCTCAGGATAACAAACTCAGGAGAGTCTCAGGGTAACAAACTCAGGAGAGTCTCAGGGTAACAAACTCAGGAGAGTCTCAGGGTAACAAACTCAGGGTAACAAACTCAGGAGAGTCTCAGGGTAACAAACTCTAGCACCAGCCAGGATTCACATGTGTATATACCAGAATAATTTATATTATACATATTCTTTTTGTGGGCAGGTATTCAAGCTTCCTCTTTTTGATTTCTAACTGCTGAGAGATTTTTAGCCTATGCAACGTGCACTCCACTCTTCTGAATTTTTCGCCCTTGCCTAAGAAGGCTAGACACCCAATCCACTGCACAAGGAGCAAGGGAGAGTATAATATTCTTATCTTATTTTATAAAAAAAAAATTCAAAGTCAGACAAGCCAAAGGCAGACGCTGTACCTTCTAAGTCATCCCACTCCTTTCACATAAGTTGAGTCGAGAAGAGTTAAAACGAATACCATGGCATTCAGGATATTCCCAAATGCACTCTGCCATCTTCAACAACCAGTGAAGAGTCCCAATACTGAAGGTAATAGTTGCAGTCTGATAATGTGTTCGTCTGGCTGGTTCCTCAAGTACTGAGTATCCTCTAGTCACTTCCTGCAACCCTTCTCTCCCAGCCATAATGATTTCTTTCCTACACACACACATATATGTATATATATACACTGCATGTCCTTTGCAGGATGTTGTAATCAACCCCAGGTTGATATTCTAGACAAGTGTACATACATATTCCAGTTGTATTCATGTATGTTTTCCCTGGTTATATCAGTGATGCAACACACCCAGAGATATGTAAATAGCTGCCCTCTGAGATACAGTATGAACAGTTTGTATTTGTTATTTCTCTGTAAGATCTCAACATATTCAATATGTGATATTTTATACATGCAGTATAATTACTTTAACAAATGTTATGTTCATATACATGTGTATGTTTCTCCAATGCTTGCTTCAATCTGAAAATGGTCACATACACAGTAAAAGAATTCTCCTTACTAGCTCTTTCAACACAAGCTGACAAATGTTTCAATACACCGACCAAGTCAAAAGTCCACAAGCTTCATAAATAGTAATCACCAAAGCAATTGTTTTCTTAGTTTGTTCTTCTTTTGCTCTAATCAAAATTAATGAGCAAATTAAATGTTACGTGAAATGTACAGCAAATGACACATACACGAGACTGCACAATGGCACCAGAAGCTGCACAAATGCAACCATTCACACAAAAAAGAAAATTAAATGTTGTACACAGACAAGAGATGTTAAAATAGTAAGAAAATACCACAATCATAAATTGTTTTTAAAAAAAATAATAATCTGACACAGCGAGCAGGAGGCACCAACACCAGACAGAAAGAAATAGAGAGAAAAAAGGGAATACACAGAATCCAGTCCAGTCCGATATTTGTATAAGTCATTTGCATCCTACCAGGTTGCTACATTAGCCTAGTTCTGGTAACTTTGGTTCTGTTAACTGAAAATTGTCTGGTGAAAGTATTCAATCATCTAACTTCCTACAGCCAATCAAGGCAGTATCACTAACATTACTTCCTTACCCTGAGGGACTAATTTCAATTTGACAATTAAATGGAAATGCATTTCAAGAATACATAAAGACATGTGGTGTTGATGATGGTGGTGGTGGTGATGATGGTGGTGGTGGTGATGATAATGATGTCATCATTAACAATGCTATCTGGATACAAACATGACCAATCTGGCATAATACATTCCAAGCTGTTTAATTCAACAGCCCAGCAATCACTGTCATTTGTTATGCAATTGCTGCTCTCAGTTACCGTAAACAACCATTAATATCTACTGCATGTGACTATCCACTGCACCCAAGCCAATCTGTTTTACACTTTGTTGAATATTTTACAATTTGTTGAGCATCTTACAATTTGTTGAGTATTTTACAATTTGTTGCATATTTTAAAATTTGTTGCATATTTCATAATTTGTTGAATGTTTTACAATTTGCTGCATATTTAAAAATTTGTTGAATATTTTACAATTTGTTGAGTATTTTATAATTTGATGGTCTCTGTGGCGAAGTGGTTAACCTGTCTGCTTCAGGCTCAGAAGGTCATGAGTTTATTTTCTTGAAGAAGTGACACTTCAAACATGGACATGTTTTATTGAGAAATTACTACTTCAGTCTGTGTCAATTACCACAAGACAAAATACTCAAGTAGAAACTGTCTCAACTACAAAATCTCATATTTTCATGAGCAATTTTTCTTTTCTACTGTTATAAAACAAGTATGATCTAGTCATTAAACTAGAAAGAATTTGGGGCACCTGAACTGACAGTTTTATTCTTCCTCAGGTCACGTTAACAAGGTTAAGATGATCTAAAACAAAACTGCTTTTAGAAAAAGCCTTGAGGTATACAGCAATTATACAATTTGCTATTTTGTGCTTGATTGCTCTGATGAATAATTTTCTGATTGTTAGGCAATTTGATAAAATAAAGTTGAGAGAAGGCAATTGTGTTCTGCCTGTAATTACTGAGCATTTTTACAGGATCCTATTTTCTTTCTCTCCTCGGTTAATTTGATTGCTGGCCACCTTTCTTATACAATTTTCCCCTCTCACACATTTCATACACTGCGAGACTCACATTGTCACTTCATGTTTTCACAATGTATATTTACAGGATACATGTGGTTAATATCTTTTTCTCTTGACTCAATGAGTGATTAGACCTCTCTGTTGTTATATTAGCATCTATATTGTCACTGTGTTTTGTTTCCTGATGAAAGTTTTGTCACCACAACATCCACTCTGTCACTTGTAATTTGCCTGACCTTTTCTATTTCTCATGTACTTCTCTATTCCCATGTACTCATTCCATTTTCTTAGCTCAGTCAAGATATCCAATGTCTGGCATCTACTTTATCTGCATGTATACACGGATTTAGCATTAGTTCTGCTTCAAAATGCTTGATCTGGAACACACATTAGCAGTCATGACTCACCAATACTCTGTTATCAAACATTTGAATACAGTTAATGTTGTTTTAATTATTATTTGCTGTCCAGCTGTTTGAACTTTCCATACACATTTCTCTGTCATCCTTTCCTCTGTGACTGCTATGTATCCACATGTAATTCATCCCTTCCTCCGTGACTGCTATGTATCCACATGTAATTCATCCTTTCCTCTGTGACTGCTATTTATCCACATGTACTTCACCCTTTCCTATGTGTCTGCTATGTATCCACATTTAATTATTAAACCTCTTCTACTGATGTGCCCAATGCACTTCCATCATCTTTACTGCATTATTCTGATGAGAGATCTAGTAACACCAACAGCTGTGTCTACCTCAGCATTTGTTGCTTGTTTTCACTGTCCACATTATTCTCAACATTTTTCTCAAAACCTGCCATCTCCACTGTCTACAGTGTCTCAATGTTCACACTTCACCTTTATGGATGAGGAACTAACCACAGGAATAGCTTATTTAAAAATAACAGAGGACTCAAAATGAAGCAACAGATGCATGTTGTTAATTAACCCTTTATTTTTATTACACTTTTTATTTTCAGCTTCCTTTCAGCATCTGAGAGAGGTCTGAATTAGCTCTATGTGCCTCATACACTGTCACTATTGAGTTTACTGAGGCAGATACGTTGACTGTCCATAATTTGCAATAGCAGCCATGTGTGTTCTTTCCTAATGCATCTGAGCAATAATATTTTTTGGGAAGCACTCATAATAACTGGCCACGTCATTTCATTTCCTGCTTTGTTTAAAGGTCTAACAGTATTAAGACAATGCATTTTCTTATATCACCATTTCCTATATTGTCTCCTTTTAATTAAGCATCATTTACATGCATTTAATTACCATTGCAGGGATAAAATAAATATTTATGTACCGATCTGGCCCAATAATATACAGCTGGAAAAAACTTTAGCTCCATGCTTTTAATCTAGCATCTGTTGTTTGTTCTGTTATATATTGGTGGCATCTGCCTGACTGATCTAGCTGCCTTTATTGCATCTTATTTATTTCAGCAGTGATTTTTCCCATCTTAAAATTATTCTACTTAGGAATATAAAGTTCCTTCTTGTTTCAGCTGTTCATTTTCAATATAGATTTGTTCTCTCTGTTTTGTTACTTTCATAACTTTGATATGTTTAACATTTATTTTAGTACTGCAATTTCTGCATGTGCAATATAATAGTTCTTATGAAGCTTTTTCATTTAATAATATATGGAGAAAGTCTTGAATTATGTTGCATTTTGAGATACTATTTTTACCATATTGCTTAACTTCAGTTTCTTAACCACTTTAGCATGGAATGCAGGAGTATGTCCTTATTACAACCCCAACTTCAGGGCTGAGCTCAGGTCCCAGTTATACAGGTCCTAGCAGTAACTGGACACTAAGCCTCCTATAATTTATGCAGATGCACTGATATTGTCACTGCCAGTTGAATACAAGGGTGACACAGGTCTGAATATGCCTTATCAATATGATACACGGAAATATCAATTGTTGCAGAACCCTAGAGATCACAAAGACAGCACAACAAAATTCACAAGTACCGACTGGCGCTCATAGTAACAGAAGAAAGTAGTAGAGACTAGAGGACAATACAGATAATAGTAACAGAAGAAAGTAGTAGAGACTAGAGGACAATATAGACAATAGTAACAGAAGAAAGTAGTAGAGACTAGAGGACAATATAGACAATAGTAACAGAAGAAAGTAAGTAGAGACTAGAGGACAATATAGACAATAGTAACAGAAGAAAGTAGTAGAGACTAGAGGACAATATAGACAATAGTAACAGAAGAAAGTAGTAGAGACTAGAGGAACAATATAGACAATAGTAACAGAAGAAAGTAGTAGAGACTAGAGGACAATATGGACAATAGTAACAGAAGAAAGTAGTAGAGACTAGAGGACAATATAGACAATAGGTAACTAGAAGAAAGTAGTAGAGACTAGAGGACAATATAGACAATAGTAACAGAAGAAAGTAATAGAGACCTAGAGGACAATATAGACAATAGTAACAGAAGAAAGTAAGTAGAGACTAGAGGAACAATATAGACAATAGTAACAGAAGAAAGTAGTAGAGACTAGAGGACAATATAGACAATAGTAACAGAAGAAAGTAGTAGAGACTAGAGGACAACATAGACAATAGTAACAGAAGAAAGTAGTAGAGACTAGAGGACAATATAGACAATAGTAACAGAAGAAAGTAGTAGAGACTAGAGGACAATATAGACAATAGTAACAGAAGAAAGTAGTAGAGACTAGAGGACAATATAGACAATAGTAACAGAAGAAAGTAGTAGAGACTAGAGGACAATTATGGACAATAGTAACAGAAGAAAGTAGTAGAGACTAGAGGACAATATAGACAATAGTAAGAGAAGAAAGTAATAGAGACTAGAGGACAATATAGACAATAGTAACAGAAGAAAGTAGTAGAGACTAGAGGACAATATAGATAATAGTAACAGAAGAAAGTAATAGAGACTAGAGGACAATATAGACAATAGTAACAGAAGAAAGTAGTAGAGACTAGAGGACAATATGGACAATAGTAACAGAAGAAAGTAGTAGAGACTAGAGGACAATATAGACAATAGTAAGAGAAGAAAGTAATAGAGACTAGAGGACAATATAGACAATAGTAACAGAAGAAAGTAGTAGAGACTAGAGGACAATATAGACAATAGTAACAGAAGAAAGTAGTAGAGACTAGAGGACAATATAGACAATAGTAACAGAAGAAAGTAGTAGAGACTAGAGGACAATATAGACAATAGTAACAGAAGAAAGTAGTAGAGACTAGAGGACAATATAGACAGTAGTAGCAGAAGAAAGTAGTAGAGACCAGAGGACAATATAGACAATAGTAACAGAAGAAAGTAGTAGAGACTAGAGGACAATATAGACAGTAGTAACAGAAGAAAGTAGTAGAGACTAGAGGACAACATAGACAATAGTGACAGAAGAAAGTAGTAGAGACTAGAGGACAATATAGACAATAGTAACAGAAGAAAGTAGTAGAGACTAGAGGACAATATGGACAATAGTAACAGAAGAAAGGAGTAGAGACTAGAGGACAATATAGACAGTAGTAGCAGAAGAAAGTAGTAGAGACTATAGAGGACAATATAGACAACAGTAGCAGAAGAAAGTAGTAGAGACTAGAGGACAATATAGACAATAGTAACAGAAGAAAGTAGTAGAGACCAGAGGACAATATAGACAATAGTAACAGAAGAAAGTAGTAGAGACCAGAGGACAATATAGACAATAGTAACAGAAGAAAGTAGTAGAGACCTAGAGGACAATATAGACACAATAGTAACAGAAGAAAGTAGTAGAGACTAGAGGACAATATAGACAATAGTAACAGAAGAAAGTAGTAGAGACTAGAGGACAATATAGACAATAGTAACAGAAGAAAGTAGTAGAGACTAGAGGACAATATAGACAATAGTAACAGAAGAAAGTAAGTAGAGACTAGAGGACAATATAGACAATAGTAACAGAAGAAAGTAGTAGAGACTAGAGGACAATATAGACAATAGTAACAGAAGAAAGTAGTAGAGACTAGAGGACAATATAGACAATAGTAACAGAAGAAATACATAGTAACAGAAGAAGTAGTAGAGACCAGAGGACAATATAGACAATAGTAACAGAAGAAAGTAGTAGAGGACTAGAGGACAATATAGACAATAGTAACAGAAGAAAGTAGTAGAGACTAGAGGACAATATAGACAATAGTAACAGAAGAAAGTAGTAGAGACTAGAGGACAATATAGACAATAGTAACAGAAGAAGTAGTAGAGACTAGAGGACAATATAGACAATAGTAACAGAAGAAAGTAGTAGAGACTAGAGGACAATATGGGACAATAGTAACAGAAGAAAGTAGTAGAGACTAGAGGACAATATAGACAATAGTAACAGAAGAAAGTAGTAGAGACTAGAGGACAATATAGACAATAGTAACAGAAGAAAGTAGTAGAGACTAGAGGACAATATAGACAATAGTAACAGAAGAAAGTAGTAGAGACTAGAGGACAATATAGACAATGGTAACAGAAGAAAGTAGTAGAGACTAGAGGACAATATAGACAATGGTAATAGAAGAAAGTAATAGAGACCAGATGACAATATAGACAATAGTAACAGAAGAAAGTAATAGAGACCAGAGGACAATATAGACAATAGTAACAGAAGAAAGTAATAGAGACTAGAGAACAATATAGACAATAGTAACAGAAGAAAGTAGTAGAGACTAGTGGACAATATAGACAATAGTAACAGAAGAAAGTAGTAGAGACCAGAGGACAATATAGACAATAGTAACCGAAGAAAGTAGTAGAGACCAGAGGACAATATAGACAATAGTAACAGAAGAAAGTAGTAGAGACCAGAGGACAATATAGACAATAGTAACAGAAGAAAGTAGTAGAGACTAGAGGACAATATAGACAATAGTAACAGAAGAAAGTAGTAGAGACTAGAGGACAATATAGACAATCTAGTGTGTCCTCTAGACTACTTTTTCTGCTCCTATGAGCGCCTATTTAATACTTGTGATTGATGTGGTCTCTCTTAACATGCCTCATTCATCATCATCCAATGTCTCAACACTTTGTCCTGTGTTTTCCATGAGCACTCAGAATTCTTTCAATCCATCTCTTCATGTTGTCCACTCTCATGTAATTTTATCTTCCTCTTGCCTGCCTGTCTTCCATTGTTGCCTCCAGCAGCATATTTCATCCCACAATACTCTGTTGAAGCCTTTTTTAGAGTGAAGCTAGGTTGAAGAATGGATCTGCTCAACTCCTTGCTGTCCACAGCCAGTTTATGACTCAGACATTTTATCTAATTCTGAAGTTTATAAATTCAGTCAATTTTAGGTCCCAATTTTCTTTGTTTTGAGCCTCAATAGTGTTGTGGTTAGTGTGAGCACTTGAGGAGACAGTGAAATTTGGTTCAAACCTCAGCAGAGGCAGAGACTGAGATGCTTCCAGACCTTCACCCCACTGGGTGGACCCTAACTTGCCAGATAGGTTCTGCATACATTTCAGATTTTCTTGGGAAGGAAAGGAGTAAGGAAAGCAGATGGCCACCCTACTTAATTATGTCATGACCTACGTATATTAAGGCCTAATACTTCATAATCCGAGATCCACATGGCTGGCATGCTGGGCTGGTGACATATGTTCAAATCTTCATCAAGGCAGATTTGTAAATATTGAAGTGGCACCTAGGTCAACTGAGCATACAATGAATACCAAGAAATATAATGGGGAGTAAAGGGAGACAGTGTGATTTTAACCTCATGACACATTGACTGCTGGTGACTATATACACATCAAGGCATGTAAAAGGGTCCTTCATGTTTTACTTCACAATCCAATGAGTATCTGCCATTTAACATCTGACATTTATTTCCTGACAGATTAGACCAATTAAAGGCTCAGGTAACTGCATGGCAGTTTCTGCTCTAGGGACGAGGAGTGACCAGATTTTAAAGGTACTCGTTCACAGCATTATGAGATGTAAAGAGTTCCCTTTTTTGACACTTTCCTTACCAGAAAATGCTCAGGTACCCATTTCAATAAGTTTAGGTCAAATTCTGAGTGGTCTGAAAAATTATTCAACTCGGGATGAACTTGGGCTGCTGTGTGCATTATACATAATGCTACAAAGGAGAAGACTTAGTGATCATCTTCATGCAGCATCTCTGTTGGAGAACCCTGTTATCCTCCCATAAATGGCTATTCTAGACAATTCTCTGACCTCATTCATGATGCCATTCAAGGTTTCCACAGCTTCCTGCTATTACCTTTCTTCTAAACCTCTGTAATATTTAACACTGTCAAAGCAACTACAGTTTCTGAGACATGATACTGTTTATGAACCAACATTTTTCAATATTTAAGTCTTCCTGAATCTCTTATCTTGTAATGAGATTTCATTATTTAACATCTCTATGTGCATCCTCTTTTGGTTTTCACTTATAAACATAATTATATCTGTACCACCACGTTGAAGAAAATATACAGGTTTACTAGATGTTGTTAATAGTTTTGTTTAGGATTACTTATCATATCCTTTGCAGAAGATCACTCTCATCACACACAGCCCACCAAAAAGACTCTTGGTCTGTTTCCAGTTCCCCCGTCTTATGTGGTTTCATGTCCAAGATGGGCTGTGTCCATATTCATGCTGGCCAACGTCTTCTAGCACCCACACTTTCCTTCAGTACTCATCTCATCTTGTTCCTCCTGTACCTTGTCATGTCAAAGTCATGCATAAACAGCGGGAGAGAGTCCCATTTATGGGCTTCATATATTGATATTTCCATGGACTCTGTTATTCTCTCTGGCTATCGTTTACTTGGTCGGCCTATTCTTCTGGTTCCACTTGGTCTGTACATCATTGCCTCCCATCACTGTTCTTTCCATATTACAGTGATTTTTTTAAAATATAGCCAAAGTATTTCAGTTCTAAGATGTTGCTTATGAGACAGCTGTCTTCGATGACCAGATCTTGATTAATTTCAGTCATTTTCTTCTTCATGGTCAACACTAATCCGATAATTGTTCTCTAACATTTCAGTTAAAAGCTTTTCACTTTTAGTAACAGAAAAATGATCCATGACACATCTGTGACAGGAACGTTGCATGTTCTAAAAAATGTGACTTTAATGTGTCTGCTGGTGTTGTGCCAGAGGCTCTCAGTATTGTTTAACCTGTGCATCACTGTGGTCAGCCTACATCTGACTTTCCTTTTAGCAGTCCACATTGTTGATTATGGAGTCAAGATATTCAGTTTGTGACAATTTACAGTTCTTTACTGTTTATTGATTTTTGGTTGACATGTAGTTGTGTCTGTCTGTTAATTATTTATGTTAGTTCAGACAATGTTTTTAAGCTTTGTTGTGTCTCTTGAGTGACAGGATTAACTCAGGACTCTACTGATCTTATTTTCCTACCCAAGGACACAGTCTCCATGCTATTTACTGTGTCATATGGGGGTATGTTGTTAGATCCATATTACCAGACAACACGTCATGACTGACGAAACCCACTGGCTTCTCAATCTCCCAGAATATGCTCTGCTACTCATTTTATGAGGCCTGGTTGACCCCAGAGTGTGGTCATAAATAATTTCCGCCACAAAGGTGGTGTTAACTGAGTATCATTATGCAAGCAGGCATGGACATTAGCAATCACATTATCATAGATCCTTGTTAAATTCCTTAAGGGTATGACAATAAAGGGAAAACAGATTGGTCTATAAATAAATGATAAAGCTGAAAGAAAAAGGTACAGAAATATAGGTTAACAAAATGTAATCAAATGTTCATGGACATTAGGCTGATGAGGTTAGAGTTCAAGAGACAATGTTAAAATAAAATAATCCAGCCATGGCTTAGAGAAGCCCTGCAAGAACATTTAATTATGACAGACTAAAAGACATTAGTCACAGATATGCCCTAATGAAGACTTCATGAAATCTGAAGTACACTAATGGAGTACTGCAGACGAGCAAAGTATACAAGAAGTCACATTCAAGATATGTGTGACAAATAATTACCATTATTTCTACTACAGGCTAATCAAGTTCTTCTAGCAAATTTAAACTTCTGATTCAGAGAGAGGGACTTCTGTTCTTATAGTGTATTAGCACATTGTAAACCATACCACCATCCATTAACCTGTTACTACCAAAGACCACAGAAATTACTGTTTTTTAAGTCAGCTTTTTAAGTCATTAGCTTTGCTATTTTCACTAAACATTCTTTGGAAATTAATGTGGTTTCCCTTGGACTTCCACATCTGATAAGAGATGTCTTCTCCTCCTACCTTGCATCTTCAAATGGAACACAGACCAACAACCAACTCACGCCAAGCCCTTTGTAAACTCATTCATAATTGTTTGGATTTTGCAGCTAAAGTTCTCTATGGGATGAGATAGTCATACTGACACCAAACCTCTTTAGTCGCCTCTTATGACATGCATGGTAGCCACTCAATATAGGATGCATTTATGGGTATAGAATAAGTTCAAATATAACAGAATGGTGAATAAATATTGCCAAATTGGACTTGAAAAGGTTGAAATGGACATGTTTTCTGATTATTACATTGTAAAACAGTAACTAAAAAGCTTATGAAACAATTTATGGAAAATATGTTTTAATTATAAGTATATATTTCCAACAACAAAACACTTTGTGAATATAGAAAGCTTACCTTGCTGTTCTGAAGGAGGAGGCCTATTCCTTCCATACATACTTGGAGAAGTCCACCCTCTTTTGTTTTGAGATCCTGAACTGGAAATTCACCACCAAGTTCTGGCCCTAATCAAACAGTTTACAATTCAATGTTGACATGTTACTCCACTGTTACACAACTATATACTCCAACTCAAATCATTCACTCACTAGCACCTTGCCGTCTTGACAGACCATTGTTATGTTCTTCACAAAAAGGTATAATAACTTCTCCATAGCACAAAGCCTGGGCTGAATTGTAGAGACCACGTGCTGCCAATACAGCATGATCCTTCTCTCAGCCTGCCTAGTTTACTCCAGAGGAAAGGTAACACCAATACATCTGGAAGAAGACAAGCTGCAGAAGTTGCTGGATTAGCAAAACAATGCTCAAACAGCCCACATGTCAAAGCTTCGGTTCTGGACCAGTTGCCGTCCAAGGTTTAGGACCTGGTCTGCCCTGCCATGACATTTAGTCTTTAGGTAGCATTTCCCTCACACCAGGATAAGGCTTTTACCCTCCCAATTGCACTCCTCCACCCAATAGCATTGACACAATGTGCGATGTTGGATTTGGTGAGTGGAGCCCAACATTCAGTGCTACAGAAAGCAGTACTGTCTACTGTCATATGGTAGTTCAGCCATATCTAAGACCCAATTAACAACATTACATATAAAAACAGCTGGCCCTGAACTAAACAGTTCACAAATCAAAGCCAGCATCAGCCACTGCACTGTTACAAAATTACATACCTCAAACTATGACACCACATATGAACACATTTACATTTCTGGCCCAGAACAAAATAATTCACTACCCAATTTTGGCATCAGTTATTGCTTTGTTAAAAACTATAACCCAATGTTGACATCAGTTATTGCACTGTTACACAACTATATACCCAGACCAAATCACTGCATTTGAACACTGAGTAACTCTGGCCCTGAATAAAATAATTCACTACCCAATGTTGGCATCAGTTATTGCACTGTTACACAACTATATACCCCAAACCAAACCACTGCACACATTTGAACACTGAGTAACTCTGGCCCTGAATAAAACAGTTCACAATTCAATGTCTGCATCAGTGACTACACTGTCACTGCATGTTCGGAACAATGGTGGCCGGCTGTTGCTGAATTGACTGGTTTGCCTATTCTGTTCATGAGTGCATTTTTCAGGAGACTCCTGGGAGTCATCGCTGGAGCTATGGAGTTTGTGCTTTGTGTGGCGCTTTTGGTGGGTCATCCTGTGGAAAGAGACCGAGCCATGTGGGATAAAACCCAGATCAATGAAGTCTTTCTAGTGACTGTCGCTTCCATCAATGATGAACTATATATTTCGCGGAGGACTTTTGTGTTTGCATTCTGGCGGCAGCATTATGCACAGTGTACTTGTGCGGGCTGTTGGCTTGCTGAGACTCCTGTCTGTTCCACTTTTCACATTGGGCAGTGAGGAGCATTTTGTGTGATATTCACTGGCATGGGAACGGAGCATAATGGGGACGACCCACTGCCGTTAAGTTGGAACCGCGACTAACTAACTACACTGTTACAAAATCATCACTCAAAATTACATTACATATGAACACATAGAGAAGCTCTAGCCATAAACAAAACAGCTCACTACTCAATGTTGGCCTCAGTTACTGCAATTTTACAAAAATATAACTTAATGTTACTGAAGTTTTAGCATTTTTACAAAACAATTACAAACTGCATTGAACATAAAGAATTTCTGGCCCTAAACAAAACAAGTTCACTACTCAATGTTGGCATAATGTTACAAAACTAAGTACTCCAAACTAAAACATTAAATAATGAACACTGAGCAGTTTTGACCATTTCATTATTCAATGTTAACAACAGCCACTGCATTGTTTCAAATCTATGTACTCAAGAACAACTTTCCACATCATAATGAACACATAAAGAAAAACCAACTACACTGTTACAACAAGAAGGATTTATAGAAACAGAGAATCAGGATGGCAAAGTTAAAGGACACTAGATATTCTGGAATTACTACATGGAAATGTACCAGGTAAATAAATAGGTAATAGGGATTATCATGTTTACTTAATGCAAACAGAGGTTAGTCATGTTTACTTAGAGTGATAATCATGATGGTTACTTAAAGCAAACAGAGGATAATCATGACGTTCACTTAAAGCATACAGAGGATAATCATAATGGTCACTTAAAGCAAACAAAGAGGATAATCATGATGTTCAGAGGATATTCATGATGTTCACTTAAAGCAAACAGAGAATAATCATAATGTTCACTTAAAGCAAACGAAGATGATAATCATAATGTTCACTTAAAGCAAACAAAGAGGATACACTTAAAGCAAACAAAGAGGATAATCAGAATGTTTACTTACAGCAAACAGAGGATAATTATAAAGTTCACTTAAAGCAAACAGAGAATAATCATAATGTTCACTTAAAGCAAACAGAGGATAATCATAATATTCACTTAAAGCAAACAAAGAGGATAATCATAATGTTCACTTAAAGCAAACAAAGAGGATAATCATGATGTTCACTTACAGCAAACAAAGAGGATAATCACAATGTTCAATTAAAGCAAGGAAAGAGGATAATCATTATGTTCACTTAAAACAAAGAGGATAAACAGAGGATTACTTAAAGCAAACAAAGAGGATAATTATAATATTCACTTAAATCAAACAAAGAGGATAATCATAATGTTCACTTAAAGCAAACTAAAGGATAATCATAATGTTCACTAAAATCAAACAAAGAGGATAATCATGATGTTCATTTAAAGCAAACAGAGGATAATCATAATGTTCACTTAAGGCAAACAAAGAGGATAATCATAATATTCACTTAAAGCAAACAAAGGATAATTGTAATGTTCACTTAAAGCAAACAAAGAGGATAATCATGATGTTCACTTAAAGCAAACAGGATAATCATAATGCTCACTTAAAGCAAACAAAGAGGATAATCATAATGCTCACTTAAAGCAAACAAAGAGGATAATCATAAAGGTCACTTAAAGCAAACATAGAGGATAATCATAATGTTCACTTAAAGCAAACAAAGCAGATAATCATAATGTTTACTTAAAGCAAACAGGATAATCATAATGTTCACTTAAAGCAAACAAAGAGGATAATCATGATGTTCACTTAAAGCAAACAAAGAGGATAATCATAATATTCACTTAAAGCAAAGAAAGAGGATAATCATAATGTTCACTTAAAGCAAACACAGAGGATAATCATAATGTTCACTTAAAGCAAGCAAAGAGGATAAGCATGATGTTCACTTAAAGCAACCAGAGGATAATCATGATGTTCACTTAAAGCAAACAAAGATGAAATGTGTGAAAGCCAAACCTGGCAATTGCCCAGTGTTTCTGCTGGCAGCTTTCTCCATGGCTTCTTTCACTGAGAAGTAAAGTTCCCTGCACTGGAAGGCAAACATTTATCAGTCACATTTATGTTAAACAGTACAGAACACTTGTAACAACAAAAGTAACCCTTTAACATGTCTTTAGATGTTTTGGGTAAATAGTGCTTGTCCCATAATTTTATAGTGCAATTGATCTAAATATTTTTATAGTCCAATCGATTTAAGGATCAGCCAGATACCTTTTATTTTCCAGCAGCATTTTATGATACCCAGTTTATGTTATAGTGACCTATGAGTTTTTAAAAAAATTTGCAGTGGGGGGGGGGGGGGGGGGGGGGGGGGGGGGGGGGGGGGGAAGAATGGGATTTTTAACAAATAACTGGGTTGGCAGCCAAGCATGCTAGCCTTGGCACTATCACAGCTTCTCTATAGAACACTTCTGTAACACTTACGGTAAAATAACATGTAAACATAATCACAGGGCATTACAGACAGTTGATATGAAAATGTAACCATAATCATGGACATTACAGACACACTTGATATGAAAATATAAACATAATCATGGGACATTAGACATATTTGACATGAAAATGTAACCATAATCACTGGGAGTTAAGACACACTTGATATGAAAATGTAAACATAATCATGGGGCATTATAGATACACTTGATATGAAAATGTAAACATAATCATGGGGCATTATAGATACACTTGATATGAAAATGTAAACATAATCACAGGGAATTATAGACACACCTGACATGAAAATGTAAATATAACCACAGGGAATTATAGACACTTGATATGAAAATGCATGTTAATGTTAGATGCGTGTAAACTTACAGATTGTCGCAAACAATGCCAGCATTCATTGATTGTTTGTAATTTTCTTGGCAATTTGATGTTCAGTAGTTTTCTATGCTTTCTAATGGCTAACTCACATACCATTGTGAAAATCAACACAAAGCCATCTGCTCCCAAATCGCCTGCGGCCAACTTTGAACACAATATAAAATAACACAAAGTAATACAGCTTTATAGAACAAAATTATGAAAAATACAGTGTATTTTTTATAATTCTGTTCTGTAAAGCTGCATTACTTTGTGTTATTTTATATTGTTTACATTTACACAGCTTTACCACAGTTCCAGTAATTTTATTCACCACTAATTTTATTCAGACTTCAAATGCAGTATATCGACATTGTGAAACTTCACTACCCAAGCCACAGCTGCTGACAACAATGCATATGGCAGGGGGAATGGGTGAGGGATTGAGTCATTTTGGCAGGCTGTGATGAGGGCGACCTTCTGCAAAGGACTTGGTATATGAGGAAACCCTCCATACCTACCTACCCAACCCGACAGACAGACAGACAGACAGACAGACAGACAGACAGACAGACACAGACAGACACAGACAGACAGACAGATACATACAAGTGCATGTAAACTACACAATGAATTAACAAAACAGCAACAGTAAAATATAGCAGTAAAAACAATATGGAGAAAGACTGCTAGGAGGGGGGGGGGGGAATTCTGCCTAGGCCAAGCCACTGGCTGATGATCAGTAATCACATGGCAGACTTGGTTCAGTGATTGTTTCAATATATGACTGACAACTGGCACCTTCCCTTCTTGATAGACTATAGTTTCTAAAATGGAGTTATATCTCTCCATAACACAAAGCCTGGGCTGAATTTAGAAACCATGTGTTGCCCATGCAGCATGATCCCTCTCTCAGCCTGCCTAGTTTACTCCAGAGGAAAGGTAACACCAATATCGCTGGAACAAGACAAGCTGCAGAAGCTGCCAGATCATCAAAGCAATACTCTGTCTGCCTGTCGGAGCTTAAATCCTAGACCAGTTGCCGACCAAGCTTAGGGTCTGACCTGCCATGACATTTAATCTTTAGCTTGCGTTTCTTCGCACTAGGGTAAGGCTCGTACCCTCCCAATTGCACTCCTCCACCTGAAGTCGGTGGCACAAGGTGGGGTGTCAAGTTTGGTGAGCACAGCCCAACATTCGGCGCTAAAAGAAAGCAGGTAGTACCATCTACTCTCATATGGTAGCTCAGTCATATCTGACTAAGACCTGACACCGGTTTCATTATGTATGTATAGTAAAATTAACTATCTCAGAACAGTCATAACATCTGATGTAAGTGCTTTGTAGAGATTAGAACAAGAATGGCTATGGCAAAGGTAGCCTTTGCCAGATAAACATTTACCAATAAAAAGCTTAAATTACATTGAGAAAAAGCAGGGTAAGTGATATATAGAACCTATACTGTTGTATGCATGTGAAACATGGACAATAAGCAGAATAGTTGAGAAACAACTCTTGGCAGCAGTAATGCAGTTTCTGAGGAAAATGCAAAGAATAACATGGATGGACATAAAAATGAATGAGAATGTCCAAGAAAAACAATTAAAATTGTAAATTGATGAGTGAAATTAGATGAAGACAAGTCAAGAATTGTTGGTCATGTAATGAGGAAAAACAAACTTGAAAACTTAGTGACAACTGGCAAAATTGATGGGAAAAGAGCAAGGGCAAGACAAAGACGTAAATATATGGATGACCTGTCCACATGGCATAATCTGGACAAGAAAACAGACCTGATCTAAGACTTTGGTGATCTCTGGGATGGCCGCTCATGTTTATCAACACAGCACATCATGGTGATGTTCTGGAACCAGATAGAGAGGAGTGGATGATCCAATAAGCTACATGTTTAAGTGAAGGATACACCTTTCAAAGACCCATACACCTGTTTCATTCCATGACACTTGGGAAGGTGAAGAAAGATCTTGGTCAGTTTGCTATCTGGAAGAAAGCAGGCAAGTGGCTGCTGCTACATTGATGCAGTTCAGATAAACTTATCAGCAGTGTAAAACTCACTAGAAGAATTTCACATGAGGAGAAGTAAATGTGAAATCAAACATAAAAAAGAAAGCCAATGAGCACACTTCTGACCTTCTTTGTGTAGAACTGATTCAGCTGGACTTTGTCTTGGTTTTTCCTCCACAAGCATAGAACTTTAGTCTTTGGACAGAAGGTCATGTTGACGAGCTTCTCAAACCACCAGCGATCATGTATGGCTCCTGTCACATTTCTCAGCAGCAGACAGTCATCACACACCTGGACCAACCATCATTTTCAATATATCAATCAACCATGTTTATTATAAATGAATATATCAAACAATCAAGTGCCATTTTCACAATGAAGGTTGGCTGCAATGGATTTCCAACACTTTTTTGTGTGTGCTGGTGATACATTGAGCTTGGTGGTACATGGTGGTACATGCTAAGGGATTTTTTAGCCTTGGTTGCAAAAATGTAACAGGAACATTAGTGTGACTGATAGCGGGCTACACTGATAATGTCATGAGTGCAGTTGGACAAGGATTCAACACCTGCACTCATCATCCGCTAACAGAGGGACAGACTGGCCACCTATTCCTCCATACATTCAGACCTACACAATGGGATAGTCCCAACACGTCACACACTCATGCCTAACATGTCGCACACTCATACCTAATATGTCACACACTTATACCTAACACATCACACTCACACCTAACATGTCACACTCATACCTAATGTGTCACACACTCATACCTAGCATGTCACACACTCATACCTAACACGTCACACTCATACCTAACACATCACACTCTCATACCTAACATGTCACACTCATACCTAACACGTCACACTCATACGTAACACATCACACACTCATCCTAACACGTCACACTCATACCTAACACGTCACACTCATAGCAGCTTCCTGCCTGGGGATATGTTTGATGCTGGTGGAAAAAAAATGTGCTCAGCAAATACTGAAGAAGAAATATCAAACAAACACAGCAGACATGTTACCTCCATGAACAGCATGTCCCCTGTGTTGTCTGTGCCCCAGTGAACTGTAAAGGACTGTTTCTGCATTCTCCGACTGCACAACAGCTTCAGGTCAATGTCATTACCAAACTGAAAATGTCAGGAAAGAAATTTCAGGGAACCAATCAAATACAGGTGCTTCTACAACTGGACATGCACATTTTCAACTGATACTAAAGCTGGTGGTTGAGGGATCAGAAAGACCATCTAACAGATTACATGACATGGGTTCCATCCTCAGTACACATTTGAGGCTTGACAAAAATCCCCGCTTGTGCACAACACGCTGATTGCTTGGGAAAGCAGTGTTAATTCTTCAGCTCATTAAAAAACTATCCTTGACACATCAGCAATAGTATACATGCCCTAATAAAATCCTAACAACAATAAACCATCATCTTGTGTTTTGCAAACAAGCATAGACATTCATCTCTCTCCACAGATCTCAGTTCTTAGTGTTCTCGCCACAAAACTCAGTTCTTGGTGTTGTCTCCATAAAACTCAGATCTTGGTGTCCTCTCCACAGATCTCAGTTCTTGGTATTCTCTCCACAGATATTGGTTCTTGGTCTTCTCTCCACACATCTCGGTTCTTGGTGTCCTCTCCACAGATCTTGGTTCTTGATGTCCACAGATCTCAGTTCTTGGTGTTCTGGATTACTTCTTCTGTTGATATTTCTCCATGCCACTGTCTGAAACCATCAAATCAAAAACCCCAAAACAACATGTCATGTAGAAAAAAGCATCTGTCGGGTATTTGAAATGTTAGGACCATCATATTTTGTAGGCCTAAGAGTAAGGAGTAATAAGTGGCCAGTCTCTCCCTCCCATAGATGAATGTAGAGATCTGACATTGAACCCTCATCTGGCTATGCTCATCCCATTGTCAGTGTAAAACAAACCAGTCAACAAAAATGCTTTTATACAATTTTAAACATATTTAGGTTATGTCATTACCAAATTGACAATGTGATGACAGTAAACTAGAAGACAAAAATAAATCAGTCATTCACAAAAAGAAATACATATTTGCAACTGATACACAATGAAAAATGGTTACCCATTTATCACCATCAACTAGCTTGTGTAAAATAGTACATAATTTCCTGTCACCCATCTTTCTGGTATTGAGATATACAAAAATGTTTTCTCATCCATTCCTTTGGCTATATTCCTGTTTTCAATATTATTTTACACAACACATGAAACATTTCCACACTTTGTTCCCCACCAGCTGTAATAAACTTTGCTGTGATGTTACATCCCAGTGACTTCCTTTCTTTGAGAATATTGCCCACTCAAATTCGTTCAAGTGTTGGTTTTGGTTCTTACTATTTTGGCATTTAAATGTTAATTTTTTAAAATGTTACCATCTTTATTTGATTTTATTTTAATATATTTCCTCCCTGTCAGAACCACACTTAAATCCAAGACTGAAGCATCCTTAAAGAAGTTTGTCCTATTGCTACTGTGTCCAGCAGTTGGTCTTCAATAGATATACCTACTCAGAGTTAATGTTCCAGCTACCACCCGACGCGCCGGTGTACCGGCTTGACGTACTGTGTCCAGCAGTTGGTCTTCAATAGATATACCTACTCAGAGTTAATGTTCCAGCTACCACCCGACGCGCCGGTGTACCGGCTTGACGTACTGTGTCCAGCAGTTGGTTTTCAATAGATATGCCTACTCAGAGTTAATGTTCCAGCTACCTGTACTCTTAACCCTTTGAACCCGACGCGCCGGTGTACCGGCTTGACGTACTGTGTTCAGCAGTTGGTCTTCAATAGATATACCTACTCAGAGTTAATGTTCCAGCTACCACCCGACGCGTCGGTGTACCGGCTTGACGTACTGTGTTCAGCAGTTGGTCTTCAATAGATATACCTACTCAGAGTTAATGTTCCAGCTACCACCCGACGCGCCGGTGTACCGGCTTGACGTACTGTGTTCAGCAGTTGGTCTTCAATAGATATACCTACTCAGAGTTAATGTTCCAGCTACCACCCGACGCGTCGGTGTACCGGCTTGACGTACTGTGTTCAGCAGTTGGTCTTCAATAGATATACCTACTCAGAGTTAATGTTCCAGCTACCACCCGACGCGCCGGTGTACCGGCTTGACGTACTGTGTTCAGCAGTTGGTCTTCAATAGATATACCTACTCAGAGTTAATGTTCCAGCTACCACCCGACGCGTCGGTGTACCGGCTTGACGTACTGTGTTCAGCAGTTGGTCTTCAATAGATATACCTACTCAGAGTTAATGTTCCAGCTACCACCCGACGCGCCGGTGTACCGGCCTTGACGTACTGTGTCCAGCAGTTGGTCTTCAATAGATATACCTACTCAGAGTTAATGTTCCAGCTACCACCCGACGCGCCGGTGTACCGGCTTGACGTACTGTGTCCAGCAGTGGTCTTCAATAGATATACCTACTCAGAGTTAATGTTCCAGCTACCACCCGACGCGCCGGTGTGTACCGGCTTGACGTACTGTGTCCAGCAGTTGGTCTTCAATAGATATACCTACTCAGAGTTAATGTTCCAGCTACCACCCGACGCCCCGGTGTACCGGCTTGACGTACTGTGTCCAGCAGTTGGTCTTCAATAGATATACCTACTCAGAGTTAATGTTCAGCTACCACCCGACGCGCCGGTGTACCGGCTTGACGTACTGTGTCCAGCAGTTGGTCTTCAATAGATATACCTACTCAGAGTTAATGTTCCAGCTACCACCCGACGCGCCGGTGTACCGGCTTGACGTACTGTGTCCAGCAGTTGGTCTTCAATAGATAGAGTTAATGTTCCAGCTACCACCCGACGCGCCGGTGTACCGGCTTGACGTACTGTGTCCAGCAGTTGGTCTTCAATAGATATACCTACTCAGAGTTAATGTTCCAGCTACCACCCGACGCGCCGGTGTACCGGCTTGACGTACTGTGTCCAGCAGTTGGTCTTCAATAGATATACCTACTCAGAGTTAATGTTCCAGCTACCACCCGACGCGCCGGTGTACCGGCTTGACGTACTGTGTCCAGCAGTTGGTCTTCAATAGATATACCCTACTCAGAGTTAATGTTCCAGCTACCACCCGACGCGCCGGTGTACCGGCTTGACGTACTGTGTCCAGCAGTTGGTCTTCAATAGATATACCTACTCAGAGTTAATGTTCCAGCTACCACCCGACGCGCCGGTGTACCGGCTTGACGTACTGTGTCCAGCAGTTGGTCTTCAATAGATATACCTACTCAGAGTTAATGTTCCAGCTACCACCCGACGCGCCGGTGTACCGGCTTGACGTACTGTGTCCAGCAGTTGGTCTTCAATAGATATACCTACTCAGAGTTAATGTTCCAGCTACCACCCGACGCGTCGGTGTACCGGCTTGACGTACTGTGTTCAGCAAGTTGGTCTTCAATAGATATACCTACTCAGAGTTAATGTTCCAGCTACCACCCGACGCGCCGGTGTACCGGCTTGACGTACTGTGTCCAGCAGTTGGTCTTCAATAGATATACCTACTCAGAGTTAATGTTCCAGCTACCACCCGACGCGCCGGGGTACCGGCTTGACGTACTGTGTCAGCAGTTGGTCTTCAATAGATATACCTACTCAGAGTTAATGTTCCAGCTACCACCCGACGCGTCCGGTGTGTACCGGCTTGACGTACTGTGTTCCAGCAGTTGGTCTTCAATAGATATACCTACTCAGAGTTAATGTTCCAGCTACCACCCGACGCGCCGGTGTACCGGCTTGACGTACTGTGTCCAGCAGTTGGTCTTCAATAGATATACCTACTCAGAGTTAATGTTCCAGCTACCACCCGACGCGCCGGTGTACCGGCTTGACGTACTGTGTCCAGCAGTTGGTCTTCAATAGATATACCTACTCAGAGTTAATGTTCCAGCTACCACCCGACGCGCCGGTGTACCGGCTTGACGTACTGTGTCCAGCAGTTGGTCTTCAATAGATATACCTACTCAGAGTTAATGTTCCAGCTACCACCCGACGCGCCGGTGTACCGGCTTGACGTACTGTGTCCGCAGTTGGTCTTCAATAGATATACCTACTCAGAGTTAATGTTCCAGCTACCACCCGACGCGCCGGTGTACCGGCTTGACGTACTGTGTCCAGCAGTTGGTCTTCAATAGATATACCTACTCAGAGTTAATGTTCCAGCTACCACCCGACGCGCCGGTGTACCGGCTTGACGTACTGTGTCCAGCAGTTGGTCTTCAATAGATATACCTACTCAGAGTTAATGTTCCAGCTACCACCCGACGCGCCGGTGTACCGGCTTGACGTACTGTGTCCAGCAGTTGGTCTTCAATAGATTATACCTACTCAGAGTTAATGTTCCAGCTACCACCCGACGCGTCCGGTGTACCGGCTTGACGTACTGTGTCCAGCAGTTGGTCTTCAATAGATATACCTACTCAGAGTTAATGTTCCAGCTACCACCCGACGCGCCGGTTGTACCGGCTTGACGTACTGTGTCCATCAGTTGGTCTTCAATAGATATACCTACTCAGAGTTAATGTTCCAGCTACCACCCGACGCGCCGGTGTACCGGCTTGACGTACTGTGTCCAGCAGTTGGTCTTCAATAGATATACCTACTCAGAGTTAATGTTCCAGCTACCACCCGACGCGTCGGTGTACCGGCTTGACGTACTGTGTCCAGCAGTTGGTCTTCAATAGATATACCTACTCAGAGTTAATGTTCCAGCTACCACCCGAACGCGCCGGGGTACCGGCTTGACGTACTGTGTCCAGCAGTTGGTCTTCAATAGATATACTACTCAGAGTTAATGTTCCAAGCTACCCACCCGACGCGCCGGTGTACCGGCTTGACGTACTGTGTCCAGCAGTTGGTCTTCAATAGATTATACCTACTCAAGAGTTAATGTTTCCAGCTACAACCCAGACGCGGACCGGTGTACCGGCTTTGACGTACGGTGGTCACCGCAGTTGGTCTTCATCAGATCCTACGCAGATTCAATGTTCCAGCTACCCACCCGACGCGCCGGTGTAACACGGCATCGACTACTGTGTCCAAGCAGTTGTCTTCAATATAGAATACCTAGCTCAGAGTTTAATGTTACCAGCGTACCAAGCCCGACGCGTCGGTGTACCAGGCTTGACGTACTGTGTCCAGCAGTTGGTCTTCCATAGATCACATACATCCTACTCAGAAGGTTAATGTCCAGCTACCACCCGACCGCGCCGGTGTAAACCGGCGTGACGTACTGTGTCCACAGCAGTTGGTCTTCATAGATATACTACTCCGAGTAATGGTTCCAGGCTACCACACCAGACGCCTCGCCGGTGTAACCGGCTTTAGACTGTACTGTGTCCAGCAGTTGGTCTTCAATAGATATACATACTCAGAGTTAACTGTTCCAGCTACCACCCGACGCGTCCGGTTGTACCCAGGCTTGACGTACTGTGTCCAGCAGTTGTGGTCCTTCCAATAGATATACCTACTCAAGGAGTTAATGTTCCAGCTACCACCCTGACGCGCCGGTGTACCGGCTAGACGTACTGTGTTCCAGGCAGTTGGTCTTCAATAGATATACCTACTCAAGAGTTAATGTTCCAGCTACCACCCGACGCGCCGGTGTACCGGCTATGACGTACTGTGTCCAGCAGTTGGTCTTCAATAGATATACCTACTCAGAGTTAATGTTCCAGCTACCACCCGACGCGCCGGTGTACCGGCTTGACGTACTGTGTTCAGCAGTTGGTCTTCAATAGATATACCTACTCTGAGTTAATGTTCCAGCTACCACCCGACGCGCCGGTGTACCGGCTTGACGTACTGTGTCCAGCAGTTGGTCTTCAATAGATATACCTACTCAAGAGTTAATGTTCCAGCTACCACCCGACGCGCCGGTGTACCGGCTTGACGTACTGTGTTCAGCAGTTGGTCTTCAATAGATATACCTACTCAGAGTTAATGTTCCAGCTACCACCCGACGCGCCGGTGTACCGGCTTGACGTACTGTGTTCAGCAGTTGGTCTTCAATAGATATACCTACTCAGAGTTAATGTTCCACCTACCTGTACTCTTAACCCTTTGAACCCGACGCGCCGGTGTACCGGCTTGATGTACTGTGTATCAGAGACCCTTCTTCTTCTTCTTCAGCATTCCGAGCCATTGAGGTTCTTTGCTGCAGATACAAGCTGTCTCCATTCGTCTCTATGGTTGACCTTCTCTTGCCAGTCGCTGATTCCAAGTGCTTGTAGGTCTGTATGTATATTATCTCTCCACCGTCTTCTTGGTCTACCTCGGGGCCTACGGTCATTTATTTCCTGAGTGTAAGCGAGTTTTGTTTCCCTATTATCTTCCATTCTTTCTATATGCCCCAGCCATTGCAGTCTATTAGCCTTCATGATACCAGTGATTAGTGGGGACTTAAACAGATCATAAATGTCTTTGTTGCTTCTTCTTTTCCACTCTCCACTTTGTGTATCCCTAATGGGCCCAAAGAAGTGTCTTAAGACTTTGTTCTCAAAGGTTTGTAACAAGGCTTCGTCTCCTTTAGTTGTACTCCAGATTTCAGAGCCATGCAGCACAACTGGTCTGATCAGTGTTTTGTAATCAGAGACCCTAAGAGCCGGTATACCGGCTTCCACATGTTTCCTGTTTACATCTCACTGTTAATCGGCAACCAGCCAACCAATAAGCATCCAGCTTACATCTTGATATGGCTACCATGTTTGAGGTCACTCTCCTGCCGAAGATTCAGAAGGTTTTCGTTAGTTAAAAGGGTGTTTGGCCAAAATAAGCTGTGAAAAATGAAAACTGGTGAAGAATAGTATGGATTTGTGGAAGGAAAGGGCACAAACAATGCAATATAGTATATATATTACAGACACTAATGAAAAGATAGGGGGCTGAGTGGTCTCGAGATATGGTGTCCACCTCGAGTACTAGAGGTACAGGGTTCAGGCCCCGCTGAAGACCGAGATATTTTATTTTTGAGTGAATTTTTGGAAAAATCGGCAAAAACCAATGACAAATTTACTCTTTCTCCCAAAATTGCATAAATATGATTTTTTTTCTCACTTAGAAACATTTTCTATGTTTCTTGTTGTTCAGCAATGATTTTTTTCCAGAAATAATGTCTTTTTCAGGTTGAAATATTGAAATATTATTAGTATGCCAAAAAACGGGTAATGACCCGGGAAAGCCCAGGGTACAGGATATTTACCCTTGGGTACTGGCAGGGTTCAAAGGGTTAAAGCAAATAGTTCCACTTGCTAACTGTCTCCCTCCAGTATGACCCAGACAGCATATCCATGTAATCAAGTGCAAAGAAAACATATTTATCCTTACACTCACTGTGTTCATTGTTAAGTTTATGTAGTATTGACTCAGAATCATAATGACTTCAAACCCACTGTGTTCATTGTTAAGTTTATGTAGTACTGACTCGGAATCATGACTTCAAAGCCACTGGTTGTGTTCATTGTTAAGTTTATGTAGTACTGACTCGGAATCATAATGACTTCAAAGCCACTGTGTTCATTATTAAGTTTATGTAGTACTGACTCTGAATCATAATGACTTCAAAGTCACTGTGTTCATTGTTAAGTTTATGTAGTACTGACTTGGAATCATAGTGACTTCAAACCCACTGTGTTCATTGTTAAGTTTATGTAGTACTGACTCTGAATCATAATGACTTCAAAGCCACTGTGTTCATTAAGTTTTTGTAGTACTGTCTTGGAATCATAATGACTTCAAAGCCACTGTGTTCATTGTTAAGTTTATGTAGTACTGACTTGGAATCATAGTGACTTCAAAGCCACTGTGTTCATTGTTAAGTTTATGTAGTACTGGCTCTGAATCATAATTACTTCAAAGCCACTGTGTTCATTAAGTTTTTGTAGTACTGTCTTGGAATCATAATGACTTCAAAGCCACTGTGTTCATTGTTAAGTTTATGTAGTACTGACTTGGAATCATAGTGACTTCAAACCCACTGTGTACATTGTTAAGTTTATGTAGTACTGACTCTGAATCATAATGACTTCAAAGCCACTGTGTTCATTAAGTTTTTGTAGTACTGACTTGGAATCATAATGACTTCAAAGCCACTGTGTTCATTGTTAAGTTTATGTAGTACTGACTTGGAATCATAGTGACTTCAAAGCCACTGTGTTCATTGTTAAGTTTATGTAGTACTGACTCTGAATCATAATTACTTCAAAGCCACTGTGTTCATTAAGTTTTTGTAGTACTGTCTTGGAATCATAATGACTTCAAAGCCACTGTGTTCATTGTTAAGTTTATGTAGTACTGACTTGGAATCATAGTGACTTCAAACCCACTGTGTACATTGTTAAGTTTATGTAGTACTGACTCTGAATCATAATGACTTCAAAGCCACTGTGTTCATTAAGTTTTTGTAGTACTGTCTTGGAATCATAATGACTTCAAAGCCACTGTGTTCATTGTTAAGTTTATGTAGTACTGACTTGGAATCATAGTGACTTCAAAGCCACTGTGTTCATTGTTAAGTTTATGTAGTTCTGATGTAGTTATGATGTTATTTTCGTTCTGACTTTGTTAACAAATCTCCAATTTATACAAAATTATGACTTGATCTTCTTTTTTTCAAAAGTAGCGTTCTTTTATGCCATTTACATGGGACTGTGGTTCATGTGTACTTCTGACACCATCATACCTGTCAGAGTCCTACTACTGGCTCCGTCTCGCCCACTGGACTATGGCAGGCATATTATAACATCTACGATACATCTACTAATAACACATGAATACAATCGGAAACTGGCAGGAGCTATCTCCTGAACAATCATTTATTACAATATATTACAAGCTGACAACATGATCGCAGTTCGGGCTCAAACAATCGTTCACCACCAACAGCCACGCGCTAACTCACAATGGCGCTCTTTACACTGTCGCCCGCATGATCATTCACAACCACACTTCACATCATCCCGCACATATCACAGTTAGTACATTCCTCGAATATCAATACACAATGTTCATCTCCATCTATCCGTTACAAACACTATCCTTCTATCGTTCTATCGTTCTATAGATCTCCACACGTCCGTCCCTATTCGCTGCCTCACACACACTGACTCTCTCCCTGTTGACCTTCCCGCATCACGTGGCTCTGTTCACGGGCTTCTTGCCTGACCGTCCACTAGCCAAGCCGTGGTGTCTCTTACTGCCCTTTACCTCAGCCATGCTTACACTGACTCTCGCTTACATACCGGCACTTATATTCTTCCTTACACATATAAGACCATGACAGTAGTACTGACTCAGAATCATAGTGACTTCAAACCCACTGTGTTCATTGTTAAGTTTATGTAGTACTGACTTGGAATCATAGTGACTTCAAAGCCACTGTGTTCATTGTTAAGTTTATGTAGTACTGACTTGGAATCATAGTGACTTCAAACCCACTGTGTTCATTGTTAAGTTTATGTAGTACTGACTTGGAATCATAGTGACTTCAAAGCCACTGTGTTCATTGTTAAGTTTATGTAGTACTGACTCTGAATCATAATTACTTCAAAGCCACTGTGTTCATTAAGTTTTTGTAGTACTGTCTTGGAATCATAATGACTTCAAAGCCACTGTGTTCATTGTTAAGTTTATGTAGTACTGACTTGGAATCATAGTGACTTCAAAGCCACTGTGTTCATTGTTAAGTTTATGTAGTACTGACTCTGAATCATAATGACTTCAAAGCCACTGTGTTCATTAAGTTTTTGTAGTACTGTCTTGGAATCATAATGACTTCAAAGCCACTGTGTTCATTGTTAAGTTTATGTAGTACTGACTCAGAATTATAGTGACTTCAAACCCACTGTGTTCATTGTTAAGTTTACGTAGTACTGACTTGGAATCATAGTGACTTCAAACCCACCGTGTTCATTGTTAAGTTTATGTAGTACTGACTCGCAATCATAATGACTTCAAAGCCACTGTGTTCATTGTTAAGTTTATGTAGTACTGACTGGGAATCATAATGACTTCATTTGAGTACCAGCTAGCCACCTGAAAGTCATTTATTGAAGATGATCTATTTGAACAACCTAAACAACCGAAGTGCCTCGATAGCAAAACAGACATGTCTGGATCAGGAGTTCTCTCTGAGAATTGAGCAGATGACAATGAAATTCCTAAAACTCATGGTGGAAGCATTATCACCCTAGGCGAGTCTTTGTGCCATGCTGAATCATGACCTGGTCGTATCTTAATGTGAGACTATGACCTATAGCATAAGAATGGAGGTGGAAGAAGTAACAGTGGCATTCTGTTGGTTAGAGAAGGCCACTGCAACACACATTGCATTCATTACGGATTCAAGGAGTACGCTAAGTAAGATGGAGAAAGGAACTTTTTGTATGAAATGGCTATACTTGCTTCAGAGGTCACAGATTGTGAGAATTGTATGGATTTTTTGCCCTGGCCATGCGGAAGTGCTGGGGAACGAACAAGCTGATAAGCTGGTAGAGAATGCACCTCTTGGTGGTAGATTACCTATGGACCAACAAGTTTCTCCTATCTTGGACATATAATAACAGATGATGGCAGAAGTGAAATAGAAATCAAAAAGAGAATAGGAATGGCCAAAAATGCTGTCAACAGCATGAAATCAGTATTAACATCTAGAGAGATTAATAACGCATTAAAATAGAATTGTGCAAATGCTACATATTCAACGCAACTGTATGGCGCGGAAGCCTGGACATTGAACAAGCAACTAGAAAGTCGCATAGAAGCCCTGGAGATGTGGATATACAGACGAATATGTCGTATTTCATGGAAACAAAAACAATCAAATGCAGAGGTTCTAGAAAAACTGAGAATGAAGAGAGAGTTGATGAAAGAAATAAAGAGGAGGCAAGTGAAATATTTTGGCCAGATTAAAAGACATGATACTCTTATAAAAACCATACTGGAAGGCAAGGTTGAGGGCAAGCGAGCATGAGGTAGACAACGATACAAGTGGGAAGATAACATCAAGAGATGGACGAACATCAGCCTGACAGAATGTACAGTCAAGGCGAGAGACAAACAGTGTTGGAGATCCATTGCAGCCAACCTCCATTGTGAAGACAGCACCTGATTGATTGATTGACCTATGGACAAGGGAGAGGTGGTAAAGTGCCTGTAGAATCAGGTGAAGGTGGGGAACAGATTGAGAGCATGTATGTGGAAAGAATGATATTGTGGGGGATTGACAAGAGTTCTGAAAGAATCTCAAAATTGAGGGAAGACAAGGAGAACTTTCAATCAGAAAGCGGTGGGAACGATTAGTAGTGACTTTTCGCTGGCTGTTGAACGAGGGGACAGAGCACATATGGGAGTGTCCCAAGTGCAGTGATGTCGGTTCTTAGTTCGACTCAACTCAACTTAATGTGAATGGAAGGTTCAAGTACCAGTCTTCCACACTTTGCTGCTTTCTGAGATTGGAGAAGAGAACTTTCAGTACAGTCCCTGTAGAGATGGCACTTTGGTACTGGGTCTGAACCCCAGTCTCTTCAGAGCATCAGACTTATCAAAATTGAGTACTGAGAGATTCACCAACCAAACAACCTGGCTCAGCGAGAAAATAGTGTGTGTATTGCAAACACTGCCAGTACTTACCAAATGTTGAATACTGTCCAAAAGATTGTTGATATCTTGGCTCTGTACAAGTCCAATATGTGACTTGCCTAGCAGGCGACGGATCTTTTTCTTGATCTCATTTTTGGGTACCCTCATCATCAGCATGAATGCTGCTTGGTTATACAACATGACAGACAAAAGCCTGTCTTCATCAAACTCCAACCTCCTCTTCTCTGCATCCCCTAGGGAGTTGTATCTGAAACAGGAAAATAATACATTTATATTTGGTTAAAATAAGTTAAAGAATTTAAATATCTAGGAAATATGATCACAGAGGATGACAGTATGGTCGGAGAAATCAAAATCAGATGTCAAAAAGGAAGTGCACATATATATCAACTAACATTGACACTGAAACATCCAAATATACCCATGTCTGGTAACCGACAGACAATAAATAGCATATTTATATCAATCTTATGCATGCTACCAATGTCAAACTTAGACATTATCCTAATCACACACATACAAAATCACACATATGCAAAATCACACATGCGAGGTGAGATGCCTGAGAATAGGTGCCAACTGTTTGAGACCAAGTAAGAATGATGTTATTAAACAGACAGTTGGATCAACACCTTGTGACATGTACACTAAAAAGCAGGAATCAATTGGTATGGCCATCTTGTTAGAATGTTACACCATCAGTTACCAGAACTGACACTACACCAAAGAAGATCTAATACTAGAGTAAGAGGATACCTAAGAGGATAATGGATTGATGACATCAGAGACATTGTGCAATCACACGGAAGGACATTATCCTTTGCCACCCATTCGGCACTGGAACATTCTTCCACACGATGCTTGACGGCAGAATTGGGAAAATGAATCTGTCATTCGTACAAGTTACAAAATAGTGCATAAGATGGCAGAACGAGGAAAACTGTTTACTGATGCCAACTTCATCAGAGAGTGTATGATGGAAGCAGCAAACGACTTGTGTCCTGAGAAAGCCGATTTGTTTGGAACTATCAGCCTTTTGGCAAGTTCAGTTGTGTGAAGAACAGAAGAACTAGGAGAGAACATAGTCTACAGATAAGCGAGAAAACTAGGAACTTGTTGTGGTATTCTCTGGTGCTGGATGAGTCTACTGATCTCTCGAGTACGTCACAACTTCTCTTGTTCATCCGTGGTGTCAATTTGGACATTCGTTGGCATTCGTTTGCAGGATGCATGGAACAATTGGAAAAGACATTTTCATGGAAGTGCAAAAAGTTTTGCAAGACTATAACCTACAGTGGAATCAGCTTCGAGGTTTTACAGTTGATGGAGGAAAAACTATGGCTGGAGTGAGGAAGGGTCTGATGGGGCACATCAGGACTCAGATGGAAGATTTGCAAATTCCAGGTGCTCTGCTCATACACTGCATCATACATCAGCAAGCACTCTGTGGGAAAGTCTTTAGATGTTTCTTGTGTACTGAAACCAGTCATTTCTGCTGTGAACTTCATTAGGGGACATGCACTCAATCACTGTCAGTTCCAGGCTTTTCTTGAAGAAATTGATTCTGAATTCTGTGCTTGCCTTATCACACATCAGTGAGGTGGCTCAGCTGCGGTAAAGTCCTGTTTCTGTTTTTACAAGCTCCAAAACAAAACAGATGTTTTCCTCACTGAAAAAGATAGAGCTGATCCACAGCTGTTAGATCCTACCTGGCTGTCAAAGTTGTCATTTTTGTCGACATCACATCCCGCATGAATTAACTGAATTTGAAATTGCAGGGAAAGGATAATCTCATCTGTGATCTCTACAGAATCATCAAAGAATTTTGGAGACAGCTATCATTTTTTGAAGCACAACTGGAAAGAGAGAACTTTTCTCATTTTCACTGTTTCAAAGAGTTTTGCCTACAATCGCTGAAGATGTCAATCTCGATTTTTCAAACAAAAAATTATTTGTGACTTGAAGAAGCATTTCTTGGAGAGATTTTCAGATCTTGACAGAATTGAGAGTAACAATCTTCTGTTCCCGAATCTGTTTGATTGTAACCTTGATGATGTACCAGTTTAGTTTAGTTTAGTCGATTGATCAATATCACGGCACACGGGTGCAACCCAAAAGTGCTCCGTTCTCCTCCTAACTCAAACCTGAGTCAGGAGAAACTCAACTCAGTGCACGAATTCCGTAGCACCGGCGAGGATCCTGAAATACTTTGGGTAGATTTTTAACTCGAAATTTTGCCCGGGCAGCACCGTTAGGCTACTCTTTTCTATTTCCAACTGCCAAGGGATTTTTTACGTGCGCAACAATACACACGGGCGTCCGATCTCACTACCCAGAGACCATGGGAAATTTATTACCAAAAATCCATGAGAAAAAATCCCGGCATCACCGGGGCCTGAACCCGGGACCTCCAGCACTCGAGGCGGACACCATACCTCGAGACCATGCAGCCCCCCTGATGATGATGATGTACCAGTTGAACGACAGTTGTAAATCACTGATTTGCAAGCAAATGACTTGTTGAAAGAGAAGCACAGCAAAGGAAAACTTGTTAAATTTACCGCTGCTTATCTGATGTTGATCTGATGAAGAAATTTTACCGCTGGTATGGCATCAGTGTTTGGAACAACTTATGTCTGTGAGCAAACATTTTCAAAAATGAAGTATGTGAAGTCAACACATCGAGTGAGATTGATTGATGAACATTTGAAAGCAAGTCTCTTGACTGGATGCAGCAATTCCAAACCAAACATTGATGATATCTTGAAAGACAAATATCAGTTTCACAAATCTCACTAACCTTTTTTGCAGCTTAGTTTGTGAGATTCAGACATGTGCACACTAGGTCTTATGTAACTATCTTTTTGCTAACGTCTTCTTCTTTGATAACTTTTTTTAAAGTAAATAAATATGTTGGTTGTCTTCGTTTTTTGTGCATTGCACGCCACTCATCCATGATTAACTTAGTTTTTCGTCTTTTTCCCCAGAGCTTTCGTTAAAGTTAGTTTCTTATCCTTTACAGAATGTTTGCAGTCAACACCAGCATTTTTTGCTGTTGTTATCTTGGCAAGTTTGCCATTGCTTTCTGAATGACCGGCACCCATACCATAGCTTAAAAAACCAGCGCAACACGGTTTGCTGAAATCACGCGCAGCAGTGTTATGAATGCGGGTATATAGGATTACAAAACACATCCATAAGACCTTCACCACGGGGACCGGTGCAAAGTATTGCACAGAATGAGTATACGGCCCGTGCTCATCATTTTGTCAGTTAAACAGCCCACTGTGAAAAAAGTTTGGTGACCCCTGGTCTAGTAGCTTCACTCTGTCTCCCCCTGCATCTTTCCCTCCAACTTTACCACAGTCAAGACATAGTTAGTTAGTTTAGTTAGTTAGTTAGTTAGTTAGTTAGTTAGTCGACAGTTAGTTAGTCGACAGATCAACCTCATTGCACATGGAAACATTCAGTCCTTAAATGCTCGGATCCCCTCCTCAGCAAATCCCGCAGCGTCTAGCGGCTAACGACACCAGTTCTGTGTTGGTTTATTAATCTTCTTTGGCTTCCTGCATAGTGTTCTTGTTTGGCCACCCCTCAAGACAAACTGCAGCTTTCACCTTTTCCTGATGTACCCAAAGAATATGGGATGTCTTCTCATGTAAGTAACCAGTTCTCGTTTAACTTAGTTCAAAGCATCTTCATTACACATTTTTATCTGCCTGTGGTTATCAATTGTTATAAAGAGTACTTGGGTCCCAGACAACTGTCATTCAGAGTACTTCTGTCCCAGTTATTTTAACTTCTCCTGTCACACAGAAGTACAACCTGTTCTACTGCGAGACAGTAAATCTTGGAATGTAAACAAATAAGGAAGAACTTGGAAGCAGTGGAAAGGTGGTTTCTGAGACAAATGTGAATACCTTGGACTGCCAGAGTAACTAACAATGAGCGCCTGGGAAAGGCAAATGAAAGTAGGGCATTATATACAACTACAGGAAAAAGACAACCAATGTTCTTTGGACACATAATGAGAAGAGAGGCACTGAAAAACACTGTGTGAACTAGAAAGATAAACAATAGAAAAGGCAGAGGCAAACAGGGATAAATGATGCTGGATGTCTAGGATGGTGTAATGGAGACATATATACAATATATATACACACTAAGTAATTAATTAACATAGGATAGAATTTTATCATTTTAGGCTAAGATAACTACTGCAATTAGAACATTACATTTATAAATTACCTTTCCATCATCTCAGAAGGCCTCTGGTCCATCCCTATAATGTCCCTTTCCTGAGCCACTGCATCCAAAAACATGTCCTCCCAGAACTGCATGTGATCCCAGACACGGGATCTTTCTTTCCCAACCAGACCCTCAAAGATGTAAGACCTGGCCTGGGTTTCAGCAGTTAAACCAACGGCTCCTGTGTGAACAAGCTTCCCCTCGTGGTAGCGGTAGCCAGAGCTGTATGCGCTTTTAGTGCTCCAGATGCTGGATGATCGGCTGCGTCGAGGATGCATTCCTCCAGGCTGTTAAGACAATTATTTGTAATCACATTCTATGATTTGGAAAAAATAACAAGATGGCTGAAGCTGATTAAACTATTAAAATGTGTGATGGTATCAAAGCTGAGTAGAAGACAAGCACCTCTGTTAGATTAAAGCCAAGAGGATAGATTTCATCATGGGTTTTACTCCATGTGGCTTGGTCTCTCTCTCCACATAAACAATCTGCCTGCCAAAATGTTCACACAAATAAGGAACTCTGCGACTCCAGCGATGACTCACATGGGTCTCTAGAAAAACTGCACTCGTGGTCTGAATGTCGCAGTCCGAAAACAAATCCACAACCTTCAAAGTTTAAGGCAGACTGCAGGACCACTTTACCATGGTGATCCCCTTTCATTAAGGAATGAATAAAGATACATTCAAGCTACTGAGAACAACTTTTGCTCGTAGTGGCAAGTTGGAGAATGTCTGGTTTGATCACATAAGATATGATATGATTTCTAAACAAAAATTATCCTCTACAGATCATTTGAGAACAAGCAGTGAAAAGCCACATAAATGAAACCCTGGACTGCTAATAAATAATTGGTTGGTTGCGATTCCTTTGGAAGTCTGATGCATTGGCACTCAGGTTGTCTGGCACCTGAAAGGATGCTTGCAACTTTCAGTGTAAGGTTGGTGTAGAGACTTTTCTCCCAACCCAATACCAAATTACCATCTCTAGGGGTTAGAAAATCTTATGCAATAAGTCACTATCATTGAATGTAAGAAAGAGAGTGCTGAAATTCTATATAGAACCTGTTTTGCTGTTTGATTGTGAATCTTGGAATGCAAATAAACAAATTAGGAAGAGCTTGGAAGCAAAAGAGATGTGGTTCATGAGACAAATGTTGCAAATTCCTTGGACTGCCAAAGTAACTAACAAAGACTGCCTGAAAGAGGCTAATAAAACTAGAACATTATATACAACAATAAGAAAGAGACAAACAGCTTTCTTTGGTCATGTGATGAGAAGAGAGGCACTGGAGAACATTGTGACAACTGGAAAGATAGAGGGGAAGTGAGACAGAGGCAGACCAAGCAAAATGATGCTGGATGGATTGGAATGGTGGCATGGAGGAGTATCATCAGCAGAGTTGATCCACAAAAACCAAAGACCAAGATCTGTGGAGAGTCATGAATGCCTACGCTAGCTGGCATGGCACGATGATGATGATGATGATGATGATGATGATGATGATGATGATGATGATGATGATGATGATGATGATGATGATGATGATGAGAGGGACTATTACCACAGAACTATCTTTCCCCTCTCCAAGCTTATAAATCAGTGGGCAGTGCAATACCGGGACTGGAATTTCGCATCTGCAACAACACATATTAGGATGTAACCAAATCAAGATTCAGCTCAGCTCATGTGAATTAGCCGGGGTCAGGGCTAATATGGTAATATTTCCTCAACAGATTTGAGTACCTCATTATCAGAAAGCTACAACCCAATCCAGGGAATTGATAATGAATGCATGGGCTATAACTCTGCCAAACTTAGTAACAATGTCATTTTAAAAATCACACAATTCAACACAAATAAATTACTTATGTTATCTTTGTATACTTAAACAGCAACGGTTGATAACTCTTAAAGCGCAGTTTTAACTACAATGCTAAATCAGAACTACTGAATGAATCAGAGATATGGATAACAAAGAATTACTAAGAAACTAAAACAATTGGTGCCAGTGTAGAATATTGTGACTAAATTGGTATGACAGAATCACCAATATAGAGCTCATGGAGAGAACTAAACAAATTCCAGGTGAGGAACAGAAGCTGATATTGGATTGGACACAGACTGAGGATAGTATTACTAGACATTCACTCGTCTGGAACCCACAAGGTTGACAAAATAGTGGGAGACCTAAAAACATGGAGAAGAGTATTAAAGAAGATGAACTATATGAGGAGGATATGGAGGGAGCTACAGGAGGCAGCAAAAGATACGATTGCTTGGCGTGAATTGATTGAGGGCCTATCCCGCAATGGAGGATAAAGGGCCAATGAAGACGAAAAACAGTATGCATCAAATTACAGCATGCCTCTTGTTGAGTTGAGTTGAGTTAAGAACCAACATCACTGCACTCAGGACATTCCCATACGTGCTCCGTCCCCTCGTTCAACAGCCAGCGAAGAGCCATACTACTAATCATTCTCACCATTATCTGATTAAAAGTTCTCCTGGTCTTCCTTCTCAGTTTTGAGTTTCTTCCAGAACCCCTGCCGATCCCCCGCAATTTCATTCTTTCCACATAGGGGTTCTCAGTCTGTTTCTTCGCCTTCTCCACCTGGTCCCACAAGCGTGCAACCACCTCCTCCTTGCTCATATGCAATCTACCACCAAGAGGTGCATTCCCTGCTAGCCTATCAGCCTGTTCATTTCCCCGCACGGCCAGGGCAAAATATCCATACAATTCTCACAATCTGTGTCCTCTGAAGCAATGAAACATTCCTTTCTCCACCTTTCTAAGTATACTCTTTGAATCCATAATGAATACAACGTGTGTTGCAGTAGTCTCCTCTAGCCAGTGGAATGCCGCTGTTACTGCCTCCACCTCCATTCTCATGCTGGGGGTCATAGCAGACTCTCCTTTTTAATACTCGTCCATTGACTCGTCCAGCATACCTCTTATGTGCAGAGACCCAACAAACATACAACAGGGGTCAGAAAGGGAACACATTTGCCACAAGAGAAATAGCTGGTCAATTGCAAAGAAGTAAAAGTCATCACCAAATGTAACTTGCAATAAACAGTGGAAGGAGTGCCAACCTTAATGCCAGCTATGCAGAAGGGATTACATAATCATACATCTCCAAACTGGCCACAACAAAATAGAATACCGCTTAAACACCAAATACAAGATAGCCATCATCAGCATGTGCTACTGCAATCTAGCAAATGTGACAGAAGAACTTGTTCCGTGAGACAGACCCCTCCCCATAGACCAGAAGAGAACAATGTGGCTCGCACCCACTGTTTAGTGAACTGAAGTTCTCAAACAAACAGCACACCATGACAAAACTCCAGCCTAACTGATTGGAGGTTTCAGAAGGAAAATGAAGAATCCACAAGAAGACAGCTATTCAGAAGAAAAAGTCAACTCCTATTTAGCAATATACATTGAAATGTCCTAATTTTTTTTCATCCCTCCTAGTCCTACACATCCCACAAGAACCTACATACTCCATGCAATTAACTAAATATATTTCACGTTAGTTATACATGTTAGGGAAATTATTTCACAAAAATGAAACAGGTATAACATAATGTAATTCAATTACTTGTATCTAATATGTAAATTCTGTATTAAATCAACATGAATTTCTATTTAACCATCAATCACATTTCTGGTATTAAAAACCACTGTTGATTTTATTATCATTCTCATAATAGTCATATCTTAAGTTTTCCTGCTTTCCTTTTATATATCATGCTCACACTAAATTGTTCTCATATTTACAAGCTACAGCAGGAGAATGTCATCAGCATTTCCCCACATTCACGAGACAACAGTAAACATGAAAAGATGTGTGTAAAAGCTGGCACAGACAACAAATGCAATAAATTTATAACATGAAAAACAAACTCATTTACTTTTTGTCTTATATCAATGATTATATTCATGTTTTTCTTCTTCAAAGGAATTAAAATATGTATCACATAATTCCTTCTATTTAAATATCTTGCAATTAAGCAAATAGAAATTGTATTAACTTAAACTTTAGAACAATGCACCTTTTCTCCTGAAATTGTTGGGGGGTTTAAGATACATTGCAAAATTATGCAGCACAGTTATGAGACTAAGCTTAAATCATACAAAACCTGAAACATGTTATCAATGAAAAATTTCAGAAATTCAAAACAATATATTCCCTTAGTGAATTTAAACACAGATCTATTGCCTCAGAATTATATATCATATAAAGTGAATACAAATGACCCCACATTGAAACAGTATCAGAGACTGTGTGGTGTATATTTAGCCAACATGTGATTCATATTTTCACTTCATATTATGCACCTGCTAAGATGCAGAAAAATATGCCAGGCAATAAATCGTGCAAGCTATTGTTCATGGCTTCTGTATTTAAATTAAACATTTCCTATGGAAATCATGATTCCCATGTACCAATGATTAAGCATTAATTGTTGACAGATTGCAAAAGTCTTCACATGAAGTGTTCTCAACGCCAGTCGAGTAACCTCTGACTCCTCTCTTATTCCATGAAATATACACATGGATGGTCACAGCAAACCTGGGCATGTGCTCTTGCAATTTCCTGTGGGCGAATGTTCTAAAGAATTTCTACCTCTCCCATCTCCTGCCATGTTAAAAAAAAAAAGAATGTTCAAAAGAATTTCTACCTCTCCCATCTCCTGCCTTATGAGAAAAGAACAATGTCTAGACAGCCTACTGTCCTGACACTTACCCAGTTTGTGTCCATCTCACTGTCAGACAGAGCAGAACGTATACCCTGATGATTGATCCGGTACTTCCTCTTGTCCTGGTCTTCCTTCTCTGAGCTAGTACTGACTAGAGTACTGGCCTCTGAGATTTCAGAGTCGACACTGTTAAACTTGCGGTCCAGTTTCCCAGTCTTTATCAACTCCTGTAAAGGCATGTAGCAAACATGTGAAAAGCTTCTCGGTTAGGTCTTATTTCGTCTACTTTACAGCTAAAAGTCCCAGCTGCACATGAAGACATGAGCATCATCTTGAACTTGATCTGAAAACACCTGAAAACTATTAGCATGTGCTTTCTGTCCCTTCACTGCAGTTATTTCAGATTTACAAATGCTTTTTTGGCTCCTTGTGTAAAATAAGTTTTTTTATAGCAATGAGTTCACTCTTGAAAGGAATGGTGTTTTCAGATTTAAAGACGGCAAAAGAATTAACTTTCAACAAAATCCTGAAATATGAAAATGGAAAATAATGAACAATAGAAGCAAACTGAAAGAACCATATTTCAGTGATACTTCAAGTTAATTAAGTAAGTAAAGAGTCCTTATAATTAGGGAGAAATGAGTATATGGTGAAAGACCCTATTTTTATAGACCAAGCAGCACTCGGCCAGTATTACGCCGTGCACTTTTACTTCCCAAGACATTTCCTGGTATCAATTTTAGGCTAGGTCAATCTGGGAGCCCACGTCAATTTGTAACATTTTAATCCACCCTTCCTGCGGATCAAACTCATGAAAACCAGGACAGCAGGTGAGCAAAGTCACCATTCTACCATGGCTCACAATGAGCCTAATGTGCCTCAAACATTGTGTATTCATCTATCAGGTGTGCATTCATGAGCACATTAAAATCTCATGTTACATGAATCTCTGATCTACATGTTTTGTCTACCAATACTCTGTGTAATTCATGCTAGTTTATTTTTCTTAAAGATTTCTTTTAACACTTTAGCCTCCGGGGCTTATGCCAGAGGATGAGAAAACCAAAACCTTGCAGACTTTGAACTTTCCAAAAACAAAGATAACACTGCATCTTTGTGACCGACTCCAGATCGGTCTCGACTGATGATATTGGGACCTACTCTTTCCTTCATGACTTACGGCTTGTCTGCAATAATATCAGTTTCCAGTACTAACTTATGAGTCACCCATGGTGTTTGTTATTTTCATTATCATTAGCCACAGCACAGGAAAGCAACTCAAGTGCTTAGGTATAATTCCTTTTCACGCCTGTAATTAATTGTATTTATTTTCTTCCTTTAGTAAATTATTTAAAACAAATTTATAATAATTTACTTTAATCACACTTAACTGGTTTATGTATTCCCTTTTAATTATTAATTATATTTGAAAATAGTTCGTAATTTCAATAATTCCATTAGATATCCACATAGATGCATATTATTTTTACAAGATTTTTTGTTATTTCGATTCATTATCAGATTTATGCTTCTAATGTGCTCAGAAAATGAACCAAAATAAGATATCTACATTCACAGAAATGAGTGGAGGAACAGGTAGCAGAGATAATAACAAAATGAGAAATCTAATAAAAATAAAGAAACAACTGAAGTAAACATGAACACTGGAAAAACTAACAGACCAAAATACAACACTTGCAGTGGCTCTCCGTGGCAACAATGTACTTGGAAGATGAAAATACAAAACTTGACAACAAGAAACTCAAGAAGACTGGTATTTCATGCAGTTCTTACTTTTCGGTTGCAGTTACAACATATCCGCTGTTCATTCAACTGGTAGAATTGTATAAAAATTAACAGGGTTTCAGTCCTTTGTATTATGTGTGAGATGAAATCCCGTAAACATAAATTAGATAGAATATTATTGGTGGCAAATGATGAGAAAGGATGAGGCAAACTAAAAAATACAAACGACATCACTATGTGCCATCTCCACAACTATCAACCTCTAGAACTCAAATCACTATTTGTTCATTCCCAAAAAAAAAAAACTATAAACTGATGAATTTTTGTGTGTGTGCATATCCTATTTACAGGACATCACTGTCAACACCAGTATTTTACTGCTGTTGTTGATGTCTTGGCAAGTTTACATTCAGTAGTTTGCCACTGTTTTGTGAACAACTGGCTCCCTTACCAACACGTTAAAACCCAACGCGGACCAGGTCTGCTAACAAATTGATGGCAGCTGTGTTCCGAACGTGGGTAAGCGGGCTTATGATCACGTCCGTAAGCCCTTAGCCACAGAGATCGCAAATTGATGAATAATAACAATATTACACATCTTTACTCAAAAGTTATTTAAATGGCCGTCTTCATGGCGAAGTAATTAAGCCATCTGCCTCTCACTCCGAAGGACATGGTTCATTACTGGACTTCATCATTTGGTCCAAGAATGCAATTTTCTTGGAGTGGCACTGGAGATATGAAGTTTGTGCTTTGTGCGATGTTTTCGGCAAACCTTATCGGATCAAACCTGGTGAATGAAGTGGATCCTCCTGCCGGTAAACCCATGTAATCCATGCTTACAATCAATTACTTTGAACTGTACATGTGATTCTTGCTAATATGTATTATTTATTGCTACTTATTTGTTCGTCTAATTCTCAGACTAATGGTGCAAATAACTTGGACTGCCAGAGTAACCAAGAATGAGTGCCAAGTAAAGCTAATAAAAGTAGAACATTTTATACAACAAAAAGAAACTGTTATGCTGTAAGGCAGTGAATATTGGAAAGTAAATGAACAAATTCGGAAGAACTTGGAAGCAAGAGAGATGTGGTTCCTGAGACGATTGTTGCGAATTCCTTGGAACTAACAACTGCCTGAGGGAGGGTAATGAAACTAGAACATTATATTAGAACAGCTTTCTTTGGTCATGTGATGAGAAAAGAGGCATTGGAGAACATCGTGACGACTGGAAAGGTCAAGGGGAAGATGCAGGGGCAGACCAAGAGAAATTATACTGGATGGACTAAGACAGTGGCATGGATGAATATCATCAGCAGAGTTGATCTAGAACACTATAGACCGAGATCTGTGGAGAGACATGAACGCCTACACCAGCACTTGATGATGATGATGATAAACAGACAATGTTACTTGGTCACGTAATGAGAAGAGAAGCACTGGAAAATGTGACAAATGGAAAGATCAGCGGTAGAAGAGACAGACCAAGAGAAATTATGATGGCTGTCTAAGATGGTGGCATGAAGGAATAACAAGAGAATTGATCCATAACACTAGAGACCTGAGATCTATGAACACATATGCCATTTGAAAGGGCACATGATAACTACTCAGACATGGCAAGGGGATCCCCCCCCCCCTACCCGTCATTATAACGCCAACTGCAAGTTGCTGTGATTTACTACAGTCAATAGCTACTTGATGTAAAAAATAAAACACTTGCAATTTATTTAAAATTAATTACTTTCAATAACTTTTCTGATATCTAAAAATTCATAAGTTCCCGTAACAAATAGATGATCACATGATCCTGAAAATAAATCACTAATTTATGGAATTTTGATGACTCTCAATCTCACACACACCCAAAAAAAAATTGTTGATTAATTTCACATGCACCTTGAGCAAATCACATATTTGACAGTTTACACGTGCTTAATATTTACATTTAGTCAAAAGTGTAACAGTGGACAGAAATTGCAACAAAAGTAGCCAGAATCTAATAGACTTTAAAGTAAAATTAAAGGGCCAGTGAATCGAATGTTAACATTAGGTACGGAATCAATTAAACCTGCTGATGTGGTGTAAGGAACCCAAGGTCCTATCCTCGGATACATGGGAAATGGTATCAGATACCTGCTCTTCTAGGATAAGGGCAAAAAAAATTAGAAGGTCCCTTGTGTACACTGCATGTTTAACCCTACCAGACCGCTGTACCAATTTTTCGGTAATTTCCTAATCTGCCGCTATACCGCTGTATCTAATTTTCGGTATTTTGCCTAGTATGTGAAAATAATTCGTCACAAACTAAAAGTAACCAACAAATCGTGGTTAAACCTCATGGGTAGCCATTGCAAATGTCTGCCCCGATAGGTTTGAATTGACTTTGTGTGGTTTAACGCGAAAAAATTCTGAAAATTCACAATGAAACGAGCGGCTGATGAACCAAGCGCTTCAACAAGAAAGCGAAGTAGGTCTGGCTTTTTACAATCCAACCGGTGATCGATACTTTGGTTTATTCAGACTGGATTGGCACACAAAGGTGGAATATTGGAGCTAGATGAAAGGTAGACCTATTTTCTACAATGTCTCCAAGTTACATCTTATTGTAACCACATGTTTGCATGTAACTAACATTTTTCTATATCATGTTGGTTTTTTCTATTTAATGCTCAGGAGCCCAGGTTATAGGGACAGTTAGGTTCAGGGCCTCAGGTCTGGTAGGGTTAAGATCCTCAGCAGTAGTCTATAACTGCCCGATGCCTTGGCAAAATGTAAACAATTTTTAACTAGAAAAGTTAACCATAATTGATTATGGACTGCACATTTTATATGCTGGCGTGGAAAGCAAGGGAAAGCTACATTTAACCTCTCTAGTTTATGGACAGTCAAAAAGCTAACTTATGTTTGTGACATGTTTCAAAATATGTATACCAGTCTCCAAACTATAAAACTAACATAACATGCATTGTGTATTACAAAAGGAAAAACATATAATGTTAGTGAGGAGTAGGGCTGAAAATGAATGAAAACACCTGAGGGAACTAGGTGCTACTTTGAAATCACTGTTATCTGGAACAGGAATGCACAAGACAACGTAACACCAAGGTCCATTGAGAAATGTGGCAACTGTGCAAATACATGTTTGAACTAAAGGACAGTAATCTATGGTTGAAAGCAGGGTACTACCAGAACATGAGGCAAAACAGTTACAGGAATGTTCGGGATAAAAGGCATCAGACAGCTAGCTTACTTTGTTTTTCACCATCTCCCTGAGCATATCCCCTTGGCCATGTTGTAGAGAGGCTTCATGTTCTGCATCGGTCACAATAATATCACACGAAAGATGCCCTGACTGCCGAAGATGTTGCTGGGTGAGGCTCATCCTTCGAGGGGCTGCGTTTTTATTCCAGTCAGAAGATGTAAAACCACCAGTGTCTCCTGCACCCCCAAAATCGTAAACAGGTGACACTTCACTGCTGTCCCTTCTTTCCGACTGTGATTTTTCAAAGTGGTGCCTTTGGTGCTGTTGGCTTTTGCTCTGACCCTCTGAACCACCACTGCCTCCATCATCAGAGACAGATGCTATTTCAATATTTTCAAACTCATCTCCATTCACAATCACTGGTGAACCTATAGCAAAACAATGAAATGTAGATAGTCTCAATCATTAAGCTAATTTTAAATAATGAAACACAGCAAGTTTCTTCTAGCTAATGTAGTATATAGTTATACTGGTCCAAAATACTTGCACATACTTTCACAGTACCTTTAAGAAAAAATGGTAACTTAATTCCTGGCTGGTTTCACAACTCTTAGTCATACCAGTTGAAAGTTTGAAATCAACTGCAGGTAATTTGGAAGCAGACCGTTTTAAGTTGATTTCACTGGTACAAACTGTCAGTCATTCAGAAAGCAATGAAATTTTACTGAGCTAACAATGCCTAGTAACTCACAAAAGTCAATGAATGCTTCGGTATAATGTAATATCCTGCAAAGGATAAGCAATCTATTTAACTCTTATCAGTACTTAACCAGGTTTCATTCTCAAAAGCTTAAAATTTCTTTCAGGACAACAACAAAAAAAGGCCAAGATTCAATAGACTATATGAAAAATGCCTAGTGTCAACTTTCAAAGCTAAACCAGTTATTATTTTTCATTTGCAAACAGGACACAGACTGAAACAGCATCTATATTACAGGTTCAAGACTGATTCAGATCTTTGCAAACAGGACACAGACTGAAACAGCATCTATATTACAGGTTCAAGACTGATTAAGATCTCTGTACATGTAGCTAAAGTCCCATAACAGCCGGTTACCTTCTACAGTCCTGACCAACTTACAGTAATGAATGTAAACAACATGGCATCAATTAACTTCTATCCACGAAAAACTACAGTAATATCATGAACCTGAAACTAACCACTCTTTTATCAGGGCCAATAATGTGGAAGTCATAAAGCTAATGAGGAATAAGAAGATTCTCATAAGTTGTCCAAACCACCTATTGTGTTTCTGATGTGATCATAGACAGAGGACTTGCACCTCCATAAAAATGGAAATGGGCTGCCAAGAATAGATAACTCAGAGGAATTAGTAAAAAAAACAAAAACACTTTTATTGATTATGAGACAAGTTTCCCTGAATGATTCCATTATACATATATGACAGCAAATGTAGCCTATTTATCACAATGTACTTATAAAAAACTAATAACACTTTTGAGCTGTGATTTTTTAGTATCAGCATATTGTGTTGTAAGGCATTTAACAACATTTATGCTAGGTACTCAGCCAGGTTGTATCTTTTTATCCAAACAGTATGACTATTGGTACCAGGCGGTCTCCATAAGAATCAATACATTAATGTTAATAGTTACGGTATGAATAAAATTAGTTAAACTGCGGTAAAACTTTGGAAATGTAAACAATATAAAAACAAAGTATAGATCAGTTTTACAAAACAATTGTGGAAAACAGCAACAAGCCTTCATCAGCAAACACAAGAAAACTGTTCTTTGTTTTGTCAGCAAATAAACACATGAAAACTGTTTGCTGATGAGGACTCGGCCACCACAACAGTTCTTTGCTTTCCGTAATTGTGTTTAGTAAAGATGCCCTAAACTTAGTGTTATTTATACGGTTCACATCATTTCCAGCTTTACTGTAGTTAAACTGATTTTGTTCATATCTACTCTGGTTTATATGTTGTGTTGTCTTGTGTTTGCAGAAGAAGGCTTGTAACCACAACGTCCTTTGTTTTCCGTAATTGTGTTTTGTGAAGATGCCCTATACTTCATGTGTTTTATATTGTTTCTTTTTAAAAAATGGCACAAGAATCCATGCACACACAAAAATGGAAAAGACTTGGAATGGCTTCCAGGTGGACCCCAGCCTAACATGGCAACCAGGAAATGTCTCAGAAAGTGAAGGCAATCAGTGTGTCGTTGACTACATCATCCCTTGAGTGCTAACTGACCTACGCAAATACTGGGGCTGACACCACATGCTCACTACACCTGAGAAGGGTGTCAACAGGATCCTTTACTTTTTACTTGATAATGACTAATGGTTGGTAAGGCATATCTGAGGTTTGTCTACAGATGTGCTCTCTAATTGGCATTCATTCATTCATTCATTCAGTAGCATGTCCTTTGCAGAACCTCGCTCCCATAACAATCTCCCGGTCATAAGCAAGATGTCCTACATCCGCTACACCCATCTGGAGATCATCCACAACATCCTGCATTATCCAGGAGATTACATTTATTCCCGTCTTATCTGGCAATATGATGTATGTACTTGAGATTAGTTAGGTCCAGAATAAATCTTATCTCTCTTTTTCCATTACATCTTTCATGGGAAAAGACTATAAGTTGTACCACTCATCACTTATTGTTGGACAGGACAACAACAGATGTTTAGTTGTTATAGGGCAAATGCCACAAGTACAGAGATTTCAGTTGTTTTGATATTTCACATAATATTAAGCACTTGTATCATCTGATGCACAGCTTAAGAGTGAGATAGCATCTGGGAGCCTCAAACCATGCATATGAGGAGAGAATGTGTTCAATGTTCAATTCCTACTATCTTATGAATTATATAAAAGAAGCTCAGCTGAATGAGCTGAGCGGAGTCAAGAACAGACATCACAGCGCTTGGGAAATCCCCATATGTGCTCCGCCATCATCTGCAATGGCCAGCGAAGAGTCCCATTACTAATGGTACCAGTAGAAGTCTGATCATGTGTCCGTCTGGCCTTTCCTCAGAATTTTGAGTGTTGGTCAGATCCTCTGGTCACTCCCTGCAGCAACATTCTCTCCAAGCCATTATGATCTATCTGTTCTTCTGTACTATACACATGATTCCAAAGAGCAACAACCACATCTGCCTGATCATGCTCTGAGCTGAAGAAGTGTTCTGATTCTGGGTTAACTGGCACTCCTTTACACTGCTTACTTCAAATTATCATTGACATTACTAATCTTTGCAGATCATTCCTATAAGTTGCTAGCCAAAAGCTGGCTCAAATTATTCTGTGAAATCAGTGTGGAGCAATGAGGGTGGGATAAAACTTCAATAAGGAAGATATGCCACATATTTCAGGATGGCCTGATGCTGGTTCCCATTTCTCAACCACAGTTCACCTTATGGCTCCATGTGCCACACCAAAGGTAACAGCCTCAGTTGACTAACTAAACAGTCATCATCATCATCATCATCAAGTGCCCTGCTATCTGGCGTAGGCGTTCATGGCTCTCCACATATCTCGGTCTTTGGTGTTCTGGTCAACTCTGCTGATAATATTCCTGCATGCCACTGTCTCAATCCATCCAGCATCATTTCTCTTGGTCTGCCTCTGCCTCTCTTCCCCTCGATCTTTCCAGTTGTCACGATGTTCTACAGTGTCTCTCTTCTCATCACAGGACCAAAGAAAGCTGTTTGTCTCTTTCTTATTGTTGTATATAGTGTTCTAGTTTCATTAGCCTCTTTCAGGCAATCATTGTTAGTTACTCTGGCAGTACAAGGAACTCGCAACATTCGTCTCAAAAACCACATCTCTGTAGCTTCTAAGTTCTTCCTAATTTGTTCATTTACATTCCAAGATTCACTGCCAAACAGCAAAACTGGTTCTATATAGCATTTCAGCACTTTCTTTCTTACATTCATTGATAGTGACTTATTGCATAAGATACTCTTCAATTTCTGAAATGCGGCTTTTGCCTGCCCTATTCTGCTCTTAATCTCTGTTGTACATCTTCCATCTGATGTTATAAATGCCCCTAGGTATTTAAAATTATCCTCTTAGTTCAGAAATTTCCCTTCTATTTCTATGTCACATTTTGGTGTCACCATTTTCTTTGATATCACCATTGTTACTGTTTTCTTGATATTCAAGGAGAGTCCTTTCTTTGCACTCTGTTACTACAATGTCCAACAATTGTTGTAGGTCTGTTGCATTATCCGCCACCAATACTGTGTCATCTGCATAGTGTATATTGTTTATAATTATAACCTCCGATTAGTATTCCTGGCTTCTCTTTTATCTCTCTCATTATTACTTCGCTAAAGAGGGAGAAGAGATCCGGTGACAAGACACACTGCTCCTGTCGTACTCTTAGCTTTATCTGTTTGTAACTACCCTCTTTATTTCTCATTTTAATTGCTGCTACTTGGTTCCAGTAAATATTCTTTATTATCCTTAAATCTTTCCCATCAATGTTGATATCTTCCAACATTTTAATCAGTTCATCATGTTTTACTTTATCAAATGCCTTAGTATAATCTATGAACCACAAATATATGTCTTTCTGTGTTTCTATTGACCTTTCCATTAGTGTTTGTACTATCTATCTATATATATATATATATATATATATATATATATATATAGAGGAGAGAGAGAGGAGAGAGAGAGAGAGAGAGAGAGAGAGAGAGAGAGAGAGAGAGAGAGGAGAGAGAGAGAGAGAGAGAGAGAGAGAGAGGAGAGAGAGAGAGAGAGAGAGAGAGAGAGAGAGAGAGAGAGAGAGAGAGAGAGAGAGAGAGAGAGAGGAGAGAGAGAGAGAGAGAGAGAGAGAGAGAGAGAGAGAGAGGAGAGAGAGAGAGAGAGAGAGAGGAGAGAGAGAGAGAGAGAGAGAGAGAGAGAGAGAGAGAGAGAGAGAGAGAGAGAGAGAGAGAGAGAGAGAGAGAGAGAGAGAGAGAGAGAGAGAGAGCGAGAGAGAGAGAGAGAGAGAGAGAGAGAGAGAGAGAGAGAGAGAGAGAGAGAGAGAGAGAGAGAGAGAGAGAGAGAGAGAGAGAGAGAGAGAGAGAGAGAGAGAGAGAGAGAGAGAGAGAGAGAGAGAGAGCGAGAGAGAGAGAGAGAGAGAGAGAGAGAGAGAGAGAGAGAGAGAGAGAGAGAGAGAGAGAGAGAGAGAGAGAGAGAGAGAGAGAGAGAGAGAGAGAGAGAGAGAGAGAGAGAGAGAGAGAGAGAGAGAGAGAGAGGAGAGAGAGAGAGAGAGAGAGAGAGAGAGAGAGGAGAGAGAGAGAGAGGAGGAGAGAGAGAGAGAGAGAGAGAGAGAGAGAGAGAGGAGAGAGAGAGAGAGAGAGAGAGAGAGAGAGAGAGAGAGAGAGAGAGAGAGAGAGAGAAGAGAGGAGAGAGAGAGAGAGAGAGAGAGAGAGAGAGAGAGCACTGTTTGTACCCTTTCCATCCACAAAACCATACTGTTCTTCTAAACAGTGAGTGAACCAAAATTGTTGAGGCATCCGAAACACCCTCTGGAAGGTTATCATCCACCTATGTGTTGGTCACACCATATGTAAAATTACCACTGCCTTGTGGAATTTCTGGCCCAAACTAAGGCCAAGAAACAGCTTCTTCTGACAGAAAAATTAGATCCGGCAGTGCTCACAAGTCCAGAAAGACAATTGGACTATAAGGAGTGATATCTAGAGTAGAAGCTACTAAGATGTTGTTGGCCTGAGTATCATGGTACTAGGAACATGGAGACCTGGACATCACAATAAACACTGTAATATGGTTAATATTTGTTAGTTAATATTACGGCAGCCACCTTTATTTTCCCAGTTCTGGGGCATCTGTTTTATGATGCTGGGTCATCCCAGTGTCAGAGGTCAAAAACTTGATCTATCAGAATTAATTTGTGATGACATTTACCAACCAGAGTCATGTTCATAATTTAAGCAGCAATTTCTCAGTTTTCAAAAGATTTTTAATACAAAGCCTTTAGTGTTAAATAGTTCTGTGGTATTTCAAAATCATGGATAATTATGGCCGTTTTATATTTTTTGTCAATTTTTTAACCACATAAAGTTTGAAACTGTCAATATTTTAAGACATTTAATGGGCTAAACGCGCTGTGTGTCAATACTATAATCTTGACGTGTGGAGAAAACTGCTATTATTGCTTTGTAGGGATTACTGTTATTGCAGACACATATTTACACACACAGATATCTCTATAAGTGTTACAGTCTCCTCCCATAGACCACACACAGGTATCTCCATAAGTGTTCCAGTCTCCTCCCATAGATCACACACAGATACCTCCATAAGTGTTCCAGTCTCCTCCGGTAGATCACACACAGATATCTCTATAAGTGTTCCAGTCTCTTGCCAAAGATCACACACAGGTATCTCCATAAGTGTTCCAGTCTCCTCCCATAGATCACACACAGATACCTCTATAAGTGTTCCAGTCTCCTCCAGTAGATCACACACAGATACCTCCATAAGTGTTCCAGTCTCCTCCGGTAGATCACACACAGATACCTCCATAAGTGTTCCAGTCTCCTCCCATAGATCACACACAGATATCTCCATAAGTGTTCCAGTCTCCTCCCATAGACCACACACAGGTATCTCCATAAGTGTTCCAGTCTCCTCCCATAGATCACACACAGATACCTCTATAAGTGTTCCAGTCTCCTCCCATAGATCACACACAGATACCTCCATAAGTGTTCCAGTCTCCTCCGGTAGATCACACACAGATATCTCTATAAGTGTTCCAGTCTCTTGCCAAAGATCACACACAGGTATCTCCATAAGTGTTCCAGTCTCCTCCCATAGATCACACACAGATACCTCTATAAGTGTTCCAGTCTCCTCCAGTAGATCACACACAGATACCTCCATAAGTGTTCCAGTCTCCTCCGGTAGATCACACACAGATACCTCCATAAGTGTTCCAGTCTCCTCCCATAGATCACACACAGATATCTCCATAAGTGTTCCAGTCTCCTCCCATAGATCACACACAGGTATCTCCATAAGTGTTCCAGTCTCCTCCCATAGATCACACACAGATATCTCTATAAGTGTTCCAGTATCCTCCCATAGATCACACACAGATACCTCCATAAGTTTTCAAGTCTCCTCCTATAAATGACACACAGATATCTCCATAAGTGTTCCAGTCTACTCCCATAGATCATGCACAGATATCTCCATAAGTGCTCCAGTCTCCTCCCACAGATCACACACAGATAACTCTATAAGTGTTCCAGTCTCCTCCCATAGATCACACACAGATACCTCCATAAGTGTTCCAGTCTCCTGCCATAGATCACACACAGATATCTCTATAAGTGTTCCAGTCTCCTCCCATAGATCATACACAGGTATCTCCATAAGTGTTCCAGTCTCCTTCCATAGATCACACACAGGTATCTCCATAAGTGTTCCAGTCTCCTCCCATAGATCACACACAGATACCTCTATAAGTGTTCCAGTCTCCCATAGATCACACACAGATATCGCCATAAGTGTTCCAGTCTCCTCCCATAGATCACACACAGATACCTCCATAAGTTTTCAAGTCTCCTCCTATAGATGACACACAGATATCTCCATAAGTGTTCCAGTCTCCTCCCATAGATCACACACAGATACCTCCATAAGTTTTCAAGTCTCCTCCTATAGATGACACACAGATATCTCCATAAGTGTTCCAGTCTCCTCCCATAGATCACACACAGATACCTCCATAAGTGTTCCAGTCTCCTCCGGTAGATCACACACAGATACCTCCATAAGTGTCCCAGTCTCCTCCCATAGATCACACACAGATACCTCCATAAATGTTCCAGTCTCCTCCAGTAGATCACACACAAATACCTCCATAAGTGTTCCAGTCTCCTCCGGTAGATCACACACAGATATCTCCATAAGTGTTCCAGTCTCCTCCCATAGATCACACACAGATATCTCTATAAGTGTTCCAGTCTCCTCCCATAGATCACACACAGGTATCTATATAAGTGTTCCAGTCTCCTCCCATAGATCACACACAGATACCTCTATAAGTGTTCTGTAGCAGAATGTATTAGTTTAGGTGTGCAAGGCTACAGCACGCTTGAGCATCAGGATGGAATGAGAAGAAAGATGCTCAAGTCGTGACGTGGCTTGTTGTTGGGGGAGTCAGTAAACACCTAGGACTAGGGAAGAGAAGTCGTCATCATGATTGAATTGTATTAAGATTTTGTAGCGGCCATCAAATTCAAATAAAGCTTGATTTATATTCACCCAGCAGAACTTGTTAGTCCTCTCTGTGTGCACATTGTTACAGGAGGATGAAATGGTGCCGCAGACCAGCACCTCGATTTTTGGATAATGCCGTGGCCACAATGTGAAGTATGGAAACCGGCCTGCCATAGCGGACTTCTATGAGATTGTTACCACCCTACTGAGAAAAGAAAAATATGAACAACCAACAAGTTTTCTCTAGGTCCTTCGAAACAAAAGTCTAAGACCGGACCATTCCTTTTTTTGGAAGTCAAAAGTTTGAAGCAATTTTCGGACTAACCAAATTAAAATCAAGATATTGAGATGGAACCATCTACATAACATAGTTACCAGTGGAGGGAAGCTGTTCCACATTTTTGCCACCTGAGTCGACGTAATTTTCATCAAAATTTGCCATGACGCTCGATTTGTCATCTGTTCCAGCCGTTTGTTAACCTTATGTTTGAAGGTCAGCCAGACACATGCTAAGATTGTCCAGGTTCAGGAGCAAAGAAATTTCAAAACGAATATAAACAACTTGAGTCCAATGGAAACGTTGTTCTGAGAGAGCGGTCACCTTCTTTGTATCAAGACTACCTAAAACGAACTCAAAGCCGTTATCTTCACTGAACCGTGACCTTGGGTGCCTGAAGAATCAAGCCAATTGCTCCTTTGGTTGGAAAGTAAGAAAAATTTTCACTCGTGTTTGCTCTAATAAATCGGGAATGTTTTTCAACAAAGGCGATATCGTTAGGGAACCCTCGGAGGTGGTTGGGCATACTGGGATGCCGACCTGCTGAAGAGGGGACCCAAAGTCAAATCGCTTTATTGAGCTACACCAGTTTTCGAGACGTCGCTTTGATGTGCCCTGTTATCGGGTGAAAAGAAAGCTGAAGGCTGGTAGGGGCCCACCCAGGGGCTGAAGGTACTGAAACTTGAGACGTTGGAAGAAGAAGCTCACTGAAATTACGTGATCGTTTGGATGATTTCAACTAATACAGACTCCTAACGTTTGGGTTCTACCTGGCAAGAAAATTTTCAGCGGACATAGGTGAATCCATCTTTCTTGGATCAAGAGCAGAAACTTTAAATGTTATTTTAGATACTATTGACTGGTTGAACAATTATTATTAGGAATTGCGTAAGTGAAATACGATCATATCTTTAAATTAGGTTGTTACAAATGTGAATTTGATTGTATTAGTATATACCAAAATATTCCAGCAAAGCAAAAGAAACAACAGGATATGGCAACAGGCGGACCCATCACAGCACAGTAGAGAAACATGCATATTACATGTTGAAATTATTTCAGCTGAGCTCAAGACGAGTTTTTTTTTCAGGTACCAAGAAATATACAGAAAAATAAGTATGAATTACCTACATATAGAGTTGAAACGTATCAGTACATGGTTGGGAGAGTTAAAAGTGGCAGTTAATGAAGTAGAAAATTTTGTAGAAACGTTGCAGAACAGAACGACTAGACAAGAGCCTTATAGATTTAAGGTAGACTGCAATAGAGTAGGAAAGAATAACAGGAGACAGCCATTACTTAATAAAGACAGAAGACAATATGGTTTTGATTATGCGGTTGGTTATTACAACGAACCAAGGCTTGATGTTTATAGGGTAAAAGACGGTGACAACAGACGTAATGGTGAAAAGTCGGACTGGTATAAATATCGTGAGAGAGACCTTTCCAATAAGTTATGGAAATGGCCATCCCATAGCAAGAATGCTAGGAAAAAACGTGACGACTGGTTTGAACAAAGACGGAGACAGTATCTGAGGTCAGGGTAAAAAAACAGAGTAGAAAAAGTAAGTAAGATGGTTGCGAATCTGACTCTTAGACAAGAACAGAAGAAAATAGACCAAGAAACTCAGACACAGGTGATTGAAGTGGTAGAAGAAAACACGCAAACACCAGTTGATACAGTAGAGAAAAAAGTCCAGGTACAACCGGCTAGCAAGGTAACGAAGGGAAGTCAAACTGACTTAATAGAAATTCAGTCAAAACAAACTTACTTGACTAAGGGAGACACGGTTGAAATTATGAAAGATAAACAGACAAGAACCAAAGACGAAAAGAGACCAAGGAGGAAAAGTGTTGGAGAAAGAAATATAAACAGTTTAATAGTCAATAAAGGTACGACGACTGGTATGTCAAGTTCCTCAGGTATAGACATTAAATTAATCCCTAAATGGTGTAGGAATATTAGGTGTGAGGGTTCAGGTTATGGAGAGAATATTTCAGACAAAGATATGGGAGTTGTACAGAACCGGAGTATGAGGAATAGAGGTAAGAAGAAAGCCAGACGTTCTAAAGCTGACTATGGGAATAGGATCGACGTGTCGGCAGTAAACTATTATGAGTCTGATGAAGGAACTATTATCAGTGTGTCATCTGAAGACGAGATGGGGAAATATAAACGTTATGAAAGTTATACAGGAAACAGTGAGCAGACCGACGCAAATAAAGGAAATAGAAAGAAAGCATTTAAGAAGAAGAATAATAATAGACAGATAGCGGAAAATTACTCGACGACAGAAAGTGACTTAAGAAAAATAGAAGAATATATGACCTTAAGACCTGAGTACTTTAACAACAGATTAACAACAGATAGTGAAGATGACATAATTAAAGAAAGACGTACTAATGTACTGAGAGACAATGAAATATTTGGCTTGGATGCGCTCTATGGCTGTTAAAATTCTTGGGTGAAGAAGGACATATGGCATTGTTTTGGCTTATGAGAGGAATTGCGGGTTGAGCAGATACATATGAGCTGTCTAAAATAGACAGATGAATTTTGTTTGGTGTAGCATCACATGGTACAGGGTAGACAATAGTGTTGTTGAGGATAGAGAGTCACGGCAACTGATATTCTACGTGGATACGTTAATACAGGAATATCTTGTGTTTGGTTGCGATGTAGGGAGAGTAAACAAGGTAGAAATTGAATGTCCTTTGTCCGGAATGGATAGATACAGAGAGTTAATCACGTTGAGTGATGTATAACTGGTGTGATTAAAGTAGAGTAGATTCAACACAGAGTTAGTAGAGAGAGAGATAACTAAGTATGAATGTTCGTACTAGAAATGGTTCAACTCAGAGCTATGACGTGATGTCTGAGATAGTTTCGCTTCGTGGTTGAGAAGTAGGTATAGTATTGTATGACAGGTGAACCGAGAGTGTCTGATGAGGAGATATAGATTGAGGAGGAATTGAGTATCCTGTGTAAAATAGCCAGTGGAACGCAGAGATATTAAGAAGTAAAGACTGTAGGAAAGTTGATGCTTGAAGAATACGAGGTCTTGGTGAGGGAGATGACGTAATTACATGATGCTTGTGGAGAAAGAAGAGGTGATTAAATCTGAGAAAGTGGTTGTGTGGAGAAGTATAGAATGATAGTTACGAGGTTAGTGACTCGTTGGAGTGAGGTTTGTTCTGAGAGATCGTTGATAGTGCTGGTTAATGTATAAAAGAGATATAGTTTGCGAGAGATAATATATAGATTCTTACATTTGAAAAGGAACGAATGATTGAGGAAAGTAGAAATAAGAAAACAGTTGAATTGTGAAAGTCCTGTGGAGTAATTCGTCTGGTAATGCGTTGTTCTAGCATGTGTAAAAATGTAGACAAACATAGGTCCGTTGAGTATGGATAGAATGATGTCAGGTGATTATTAACGCATGCATGTACGAGGCGTTTAGTCCGTGCGTGAGTATAAGTGTAGACAAACAGGTGTTCGTCGCGCTGAGTGAAGCAGGAGTGAGGTTTTGAAACGCCGTCAAGTGTCAATGTGGGTGGAAGTGATCGACACACTTAGGCTTGGTAGTTGTTGATACATGGTTGTCCAATTGTCCAGAGAGTTGAATAGCCTTATTACACCTGTTGTCAATATCATCTTCTGGTTTGCCATTTGATGATATTATACTTCCTAGGCACTTGAGACTCTTTACTTGTTTCGAGAAATGTTCGTTTAGCTGAATTGTTGTTGTTTGTTCTTCTTTGGTTATAGTCGTTGCCTCTGTTTTGCTTGTGCTAAATTGTTAAAGTAGGTGATTAGAAAGGTGTGATGTCTTTTGTTTGGAATGTGTGATCTTGGACGGAATTTATGGAAGTTGTATGACAGGTTGACGGAAAGAGAGTTAACATTCTGAATGACGTTTCATGAAACAGATTTAGTAGTGTTGGCAGAGACATGTCGAAGCAAGAATGCCTGATACAGAGAATTGAAGGAATATGGTTTGCCAGTCGGAGTGAGAATTGTCGTTGGTCATGTGCAGTGTTGGTTATTGTTTCTGATAAAGTCCCGATAAATAGGAGTAAGCAAGAGAAGGAGAGAAAGTGATTAGCTAAACAAGATAGATTAAATGAATGTTAGAGAACGGTGTTCCGATAAGTGTGACTGGATTTAACTATCATCGTAGTGCAAGAACGCTAGGAGAGACTTGAGGATAGCTTAGAGTAGTTGGTGGTGAGATGTTGGAAAGTAATGATACGTTAGTTAATTGCGTCGGGTAGACGAGAAACTTAAAACTTGAATTAGTTATTGGTACAGTAAGTAGAATTACTTGTTGGTACAGTAGATAGAGGCATGGGTGAGGTCTATAGTATATAGACAAGTTTTTTTTTTTGCTGGGTGTAGCATGGTGGAGATACTGTAGTTAACGGTAATGATTAAGAAGTTGGTACAAATTCAAGGGAAACAATTGGTGTGCCGAGCCACAAGTTCTATTGGTAGATAGTACGGTCATTGTTGATTAATGACTTTTATTGAGAGAACAGATATTGTTCTAAGTTAGGAATTGGTCTGTAGGTAACAGATATATATGCTTGGTATTGAGTTGTTTTGTTTTATCTGTTATAAGAATAACGGAATAGGCATGAATTGGGTGAATAGATATGTATTTCATTGGTTAGTATAAGAGACCAATGTGGATTGAATAAGTATGGTATGTTATATTATTTTTGCTTGATTTGGTCCTGTAAAATGATTGTCACTATTTGATTTTAGAATAGGATTATTGTGTTTTTAGTCTTTTGCGTACAAACTACTGGTCCGTAAAAGAGACCAGTAGTGTTAGGTAACATTAGATATTTTCTTCTAATTTAAATTGATGCATGTTTTATTGTTGGGATAAACAGTTCAAAACCTGGGGGGTATGACATCCTGTTGTTTTATTTTAGTTGACTCATATTTTAACTTAAATTGTCTTATATGTTGAATGGTAATTACCTTGTTTATAAATATGTTAGAAATTAGTAAAGTTAAGTTTAATTTACATGGCTTTGTCTAGAATAAAGGCAATACATGGGGCTTTATTTAGGACCCTTCGTTCAGAAAAGAGTTAATAAACTACTGAGAACTAGTAGAGAGACACATTTTCTGTTGGTGGGATTGCTGTGATAGTCAGCGTTGATAAATCAATGATATAAGGGCTGCAAAGTTGTGGAAACATATGCCATACGGGGTTACTACACAAGTAAAATGGTTATGAGGAATTTAAGTGAGCATTAATTGAAGATATATGGATTAGACGCCATATTGGAGAAAAGATTAAAGTGAATAAAACAGTGGGGTAAATGAGGGGAAAGTTTTGAACATGGTTTCCATGGGGGAAAGAAGTGAACATGGAGCCACGAGTCAGTAACACGCTGTAACAGACAGTGTGAAGGCAGTTAGCAAAACATTAATTGAATCCATGTTTGACTCCGAAGAATGATTAGATACTGTGGATAGCAGTACAATAGAAAAGGGGTGTAAGTGTGTTAATGAGAAATGAACATTGTCACTGTGGAGACAAAATGATAGGAGGTTTTGGGGGTCCGTGATATATGGACTGAGATAGAATAACGTTGATTGCAAGCAGTCACAGACATGAGTTTAGGGGCAGTATATGGTTGCTGTTGATAACGGCATAAATTGACAAGTGGAGGTTTTAGTAGATATGCCCATAATAAATGGACATTAAGAGAGAATTTTGAGTGAGGTATATTATGTGAGGTGATGTGTATAATATTGGGACAGGTCTTGAGGGATAATGGACCTTTTTAATTGTGTCCTCGGGATGTGTTTTGTGGTTGACATTACAATGTGAGGTTGAAGTAAGGTTCAGAGCCATAAAATTAGTAGTGTCTGTAATATATAGACATTTGGGGAGTGAATAATATTTTTGATGGTTGGTATTTGATGCTGTAGATAGCAGCGTAAACTGTTGCCATAATAAGTGGTATAAGGGAACTGTAGAAGATATAATTGTTTTAGACTTTATTACATAAAGTCTCAAATGACATAGGGGGGTAAAGGTGTGTGTGATTTAGGTGAGTGTGGTTTTTGTGTGGAAGAGTTCCACTTCTTTGTATCTTTGGTGCGCACCGATTCTTTGTCTTCCTATCGTGTGCGAGTGATTTCAGCTTAGTTGAAAGTGGAGAAGCAGTAATGGGTAGGTCATACGGGTAGTGATGACAATGGGGAGTTGAGGTAGTGTCGGAAGAGTACAGCGTTTGAATTTTTTAAGCGGAGTGCTTATGAAGAGAAGAAGAAGAAGTATTTCGAAAAGGTACCCATATGTGTTATGATTATTATATATATGTGTTAAATGTTATTGAGGAATAATAGATACCTATACAAGAGTTTTTTTGTGATAGGATAGATAAATAATATATGAAGAATCAAAAACGAAGAAGAAGTTCATAGTGATTTGTTATGTGACAGGGGGAAGAGTTACAAATAAAATGAAATATTGACTCAAAATAGAGATAGTTTGGGGCGGATTAGAGACATTGTGGGAGGTAAGGAGAGAAGGTGTAGGATAGAGGGATTAGGAGTAAAGACTTTTGAAAGAAAAAAAAGTCTTTTCAAAACATAGGAAAGTGTAGCAGAATGTATTAGTTTAGGTGTGCAAGGCTACAGCATGCTTGAGCATCAGGATGGAATGAGAAGAAAGATGCTCAAGTCGTGACGTGGCTTGTTGTTGGGGGAGTCAGTAAACACCTAGGACTAGGGAAGAGAAGTCATCATCATGATTGAATTGTATTAAGATTTTGTAGCGGCCATCGAATTCAAATAAAGCTTGATTTATATTCACCCAGCAGAACTTGTTAGTCCTCTCTGTGTGCACATTGTTACAGTTCCAGTCTCCTCCCATAGATCACACACAGATATCTCCATAAGTGTTCCAGTCTCCTCCTATAGATCACACACAGATACCTCTATAAGTGTTCCAGTCTCCTCCCATAGATCACACACAGATACCTCCATAAGTTTTCAAGTCTCCTCCTATAGATGACACACAGATATCTCCATAAGTGTTCCAGTCTCCTGCCATAGATCACACACAGATATCTCTATAAGTGTTCCAGTCTCCTCCATAGATCACACACAGGTATCTCCATAAGTGTTCCAGTCTCCTCCCATAGATCACACACAGGTATCTCCATAAGTGTTCCAGTCTCCTCCCATAGATCACACACAGGTATCTCCATAAGTGTTCCAGTCTCCTCCCATAGATTACACACATATACCACACTAAGTGTTCCAGTCTCCTCCCATAGATCACACACAGATACCTCTATAAGTGTTCCAGTCTCCTCCCATAGATCACACACAGATACCTCCATAAGTGTTCCAGTCTCCTCCCATAGATCACACACAGATACCTCTATAAGTATTCCAGTCTCCTCCCATAGATCACACACAGATATCTCTATAAGTGTTCCAGTCTCCTGCCATAGATCACACACAGGTATCTCTATAAGTGTTCCAGCCTCCTCCCATAGATCACACACAGATATCTCTATAAGTGTTCCAGTCTCCTGCCATAGATCACACACAGGTATCTCTATAAGTGTTCCATTCTCCTCCCATAGATCACACACAGGTATCTCCATAAGTGTTCCAGTCTCCTCCCATAGATCACACACAGGTATCTCCATAAGTGTTCCAGTCTCCTCCCATAGATCACACACAGATACCTCCATAAGTGTTCCAGTCTCCTCCCATAGATCACACACAGATATCTCCATAAGTTTTCAAGTCTCCTCCTATAGATCACACACAGATATCTCCATAAGTGTTCCAGTCTCCTCCCATAGGTCACACACAGATATCTCCATAAGTGCTCCAGCTCCTCCCACAGATCACACACAGATAACTCTATAAGTGTTTCATTCTCCTCGCATAGATCACACACAGATACCTCCATAAGTGTTCCAGTCTCCTGCCATAGATCACACACAGATATCTCTATAAGTGTTCCAGTCTCCTCCCATAGATCACACACATGTATCTCCATAAGTGTTCCAGTCTCCTCCCATTGATCACACACAGGTATCTCCATAAGTGTTCCAGTCTCCTCCCATAGATCACACACAGATACCTCCATAAGTTTTCAAGTCTCCTCCTATAGATGATACACAGATATCTCCATAAGTGTTCCAGTCTCCTCCCATAGATCACACACAGATACCTCCATAAGTTTTCAAGTCTCCTCCTATAGATGACACACAGATATCTCCATAAGTGTTCCAGTCTCCTCCCACAGATCACACACAGATACCTCCATAAGTGGTTCAGTCTCCTCCCATAGATCACACAACCAGAACCTCAGCACACTGCATGAACTCATAGCACCGGATATCAAACAATTGTTTGGTTAGCTTTTCTAATTTAGACATTCTGCCCATTCAACTTGCTCTTTTCAATTTTCGACTGCAAAGTATTTTTGATGTGTGAAATGTGCACACAGGTCACCAATTGTTTCATCTTTGAGAAGGCTAAATGTCTAATCCACTACCCTAGAATCAGGGGGAGAGGATGACGGGGAATGTAAGTGTACAATCCTATAGCTTATTTTGTGAAAATCTAAAATAAGTCAACATTGGGAGATGAAACTGGTCTGCTTTAGCCAGAGACGGATGCCATAATTTCTAATCTACTGCACCCTTGCCATTATTGTTTTCACTCAAATCAAAAGTGTAATCTCTAATCTACTCTATCCCAGCTTTTCATGTTTTCACTCAAATAAGTGTAATTCTAATCTACTACACCCCTGCCATGAATGTTTTCACTCAAATCAAAAGTGTAATCTTTAATCTACTCTATCCCAGCTATTCATGTTTTCACTCGAATAAGTGTAATCTCTTATCTACTCCACCCCTGTTATTCATGCTTTCACTCAAATCATAAATATAATTTCTGATCTACTCCACCACTGCAATTTATATTTTCACTAAAATAAGTGTAATCTCTATCTACTCCACCCCGGGCCATTCATATTTTAACTAAAATCATAGATATAATCTATGATCTACTCCACCCCTGCTGTTCATATTTTCACTCAAGTGTAATCTCTGATCTACTCCACCCCTGCTATTCATGTTTTAATTCAAATCATAAATATAATCTATGATCTACTCCACTCCTGCTGTTCATATTTTCACTCAAATAATGCAATCTCTGATTTACTCCACCCCTGCTTTTCATGTTTTCTTTCACTAAATATAATCTCCAAACTTCTCCACCCCTGCTATTCATATTTTCACTCAAATAAGTGTAATCTCTACTCCACCCCTGCTATTAATGTTTTCACTCAAATTATAAGTAATCTAATATTCTTAATTGCAAGCAACAGAAAAAGAACAAATAAAACCCAATTAAAAAACAATAGTACTGCATTGAACCCAAGCCAAAAACACACGACATTCAAGCGAAGCAGCTTGAGAACACTATGATGTTATTAATTATGCAAAACTGATCCACTAAAAAGTCAATAATAATTATTAACTGAGGGGAACAAGGAATAGTTGACAAATCTTTCATCCAACATCATCAAATGGATACCAGAAAATGTGGGATGGAAGGTGTCCAGTGTGATACTGACCACATCACTTCCTGTGTGCTGTTTGGTCTCTATAATGAATGTCTGGCACCATAACCCCAATGTATGATGTGACTTCAAATGAAAACCTTAAATGTTTTTTTGGTTCAATATATTCTGAAAATACAGAACAAGTGTATCATTTTTTTGATGCAGTCACCTGTGCATTCAATGCAAGTCCTCCAGCGCCAATAGAGTGCTTGGATTCCTGTAGAAAAATTGACTCTCGGGTCACTACTCGGTGGGCCTGACAAGGTCATGAACAGTCTGTCACAAAGTCAAGCCGTTATTACACTTCCTACTCCACTAATACACTTTCTGGACTGACAGGCATGTATCTCCATACTGGACCTTCATTCGCCTATGAAATTCTATAGGTTTCACCACTTCACTGACCTAAAAACATAACAGAACGCTGCTCCTTTTCAGTGCATTTCAAAAGTGGGGCGGCCATCTTTAAACTGTCATTATGATGTCACCAGTGTTCATCTGCAGTGTGATGTCAGTTGTTTAACACTCTTGACATCCTTAATATTATTGACAGGTTACAAAACAATGTTATTTTTATTGTAATTTCTATCACACTTTTAAGGTTTTCATGTGAAGCCTCCTCGTCTGACAGTATAAAGTTACCTGTTTTTGACCCAGATTCAGCATGTCATGACATGTCTGCACAGTGCTGCCAAAAATACAAAGACTACAGTAGATTTACCTCTAAACATTATGTAGAAGAGAAAAGATTTATGACATGAAAGCCACATCAATAACCTGTTCAACTCTCGCTGGTTTATGATAAGAAAACACAGTATGCCTTCACTTGTATGTAAATAAGAAGAGAGAAACTGACCCTTTACACACGCCTTGATGCGTATTGGACATATAGTGCTAGCCCCCATGTTTGAATAGACCAATAATCACTTGAGAGGTCATGTGGTCAATATCACATCAACCGCCTCTACTTCCCAAAAGACACACACAGGCGGGGTGATCTTTGAGTCAAATTCAATTGAAAAAATCTGCCTAGGCATGAAATCAAACCCATGACACCAGGACGGTAAGCAAGCATACTGGCCACTGTGCTACTACAGCTCAATGTCGATGAATGTGAACAGTTAAATATTTATGTGTGTGTGTGTGGATGACAGAAATTTCATAGAGGCTTTCCTAGCATTTATTTTACTGTGACAATAAGTCAGGATATTTTCTCAACATATACAGGGTGTTTGTAAAGTCTCACTACACTTTGTAAGTAGAATGGCTGTTTGTTGGAGAGTATGTTTTCTGTTTGCAAGATGGAAAACATACTCTTCAACAAACAGCTGTTCTAAACACAAAGTGTAGTGAGACATTAAAAACACCCTGTATAATGACAAGGAAGGTTAACTATTACTTTTCTGCCCGTACATTAGTATCCTGTTCTAAATGTGTTCAAACTGCTAGCGAAATGAATACAATACGAGATAACTTGCCTGTCTCTGTGCAAGGGCTGGATGGCAGCGCTTCACCTGTATTAACAAAGGTAGCACTGGAAGGAATGGTGGTGATGCTGGCAGCAGCAGAGGGCTGAGACATGTGTGAGGAGGGAGGGACAGTTGGTTGTGGGTTTGAGCCTCTCTTACTCTGCCACCACTCTGAGGATAGGAAATTGGGGAATGTAAAACACAAATAAACTTAATAAACCATAAGGCACAATTTCTATGAAGTATAAAATTAAATCATTCATAAAACATTTTGTTTTCTAATTAAGAGTATTCCTTCTTCTCTTCCTCTATTTACCTCAATGAGGTGTTGAGGGGAGATCTAAGGATCTTCTGTGTGCTCTTTCCAATGCACTTTGTAGGTAGGTCTTCATTTCTCTAAGGTTGTTCTTGATAATATCACTCCATCTTTGATGTGGTATTCCCTTGCTCTGTATCCTTATTTCTTCAATGTGGCTCTCTATGGTAGATGTCAATGTCACCTGGGTATTCTTTTGAGCTTGCCAACCAATTTAATATGTTGTTCTATAATGAACTGCATGACTCTTTCAACTCTAATAATTCTTCTAATTTCCTTATTCCTAATTCTATCTCAGTTACTCCTACAGCTCTTCTAAGGCATCTCTGTTATGATGTTGCATATAAATGGGAAGGTGGGACACCCAGTAGACTGTCTGAGTATATATATATACAACAAGGGTGAGAGACAGTGTGCTGGAGATCCCCTGCAGTCTTATAATGTGAAGCTATATTTGTTTGATATGCTTTATATAAAACCAAATGTATTAATGATAAAGAATTAAATACTTAACCTATATCAGAAAAGCAGTAAGCTGCAAAATATATCAACATAAATTGAAGCAACAAATGATAAAAAATAAAATGTGACAGAAACCAAAGCAAAATAGCAGTTAGAAACTCATTCAACTAAATCAAACATGCAGCTACACACCTGAAATCAAGCAAACAGTATAATTCACTGCATTAACCAAATCAGCATGATAATTTTGTAATTTTACGGCATTAACCAAATCAGTACGATAATTTCATAATTTCACTGCATTAAGCACATAAACATGACAATTTCATGGCACTTTACCTTCCTCACTATTAGCACCAAATGTTGGGCGACTCTCACCAAACTCAACCCCACCATATTGTATCAACAGTTTCGGGCAGAGGAGTGCAGGTGGAGGGTACAAGCCTTATCCTGGTGTGAGGAAATGCAACCTAAAGACTAAGTTTCCTGACAAGGCCCAAAGTATTAACTTCAACCAGAGAAATTACTGAACAAAATAAAGAAAAATAGGATATGCCTTTGTAAAGATAGGAACTCTGGTAGTGCAGTGGTTAATACACTTACCAATAAGTTCAGTGGTCTGGGTTCAATTACCAGTGGCATCAAGGGAATTTATTCAAGCGGTTTTGTTATGAGGTTGACTAAGTCTCAAAATTGGTCGTATGTATTTGTGGGAAAGGTCATATTACTATATTTGGTCATTGAATTCATGGGCCCAACACCATATTCTTAAAAATAGGGGTTAAAAGGCAAGAGGGATAACTTCATTGCATTGATTTTTATTTGATTAACACGGTCCTCTCTCTGCAGGGCAGCTAACCGCCTGCTGAAAGCAATGCACAGAGCATGAACTCCGTAGCTCCAGGTGCAACCCATAAAGACAGGGCACTTGAGAAGTGAGTGACGGAGTCAGAAAATCAACCTGCAACCTTCTGAGCATGTGGCAAATGATATAGCCACTACACCCCACACATATGCTTAAGGAGCTTTAATTAATTCAGTGGTGTGTCCTGTGCGGAACTTTCAAAGTTTTCAGTCTTTCAAAGTTAACTGGCAATAAGCCAGTTGTGCTGACTATGTTGTTATTATGTGTAAATTAAATATCATCTTTAATCTATCTACATTTTGGTCAGCCTCTTCTCTGCCTCCATGGTACACTTCCCCCCATAATTATCTTTTTTAGACTTCCATTTCTTCTTACATGTCCAGAATATTTCATTGTTCTCATTTTTGCTTTAACCCTTTACAGGTCACAGAGGCCAATTCCGGCCGATGCCATAAAACGATCGTAGCGTCCGATTCCGGCCGATACTATTATGCATTGTAAAAACGCGATCTCTCGGCTTTCCGACTTTCGCTTTTGCCGACAGCTTGACAACGTGGCCGCCATTTGTAAACGCGATAGTATGAATTTGAACGGACTTTTACGGACAATGTTTGATAGTTTTCGGGATTTTTACGCTGTTTTTCAAAATGGATTTTGGCGATTCTTCAAGTGATAGCCGAGATTTCGCTAGGTTCAATTTAAATGACATTAAAGGGCACGAAGTTGACTATTAATCGGCGCTAGATATCAGTGCAAAGCGTTACTTTGCATTAGCAGTCTGAGTCGGACTTTAAAGAAAGTGATTATGATTCTGAAAATGTGTTTGTAAATTGCCGTATGGTTGACGGAAAATCACAAACAACATGCCGTATTTCGTAAATATTTGTGTTCATATATGGATTACCGACAACAATCACGTGAGTAACATATTCTGCATGCTTTTCCCTTCATTGTGTTGTTTACTTAACTAAAATCGGTTGACTAACACCTTATTTGTGATGTTTTTACTAACGCGACCCTAAATTTTACCGAACATGAAAAAATCTTGCCCGTTCAGGGCTAGAAAACGGACAAGCGTCTGCCCTGTAAAGGGTTAACAACCAATCTTCTTTAATATTGAATTCCTGTTGGATAGATTTTTTGGGGGATTCTTTCTGTCCAACGAATTTTTAATAGTCTTCTGTAAAATTTATATTCAGCGACAAATATGTAATTTTCAGCTGATTTAAAAAGTGGAACAAATTAGTGCTTCTACGCTTTCCGCAGAAATTATTTGGAACATTTTTGGTTGTCTCAACCGCTGCATAATTGAGGTTTAAAAAAAAAGCAACAGATTTATATTTTGCCATTGGGTGGTCCTTGTTGAAAGCTATCATATTCTATTAAAAGAAAGGATACGAATGGTTGATATTTTAAACCAATTAATGCAAGATGTGACCCCTGTGCCATGTATAAAGGGGTCTACAGTGTATAGAGAAATAGTGCTAAGGCAGTAAAAACAGCGTACGCATTCCAAACAATTTTTAAATACGTATTGTATCAACATATCTCAAAAACTCAAATAACCCTTTAATTTATAATATATGACAACTCACAGAGAAAGTCTCACATCTTGAACAAGTTCATAAAATAAGAAGTGTGTCTCCCCTTTTATAAACAGATGAAGAAATAAGTGTAAAGTTTTGCTAACAAAAGTTTCAGCTGAACTTACTTGATGTGATAATTTCTTCTGCCATCTTGTGACTGGGGGACTCCAGGCTTTCGTGACTTTCATGTGGAGACATTCTCTGTTGAGCAATGAGGTTGGGTCAAATGATAGCCGATGCTTTTTGGATTTCTAGATTATTTGTTGCCACCAAAATTCATCAGAATTCCTAGACAGGCTATGACCATCTATAGCCACAATCAACATTTCAAAATCACATACTGCCATTTGTAACTACAATCAACATTTCAAGGTCAACTATGCTATTTTCATGTATAGCAACCATCAACATTTCAAGATCACCTTTTACCACCTACAATTATGATAAACATTTCAAGACTAACTATTTCAAACTTTAATGACATTCCAAGATCAACTATGACCATTTATAACTATAATAAACATTTCAAGATCAAATATGGCTCCTTAAAGCTATAAATAATATTCCAAAACCAACTATTTGCATCTGTAACTACATTCAAGATTAATTATACTGTAATTGAGACCATCTATATCGATAATAAACATTCCTAGTTCAATTCACCAATGAAACAAATGGGTAGGGGCATTAGTGTAGTTGATAGGAGGCTATGCCAAAGTCATGAATGCAGTCAGACAAGGGTTCGACATCTGCTTTCATCATCCGCTGCAACAAGCATGTCTAGCATATTGCCTACTGTGTGTAAGTTACTATATAGCTGTATCCGTTAGAGCTAGTTATTTTTATATAGAGAATAAAACAAAGTAAGTCCAGAAAGAAGAGTTACTTGGAATTAACAGGGTTATTGCTGGGTTTTTCTTCCAGAGACCCGGGATCAAATCTTCAATAAGGTGTGGATATTTTTCTGTTGGAGGAAAAAATGAAACCCGAACCTGCACAGTTTGCAGCCGACTGCGAACTGGCAAGACAGCCTTAATTCCTCAGGCTCAAAACCTCCGCAAGGCACTATAGGCAGTAGATGACACTTCTATAACCCTTTTTATGCCACATTGGCTTACTGTGTACCGATCATATACTTTGCCTAAGTTGGCCCTGGCTGTATCCTATTGTCATCCTTGCAATCAAGAATATAACAACAATCTAGCTCAGTGGTTCTCAACCTTTTTTGGCCCATGCACCCCTTCACCATAAGTTCAGGATGACATTCCTCCCCCCCTTTTTTTTGTATTTCCTCCCAATAAATCCCCCCCCCCCCTCCCCTACAAAGTATACATAAAAATGGAAGCTAAATTTAATAACACATACTAGAACAAGTCTAGACGTCAACATAAAACCTGATTTGCAGATCTACTTCTATATCTATAAAAGGCAATGTGTATCCGGATGTCCTTTATGCGTTCGCGAACGGTCCATCCGAATGAGATGAAATTTTCTACACGCTTTCTTTTCATTCCCGTGCAGCCAACTGTCATAGTTTGTTAGTGTACAATCAGCTATTTACTTACTAAAATTTAATATTTAAATTTACATTATCATTTATATATAGCGAGGGGACTTAACTCAAGAAAAGTTATTTCAAGGGGCATAACTTTTAATAGCATTTCTATATATTTTATATATAGATTGTTGCATTGTTTTCAAAGATTTATAAACTCTTTGTCTACAGTTATTTACAGGCATATGAGTTATAATAAATAATGATATAATCTTTAAGGCATTTTCAAAGTTTTCATAAAAATAATGCATCTATTTAAATAGTGAAAATTTTCTAACTCATCTTTTTATTTTTCTTCAACAGCACATTAATTTTTTTTAAACATTCTCATATGTATGGCGCGTTACACCCACCGTTGGGTATTTATGATGCCCATGTTAAACATTTCCTCAACGAGTTACTTTTCATGCATTTTAATGCTTATTGTTCTTTTGTTGTCAAAGAATTGCTTCATAAGAGATGTTGAATGAAAGAATGTATGAGAGGAAATAGAGAAGAAGGGCAGAATGTAGGACGGGCCTGCGAAAGATTTTCGTTCGTTAAAAAAAAAAAGTAATTTTTTGTGAGAGAAAGTTAGTTGCATATCGTTTGCAGTACTCTGCAGTCAACCCACCGCCCACCATTTATTGGCTGTTCATGATATCTTGGTAAGTTTACTTTAGATAGATCTCTTCCAATCATATTTTCTACTATCAATCTATCTATTCTTCTATTCTATCTATATTTTTAACGGGAACGGGCCGAACATAGATAGATAGATAGATAGATAGATAGATAGATAGATAGATAGATAGGTAGGTAGGTAGGTAGGTAGGTAGGTAGACAGACAGACAGTCGGGAACGGGAGCTTATATGACTACTTATATGAATTAAATGAGATGCTCCCCACCAGGGGCTTGGTGAAGCCGGGTCAGACAGACAGACAGACAGACAGACAGACAGACAGACAGACAGACAGACAGTCAGGAACGGAAGCTTACATGACTACTTATACGAATTAAATGAGATGCTCCCCACCAGGGCCTGGGCGAAGTCGGGCCGGGTTGGACAGACAGACAGACAGACAGACAGACGGGAACGGGAGCTTATATGACTACTTATATGAATTAAATGAGATGCTCCCCACCAGGGACTGGGTGAAGCCGGGCCGGGTCAGACAGACAGACAGACAGACAGTAGGGAACAGGAACGGGAGCTTATATGACTACTTATATGAATTAAATGAGATGCTCCCCACCAGGAGCTGGGCGAAGCCGGGCCGGGTCAGACAGACAGACAGACAGATAGTCGGGAACGGGAGCTTATATGACTACTTATATGAATTAAATTAGATGCTCCCCACCAGAGACTGGGTGAAGCCGGGCCGGGTCAGACAGACAGACAGTCGGGAACGGGAGCTTATATGACTACTTATATGAATTAAATGAGATGCTCCCCACCAGGAGCTGGGTGAAGCCGGGCTGGGTCAGACAGACAAGCAGACAGACAGACAGACAGACAGACAGTCGGGAACGGGAGCTTATATGATTACTTATATGAATTAAATGAGATGCTCCCCACCAGGAGCTGGGCGAAGCCGGGCCGGGTCAGACAGACAAGCAGACAGACAGACAGACAGACAGACAGACAGACAGACAGACAGACAGACAGACAGACAGACAGATCCCTGCCAGGGCCTGGGCAAAGCCGGGCCGGGTCAGCTAGTAGGTTATAAAACAAATTTCAGAAGAGAGAAAGTGCAGAACTGTAAAGTATGGAGGGACAAACAACATCAAGTAATCAAGTTTATTTACTCGAGCATTGTGTCCCACTACTTACCTCAGGAGTAAAGCTTGTATCACTTCTATTAGATAGATCCCTAGTCCAGTAGTGGGTGTGGGCAACCTCCAGCACAAGATACGCCGAGGCCATCCCACCTAAGCCATGGTTGTTAATAGTATGACCTAGGCCATGAATGATGCACTTGATCAAAGACAGCATTCCTTTGAAAACAGCCTTGCTCACACACTGTTAGAACACAATAATGAGTGATTTAATCATACTTATTTAAGTTAAATAAACACTGACTTGACTGACTCATTGACTGATTCAAGAATCAACATTACAGTCCAGGCAAACCCAAATATGCTCAGTATCCCGTAGAAAATGTTCCGAAGTGTAGATGCTAATCCTCCACTGACACATTGCTTGTAAAAATGTCGATATTGTCCTCTCAAATGTAACTCGTGATTCAAGCATCCTTGAATATGTTTTTCATCTGTTACTGTGCCTATTAGTCGTTCAAAACAGTCTTCAGTATATCTGTCTTGTCCATTTTGAGTGTTCCAATTGCTGGCACTTCTAAAGCCAACCGACCACCTCACAAGTTTACCTCACACTCCAGGATGTTCTGAACAATATTCTCATATAAGCCCATGCAAGAGAAAGTTATCTATGCTCAGTATCCACTCATGCAACATGTGTTCATTTTGAAATTTATGAAAAGCAGACAGATTTATACATTTTCTTTGGTGACTCAAAGTTTTAGTGATTGCAGCTACTTCCATCTACATACTTTTGGTGGTCTTATAGGCTGCATTTTCCCCAGCACCAACTTTCCCTCCATGCTTCACAGAACTATCTGCATATACTCTTGCATCATCACGCTCAGATATTAGTGATCTACTGAGAGGTCAGTTGCTAAATTACAAGATAATTTCAAACTACTAAATGATACTTCCAGCTACTTTGTGACAGAATAACGTCTAATTTTACCAGTTACTTTGTGATTAAATAATTAACCATACTGCCTGACTACTCTTTCACAGAATAATCCATCATATCGCTACTTTGTGACAGAAAATTGCAAACAGGTAGTTCTAAAACCAGATGGGTTATAGAATAATTATAGAATAATCATGCATTAGCAGTAACAAGTAATAAGAACAGTCAAGTGTTATACAAACTCAAGACTACTGTGTAGTGGAAATGTGCAGATGAATAAGCAATTGAAATATGGACATTGAGATGAACTCTGAACAGGTTGTATCTCATAAAAACAATAGCAAATAAATGTAGCCATGGGACGCAGAGGTGTTTCCAAGGCACCAGGGCCAGGTTTTATACTGGCCAAGACCTACTAACACGTCCTAGTCGTGCGTCCTGAGCAACAGGTCCCTTCGGAGTCCTGGCTAACGTAGTAGGATCGCTGATTCCTCCGAAGTCAGAGAGTGTCTGCCTGTACGGCGAGGAACCACCAGTCTGCACACCAATAAGCCAGACATGGAACATGGGATACTCACGCAAACCTCAGGTCCTGTATGACATAACACTGATGTTGGACAACAGGATGTCTTCATCCGACATACAGGACTTCACGCTAGAGTTCACAGCCAGCGAACGCAAGCAAACAAGCAATGTAGCCATGTTGAAGAAGCTAGCAATGAAAAGAGATCTGAGTAAGACATGAAAAAGGAGGCAAATTAAATATTCCGACCACATTAACGGACACTGCACTCTTATAAACAACAAACAATGGGGAAAATTGAAGACAGTCAAGCAAGAAGTAAGAAGGCAAAAAACACCATTAGGTATTTTGGATATATGGTGTTGCCTCATATTTTGTACACCAATTGGCACTCAATGGGTCATGTGGCCAATATCACTACACCCGCCTTTACTTCCCAGCAACTTTCTTACAGCCGTATTAGGCACTGGAAAAAATCCCTTCCTCAAATAGGATACAAACATGTTACCACCGGGCTGGCAAGCACACATGCTAGCCACTGCATTACCACAGATCCCATAGGAAGAAGTAGGTTTCAATAACTGAACTATCGAAAGTTAACAAGAAATGGATGTACAAAAATCTGTTAGAGTATACCACACATCCCACAGGAAGAAGTAGGCATCAATAACTGAACTGTTGACAGTTAACAAGAAATGGATGTACAGAAATCTGTTAAGAGTATACCACAGATCCCACAGAAAGAAGTAGGCATCAATAACTGAACTGTCGAACGTTAACAAGAAATGGATGTACAGAAATCTGTTAGAGTATACCACACATCCCACAGGAAGAAGTAGGCATCAATAACTGAACTGTCGACAGTTAACAAGAAATGGATGTACAGAAATCTGTTAGAGTATACCACACATCCCACAGGAAGAAGTAGGCATCAATAACTGAACTGTCGACAGTTAACAAGAAATGGATGTACAGAAATCTGTTAGAGTATACCACACATCCCACAGGAAGAAGTAGGCATCAATAACTGAACTGTCGAAAGTTACAAGAAATGGATGTACAGAAATCTGTTAGAGTATACCACCAGACCGAGAGGCAGTAAATGGTGCTGGCATTTGGTTGAGTATTAAAGTATCAACATTCTTTCAATTCCAGTTAACATTGATCTTTAAATCCACCACACATATTTTCCAATTCCAACACTCACCACATCTTCAATGTGCACAGCGTCCCCCGGAACCTTCTGATCCAAGTTGCGGTTCAGTCTGCTTATCACAAAGTTGCGGTAGTTTTCATCTTCCATCAGCTTGTTGATTCTGCTGACTTTCATCCAGCTCAGGCCTTTCCCTTCCATAACACTATTGATGACCTCCTTCAGGAACTGTTGGCTTTCACTGCAGATAGACTAATTTCTGCTGTGATGGGAACAGTACAGCACTGACTATTCATTCAAAATAAAACAAGTCTTAACAGTTGAGAGGATCGACTTAACGGCACCGGGTTTTATCCCATATCGCTCAGTCTCTTTCTACAGGGCGACCTGCCGAAAGCGCCGCATAAAGCATGAACTTCATAGCTCCAGCGATAACCTCCAGGAGTCTCCTAGTAAAATGCACCTGTGAATCGAAAGACGTAGCCCAGACTCGAACCCACAACCTTCAGGAGCGCAAGGCAGACAGCTTAATCACTTCACCACAGATGACTCCCCTCATTCGAAATCTGATGCCATAGCTGTCAACTTGCACAGAGGTGATATTTTGCAATGTTGTACGCAGGAATCGGTGTAAAAACAAGCATAGGACTCTTTTATATCACCTTACATATGGACATATGGTGCTAGACCCATACTTGTATAGACCAATCAGCACTTGGTGGGTGATGTGGTTAGTATCCTGCCGGCCTCCTTTGCTTCCCAAGACATTCCTAGTATTCATTTTAGGCTGGGTCTACCTGGGGACACAGGTAAATTTTTAAACATTTGAATTTGCCACTGATGTTGGTCGAACTCATGACCACCAGGCTCATAGGCAAGTGTCTAGTCACTACGCCACCTTGGCTTCCAGCCATCAGCATACAACCATACTAGTATTCTGCAAGTTTCTTTTTCAATTAACTTTCTTTTTAAATTTTCTTTTGTTAAAAACAAAGCAAAAAAAGCCAATATGATTTACTAAGACTGCTTTTCAGCATTCAAAATGGCAGTAAATGTTATGCATTCTTCTTCTTATAGTCCAGGCCGTATGTTGGTGATGATTGTGTCATTTCATAACCTTCTGTCTTGTGTCCTGTCAATCATTTCTGATCCTGGTGTTCCTCCACGCCATGTCAAACCATCCAGCATCTCCTGTCCTCTTGGTCAATGTTATCCATTAATATTTTAAAATGACATCAAAAGTATTCACTTGGAATCTATTTTCTTAATCTTTCCTTCCACAGATTAATTCTACTTTCCGCATGATTACACACAAGTTTTAATTTTGCATGACCAACGCCATTAAGAAACTTCACACAAATTCCATTCCCAGTAGTAGCTGAACTGGATTTTAACCCCAAATAAGTATAGTTTTGGGATTTATCCAGCTTGTTACTTCAGCTCAATATTGCGGAGCTGTCTACTTTAGAAACATCACTGGCATTATCATGTACATGTACGTTCTCTGCAGGAACCATCTCAATGCTACAGAGCTGTTTACTTTAGATAATCAATGGCATTATCATGTACATGTATGTTCTCTGCAGGAACCATCTCAATACTGCGGAGCTGTCTACTTTAGAAACATCACTGGCATTATCATGTACATGTACGTTCTCTGCAGGAACCATCTCAATGGTACAGAGCTGTTTACTTTAGATAATCAATAGGCATTATCACATAGATATATGTTCTCTGCAGTGGCTAGCACACTTGCTCGCTAGCTTGCTAGCTATATGTTCAAATCACTGAGGCATATATTTTTAAGTTTTTCCTGGAATCCCAGGTCTATCCAGCCTAAAATGGCTACCAGGAAATGTCCAGGGAAGTAAAGACAGCCAGCAAATACTGACCACATCACCCATCCAGTACTTACTGGTCTAAATAAATACGAAGCTAGCACCATATACCCCATATACCCAATAAGTCTCAAGACATGCAAAAGGGTCCTTTACTATTCACATGCTGGTTGTTCCAAGGGACATCAAGTGAGTTCACAGATGTAGCTTTTCTCTGGGATTTCTAATAAGGCTTATCCAACTGAAAACTGGAAAATCAGACTGGTTTCTTCTGCTAAGACCATCAATGCTGTCACTGGTGTTTTGTTGGGGCATTTCAATTGGGATATTGAGCCGTCTTTGCTCTTTTGTTCAGTCTTCCCTTGAGTTTTTATAGAGAGTGTAATTGTTACCCAGCCTTGTAAAATGGATTATTTTGATGTTTTTTTTTAATTTCTAGATAGGAAAAACAGGCAAGAAGGGAGTTGGTCAGTGCTACTTATCACTGATTCTGTATATTTAAAGGCAAAACAGTTCACATCCCTATAGCAGCGTCCAGTATAAGAGTACCTTTATTTCAGATAACATAGTTTATGTGAATTCACCCACCAATATCTAAAATTTGTTTCAAACAAAAACCATCACACAAAAATACAATAGTTAACGAAGTAATTTATATGAAATCAATAACAACAGTAACAAACAATAGAAATGGAAATATAACTTGTGTAGATGTTAACAGTAACAAATCATAAATGAATGCAAAACAAGAATCATGTCACCCACAATCCACCAGCACAAATAAAGTCCATTTCAATTTTTCTTTTCACATAGGGATCCAAGCAGAATCTGGTAATATGCAATAAGATTATCTCGCTCGTTTCACTTTTGTTTAAAAACACGTCACATTTTGTTCAATCCTTCTGGTTTATAACTGGAAAATACAGTGTCTGCTGTTATTTCAGATAATGAATGTGTTGTTTTGTGTATTCATTCCTGTCAGACAATTATGATATTCATATCATACCCACCCCCAGCATTTTCACATATATATGTAGTATTATTTTGTTAGACACTATACAGAGCCTATACTGTTGTATTCAAGGGAGTCAGGAATAATAAGCAAACAAGCCAAGAAACATCTGATCTCAGAAGAAATGTAGTTTCTGAGGAAAATTCAAAGAAAATGACAGGCAAAAATAAATGAGACAATTCCTTTAAGATGCAGATGAAACTGCAAATTGATAAGAGAATCAGATAGTCAAGAATTTCTGAGGATGTAATGAGGGGAAATAAACTTGAAAACTTAGTGGCAACAGGCAAAGTTTATGGACAAGGTGTAGAAGGATATCAAATAGATATATACGTAGGTTTACCAAATGGCATCATAAAAGCAAGAAAACGGCTCTTCTCTGAGACTGGTGAGATGGTGAACACTCAACATGGCACATGATGATACTGATGACAAATAATCATAATAAGAAATAGTCCCAAAGCAGTTTCCTCCTATGGGACTGTGATGTGACAGCACCATCACATTTTGTAGCAAGGGGGAATAGGTGGCCAATGTTTCCCTCATTTTGTAGCAAGGGGGAATAGGTGGCCAATCTTTCCTCATTTTGTAGCAAGGGGGAATAGGCGGCCAATCTTTCCCTCATTTTGTAGCAAGCGGGGTTAGGCGGCCAATCTTTCCCTCATTTCGTAGCAAGGGGGAATAGGCGGCCAATCTTTACCTCATTTTGTAGCAAGGGGGAATAGGTGGCCGATCTTTCCCTCATTTTGTAGCAAGGGGGAATAGGTGGCTAATGTTTCCCTCATTTTGTAGCAAGGGGGAATAGGTGGCCAATCTTTACCTCATTTTGTAGCAAGGGGGAATAGGTGGCCAATCTTTCCCTCATTTTGTAGCAAGGGGGAATAGGTGGCCAATCTTTCCCTCATTTTGTAGCAAGCGGGAATAGGCGGCCAATCTTTCCCTCATTTCGTAGCAAGGGGGAATAGGCGGCCAATCTTTACCTCATTTTGTAGCAAGGGGGAATAGGTGGCCGATCTTTCCCTCATTTTGTAGCAAGGGGGAATAGGTGGCTAAATGTTTCCCTCATTTTGTAGCAAGGGGGAATAGGTGGCCAATCTTTACCTCATTTTGTAGCAAGGGGGAATAGGTGGCCAATCTTTCCCTCATTTTGTAGCAAGGGGGAATAGGTGGCCGATCTTTACCTCATTTTGTAGCAAGCGGGAATAGGCGGCCAATCTTTCCCTCATTTCGTAGCAAGGGGGAATAGGCGGCCAATCTTTACCTCATTTTGTAGCAAGGGGGAATAGGTGGCCAATCTTTCCCTCATTTTGTAGCAAGGGGGAATAGGTGGCCAATCTTTCCCTCATTTTGTAGCAAGGGGGAATAGGTGGCCAATCTTTCCCTCATTTTGTAGCAAGGGGGAATAGGTGGCCAATCTTTCCCTCATTTTGTAGCAAGGGGGAATAGGTGGCCAATCTTTCCCTCATTTTGTAGCAAGGGGGAATAGGTGGCCAATCTTTCCCTCATTTTGTAGCAAGGGGGAGTAGGTGGCCAATCTTTCACTCATTTTGTAGCAAGGGGGAGTAGGTGGCCAATCTTTCACTCATTTTGTAGCAAGGGGGAATAGGTGGCCAATCTTTCCCTCATTTTGTAGCAAGGGGGAATAGGTGGCCAATCTTTCCTTCATTTTGTAGCAAGGGGGAATAGGTGGCCAATCTTTACCTCATTTTTGGCAAGTGGTGAGCCCATGCATCCATTGTGCTCATAACATTACCAGCACAGCTCACTCTCAACTCCACTAGCATGTGCGCCACATTGATGACATGCTGTAGAAATATTTTCAACACCTACAGTGGTAGAGCCAGGGATTTTCGGTCTCAAACCTGAAGACCTAAGCTCTAATCCCCAGAAATGTAAACTACTAATTCTATCAGAGGTCAGATAGACTGCATAAAACTGTGCCTGTACATCACTGGCAATTGTTCAGGCTTCTTGTTACTATCCCTAGTTATACCATTCAGTATCAACTAGCTGCATGGGCAGTGTCATGTAGAAGACCTTTTGTAGAACATCACTCACATCTGGCTCTCTGACAATATTCTTAATCATCCCGTCTCACACATTTTCCTGCCAAAAATGTTCAAATGTACTGTGTTCATCTTTGTGCTGATCAACTCCTGCCTCTCCTCCCCGAACTAGACCTTCCATCACTGTTTTGTCCAAACCACTATGGTCAAAGTACTTCAGTTTCAAAGACTTGACGCCACTTATGAGCCAGTTGTCTTATATTTCTTATTCTTGGTCCATGATATTCTAAGGATTTGTCTGTTAACGTTAGAGCCCATATTTTCTTCTTCAGTCATTGCGAAATGTCCATGACCTATTCATATGTTGATTGCCTGGGAAAGCAGTCTTTATTCCTCAGCTTCCAAAATAGTCTGACACCAACAATGAGACCAATTGCAGATGAGAAGGTTTTGTTTTAAAACATACATTTTCACTTCTACATCTCTTTCATAGCCAATATTCATTGACTAGTAAATCCAGCCTTTAAAATTGGCCATATTAATTCTATTACATTTTTTGTTTTTTCAACAAGTTATACATAAAATGTTGCACACTTTAGAAATCTTAACAGTTATATTTTATTTCTACCTCAGTTTTGTCTTCTGTAGCATTAATGACGTTAATTTTCACACGGCCATACAGCTTACTGGTATCAATTTCACACCCAAAAATTCTTCTTCAGTCCAACCTTCATGTCAGAACAGGTTCCCGAAGAAGATAAAGAAGATCCACTAAAGTGATCTTTAGATTAACTGTACATGTAATTAGGTTAACTATGTAATGCAATATTAAATCAAATTGCCTTATAACAACCTGTTTGAATTTGCCTTTTCTCCTGGAGCTAACTTTGTTGGCTCTTTGTGTGCTCTGCTTGTTGCATGTTTCACGAGTCCTGATTTCTCAACTAATGCTTTACGATTACCTGAGGTATAAGAAAAATAGAATAATAATAACTACAGGAACTATTTTAGATTTTTTTTTAAAAGTTGGCCCATAAAGTATTCAGAATAAAACATACAAATGTGTAATCACTTCAATGTTGTTCTTTTCCTTTAAACCACTAGATGTTCTGATAATAGGAATATGTACCAACAATCAGACATGAAAATAATTCACACATTTATATTCAAAGAGGAATGCAGAAAACGGGTGTGTTATACCTAATCACATATACACAGAATACATCTTCAAGCGAGTCAGACATTTCTGAGGCTACAGGAGAAAATGTTAGGACTTAATAATAAACATTAGATATACTGGTAACACAGCAGTATTAACAAAGTGAAGTGAGTTAAAACCACCATTATAGCTTTCAGTTTTAAATCATACTTTTTCACAAAGATGACAACTGGAAAGAAAGAGGGAGACACAAGAGAAAAGATTCTTATCCTTTCATCTTGGTAGAGAATTGTGCCAGCACAAGAAGTGATAATTCTGTGAGATGCCAGTCATCAAAGAACTAGATTGATGATGAGCAGGGTTACAAGACGCTGTGGAGTCAGTCAGCAGGTAAGTACCGAAACTGTCAATTAGACAATATTTAAAACACAACAAGTAAGATCATTTGTTAAACAAATAAGAGGCTACACCAACAACGAACATCAAAGTAAATGAAGAGTTTAATTACATATGATATATATATATATATATATATATATATATATATATATATATATATATATATATATATATATATATATATATATGCCAGTCTCCATGGCTAAGGGCTTATAGGTGCGATTTGTAAGCTCGCTTACCCACGTTTGAAACACAGCTGTGACCGATTTGGCAGCAGACTGTGTTGTGCTGGGTTTTAACATATTGGTATGGGAGCCGGCCGTTCAGAAACCAATGGCAAACTACTGAACTGTAAACTTGCCAAGACATCAACAACAGCAGTAAAATGCTGGTATTGACAGCGAAGTCCTGTAAATAGGATATGCAAACACACCCAAAAAGAAATATTTATGTACGAAGCTTGTCTCCCTGACCTAGGAGTTAACGTCTTTCTCCGTAATCCCTGTATATTCCCGTGAGTAACGTAACCTTTGCAAGAATCGGTAGCGGTTCTCGCCGTGTTGATAACTTACGGGGTATGTGAGCTGATAGCTCAGAAAAAAACGGCAAACTACTGAGCATAATCTTAGGCATGAAATTACATATGGCAGGGTAACTGGCAAAGAATCAGTGTTAATGGTAGGTGTGGTGAGTGCCACATTCTACAAATAACTTAGTACCTAATGATGAAATACACTCAACACTTACATCAGAAGTCAGAGTGGGTTCGTCTGATTATGAGGGACACTGGTCATAGGGAAAGCTAATCCACATGCAAACATCAGCTCAATGCGCAAGAAGCAGTAGCATGTGCATGAACTGTGCTTGAGTTCAAAGCGAGCAAATATAACAAACAAACAACAAATAACAACACTACCATATCGTCCAGAAGCACAGAGAATGCAGATGCAATTAGAATCATCGTAAAGAGCGGACTAGAAATGTAAATACACAACAGAAAAGGTTGCATTTCCAGCAAATTATGTTGATTATCAAACTGTTGTAATTATGTTTCGAGATGCAGTATAAGTTGGTGAGTACCCATATGAATAACTATTTCATGTGTGTATTTAGCTAACAGGCGTGGTCAGTGCTAGTAAACCTAGTAAAAATATTACAGTAACAGTACTAAAAGCATTAACAAATGCATACCTAGTGGAGTGAATGGCTTCAGTGGAATCATCTTTGGTTGTGAGGGTTGTACCTGAGGTTTGCTGCTTCCTGAAAAAAAAAGATGTTCCCCAAATCACCACCATATACGACATACCAGAAAGTTGTTCCCTCAAATCACCCACCTGATACAACATACAAATAACTTTTTCCATGAATCACCCACCTGAAACAACATACCAGCCAAATCCTGTCGAGCTCAGTCTCTCACTGCAGAGCCGCTAAGCTCCCTTTGAAAATGTTGCACAGAGCATGAACTCCAGCACCCAAGAACCGAATGAGGAGTCCAAAATCTAACCCATGGCTGAACAGAGCAGAGGCAGGTGACATAACCACTTTGCTATGGAGACCGGCTCATATAAATAACCATGAAAGAAACTGCCAATGTCTATTTTGCATACTATTTTGCGATTCAATGCACAACACTACACCACCACCATTTGTCATTCTTGATCCATATGGAGCTCAGGGCTGCAACAGTCGTGCTCCATCAATGAATTCAAATGTGCCATGAGATATAAGTATCTTTGGCCTACTTTACTTATATTGCTTTTTAATTCTCTCTTGAACGTTTTCATCTCTTCTTTTCTGTTGGCTCAAGTGCAATGTGCTTTGTGTTAACACTCACATGTTCTAGCATTATCCTACTGTCCATCATATTTAGTCTGAGTACACTGCAAGCTGGGAGCCTGCAGTAGCATAGTGGCTAGCATCCTTGCCTGCTGACCAGTGGTCATTTGTTTAAAGACAGAACATTGGCACTTCAAGACAGTAGAATATCCTATAAAACTACCCAGAGAGGTTAACCAAGCAAGAAATGCAAGGATGAACTGATGTGTTGGCTGAAAGGCGTAAATATCTTAACTTTGTTACAAACAGGCAATGCAAAACCATCCTATTACTTTAATAAAAATGGATGAAACAGAAGATATAAACAGCATCATGACAGATCTCATGAGTGGATTCAATGTTCACAGTCTATTATAACCAAAGTCACAGAATATCTTCAATTCACCGAGTCAATGAACACACATCTCAACTGTCTAGGAATTTGATTTGCATTCTACTGTAACCTGTTATAAACCAGGCCGTGACATTGTCAGGACACACAAGTCATTCAAATTAAATCTAACCAGAGAAACAAACACAGAGAAAAGGAGCTGGTCACAAGTCATCACATATTTTCTATGGGGTTACTGCACCTTTATGACACAAATAAGTAAAGACAAATCCCATGGCATTAACTGCCGTAGGAATTTAAAGTGACAGAACATATACCAGTCACTGCATTAAAAGCTGTGATAAACAGCTGCCTTCATTGTCACTTTTCCTTACATGAGAAATCTAATGCCCATTTGATCACATCAACCCCAGATCTGTATCATCATCATCATCATCATGTTCCCTACCAAATGGCATAGTCATTCATGTCTCTTTACGGATCTAGGTCCTTGGTAATTAACTCTCCTGATGATATTCCTCCAAGCCGTTGTCTGTCCATTAAGCATCATTTCTCTTGGCCTGCCTTTGCCTCTTTTCCCCACTGATCTTTCCAAATCTATATATTATGGAGAAAACAATCCTTTCCACTGGAAACTTAACCCTGACTAATGTGTCAACATATATAAGTAAACTATCTACTGATCTTCACATGAAACTCAATGCGATCACAAGAGATCATTAGCTAATGCGACTGTACTAACCAAACAGCTCAGAAACAGTGCTGGTGGCAGAGTGTGCCATGTCCGTCAGCTCGCTGCTTATTGTGGAGATGATTGAGGCTGTAGAAGACCTCTCGCCATCTAACCCACCCTGAAGATTTGAAACAATAAGATATCTCAGTAAAATAAGGAATGGAATATCTGTATGCCTGCTATCATTAACTCTTAAACAATATGCAGCCAATATCTGTGGTACACTTTTTTTTCCAAGCATTCATGACAGAAGCCCAGTACTCATGGCCGGTAACTTTTACCAAGCGTTTTCCCATTTGTCCTGTCTCAATGTTTAAATATTCTCTTTGTAACCATGAATAATACAATTTTCTAAACCACCTGGAAATGACCAACTCGAATGTTCTAAGTGGCCCAGGTTCAACTACCAGTTTAGTTTAGTTGATGGATCAACATCACGGCACACGGGTGTAACTCATAAGTGCTCCGTTCTCCTCCTAACTCAAACCTGAGCCTGGAGAAACTCAGCTCAGTGCACGAACTCCGTAGCACCAGCAAGGATCCTGAAATACTTTGGGTGATTTTTAATCTCGAAATTTTGCCCGGGCAGTGCCGTTAAGGCTACTCTTTTTTGATTTCCAACTGCCAAGGGATTTTTTACGTGCGCAACAATACACACGGGCGTCCGATCTCATTACCCAGAGACCTTTCATTGGCACCTTGCCGTCTTGACAGATGATAGTTTGTGCTTTAAAAAGGCATAATAACTTTTACATATGGCGGTAGCGCATGTGACTGATAAGGCCAATTTGCGCTGTAAATGTCCGTTCACAGTGGGTGCATGTGAACACGTGGTCATTTCCACCATCATGCACCATCTTGATTCTCAAATGCTCGGTGTGTGACTTATCTGCAATAATTTTCTCCTTTCTCTTTATTCAATTTCTGATGTTTGCCCTCCATGCAGCACGTTCAGTGGCAACTTGCTCCCAATGTGCATTATCAATGCCTGTATCAATCATGTCCCGCTTACACACATCTTTGTATCGTAGTAGACGCCGACCCTGAGATCTCTTACCCATCTGTAATTCACCAAAAAAGATGTCCTTTGGTATTCTACCATCATCCATCCTCCTAAGATGTCCTATCCATCTAAGTCTACGAAGACTGAGCATGGAATAAACTGTCACACAACCTGATCTTTCCAATACTTCAGTATTTGTGATTTTGTCTTGCCACTTAATACCAAGAATTCTTCGCAGACACCGCATATGAAAGCTGTTTAAATGTTTCTCTTGGTGTGAGTAAGTTGTCCAGGTTTCACTGCCATAAAGAAGAGTACTAAGGACACAGGCTTGATAGACAAGGACTTTTGTTTTTGCAGTAAGCTTCCTGTTCTCCCAGACTCTTTTTGTTAACCTGTTCATTGTTGTTGCTGCCTTACCAATCCGGATGTTGATTTCCTGATCTAGGGATAATTTGCTATTTACCACTGATCCTAGATATGTAAAATGGTCTACCATCTCTAGTTCGGCGTCGTCAATAAAGATTGATGGTACCCCATGTGCACCTTGTGACATAATCTGTGTCTTCTTTTTGCTAATTGTTAAACCAAATTCAGAACAAGCATTGGAGAATGCAGATAGTAGACATTGCAATTCTTCCTCAGAGTGGGTCGTAACTGCAGCATCATCTGCAAAAAGCAACTCTCTGATCAGTACCCTCCTAATTTTGGTCTTGGCCTTCAATCTTTGAGCATTGTAAAGGCCGCCATCTGAGCGTGAGTGAATGTATATACCACCATCCTGATCACGAAAGGCATATTTCAGTAGAAGTGAAAAGTATATTCCAAAGAGGGTGGGAGCTAGTACACAACCTTGCTTAACTCCACTCTTGATTTCAAATTCTTCAGAAGTTGCACCATCAAACTTGATTATACCCTTCATGCCTGTGTGGAACGATTCCACAATGGACAGAAGAGTTGGTGGGCAGCCAATCTTCTTTAGTGCCTTGAATAGACCCTCACGACTGACCAAATCAAATGCCTTTGTGAGGTCGATGAAGGCAATAAACAGTGGTTGATTCTGTTCACGGCATTTTTCTTGCATTTGTCGCAATGAGAATATCATATCAATGGTAGACCGGTTCTGTCGAAAGCCACACTGTGATTCGGGGTAGACTTGATCTCCTAGGACTTGAAGTCTGCGCAGAACAATTCTGGCAAATACTTTTCCAACAATACACAGAAGTGAGATACCCCTATAGTTGTTGCAGTCGCTCCGATCGCCCTTGTTCTTGTACAGTGTTATGATGCTTGAATCTTTGAAATCCTGTGGGACTTGTCCTTCTCGCCAGCATAGCTCTATTAGCTGGTGGATCTGTAGAGTGAGTGTGTCTTGCCCACTCCTTATAACCTCTATTGGAATCCCATCCTTACCTGGAGCCTTGCCAGATGCAAGTTCATTTATAGCACACTTAACTTCTGTTATGGTGGGAAGTGTGTCCAGGTGGTCAAGAGTTGGTAGAGCCTCTATGGCGTTGAGGGCATCATCCGCTAGTTTGGTCTCACTTGAGTAAAGCTCCAAATAGTGCTCTACCCATCTGTCCATCTGCTGTTTCTTGTCAGTGATGATTTCTCCAGTCAAGGTTTTCAATGGTGCACTTCTTTTGATCACTGGACCACAGGCTTTCTTTATTCCTTCATACATGCTTCTTATGTTTCCCTTATCACTTGCGATTTGAATGGACTCACATAACTTGATCCAATAATCATTTGCACACTGCCTGGCAGCCTTTTGCACATCCTTCCTAGCTTGCCTTAGTTCACTCAGAGTGTTACGCGTTGGTCTTTCCTTGTTTCTTAAGAGAGCTTTCTTCTTCTTATCAATCAAGGGCTGCAGAGTCTCGCTGTTTGCCGCAAACCAGTCCTGCCTCTTATGATCCACAGTGCCGTAAACCCCTACGGCAGTTTTATAAAGAGTTTCCTTAATTTGACCCCACTTTTCATTTACTGTACAATTTTCTGGTGTATCAGTGAAAGCGTCTTCAAGTTGCTGTTGAAACTGAAAGCACTTTTCAGGATCGTGAGTGTTAATAATATTAATCCTGGGGCTAGATTTGTGTTTAGCTGTGTAGATTCTCTTTGGTCTCAGTCTAACCCTTGCAACAACCAAAGAATGATCCGTATCACAGTCAGCACTGTGGTAACTTCGAGTCAATGATATATGGTTCAGATGTTGTCTCCGTGTGATGATGAAGTCCAGCTGGTGCCAATGGCCGGATCTTGGATGTTTCCATGTGACCTTATGCATCTCTTTTGTTTTAAAAAAGGAGTTTGTAATACATAGGTCATTACTGGTGCAATGCTCCAGCAGCCTTTGCCCATTTTCATTCATGCGACCGATGTTGTATTTTCCAAGGCACACTGGCCATGAACTCGAGTCCTTGCCCACACGAGCATTGAAATCACCGAGCATATAAATGTAGTCAGATTTTGGAACTGCCTTGATCACGGAGTCTAACTCCTCATAGAACGAATCCTTCACATCATCAGAGGAATCGAGTGTCGGTGCATATGCAGTAATAATGGTGGCAAACCCACAAGAGGTTGCCAAGCGCAGGGATAATAGTCTTTCATTTCCTCCTGCTGGAATTTCAATCATTCCCAGTAGCGAATTCTTCACTGCAAAGCCCACACCGTGTTGCCTTTTTTCTGCCTGCCCTCTACCCTTCCAAAAAAAGGTGTAATTGTTTTCCCTGAGTGACCCTTCCTCAGCGAGGCGAGTCTCCTGCAGGCCAGCAATATCAATGTTAAGACGATTGAGTTCGGCATCAATCACAGCCGTTTTTCTCACATCGTCAATATTGGTCAAGTCAGTGGAAAATCCTGGACACATGGTTCTCACGTTCCAGGTTGCAAGCCGTAGCTTGAGGTTTCTATTTTTATTTTTGTTTGTACCTGGTGCATTGGTTTTACAGCCTGCGATTCAGATTTTGTCCTAGCCCCAAGCACCCATTGAAGCAGGCAGGCTGTGGCGGATCAGCACCCAATTGGCCGGGGGCTGCCCAGCTTGAGGCGGGCGGTAGCTGATCAGTGACACCTGTAGGTGTCTCCCACCGTCAGAGGCAACGCGTGGCGCCCCATGTCTACGCCAGTTGACAGGGACTTATAACCCGTAACAGTTGCCTCTCGCTTTGATTCCGAGACCAGTTAAGACCAGGGATGGAGTTATTGCCTCTCCATAGCACAAAGCCTGGGCTAAAATATAGAGATCATGTGTTGCCCATGCAGCATGATCCCTCTCTCGGCCTGCCTAGTTCACTCCAGAGGAAAGGTAACACCCCTACATCTGGAACAAGACAAGCTGCAGAAGCTGCCGGATCAGCAAAGCAATGCTCCAACTGTCCGCCTGTCGGAGCTTCGATCCTAGACCAGCTGCCAACCAAGGCTTAGGGCCTGGTCTGCCCTACCATGACATTTTGTCTTTAGCTTGCATTTCCTCGCACCAGGGTAAGGCTTGTACCCTCCCAATTGCGATCTTCCGCCCGAAGCCATTGGCACAATATGGGGTGTCGGGTTTGGTAAGCGCCGCCGCTCATTGTTCGGCGCTAACAGAAAGCAGGTAGTACCGTCTACTGTTATACTGTAGCTCAGTCATATCTGACTAAGACCTGACAGACCCAGAGACCAGGGGAAATTTTATTACTAGAAGTCCACGTGAAATAAATCCCGGTCCTAAGCAAGGTTATGTTTCTCCACCAATACACCTATAGGATCCAGACTCATATTAAGGGTACCAGTTTTCAGAATATTCTGAGAACTATCTGAGAAGGAAAGGCAATAAGCAATGAAACTGGTCACTTCACCTCATAATTCTCAATATGTGAAAGCCTACTGTTCTGCCTTTAAGTTATAATAGTATAAGAAAACTCAAGCAGAGATAGGAAGTTCATGTATCAAACACAGATACAATTATTGCATACTTTAAGTGTTAAGAATCAAAGAGAGTAAAAGCTAAAGGCAAGAGTAAGAAAGGCAAGAAATGAAGGGTTAACAGTGAGAGAGTAACAGTTTAAGGCAAGAGAGTAAGTTAAGGCAAGAGAGTAAGTATTAAAGGCAAGAGAAAAAGAGTTAAAGGCAAGAGAGAAAGAGTTCAAGGCAAGAGAGAAAGAGTTCAAGGCAAGAGAGTAAGAGTTCAAGGCAAGAGAGTAAAAATTCAAGGCAAGAGAGTAAAAGTTCAAGGCAAGAGAGTAAGAGTTCAAGGCAAGAGAGTAAGAGTTCAAGGCAAGAGAGTAAGAGTTCAAGGCAAGAGAGTAAGTTCAAGGCAAGAGAGTAAGAGTTCAAGGCAAGAGAGTAAGAGTTAAATGTAAGAAAGTAAGCATTACAGACAGATTGAGAGTTCAAGACAAGACAGTAAGGGATAAAGGCAGGAGAGTAAGAGCTGCAATGGGCAAGAGAGGAAGTATTTATGGCAAGACATGTATTGGCTAGTTGAGAATCCCCTAGAAGACTTCAGTTTTAAAACTACATCATGACATTCAGGTCATCTGAACTCTGAAAACAGCAAACATCCACTGGAGTGAGGTTGTTGCACAACCTGGTACCGCAGCATCATCTCCACTGTGAATGCACTGAATGCACTGAAGAGCTCTCCTTCCCCTCCCTCTTCAAGTCCAGATAGCTTGCTCGCTTTGAATTCAAGCGTAGTCCATACACACTACTTCTAGTAGTGTTGGACTGAATTTTGCATGTGGATTCGCTTTCTCTATTAACAGTGTCACTCACCATCAGGGGAACCCACTTCAACTTCAGAGGTACTTGTAATTTACATCCCCAAGTCAAGGATGACAGGTCAACATTTTAGTCTAACTGTCCTGTGTAGGAGTTGAACCCCTTACCTCAGCATAAACACACCGGATGTTTAATAACACATGCTCTTATCCATTCAACCATGCTGACCTACATTGTAGCATATGATGTAACTAGATCATTATTCAGCACAGCACATATGGATTGGTTAAGCCTAAGTTGATCATGTTTCCTCCACAAGTTTACAGTATTTCATTGAGGAAAAGACACGACATACATATCATGATGTTCAACTGCCAGCCCAGTAGTCATATGGGTTCAAATCTGCACCAGGGTGGATTTTTTTAAATTGGTTGAGGCTCCCAGGTCACATGGGCCTAAAATAGGAAATGTCTTGGGAAGTAAAGGCGACCAGCGTAACAGTGACATCACCTGCCGAGTGCCGATTGGTCTAGACAAATATGGATCTAGCACAATATGTCGATTGCATCTTAAGTTTGTCAAACAGCTCTATACTTTTACAGTACAGATTTTCTAAGCACTAGTGATGATTTTCTATACAATAATTATTCGACTAAGATACATAATTTCACAATGAGAATTAATATTCACAGAAAAATCATGTAACACATGAGGAGAGATATAAGATACATAATTACACAATGAGAGTTAATATTCACAGAAAAATCACGTAACATGTAAGAAAAGATATAAGTTACATAATTACACAATGAGAGTTAATATTCAAAGAAACATCACATAACACATACGAACCCTTCCAGATTTTCTAGCAGACGTGTTGAAACCACCTGTTAAGCTACCAAGATGTGGTCTCATCCCAGGACTATGTGGCAGAGGTCTTTTAATAGTGGGCGGAGTCAGTCCTGAAGGCATGCCATGATGAGGGAGTACAGGTCTGGAAGGCTGAGATGATGCAGATGATGGTTTAAGAACATTGGGACTGCGAGGAGAGGAGGGTGCCGCTGATGGACGTGCATTGTGTGATGAATCTGGAAGGAAACTAAGAAGAACATGTGTCTTTGAAGTTAACAATATGACACTTGGACGAATAGCAGTTTCAGAGAATAAAACCAAAGTGAGAGACAAAGTGTTAAAGATTCATTGCAACTCACCATCATTGTGAAACAAGCACTATAATGATTGATGAAAAGATGAAGTCCTTATAAAAACAATAACAGAGGATTATAATCTTTTACCCTTCTAAGTGAACTAAGCATTTATGTTTCACCACAGATCCTGGTTCTTCTTGTTCTGGATCAAATTCTACTGATGATATTCTCCCATGCTATTGTCTTAGACCATGAAGAATAATTTATCGCTGTCTTCCTCTTCTACCACTTGTCATGATGTTCTCCAATGCCTCTTTGCTTGTTTTATGACCAAACACTCATCTCTTTTTTATGATTGTGTATAATGTTCTACTTTCATTAACATCTTCAGACAACAGTTAGCTATTCTGGCTGTCCAACATATTCATCTCAGAAACCAATGATCTCCACTGCATCCAAGTTCATCCTAATTTTTCGTTCACATTCCAAGATTAAGCTGTCATACAGCAAATCTTGTCCTATGTAACTTGTCAATACTCTCTGACATTCAATAGAAGTGATTTATTATGTAAGATACTTTTCATCTTATCAAATGCTGATTTTGCTTGGTCTATTGTGCTCTTAATCTCTGTCAGTGTCTTAACAAGTTACCTGCTTGAAGATTAATTGTATTTTGTGTTTTCGAATATTTGAATTTACTTACACATGGCTGAGTATTTTCCTTCCATTGTTGAATAACATTTTTGTGCTTACTTTTTCTTTGATATAACCAGTTTCTGTTTTCTTGATGTTCAAGTCCCTTGTTTGCACTCTCTATTACTTCAATGTCCTAGAGTTAAAGCAGCTGAGCATAAAGTTGAGACCAATACTCTTTATTGGGAAGATGGCAATTTATTCAATGACTGTTATGTTATTCAAGACAATACTTTCTGAATAGTAAGTCTAATTTCTCTATCTCATTTTCGAGTAACATTCGAAGGCGAGTCAGTAAGTCACACAGTTATGCGGGATGGCAGGTAAATGTAGTTGGTGTTTTCTACAGGTGTCATTAGGTGACAGCAACATTGAACTTTATATTCCCATTCGTCAGGTGGCGCTAGGTGTCTCTTGCGCATGTGCAGTGCATAAACAAAATGGCAACTGTACTTACAGAGTGTACAACCAAAGAGCAACGTGCTGTTGTGCATTTTTTGTGGACAAAAGGACTGCCTGCAAAGGACATTCATAAGGAAATGCTTCCTGTTTATGCTGACAAATGTTTGTCCCGTAAAGCGGTGCATAGCTGGGTAGAAAAACTTTCTCAAGGACACTCTCAAATTGTTGATGAAATCCTATCTGGTCGTCCTATTGAGATTGCAACAGAAGCATCCATGCAGCGGGTGGAGGAGATGATTAGAGGTGATAGGCGAGTAACGATAGACTCTGTAGCATCTGCAATAGGGTGCTCACATGGTTCAGCATACAGCATAATGCATGATCGATTGAAATTTCCAGGACTGCTGAATAGAGGAGTGTTGCTTCTTCATGACAATGCCAGACCACATACGGCTCGGTTAACTCAGGAGAAAATTAACCAACTAAGGTGGGAAGTTCTGGAACATTCACCTTACAGCCCCAACTTAGCTCCTAGCGATTTCCACCTTTTTGGTCCACTGAAAACCCACCTTAGGTGGGAGACATTTTGCGAATGACACTGAAGTTGAATGTGAAGTAAAAACATGGTTTAGAAAACAAAGAACGCAGTTCTGTGCCGCCGGTTTGGAAGGACTTATAAAATGATGGGATAAGTGCATCAATGTTGGTGGAAATTATGTTGAGAAATAAAGGGACAATGTATGCATAAAAATAAACTGGTTTCAAGTTGTTATTATAGTTAGTTATTTTTCTACAGCCATTTGTGATTGACTTAATGACTTCCTCTCGAATATTCAATTTGTATTTCATGTTTTAATTGTTCAGTCCATAAGAAGTGTGAAATCACCAAATCATTTCAATTTGTACATCAAAATAATAAGATCCACACAAGACATGCAAAGCTTTTTCAGTTGGTTGGCATAATGTACGCAACCTGTGATAGGTTGATGACATGGTTTTGATGAGAATGAAAAGCAGTTACAAGAAAATACACATAAATGCGACAGAAGTCAAAACAAAGGTTTTAGTGTGAATAACTAACAAAAAAAAACAAAAAAAAAGTAATGGTAATTACAAAGAAAACATTTCATTCCAAATGCACCATCAAAGTGAATGGAACTAATCTGAAACAAGAAAATTTATTTCAGTACTCTGATAACAGCAGATAAAAGATTGCTAAATACAGATTGGCCTACACAAAAGCAGCATTTCTTCTTCTTCTTCTTCGTTCATCTGGAGTTTTTTTTTCCGGATGTGATTGCGTTGTGCCTGTTTACAGCAGAGCTGCGTTCTTGCGCCGTTAGGCCGACACATCCGACTTCAGCGGGCATTTGTTGACCAGGTTAACCTTCCCGGGGGTTTCTTAGGACGTTTGACTCTCACTGTTGTGGTGTTATCCCCCATCCCAGCTGGTCCATATAGAACAGCCAAAGATCCTGGTCAGCCCTCAAGGGAAGGCAGGGTCAGACCATGGACATTCCCCGCCATCCAAGGAGGCTTCCATACTTGCAGAGCCTATACATAGCGCTCTGGTACTGGGCTCACCCAAGGAATCGTCACGTCCTGCACATGGCTGCTTAGCCTCACTTCCGTATATTGGGCCTTCCGTTCACCATAGGCTGTTCTTCCGGAAACCAGAAGTATGCAGTCTGCAGATGACATCCACACAGTGAGCTTTCGATTCGGACTTTCCATGTAATGGATTTGCTATCCAAGCAATATTCCATTTTGTGCCACTAGGACACTTTTCCACCTTTTATGAAGCCCACACAGTGGGCTTTTGATTCGGACTTTCCACGTAATGGATTGCTATCCAAGCAATATTCCATTTCATGCCACTGGGACACCTTTCCACCTTTTATGAAGCCCACACAATGGGCTTTTGATTCAGACTTTCCACGTAATGGATTTGCTATCCAAGCAATATTCCAGTTCATGCCTCTGGGTCTTCATGCACCTTTAAATGTCAACCTGTATGTAGTTAAAGTAAGCTGTGGTCAACTTTAGCTTTTTGATATCTCCATAAAGCTTGTCCTCAAATGAAGCAGGTGTGGGCCAAAATATCTTTCTCTGTTCTGCATACGTTGGGCAATCCTGCAGCAAATGTTTTGCTGTCATTTTTCCAGTTCTACAATTACATTCATCGGTATCTCCTATCTTTAGTTTATTGAACAAGTGGTATTTCAGCCTGTTATGTCCTGTGCGGAGTCTGAAGATTGCTACTTGTTCTCTTCGGTCGAGTTTGTAATATGCATCATCCTTCTGATGGCCTGGATGCTCTGATTCCCATTTGGTTCTATAAGTGCTTTTTATCAACCTCTTTGCCTTCATTATAGGTTATGTCTATGTCAGGCTGTGGTAGTTGTCCGCCCTCTTTTGCCAGTCTGTCAGCCTCTTCGTTTCCAGGTATACTGCAATGTGATGGGATCCACTGTATTACAACTTTTTTGGACTTCTGGCATAGACCATGGAGTGCTGCTCTTAGGTCAGTTAGTTCTGTGCTGTTGTTACTCTTCAGTATTGAGACAGCTGACTTTGCATCTGTGAAGATAGCTATTTGCTTCTGTTTATTTTCCTCCATCAGGAGCATTTCTGCTGCAGTTTTCAGAGCCTCTACCTCCGCTTTGAAGTTACTTGAAAATTTTCCAGTTGCCATTGAATGTGTTTTTTTCACTCCATTTTTTAAATTTAGGAGAATTCCTCCTCCTCCATTCTCTATTGAATTTTTGGCTGATCCATCTGTATATGCATGGGTCCAATTGCTGCTTGGGTAATGTTCTTTTATGTAGTTTAGGGTTATTTCTCTTCTTTCGGTTTCATGCTGAGTGTTCTTTTTCTCAATACCAGGAATGTTTTCTATCATCTCAGGCAGTTGCTGCTGTCTCCAAGCTGGGAACTTGTGTGCATTGTGTATGGGCTTGACTGTTGATATGTTAAGTATAGGATCTGCCCTAATCCTTCGTTTTGCAGTTTCTACAAAGTTGCTACGCTTCAGTCTTCCCTTTCCAAAACCATTAAATCTGTTGTACATAGGGTGGTCTGTCAATCTTCTAAATTTTTCTGCTTGTTGCTGGGCTCTGCTATCTCTTCTATCCTGCATTGGTTGTAAACAAGTTATCTTTTCTAATTCATTAATAGGCGTTGTCTTCAGGCTTCCAGTTATGATTCGCATTCCTTGATTTTGGACTCTGGATTTTCTGCTCCCCATGTTGTACCAGCAAGCTTTTTCATTATTGCCATTCTTTGCCTTGCTCTTGTTCGATTTTTCTCAACCTGTGTCTTCCATGTCAGGCGACGATCAAAGGTGACTCCTAGATAGTTTGGATTTTCTTCATGGCGCAATATTTTTCCATTCAATACCAGCTTAGGTTGCTGAGTTTTAGTTGAGAGGGAGAACACTGTGCATGTTGTTTTCTCCTCACTTATCTTCACTAGCCATGATTTTGACCAGTCCTCTAGCGATAATAGGGCTTGCTGTATTCTGCTGTTAGCTGTACTAATATATTCTTCAGATGTCCATATGGCTAGGTCATCTGCAAAGGATGATGTGTGTACTCTGGCTGTAAAATTTTCCGTGATGTCGTTTATATATGCTAGGGATAATGTTGGTGAAAGAACTCCTCCTTGGGGGACACCTTGCTCCAACAGCATCATTTTGCTGGTTTGTCCTTGTACTTTTGTCCTGGAAGTTCTGTTCTCAAGGTAGTGGCTGATCCATTTGTACATTTTCCCACAAACATGCATTTTTTGCAGTTTTACTTTCAGTCCTTCCTTCCATACTTTATCAAATGCTTTTTCTAAATCTATCCAGACCGCTAGTGTGTGCTTTTTCTCTTGGAAGGCATCCTCTATTTCCTGAGCTATATAGGTTATTTGATCTTCAGTGGATCTGTACTTTCTGAATCCTGCTTGGTGGGGTGTTAAGAGTTGGTTTTCTTCCAGATGCCATGTTAGCCTGCCATTGATAATGCGTTCCATTAATTTTCCTACACAGCTAAGAAGACTGATAGGTCGATAGCCATTTGGTTCTTCCAGGTCTTTTCCTTTCTTTGGGACTGGTATTAGTATAGCTTTCCTTCCATGCCTGTGGGACTATTCCCCTCTTCCAGCTGTAATTTAGGACTGCTAGTAGTTTCTTTTTTGCCTTAGTGCCTAGTCCTATTAGCATTTCATTTGTGATTCCATCCTTTCCTGGTGATGTCTTCTTTTTTAGGGTATTCATTGCCTGTTCCATTTCTTCCATTGTTAGATTTGCCATCATATATTCTGCTGCTGTCTCTGTATATCTATGATGTATCTGTTTATCTTTGATTGCTTTCTTCTGTTCAGCTGTAATATCAATGTGGTTTGCACTGGCATAGTGTTCCATTAGTGCATTTGCAGCCTTTTTTCCTGTAAGCAAGGCATTTCCTTGTTTAATTGTTATTTGTTTGTTTCTAGGTCCTTCATTGTTCATGGCTTTCACTAGTTTCCATAGTTTGTTTCCATCCCTGTCAAAATTCAGGTTTTCTGTTTTTTTCCTCCAACAATCTCTTGTTGTTTGATTTACTGTTCTTTTATATTTTGCTGAGATGGCTTTGAGAGAGATGTTCGCTTCAGTTGTTTGTTCTCTCTCTGCGGTCTTCCTAGCATCTTCAACTTTGTCCTCCAAAATTTGTAGTTCTTCAGTCCAGTATGGTTTGTAATTTTTCCTCGCTCCTCTTGGAATAGACTCAGTGGCCGCTTGTATTATTGCTCTGTTTAGACTTTCCACCATTTGCTTCATGTTGCCATATCGTGTATTTATGTTTTCACAATATTTGTCTGTTAGTATGGCAAATCTGTCCCAATCTGCTCGTTTGTAATTCCAACGGGGCAAAGGCTTTTGCTCCTGTGGAACATACTCCATATTTATTACAAGCTTGATTGGTCTGTGGTCACTACCTGCTAATTGGTCCAGCACATGGCGATCGATTTTGTGGAGGATGTCTCCTGTGCAGAAAGCTAAGTCTGGAGTAGAAGTGGTAATCCATCTTCTGGAGTAGAAGCTCGGTGTGTCATCCGCTTTGTTGAGTAGATGGAGATATGAGTCTATTTCCCAGTCCTCCACTTCATCTCCTCTTTTGTCAGTATCTGGGTATCCCCATCTTTCTGAACGGCTATTAAAGTCTCCAACAACAATGCAATTTGTGTCAGTTATTTCCATGTTTGAGAGTGTAAGATCCTTATCTGCCGGGCTATACAGATTGTAAATTCTCATTTTCACGTCCTTTATCATTATATCAACACCTATAATTTCCGTTTGGTTGTCAGAGATCACAGATACTTCGCTGCAAGGTATTGTATTTCGTGTAAGTATTACAACTCCTCCTTTGTGTCCTTCGCGGTCGAAACGTGTGGCCTGATATCCCTCGACTGAAAATGTGCGATTGGCATTGAGGTGTGTCTCTTGAATGCATGCCACATCTATTCTATCTTTATGAAGACGCTGTGTTAGGGAGGCTTTCTTGTTATAAACTCCTTCTGCATTCCATTGTAGTATGTTGAGTGTCCGGGGTGTTTGGTCAATAGCTCTTAACCTACTCCTCTGTGCCTTGACTCCACAGCACAGGGGAAGGTGACCACCAGTAGTCATGGGTGGACCCCCTCGAGGCAGGGGGCCCGGCACTATCACCGCCTGATGGGACTTCACGGGATTAGCACCATAACGATTAATTTTTATCTGTGGCATCATGAAATGATAAAGTTACGTTGCACTTCTTTGTCAAGCCTGTGGCTCAGTACATCCGATTTCGACAAGCATTTGTTCGGGATGCTTTCCCTAGCCTTTGACTGTCCCCAGTCTACCTACAAGGCAGCAGGTTTGTGTGTCACTTGGTCTGGTCCCTCTCCCTTGACCTGTCCGACATGGGTGACCCTACCAGTAGCTGTGCTACCGTCGGCATAGCTCTTGGGGTCATTGGAACACACAAGCCCCTCTACCTCGACAAGGTGGACACACGGTAGAGGGGGCAGCATTTCACAAGATGAAGATTCCAGATTGCTGTTTTAACCGGGGATGGAAAGAAGGTGAGCACCCAAGCTTGCAAAATACCTCCATGGCTTGTGCATTCATCACCTCTAGCAGCAAAAGTCTTACTTCTGGCCTTCATGTGGCAGAACCAACAGGAGAAAGGGTGACAGCAAGTCCTCAGTGCCATAAAAAAGACTGCTCAAGATTATGTACATACATACATATCTAAACTCGAGTAAGATCGCAGTCTACCCTAGCAAAAGAAAGGTGCTGAAGACGGAGGCAACCAGCACACCACAGCAATCAGGTCGCCCCACAACACTATGAAACATGTCTATTTCTGCAAAATGTTATGATGCTCGCCCTGCTATGGACCTGCAGGCAGATGCAGTATCACGCTCTATGTCACAAAAGGGTCCAACCACAATAAGAGACAACACTACAGATAAAGACAAATTTCAAGCAAATGAAAGAAGTAAAATAAGAAAATGATTATTCTCTGCAATATATCATTATCAATCAAGGTGATAAATAGAGAACTTAATATCAATATCGAGCCAGTCCTGATGTGTGGAAGTGAATCATGGATAACAGACAGACTAATATGGAATTATGCGGAAGCTGCAGAGATGTAGTTTTACAGATAAATGATTATAAATTATATTGCATATCTCTATTTTAATGTTCGTTTAAATTGAAAAACAACAAATTACTCAATAGGTTCCATATAAAAGATAATCAATGTTATGTACATACTTTCTAAACTAACTCCTTTCAATTGAGTGTTCAATATGCCTCAAACTGAGAAAATAAAGCATCTTGTCAAATCTTACCTAGCTTGTGAGTGACCTCTGTCTATCAAACTTCCTGAGTCATATTGAAATACTGCTTCCTGTATGAAAGCAGACAAGACAAAATACAATTACACTTCAACACTGTACAATCATATTTTTACATCTTAACTAGCAGATTAAAAACATAATGTGACAGATTTATTTTATTAACAGTATTTAACCAGACAAGACTATAACATATTTTTTTAAATATCTAAATTAATTTTCACTGAATGCAAAAAGAGGGTACTGAAATGCTATATAGAACATGAAATATGAACTAATAAATTAGGGAAAGCTTAGTGGCAACAAATATTCCTGATACCTATGTTGTGGATACCTTGGGCTGCCTGAATAACTAATGACTACCTGGAAAAGGCAAAAGAAAGTAGAAAACAGTATACAAATATCAGGAGGAGACAAAGTTCTGTGATCATGCAATGAGAGGTGAGCCTTTGGACAATACTGTGATGACTGGAATGATCAATGGTAGAAGAGGCAGAGCAACAGAGAAATTATGCTGGATGGGCTAGAATAATGGCATGGGGGAATATCATGAATAGATTTGATACAGAACATCAAGGGTCAAGATCTGTGGGCAAGCATAAATACCTGTGCCAGCTTGCATGGCAAATCATGATGATAGTTAAAAACTGAATGAGTTATAGCTAATTTTTAACTGTTTTCAAACTGTGTGGTGCTGTCAGTGGCTTCTATTAATAGTTAAAATATCAACAAATTTAACTGATGTTTTGGTTATTTTCCTAAAGAATTATACACTATTCTATTCTCAACCCAACAAAAAAAATAAATAAATAGGACATTTTTCAGTTTTGAAAAATGCTTCAGGCAGGTTTGTTCCTACCAAAATAATGCACATGTACATCTAAATTATTTATATCACCGTATAACATAGGACATTTAGATCTCTGAAAACATAAACTGTGGAGGTTTTACAACAATGGCTAGCACACTTGCCTGCCAGCCTGGTGGTCATGTGTTTAAATTTGTATGAAAGTGGATTTGTAACATTAATCTTGGTTCTCAGATTGACCCAGTTAACATCTATAACAGAGAATGTCATGGGAAGCAAAGGCGGCCGGAGTGATATTGAACGCATCATCATTCACCCGCTGATTGGTCTATAAAAATAGATTAGCACCATAGGGCCTCAAGACGTGTACAACAGGTCATTTACTTTACTTACCAGATACCCAATAGGAGGTCAGCATGGCCAAATGGATAGGAACGTGAGTTCTTAAACATACGGTGTGCTGATGCCGAGGTATGGGGTTCAATGATTTCTTGTTCTTGACTTGGGGGCGTAAATTACAAGTACCTCTGAAGTTGGAGTGGGTTCACCTGATGGCGAGGGACACTGGTAAAATTCAGTCCTGTGCAACTAGAAGTAGTGTGTATGGACTACGCTTGAGTTCAAAGCAAGCAAACAAAAAAACAAATTATACCCAATAGCCCTCAAGGAGTGGAAAATCGGTGTTTGTTTTTTTTTTAACTTGAAAATCTTCTTCTTTTCGTTCATCCGGAGTGTTTTTTCAGATGTGATTGCGATGTGTCTGTTATGCGCCCTTGGGCCGAAACCCGTAGGCCAACACATCGACTTTAGCGTGCTTATTTGACCAGGTAGCATTCCTGGGAGACTCTCACTTTTGTGGTGCCATCTACAACCATGCTGGCCAAGTTAGAACGGTCGAAGACAACGGTCATCCCTCAAAGGAAGGCAGGGACAGTCCATAGCATTTTCCGCCATCCAAGGTTGCTTCCATAGTTGCAGGGCCGACACATAACGCCCTGGATCTGGGCTCACCGAGGGAAATCGTCACGTCCTGCTCATGGCTGCTTTAATTCCTCACTTCAATATATTGGTCATTTCGTTTGCCCCGGGCCATTCCCGCACAAACCAGACAGGTTTGCAGACGGTATCCACTCAGCGAGTTTTCGGACATGTGCTTGTCGTTGTGCCCGTCGGAGCTGTTCCAGGCACGACAGACATTCGGAAAACTACCTAGTCAGAGCTGTTCCGAACAAGAGCGGCATTCGGAACCTAGGTAGTCAGAGCTGTTCCTAGCACGAGAGACATTCGGACGAGACATTTCACTCTGACGTAATTGCGTAGTGTCAATTTTTAGTTTGCCACCCGTAGGACGACACTTCCGGCTTCCGGCGGGCATTTTTTAATGAGGTTAGCCTTCCTCAGGTTTCGAGACTCTTGTTTCGGCTTCACACACAGCAAGCTTTCGCTTCGGGCTGCCACGTAATGGATTCGCAAGACAGGCGTTCCATTTCGTGTCAACAAGACAATTTTCCACCTTTGACTACACTCACTCCATGAGTGGTGTGGTTACAGACTATCGGACGTCTGCGAGACATGCGACCGAGGTGTTTTTCCACCTTTTTGTACTCGCTCACGAGGTAGGCTACATGTGCTGCCGGCTCAGCACCTTACCTCCGTGCGTCTGTGGGCGAGTAACGGTCAGGCCCTTTCATCCGGGGATACCTCATATCCCCCAGCTAAGAGCCATCGAACGAATCTGCGCCGAGCATGTAGCATTCTCAGCACATCATCACAATTGTGATGTAGGTTTGTGTCGGCCAGGCTCTCACTTCCTAGAGTTTATGGCTTAGAGACGTTCAGCCATACACCTCGGATGGGAGCCTTAGAGGTTATGTCCGGACTGAGATTTAGGGATCGTTTGCCTGATTTTGACTGCCATCCTCAGTCTTACCTGCAGAGCAGCAGGTTGTCTCTCTCTTAGTCTGGTCCCTATCCCACGAGCCGTCCGATATGTAGTTTTCACCCATCGGCAAGCTCATGGGGTCGATGGGACACGCAAGCTCCCCCACCACGGCAAGGTGGAGACACATCGGGGGAGTAACTTGAAAATATATTTTAATGTATTACTCATAACACTGCGCCCCACCTGTCTGTCGCCTCCGTCATGGCTGTAGGAAGGACTTGAAGAAGCCGAAGAGCTCATGTCACTGTCTTCCTGCAAGGACAGAGCTGAGTCGCTGTTTGTGGACGGTGCCTCAGGCAGATGTAACTTACTAGGAGGCGAGTATACTTTGGATTCATCCACTGCTAAGATCTGCATCTCTGGAGCAAAAGCTGTTGTAAGTAGCAAACAAGGGAATGAGCTCGCATCATGCAGTCAACTCCAACTAGAAAATAATTCTGAACTATACTGTCTCTAATTGATTGAGTGCCATAGGATGATTAATTGTCTTATGCAGCTTCCCTTGTCTGCCATGGGCTTATATATCAACAAAATGTTGTCACTGCGAAATGTTGATTCAATTAAAATATCAATACAGTAGTTTTCACTAAGCAACATGCCTTAATTTTACATATAACACAACATGTCTGCTACCATATTAACAACCTTTTAAGTCGTAACTGTGACACACCCCTACTTCCCATTTACCACCACTCATTTTTGTTTCGTCCAAACCCAATTTTTGTTTGGCACTAAATCTGTTAATATCACTCAGTCAGTAGATCGTAAAACAAACAGCATGCTACACATGTGGAAATTGTGGTGAGAAGATTCAAAGGATATCAAAGATGTAGAGCCATTTTCTTCTTCTTTCAAGAGAGTGTGCCACATCTAGTTATAGGCCTCAAAAGTCAGTGTGACTGACTTCAGCAGGAATTTTGTGCCAGATTTGCTTCCTCTAGTCAGATTCCATTGAAGACAACGGGCCCTATCTACTGGTGGGTTGGTTTTCTTTTCCTAGCAATTTTGTCAGGGCAGCACCCTTAAGGCCTACTCTTTGTGAGTTCCAACTGCCATGTAATTTTAACAAATTTTATCCATTTAAAATTGGTGGAAATCATATTCTAAAACTCAGATACGCAGATGGCATACTTCTCCTCTCAAACAGTGCTAAAAGATTAATATACTCTCAAAAATCAGTGAAGATCAAAATCATTTTCTGAACTGAAAAACATGTCCAACATCATCAACACAGAAAACCTAGTCAAAAATGAAGGAATGGAAAATGTGAATCTCCTGCATCCATTATCAACAGCAATTGGGATTGTATAAAAGAAGTCAGATGGGGGAACTATTCGTAGCAATGCAGAGATTAAACAGCATTACCAGCCCTTGGTACAACACATGTAAATAAATTACAGCAAACATTCTTAGAACATGCATCTTTCTTGTGGCAACCATTGGATGGACCTTTCGTAATAACTAAAGAAGAACATTTCTGAGAACATCATGATTTTCATAGAATGGGATAGGATTGTTTGTGAGAGGAAACTATCTTTTACAGATATTCATGATTCCCATTCCTGTCCTGAGGAGACTCGTCTCGGATGTCACTGACACAAAGTCACTCAGAAAAAGGTAAGAACAGCTTACATCAATGTCACTTTAATACAAACGCAAACATACAATCTAACATTATCATCATCATCAAGTGCCATGCCAGCTGGCAATGGCATTTATGACTTTCCACAGATCTCGGTCTTTGGTTTTCTGGATCAACTCTGCTGATGATATTCTTCTTCTTCTTCTTCTTTGCGTTCATCCGGAGTGTTTTTTCAGATGTGATTGCGGTGTGTCTAGTTAGGCACCCTTGGATCGAAACCCTTAGGCCAACACATCCGGCTTTTAGCGTGCATTTTTGACCAGGTTAGCATTCCTGGGAGACTCTCACTTTTGTGGTACTGTCCACCTCCCAGCTGGTAAAGTTGGAAGAGTCGGAGACTGCACGGTCATCCCTCAAATGAAGGCAGGGACAGTCCATAGCATTTTCCGCCATCCTGGGTGGCTTCCATAATTGCAGGGCCGGCACATAGCGCCCTGGTACTGGGCACACAGAGGGAATCGTCACGTCCTGCTCATGGCTGCTTTAATTCCTCACTTCAATATATTGGGCATTTCGTTCACCCCGAGCCTTTCCCGCACAAACCAGGCTGGTCTGCAGTCAGTATCCACTAAGCGAGTTTTTCGGACATGTGCTTGTCGTTGTGTCCGTCAGAGCTGTTCCAGACACGTCGGACATTCGGAAACTACCTAGTCAGAGCTGTTCCGAACAAGAGCGGCATTCGGAAACTAGGTAGTCAGAGCTGTTCCTAGCACAAGAGACAATCGGACGAGACAATTCACTCGGACGTAATTGCGTAGTGTCAATTTTTAGTTTGCCTCCCATAGGACGACACTTCCGACTTCCGCGCGGGCATTTTTTAATGAGGTTAGCCTTCCTCTGGTTTCGTAGCACGTAGACTGTTGTGATGTCGCCAACATCTCAGCTGGTCAAGATAGAACGATCAGCGACATCGAGGTCGGCCCTCAAGGGAAGGCAGGGGCAGACCTTGGGCATTCACTTGCTATCCAAGGAGGCTTCCATAATTGCAGAGCCGGCACATATTGCTCTGAGACTGGGCTCACCCGAGGAGTTGCCACGTCCTGCTCAGGCTGCTTTAGTTCCTCACTTCCATGTGTTGGGCAACCCGTTTGCCACTGATCGCTCAAACACACACCAGGAGCGGTCAGACTGCGAGCGACATCCACTCGGTAAGCTTTTTATTTTGACTTCAGACCACGCAATAGGTCCGCTCGCTGTGCGTTCCATTTTGCGTCATTGAGACGTTCTTCCACTTTTGTCTATACTTTCTGTGAGCTGGATACAGACAGTTTTCGTAGCCATTTCCTTCGACTGGGGCACTTTTCTGACTTTTCGTACTCGCTCACCAGGTAGGCTACATGTGCTGCCGGCTCAGCACCTTACCTTCGTGCAGCAGTGGACGAGAAACGGCCTGGCCCTCTCATCCGGGAATCTCTCATATTCCCCAGCTGTGAGCCTTCGAACATGTAATAGAACTGAGCATGTAGCTTGCTCAGTATCACGCTTCTATTTTTCGGTAGGCGGGTATCGGCCTGGCTCTCAGATGTGAGGGTTTGTGGCTTAGAGGCGTTCAGCCACAACCCTCGATAGGGAGCCTTAAGAGTTTTGTCCGGACCAAAAGCGTCTGCCTTCGTGCCTTCGTGCACCTTTTTACAAATTTTGACTGCTATCCTCAGTCACCTGCAGAGCAGCAGGTTGTGTCTCTCTTAGTCTGGTCCCTATCCCATATGCTGTCCGATATGTAGTTTTTCCACCCATCGGCAAGCACATGGGGTCGATGGGACACGCAAGCTCCCCCACCACGGCAAGGTGGAGACACATCGGGGGAGTGATGATATTCCTCCATGCCACCATCTCAATCCATCCAGCATCACTTCTCTTGGTCTGCTTCTCCCTCTCTTCCCCTTGATCTTTCCAGTTGTCACAATGTTCTCAAATGCCTCTCTACTCATCACATGACCAAAGAAAGCTGTTTGTCTCTTTCTTATTGTTGTATATAATGTTCTAGCTTTATTAGCCTCTTTTAGGCAGTCGTTGTTAGTTACTCTGGCAGTCCAAGGAATTCACAACATTCGTCTTAGGAACGTCTCTGTTGATTCCAAGTTCTTCCTAATTTGTTCATTTATATTCCAAGATTCACTGCCATACAACAATACAGGTTCTAAGTAACACTTTAGCACTCTCTTACATTCAATGATAGTGAGTTACTGCATAGGATACTCTTCATTTTCCTAAAAGCAGCCTTTGCTTGCCGTATTCTGCTTTTAATTTCTGTTGTGCATTTTCCATCTGATGTTATAAATACCCCTAGGTATTTAAAACTATCCACTTGGTTAAGAATTGCACTCTCTGTAACTACAATATCCAACAATTGTTTTAGATCTGTTGCATTATCCTCAACCAATACTGTGTCATCTACACAGTGTATATTGTTTATATTATAACCTCTGATTAGTATTCCTGGCTTCTCTTTGATCTCTTTCATTATTACTTCACTACAGAGGGAAAAGAGATCCTGTGATAAGATACATTCCTGTCATACTCCTAATTTTATTTGTTCATAATTGCCCTCTTTATTTCCCATTTTAATTGCTGCTACTTGGTTCCAGTAAATATTCTTTATTATTCTGAGATCCTTCACATCAATATTAATATCTTCCAACATTTTAATCAGTTCATCATGTTTTATTTTATCAAATGCCTTAGTATAATCTATGAAGCACAAATACATGTCTGTTTCTCTATTGATGTTTCTATTAGTGTCCGTAATGTATATATTGAATTGTTTGTACCTACCCTTTCCTTCCACAAATCCGTACTGTTCTTTCCCAATAAAATGTATACACAAGACACACCCACATGGAGTCTCGCCTCGGATGTCACTGTTGAATAGGTCTGATACAAAGTCGCTCACAGAAGGGTAAGAAGAGCTTACATCAATGTCACTTTTATACAAATACAAACAACTGTACAAATAAATCAAACCTACATGGAGTCTCGCCTCGGATGTCACTGTTGAACAGGTCTGACACAAAGTCACTCAGAGAAGAATAGGAGGAGCTGGTACTTTCCGCACCATCGCTGTCACTGCCGCTTTCATCTGTTGGATTATCATCACTCTGCTCCTCAGACACAGATGTGATAGCAGCACTTAAAGAAGAGCTGTTGTCGTAAACATGGAACTCCACAGGCTGCAGCTGGCTGGCATACCATTTTGGCTTGTCTCCTATAAGACTAGGATCATACACTGCAGTCTGCACACGTTGATACACTAAAATAGTAGGACTCAACGACCACTCCGAAAGGTACTCTACAGCCTGGAAAATATCATAATTTAATATTTTCATAGTAACACATGTGTTATATGTTTCTATGGATCAGCATCATCATCACATGCATTGCCAAGTGGCATAGGTGTTTAAGCATGACCTCAGATCTTTGGTGTTCTAGAACAATTATATTTATGGTATGCCTCAATACCTCCATCTCGGTCCTTTCAGCAAATATTTATGTCTTTTTGTCTGCCTCTGACTCTTCTACCTATGATCTTTCCAGTCATCAAAATGTTTTACAAAACCTCTCTTTTCATTATATGACCATAGTTAGTTAGTTAGTTAGTTAGTCGACAGATCAACCTCGTTGCACATCGGACCATTCAATCCATAAGTGCTCGGATCCCCTCCTCAGCAAATCCCGCAGCGTGTAGCGGCTAACGACGCCAGTTCTGTGTTGGTTTATCAATCTTCTTTGGCTTCCTGCGTAGTGTTCTTGTTTGGCCACCCCTCTTTTAATTTGCTGCTCTCGCAGTCTGGCCATTGTTGTAGATTCACAGTCATCACTTGGTTCTTGCAAAAGTCTCACTTCTCGTAGAGCATTCAGAATGTCAGCCTGGTCCATGGCGCGTCCGCCCTCAACAGTAGCCTCACCTGCGAGCTTGTCAGCCCACTCATTTCCTTGTACTCCCGCATGCCCTGGCACGAAGATGAAACTAATCTTTGCCAGCCGAGACCGCTTCAGAGGCAGCAACCATTCTCTTCGGATCGACCCCTCCTCTATCCTCTTGATCATGTTCATTGAGTCGCTAAGGAAACAAGCCCTAGTGAATGTCTGTGTCTCGAGCCATGTTATTGCTTTACTTACTGCCATGACTTCCATGGTCAGGCTACTTGTGGTTTCAGTGAAAGCACCAGAGTCCTCCTTCACAATTCTCCCTCCGGCCCGAGCTGTAAAGGCCCATGAGCTTCTCACATGTCGGACGACCGACCCATCTGTGTAGATGACCGCGTCACTGTCTAGCGAATTCTCGAAAATCATTCATATGACCATAGAATATGATATATCTCTGTCTTATAGTTATACAGCCGGCTCTGTGGCGAAGGAGTTACAGACAGTTCGTAAACCCGCATACACCTGTTCAAAACACAGCTGCAGGTGATTTGGCAGCAGACCGCCTTGTGTTGGATTTTACGAAATGGTATGGGTGCCGGTCATTCAGAAAGCAATGGCAAACTAGTGAACGTAAAACTTGACAAGAAATCACAACAGCAAAAAATGCTGGTGTTGACTGCAACATCCTGAAAAGGATATGCAACTAACTTTTTTAGTTATACATAATATTCTCCTTTCATCAGCCCCTTCCAGGCAATCGTCCTTGAGTTACTTTAGTAGGTCAAGGTATTTGCAACATTTGTCTCAGGATCCACACCTCCACTGCCTTCAATAGTTATTGCAATGAAATATTTAGCTTGGCATTCATTCATTCATTCATCCATCCATTCATTCAGAGAGAGAGAGAGAGAGAGAGAGAGAGAGAGAGAGAGAGAGAGAGAGAGAGAGAGAGAGAGAGAGAGAGAGAGAGAGAGAGAGAGAGAGAGAGAGAGAGAGAGAGATATGAGAGAGAGACAGACAGACAGACAGACAGACAGACAGACAGACAGACAGACAGACAGACAGACAGAGACAGAGACAGAGACAGAGAGAGAGACAGCGAGAGAGGGGGGAGGGGGGGTTGTTTGCAGCATATTACTTTTGAATTTTCACAAATGATTACAGTTTAAAAATCAGTTACCTCTAATATTATAAAAATAATTATACTATGCCCGATTAAATAAGGAATATATAATGGTTACAACAAGTACAAAATGAAATATAAAGATTCTGAAAGTTACCTAACATGAATCCTGGTCTTTGATCACAAATACTTGAAAATATTAACTGCAAATACTGGTGTCCCATCATTTATGCTTGGAAACATTTGCCCTAAATGTGGTATCCCATAATGAATGCTTGAAAATAATCCAAAATACTGGGGTCCCATAATGAATGCTTGGAAACATACACCCCAGATAATGTGGTCCCATCACAAATGCTTGGACATATTAGTCCCATATTCTGATTTCTCATTAGAAATTCTTGGAAATAGTCTAAAATACTGGCATTTCATCTTGAATGCTTGGCAACAATAGTCCCAAATATTGGTATTCCATCATGAATACCAGGAAATAGTAAAATACTGGTGTCCCATAATGAATACTTTTAAGTATTAGCCCCAAATAGTGGTGTCCCATCAAATTCTTGGAAATATTAGTCCCAAATACTGGTGCCCGATTGTAAATACTTGAAAATATAGCCCCAAAGATTGTTCCGATTACAGCTCTGCTGTCAACTCAGCATCATAAAGTGATAGGTTGGTGTTGTAGTGAAGGCTCTCTGGAATCAGGTAAAGAAGACGAGCAGATGGAGTTTACACCTGGAAAGACTGGCTCTAAAAGAAGTGAGTAGAGGGTACGGACAACACTCAATAGCAGAGAGGAAAAGCCAGGTGGACTTTTAATCAAACTGCTAATGAAATAATTAGCAAGAGAACTCTTCAGTGACTTCTGAGCGGGGGAACGGAGCTTGTGTGGGAATGCCCTGAGGGCAGTGATGTCGATTCTTTAATTCAGTATTCATAAAATGGACATCAGGAATTTCTTTGGGAAAATAGATGGCTGGCTAACTATTGGTGTCATTTTGTCTCTGGAAATCCAGACCTAACATCACATCTCCACATGCCTTGGTAGTACATGAACAGAATTTCTTCACTAGAGTCCCCTTCAATATGGCAATAACATGGCTGCATGTTTCATAATTTGTTTCTTACCTGAGTTCTTGCAAGTTTGGCTGTGAAAAGTGTCCTTTCTGCTCGAGACTTCAGAAAGCTGTACAGCTGAAAGGCAACCACTGGGCGTGGGTACAAACGAAGAGTTCGCGTATGCTCTGTAAAATTTCCCAGTGTATTTGACGAATTGTAAAACCGAACCTGTGAAACAATCACATATTAAGCATGTAGTGTGTAAAGCTTTTTCTTTATTTCTATGTAACATATGAGAAAGAATGTATAATAAATAATTCTTTGAATTGCATGTCCTTTCCAGGATGATGCATGCGCATCCAGCCACTAGTGCCTGTTTATCATTTACTAGGCAATTGTATGTTCAGTAGTTTGCCAGTGCCGGTCTCCGTGGTGAAGTGGTTTTGGATGTGGTTTGTAATCCCACTTACCCGTGTTCGAAACACATCTGCGTGCAATTTGGCAGCAGACCGCGTTGCGCTGGGTTTTAACAAACTGGTATGGTCATTCAGACAGCAATGGCAAACTACTGAACATAAAACTTGCCAAGACATCAACAGCAGTTGAAAAATGCTGGTGTTGACTTCAATGTTGTGTAAATAGGATATGCAAAAAAAAAAAAGTTTGTCATTGCGTACTGAATGAGAACTGACTGATGTGTGGAACGAACTCCCAACCCTACTGTCTGTAGAGAAAGTTTAAGTGTGTTAAACCTTTCAGCAATGCCAACCTCCATAATAAATAACACCATTTTTTGCATGACTTCTCAAAGTGAATCATGGTTTTACAATCAGATGGTGTTAGGTAGGTAACAAAGCGTGCGTCTTCTATGCTAGCTGCTACATGGACCATGTTCTAGAGTTCTGCTGCCCAGACAGTTTATAAATTTAACCCAATCATTTCCACTTGCCTGCCAACTCGGTGGTCATGGTTTAAAGAACCCATTAAGATGAATATTTAATGATGACCTAGGCTCCCAGACAGATCCAGCTAAACAAAAAAATGGGTACTAGGAACATTCCTGGGACATCAAGGCAGCTGGCATGATACTGATCACATACTCCCTTCAAGCTTTGATTGGTCTAAAGATATGGGGCTAACAGGCTGGTATACATGCACACTGGCATATAATTCATAAACAGACTATTTTGATGTTGCAGAATAGTACACGGTATATTTTTAATGACTGCAGTGTTTGACAATATCGCCTGTCCAAGTTTTGTATTTACCTATTATGTTGCATGAACTTTACAGAGGGTGAATACAAAACTTGGACCGGCAATATTTTCAAACACTGCACAGTCATTAAAATTACACCCTAATAGATAGTCCACAGGCTAGCCAACATAGTGGTACTGGTTTAATTTGCAATTGACTTAGAATTTACTTTCAAACCAGATAAGATCTGAGGTAGACCCAGTATCACAACATGGGTACCAAGATCTGACAGGAAAGAAATGGTACGCAGGAAAACAGTTTCCCCAAAACAATACAGTGTGTGCACATGTATGCATGCCCTTGTGTGTCAACATCATTCCAAAAAAATGGAGGTATGCCACAAAGATTGCTGCTTGGGTGAGTCAATTACGAAATGAGGCACTGATCTGAGCACTACAATCTCTCACACCGAGTCATCCAAATTTCAACTGACCAATACCCCTACACGATGATTCAGGACATCGTAGATTTCTGATAATATCCCTATAGGAGTACCTGGCTAACTGAATTGTTTTCAATAACATGCTGACAAACTTAATGAGGATTGAAAGATTGTAACGTAAATATTTGTAAGACTTTAGTATTTTACTTTTTTACTGTAGGGATTTCTCATTTCTGCAACCCAAGTTATGAGAAAAATCTTAGTCTTCCTAGATTGTGCTGAGAAGAATGCAGATTATGTCTATTAATGGTGAAAGTGCAATATTTGTGCCTATCAGCTGTCGAATCCAGCATCAGCAAAATATTTATCTGCAGTACATAAAATACATATTCTGTTCATGGTCGTTTTTCTAATTTTGACACTTTGTCATGGTTGTGGTCTATATGTCTAAAGATAATTATGGAGGAAGGTGTACCAATGAAGCAAAGAAGAGAAAGGCCACAGCATAAATGGATTCAAGATGAGATAGATAATTTACACATAACAGCAAGAGGTAGGAGATCTAGCTTATGACAGAGAGACATTTCAAAAGACTTATGGGGACAGAGTACTGCATAGGACAAGACACTAAATGAATGGAGCTCGTGATGCGAATATGGAATATAATGACTCCATAGTATAGATCTCAAAAGTTACAAGAAAAAAGTAATCAATTAGTGCTCCATGGGGATGTAAAGTAAACATCAAATGTACTTAACTCCTCCTACTACAGTCAGCTGTTACATAAACCTAAAGAGTTCTAGCTATTATTTTAACCCTTTTTACTACTGGTACTTCCACCCCATTTTTCTTAATTCTTTCAGTCCCCAAAAAAGTGGATATTTAAATGCTTTCTGACTAAAAACATTGTTTTGAAGCTATACTGCTTCAGAAAGAAAGAGTTAATCTATAGAAGTATTTCTATCTTACCATTGCAACACGTGTGGCAACATCCACAGAATCAACATCATTGCCGTAAATAAGGGGATTGAAACCAGTAGTAGATGTCAGGCTGTCTCTCCGCTGCCACAAGTCTGAATTCTGTGCTAGGGCATCAAGATTTTTGATTGGCTGAGGTGTCATGCTCATACTGGCTAATGCCTTTAGCCAAAGAATGTCAAGAAACATTGTTTTAAAAAAAAACAGACATCAGTATACAAACATGCACTGTACTGCTAAAGTATCACAACAATTAGGCCCTCCTGTTTGTGAAAAGTAGAGTTTAATGGGTAGGATCTTATGCTGACAACGACATAAGCGTGATCATACGAGGGTTCAATGCCAGATTTAACGTTCACTAGGGGAGGGAAAGTCTGACCACTTGTTCCTCTGTGCACTCAGTGATGGTCCAAACATCACATACCCACAGCAGATTCCTACTATAGAACTTCTTGTCGCCATTACTGAATGCGGTAGCTGTGGTCACTCAGTGGCTAGAACACTTTCCTGCTCACCCGGTGTACATGGGTTCAATTCACATAAAGGGCAGATATATTTTATTGACCTGAGCAGCCAGGTCCATCCAGTCTAAAACAGGACCAAGGCATGTCTTGGGAAGTAAAAGTGACCAAGCTAGTGTGAGACTGACCATCTCACTCCAAGTGAAGACTGATCTATAAATGTATGGGGCTACCACCATGGGGGCTCCGTGGCGAGGGGAGTTAGTAATCCCGCATACCGCGTTCGAAACACATCTGCAGGCAATTTGACAGCAGACCAAATTGCGTTGGTTTTTTATGAAATGGTATGGGTGCTGGTCATTCTGAAAACAATGGCAAACTACTGAACATAAAATTGCCCAGGAATTACGAACAGCCAAAAATTGCTGGGGTTGACTTCTATGTCCTGTAAATGATATGCAACTAACATTAACAACCAAATGCCTGTTATGGCTTAAGACATGTAATAAAGGGTCATTTTTAGGTATGGGAGAAGCTGACAACCACATGCTGGATAACTGAGTCAATACATGGTGTAGAAGGAAGCAGTGGAAATGTGGTTTCTGAGAAGGATGTTGAGAATATCATGGAGAGAGCAGTAACACACAACAAGGTATTGATAGCTGCCTATGTGAATGAAATCTTACTTGTTTCAGGTGGGTTTTCAAAGCTGTTCCTTCTGGTTCAGGCAGTGGTGGCAATGGGTCGGCTGCAGGAGGGACTATTATCTGTGTTATAAAAAATGACAATACAAAGTTGAAATAAGCTGATCAAACAAACCACAACCAAGCACAGGAACAAATCTTAAAGCAGCCAAACAATTAACCTTCTTCCTATGGTATTGTGGCATTGGTCATCATGTTTGAGCAGTCTCCCATCTCATGTATTGCAAATAAAGATGTTCCTTCACTGTCACAATTTCAATCTGCCTGGCATATTTTCTCTAGGTCCTCTCTTTCAACTTTCCTGCCGTCAACAGCTCTCTACATGGGTTGTTTTTCTTTCAAAACATATTTACTATTTGTATCAGTCGGTGATACTCTTGGGATTCTTCTACAGTACCACATCTCTGCAGCCTTCTAGTAGTTTCCTCACTAATCTAACAAAAAGTCTCCACCTTTCTTTATCTTTGATCCTTCTCTGCTGTTGCTGCTTCAGCATCATGTGCCTCCAAGTTTCTTTGCTGGAAGCATAAAATCTCCACCTGTCTTTATTTGTTCTCTTTCACCAGTGATAAACATTTACTTCTGTACTTTTCAATTTTCGCCCTGTCCTTATATCTTATTAAGGGACTCGCTTTTAAGCACTACATTTGTTCAGTTGCAGGAATTGTTGTATAATTACTGATCAGCTGATGACTTAAAATTTTAATACTCTTTACACTTAGCAGATGTCAGACACAAACATTACAACTGTGTTAAGTTAAATACATGAACAGTAAATGATAACAACTGTATAAACTAGGACAAAGAAGTATTGTGGCTTTTATCTGTAATGGTATATGGAGAGGAGAGTGTGTGTAATGGCTTAGGTACCTTGTTTCCATCCAAGTCCACTAGCCAAACATCATCAGGTAAAGGAAAGTCCTTCTTGTAACCAAAGAAGCTAGCAGGCACCCCAATAAGGTAAGGGGTTGGTGCCAGGAGAAGCTGTTGAGAGATACACACTCAGTATAATATAAAATAACACGTGAATTAATGAATATTACATATAAAAAATGTGGATTTGTTAAAGTTCCCAGGTCAATCCAGCCTAAAATTGGATGTCATGAAATGTTCTGCGAAGTAAAAGCAGCTGGTGTGTTATCGACTGCATCACCCATCTAGTGCCAACAAACATGGGGTTGGCAGTATATGCCTAATAAGTCTCAATGTGTGTGTCAAGGCCCTTGACTTTTTTTAAATCTTTGACATCATATACAACACAACAACACTATCTGTTATGGAACTACCTCTTTTCCACTTGGCAACTGATGCAAACAATGCTGTCTACACTCCAGTTTTCTAGTACTATTTCTCAGCAAAGTTAAAAAAAACCTTTATTTTAGGACTTGTGGTGACTGCATTGTGAAGAAGAATGATCATTCATGGCAGTTGGCAAAGCATATGATTATGAAGATGCTATGGCCTGGTTTTGAAACATCTGCAACTGCACTGTTTGTAAAGTCAAATACCTTAAACTATTGATTCCCAAATACAGCCCCCAACGGACAGCAAATAGATCAAAGGGGGCAATGTGATTTTAAGTTTGCAATAGACTTAATACCAAGAATGCGGTATATTTTTTATATATGTGAGTACATGGTGTAACAAGAAAAGTACCTTACAGACAAGGTAATGGAAGCCATTGGGAAGCACTGCCCTAAATTAACTAATGCCATCCCATGCAACATACAGTAAACTGACAAAGCAATCACATTCAATGTTAATTGTCAACCAACTCACTCAAGCCCCTTGTAGAATTGGTTGGATTTTGCAGTTAAGTTTTCTACTGGATAAAGCAGCCAATTTCACTACAACCCTCTTTAGAGCCTCATAATGCATGCATGTAGACTACAGCATTAACATTTTTTGTTTTCCTTATGGGCCTCCGTAACAGACAAGTTAAATACGCATTAGCCATTCAAGTTTGTCAGATGATCAGTATCACAATAGATGACAGAAACAGATGAAGAATATCACAATAGGTGACAGTAAAAATGAATATTACAATGAAAGACTGCAAAATGATCCATGACTCACAACTATTATGTTGCCACAGGAAAGATGAGTGTTCTCGAAAATTTTACTTTAAATTGAGGCACTGCGCCTCAAGTTCTTAATACTGTTTAACATCTGCATTAACACATGTTGATATGAATAGCTACAACTAACAGTTTCCAAACCTGTTCAGCTGATGCCATACAAGTGGGTAACAGTGGAATGACCGGAAACATGTACTCAAGTGGGTATAACATAGACACAAAGGCCATCACAGACATGGACAGTGCATTGTAGTCTCGAGATTGTAGGATCACCTGGCCAAAACAAAAGGATTAATTAAATAAACATTCTGATAAACAATGTGTTTAATAATGTAAATCTGTTTAACAACACTACTAGAGAAATTAAACATGTGAAGAAAATTTTACAATTTTCTGTCTGTATTTTGTTCCATTGGGATCCACGATGACTTACCTGCGAGGCTGGTGGTTGTGGAGGTAAAATTCACATCAAGGTGGATTTTTTAAATTGGTCTAGACTCTCAGATCAAACTAGCCTAAAACGCTACCAGGTAATGTCTTGGGAAGTAAAGGTGGTTGGCGTGAAATTGACAGCATCACCCTTCAAGTTCTGATTGGTCTATATAAATGTGAAGCAAGCACTTTATGACCAATACGCCTCAATTTTGTAAAATGGTCTTTTTTATTATTTTGTTTCATTACATCATTTTCTTCTGTTCATTTGCTTACGCACATAGTGCATGACATTCTGGCTGTTGTGGTGTACTTCTTCTTCTGCGTTCATCCGGAGTTTTTTTCAGACGTGATTGCGTTGTGCCTGTTTACAGCAGAGCTGCGTTCTTGCGCCATTAGGCCGACACATCCGACTTCTGCGGGCATTTGTTGACCGGGTTAACCTTCCCAGGGATTTCTTAGGACGTTTGACTCTCACTGTTGTGGTGTTATTCCCCCATCCCAGCTGGTCCATATAGAACAGCCAAAGACATCCTGGTCAGCCCTCAAGGGAAGGCAGGGGCAGACCATGGGCATTCCCCGCCATCCAAGGAGGCTTCCATACTTGCAGAGCCGACACACAGTGCTCTGGTACTGGGCTCACCCAAGGAATCGTCACGTCCTGCACATGGCTGCTTAGCCTCACTTTCGTATATTGGGCCTTCCGTTCACCATAGGCTGTTCTTCCGGAAACCAGAAGGATGCAGTCTGCAGATTACATCCACACAGTGAGCTTTCGAATTCGGACTTTCCACGTAATGGATTTGCTATCCAAGCAATATTCCATTTTGTGCCACTAGGACACTTTTTCCACCTTTTATGAAGCCCACACAGTGAGCTTTTGGTTCAGACTTTCCACGTAATGGATTTGCTATCCAAGCAATATTCCATTTCATGCCTCTGGGACGCTTTTGTAACTGACATACCTGTGGTATGAAGTGCGGCAGTCTAAATACTTCTTCATGCACCTTTAAATGTCAACCTGAATGTAGTTAAAGTAAGCTGCAGTCAACTTGAGCTTGTTGATATCTCCATAGAGCTTGTCCTCAAATGAAGCAGGTGTGGGCCAAAATATCTTTCTCTGTTCTGCATATATTGGGCACTCCTGCAGCAAATGTTTAGCTGTCATTTAACCAGTTCCACAAATGCATTCATCGGTATCTCCTATCTTTAGTTTATTGAACAAGTGGTATTTCAGCCTGTTATGTCCTGTGCGGAGTCTGAAGATTGCTACTTGTTCTCTTCGGTCGAGTTTGTAATATGCGTCATCCTTCTGGTGGCCTGGGTGCTCTGATTTCCATTTGGTTCTGTAAGTGCTTTTTATAAACCTCCTTGCCTCATTATAGGTTATGTCTATGTCAGACTGTGGTAGTCGTCCACCCTCTTTTGCTAGTCTGTCAGCCTCTTCATTTCCAGGGATACTGCAATGTGATGGGATCCACTGTATTACAACTTTTTTGGACTTCTGGCATAGACCATGGAGTGCTGCTCTTAGGTCAGCTAGTTCTGTGCTGTTTTTGCTCTTTAGTATTGAGACAGTGGTGTACTATCTGGCCAAATGTTTCTGTTGTCTTCAGCACCTCCATTGTTAGAACACAGGCTAGGCATGTGTTTGATGATTCTACCCATGGGATGGCTTGAGAGTTACTCATGTAGTAGGTCGTGTGCAGATCGTTGCTCTCATCCCAGGCCGCCATAAAAACTCTTGCCAGTTTTATCCTTTGTGATGCATTTTCATGTGCAAGGTGTCCTCATATCCACCTCCTCCTCCTGTTCTTCAGTTGCCTTGTCTGAAGCAGACATGTCTATCCAATCCTCCCTGTCATTTGATATATTGATGAAGATGGCGCTGCTTATATTATTTGTTGCCCTCTGCTTTTTTTTGCCAGTATTTTCCCATATAAAGCTGATTTCTCTATTCCACCTCTTCTGTTGACATGCCCAATCAATTATATTTCTTTTATTCTTGTGTTTTGAAGAGTGATCTAGCATCACCTGCAGCTCTGAATACCTCAATATTTATTTTCTTCTCTGTCCTTGATATTTTAAACTTCTCTAACACCACATCTCCACTGAATTCAATTTCTTCACCATCCCATTATTCATTGTCCAACATTTGCATCCTATCAGAAGAACAGGCTATGCACAGATTTTCGTACAGCAAATGGGTATTTATATTTTACTGTGATGCCGTATGGGTATTTCCATTTTCGTAACGTTGCATGGGCATGTCTATTTTTCATGATATTGCATGGCTATTTCTATTTTTTTTGTGACAGTTGCCCATTCTAGTAAGATGGATGTGGCGATTCTTTGTCTGTCACATCTACCATCAGATACCAAAGCGTAGCCCAGATAAGTGATACCAGTTTGATTTTTTTTTCCACCTTTACTATATACAATACAGGGCTGTCTCCATGGTGAAGTGCTCAAGTCACCTGCCACATACTATGCAGGTCATGGGTTCATTTGTGGACTGTCAGTCAGTTTACGGGTGCAGTTTTTCCTAAAGTCCATGTGGCGCTTTCGGCAGACACTCTGCAGAAAGAAGACTGATCCATAAAGGAACAGATCCCTGTGCAATGAAGTCAGTCCTCTTGTCTTTAACCCCCTTTTTACTATAAACAGAGAATTAACTCTTATAAAGAGGGAGCCAATATGTAGGGCCAATATTTCCAATTGTTCATGATAAGATCACTGCTGCTGAACTTTGTTTTATGTTATCTTGGTTAAAAACTGTAGTTAGTTGCATATCCTTTACAGGATGTCGCAGTCAACACCAGCATTTTTGTTTTGCTATTGTTATCTCTTGGCAAGTTTACATTCACTAGTTTGCCATTGCTTTCCATACCATTTCATGAAAAACCAACACAAGGCAGTCTGCTGCCAAATTGCCTGCAACTTTGTTTGGAACGCAGGTATGCGTGATTATGAACTGCACCCGTAATCCCTTCGCCATGGAGCGGGCTAGATATCCCATTTATTACAACTTACAATGTCACGTCTGTGGCATAAGGGTTAGTGAAAGCAGTTTCAAAATTGTGTGATATACCGGGTTGAGGTTGTGATATCAGCTATAGGGAGTTTTGGGGCTGATCACTTTGTGTTGATTTTGATGGCTTGAGCATCAGCCATTAACATAGCAATGGCAAACAACTAAATGTAAAATCACAATAGTAAATCACAACCAATTAATGCTGCGGATGAATTGAAACTTCCTGTAAATGAACTAACAATGTCAATATAATTCTGAAAATCATATAAATAATTAAGTCTTAATCTTAATGTTTTGCATATCCTTTACAGGACATCGCTGTCAACATCAGCATCTTTCAGCTGTATGTTGATTTCTTGGCAAGATTACGCTCAGTAGTTTGCCATTACTTTCTGAGTGGCCAGCTCATTATCCTGCAAGTCTTGAGCGGGGGTCGAACCGCTTCCAATTCTCACCTCGCTGCGAGACCCTGCGTGGATAAACGGGATTACGGCTTAATCTTAAACATTACTAAATTACATCTCAGAAAAGAAAAATCCTGTAATGAGTTCTCATGTCCTTTAAGAGTTCATCACTATTCATTTCAAGCATTTTCTATTTCTCACAATGATGGTACAGTCAACTATTCTTTTTTTCCAGTTGATCTTATGTTTTCTCATTTATACCATTTTCTTCCTGGGCTTATTTGCTTTTCACCTTTTTTCCTGTGTTTTCAGAGGCCCTTTTTGTGTGGCCAAAATAGTTACTGTGAATCTTAATCTTGTTTAATAACTATCTTTTCATCCCCAGGTTTGTTTAGGAGTTCTGTCTTGATCATTCAGTCTGTCAATATATGTTCATTTTCCCAAACACCTCAGAGAAGAATCAAACATAAATTATGTGTAAAGTGTTTATCAAAACAGTTAAAAAGTTAGTTGCATAGCCTTTACAGGACGCCGCAGTAACCACAGCATTTTTTGACTGTGATCTCTTGGCAAGTTTACGATCAGTAGTTTGCCATCGCTTTCTGAATTATCGGCACCAATACCATTTTATAAAAAACCCAACGTAAGGCGGTCTGCTTATTACAACAGAGCTAGGAGAAAAATTTATGAATTCTGACACGACTTAACAGGGACATAATTATCATAAAATGCATGTTGCATAATCAATGTGTTATGTATCAGTCATGATTGGTGGTATTTTATAATGTTAATGGAATAGGAAAAAACAAACACATGCCATGAGATGGAGTCCCAAACCCCACAGACTCGAGCAACAGAATTTCAAAACTGCAAGAAAATCTTTATCATCCAAAAACTGTGAGACAATCTTTATAAACCAAAAACTGCAAGACAATCTTTAAAATCCAAGCTGTCAGACATATCCATCAGGAAATATATATACACACACATATATATACATAAAAATATTTATAGTGTGTGTGTGCATGCACATGCATGCATGTGTGTGTGTGTATGAGAGCGGGCAGACAGTCAAAAGTGGATGAAGTCAGAAACGGATGAGACAAAAGGATGAGAGACCAAGGAGGGAAAAATCAAAGACAGGAGGGATGGATCAGAGATGGGAGGGAGGGATCAGTAACAGGAAGGAGGTATCTGAGATAGGAGGCAGGTATGAGGTACAGTACGGAGGGATCTGAGCTGAAAGGCAGGTATCAGATACAGGAGGGAGGAATCAGAGAGACAAAGAATCAGAGACAGGAAGGAGGAATCAGAGGCAGGCAGAATATAATTTACCTTGTGTTCCAACATAATAGCAGTTAAGACCCTCAGACATGTATCAACTCCCAGCAATTCCAATGGTAGGTGCAATGGAAAATCGACTAGACTGAACCTTGTATTATCTGGCAGTGCAAACACCAAGGGCGGCTGTAGGTCTCTAGGCAACACATGCACCTGAAATGTATGATTCATGCATATATACTTATTTACAAATTAATAATATGCTTAAGCTATGTACTGTGGTCTACAGGCAGTAAACATTTCAAAATTCCTGATTTAACTAGTTGTGGGTTCAAAGTCTGCCGCAGCTGATATGGAAGTGGACCACCTTGCATTTATTTTGATGTTTGAGTGCCTGTTGTTCAGAAAACAAAGAAAAACTACTCAACATAAAATATGCCTAGTAGTTGTAGGTCAGCATGGCTGAATGGATAAGAATGTGTGTTCTTAAACATCCGGTATGCTGATGCCGAGGTAAGAGGTTCAACCTGCTATACCGGACAGTTGGACTAAAATGTTGACTTGGGGACATTAATTACAAGAGCTTCTGAAGTCGGAGTGGATTCACCTGATGGTGAAGGACACTGTTAATAGGTAAAGCTAATCCACATACAAAATTCAGTCCAGCACTACTAAAAGCAGTGTGTATGGACTACACTTGAGTTCAAAGCCAGCGAGCACAACAAACAAACAAACAAAAACTGCCTAGTTTTTATCTGTATACTCACAAACAATCAAGAATTGCTGGGGTTGTTTGGGACATACTGTAAAAGACATGCAACTAACTTATTACACTTATCTCAAACGTAATAAGATATACCACTGATGAACAGGACATTTGGGTTCTCACCTGGTTGCACCATGACAAGATGTGCAAGTGCAATGTTAATTCTTGGGCAGCGCTCAGACAGTTGACATAGGACATACAGTTTGCTTCTAGTGAGAATCACTTACATCGACTTGGTATTGGAACATACAGTTTGCTTCCAGTGAGAATCAGTCACATCAACATGGTATTGGAACATACAGTTTGCTTCCAGTGAGAATCAGTCACATCAACATGGTATTGGAAGACTAACTCTAGGATATGAGAGAGCAGACTTCTTTCCACTGGTGTACTTGGATGAAGTGCAACACATGCTCTATACTATATTTAGTAATACTACTGATATATCCAGCTGTCTCAATCATAATATCTTACCAGTGGTCTTACCACATGCAAGTCAGGCTACCATCTCCTCTGATATCATACAAATCAACACTTTTATGCCAGACTCGCACAAGACATTTGCAGGCTGCAGAGATGTAAGATACCTCCACACCTACACTGTCACTAATATATGACAATATGATCCTGTTTAGCAATGACAGACAAACAACTGTCTTGGGGTGAATAATGCCATTTAGATTCAGCTATAATAGAGAGTCAATATATTGCAACACATTTTAAAGGAAAGCAAAACATAATACAGCAAAGGTAGGGTGAAAAAGTGGCTGTGGAGATACATTGACTATAGTGTGTTTTTTTTTGGTTGCCT